>CM056055.1:66777021-67377021 GCA_029574335.1 Rana kukunoris
TATATACATACACACACATATATTGTATACATGTGTATACACGCCCAAGCATAGGACTTTCTTTACTTGCTTGCTACACTGCTATGGGCTCTAGCCCGAGATCTTTTATAGACCTAGCAATGCCCATGTGGGGGGGGGGGCCTTCATGGTTTCTTGCACCGGGGCCCTGAAGATTCTAGTTACGCCTCTGGCAGGGGGAACAGAGGTGGGACAGATGTGCAGGAGGTACAGTGGTGGCGCAGATGAGCAGTTAAGTTCAGTGTTAGGACAGATGAGAAGATGGTTCAGTGGTGAGACTGAAGAGCATGGGGGTACAGCGGTGGAGCAGATTCGCAGGGAGGTACAGTGGTGGGGCAGATGAGAAAGGGGGAACATTGGTGGGGCAGATGTGCAGGGTGTTACAGTGTTGGTCAGATGTCCAGGGGGTTACAGTGGTAGGGCAGATGTGCAGGGGGGACAGTGATCTGAGGTGTAAAGGTGCATGAATTGGGGCTGATCTGAAGTGTGCAGTTGCAGGAATTGGGGTTGATCTGAGGCGTGAGTGCCAGATTTAAATTTATCACTACTACTCAAGTAGCATTCACTTTATAAAAAATCCTTTTGTGATTGAGAGTGTAAAGTTGACATTTTTTTGTTATAAAATCTGCACTGCTGAAGGAATGCGCCTACATCCTGGCTCCTCCCATCACGCAGTTTATCAACCAGTCTTTTCTGGAGGGCATAGTGCCCTCACAGTTGAAAGAGGGTATAATCCAACCCATCCTGAAGAAACCCTCCCTGGACCCCAAGGACCCACTCCACCGCCATCCCATAACAAGCCTCAACGTACTCTCTAAGATAATGGAGAAAGTAGTGGTACAACAGCTGCAACAGCATCTAGATACCTACAAGCTACTTGATCCATTGCAATCAGGCTTCCGTCCCGGACACGGGACGGAAACAGCATTGCTGAAAGTATGGGACGATGTTCTCAAGTCCGCAGACGAAGGAGAATCTTGTCTTCTGGTTCTGTTGGACCTAAGTGCAGCTTTCGACACTGTAGACCACAATCTGTTACTGACTCGGCTTGCTGAAGTAGCCAGAGTCGCAGAAGGCGATTTATCTTGGTTCTCCTGTTTTCTGGAAAACCGATCGCAAACAGTAAAGTTAGGACCTTTTACGTCTGAAAAACGCACAGTAACATGCGGAGTCCCTCAAGGATCGCCTCTGTCACCAGTGCTGTTTAACATCTATCTTCGTCCTCTTTTTGAGATTATCAGCAGCCAAAAACTGCTCTATCACTCATACGCAGACGACACGCAACTGTATTTCCGCATCTGCAACAGACAGGATCACCACCTCAATCTAGAGACATGTCTCTCTTTGATAGAGGACTGGATGACAAAGAGTTATCTTAAACTCAATGGAGCGAAAACAGAACTTCTTCTGTTTCACGCCAAGCGCAGGAATCAACTTTCAACAGTGTGGACCCCCCCGCCTATTTTGGGCAAGCTCATCACCCCTAGCGCCAAAGTTAAAAGCCTAGGGGTCATTTTTGACTCCTTTATGACAATGGACGCACAAATAGGGTCAGTAGTCAGCGGATCTCACCATCTACTGCGCCTACTACGTAGACTCACTCCGTTCATCCCTAAAGAAGACTTAGCGGTCGTGGTGGGAGCAATTGTAAACTCCAGGCTGGATTATGCAAATGCCCTTTACCTCGGCCTCCCCAAGTACCAAATCACTCGTCTGCAAGTCGTTCAGAATACGGCCGCCAGACTTGTGACTGGGAAAAAACCCTGGGAATCCATCTCACCTTCACTGAGATCCCTTCATTGGCTGCCAGTTAAAGACAGAATTGCTTTTAAAGCTCTCTGTCTTACGCATAGATGTGTCCATGGGAATGCCCCCCTTTATTTATGCGAAATAATAAAAGCGCATAATCCCAATCGCGTTTTGCGATCCACGAATCAGAACCTGCTCCAGGTTCCGAAAGCCAACTGCAAGTCCAAAGGAGAAAGAAGATTCGCGATCCAAGGTCCCAGACTATGGAACGCTTTACCAACCAGCATTCGGTTGGAGGAGAACCACCTAGCATTTAGGAAAAAGGTCAAGACTTTTCTCTTTTGATATCAAAGGAGACAGGAACAACAAGCGCCCAGAGGCGATTCAGTTCGCATGTGCCGCGCTATATAAGTTTTCATTCATTCATGCACTCTCAATTTCTTTGAAAATATTTTTCGGCACACTGTGCTCAAAAGATTGCCTACCTCTGCTATACGCTCTCCATCCAATCTGACACAGCTTTAGCTATTTTGCAAAGAAGAATGGGCAAAAAATTCACTCTCCAGATGTGTAAAGCTGGTAGAGACATACCAAAAAAGACTTGCAGTTGTAATTGCAGCAAAAGGTGGTCCTACAAATTATTGACTCAGGGGGATTGAATATATATATGCACACCCCACTTTTCAGATATTTATTTGTAAAAAAAATGAAAACCATTTATAATTTTTCTTCCACTTCACAATTATGTGCCACTTTGTGTTGGTCTATCACATAAAATCCCAATCGAAAACATTTACGTTTTTGGTTCTAACATAACAAAATGTGGAAAATTTTAAGGGATATGAATACTACAAGGAACTGTGTGTATATATATATATATATATATATAGATATAGATATAAATATAAAATCTTGTATTAACCACTTGAAGAAAAGGCATTTTTCTGACACTTTTGCTTACATGTAAAAATCTGCAAAATTACTTAAAACCCCCAAACATGATATAATTTTTTTAAAGCAGAGGCCCTAGAGAATAAAATAGGGGCATTGCAATTATTTATGTCACACGATATTTGCGCAGCAGTTTTTCTAACAAAAGATTATGTTACCAAGCGTATCACACTTTAAAATTGTGCACGCTTGTTGAACGATGACAAACTATGTACATTATATTATCCATGGGCAACATTTTAAAAGCTTTTACAGGTTACCACTATAGATTTACACAGGAGATCTGGTGTTAGAATTATTAATCTGATGTTTACCGTGATACCTCACATGTGTGGTGCAATCGCTGTTTACATACTATCACAAGACAGACAAGTGTGTTCACCTTGGTGCACAAGCACAGAAAGAAATGGGTGATTACAAATAATTAAAATGTTATTATTTATTTAATTTTTACACAGTATCTTTACTGAGACAACTGGGGTCTATGAAACCCCCAGATCTCTCTTCTGCCTTTAAAAGCTACAGACCATACCATTCAGTATGATCCAATACTTTTTTCAAACCAGTAATAGTTTGTTTACATCCGGTGAAACCAGAAGTTACAAAAGACTCATTACTTCTGGTTTCTTAGACCATAGAGATAATCTGAACAATTCCCCAATCAGAACAGAACAGATCAATCAGAACAGCTGGGAGAGTCAATGGTTAAGATAGGACAGGATGTTTTACTACTGTATATCATAAGCTCAATAATAGTATGCAATGCCAAGCTGTAGTTTCTGGAAGCTAGCAAAATACTTTCTTGTATTAAAAGAGGTATGGTCGTGCTTCTGTACAAATCATTAGCAAGATCTCCTCTGGAATATGCAGTTCAGGTTTGGGCACCAAAAATGATCTTGGAGAACTGAGGAAAGTGAAGAGAAAGGCAAACAAACTGATAAGGGGCATGGAGGAGCATGGAGGAACTGAGTTCAGATTAGCTGAACTGAATGTATTCTCTCTTGAGAAAAGGCAATTAAGGGGGAAATGATTACCATGTATAAATACATAAGTGGTCTGTATCGTGAACTTGGTGTTGAATTACTCACTTTCAGGATATTACAGAGGACAAAGTCTGTCAAACAGGAGTTACAGAGACATTTCTTAAATTAGGAAGCAAAGGGTTTCTGTTTTACCAAAAAGAAGACACAAAGCAAGGCTGTCCTAGAAATCAGGCATGGAGCTGCCCAGCATCTCAGGTGGCACAGCAAGAAGAGACACTGCAGAGGTTCTAGGTTCAGGTCTGGATTCTGACAGTACTCCTCTCCTTCCAAGACAACCCCTGGATATCTTAGGGCTAGGTTTGTGAGGAAACCTCTGGTGGAAATTTCTTGTCAATCTTGGGGCAAGAACATTCTCCTCAGGTTCCCAAGAAATGTTCTTTGGTTCATACCCTTCCCAGTGAACCAGATACTGTAGTTAATTCCTAAAGATCCTGAAATTAAGAATTCTTTCAACCACAAATTTTTCTTCACCCTGTACCTTAATGGGTAGAGGTGGTGCGAGAATTCTCCCCAAAAAAGGATTTTCATGAAATTGTTTAAGTATTGATGTATGAAAAACAGGGTGAATCTTCTTACCTTCAGGAGGTTTAAAAATAAAAAGTGACCGGATCTATTTGAGCAGAAATCTGAAAAGGTCACACAAACGTTTGACCCAACTAGAACCTTCACATTTTTGGTAGATAACCAAAATTTGTTACCCACATTCAGGCCCGGGCTGGCCATAGGGCAGACCGGGTATTTGCCCGGTGGGCTGGAGGCCGCTGGGCTGCTGTGGTGCATGTCTGGGACATGCAGAGCAGGCTGCGGGTTCTGACATGCAGGGCCGGTGTTCTAACACCGGCCGCTGACGTCCACATATGTTGGGTGGTGGTGGGAGGAGCCGATCCATGGCAACCCAGGCAGCCGCTAAAAAGGAAGTCGGGGTTCTCGCATTCGCCCGGCTGGTGGTCACCTGGCAACCAGGATGCCAGGAACGGAGGAGGGACAGGTAAGCAGAGGAAGGAAGTTGCCCAATGCCCATTCTGAAATGGATACAGAGGGTAAAAGCAGCACACAAATACACAAATATAAAAGTAGTAGTGCTTCTAAAATGCTGTATTGCTATGCTTATTTGATCACAATAGATATTTTATAATAAAGTTTGAAGATGGAGTGTAGAGTTTGGAGTCCTGTGTTGTGAATCAGAAAACCTGTCAGATCTCTGCACTTGGCAGTTAGTTACATGGTTGAAAAAAAAAACACAAGTCCATCAAGTTCAACCAATAAAAGGAAAAAAAAAAAAAAATATATATATATATATATATATATATATATATATATATGTATATAATGTATGCAATCCCATATACAGTAGACAATCCTATACACACCATAACCCACAGTTACTTTGCTGCAATGCCTTACTACCTATGCCTATTTACTCCTGCATACCCAGTAAAACAAAACAAAAATCCTGCTTTACCATCATACTGAAAAAGGCTTAGTTTGTGGATTTAAACATTTAACCTATTTGGTCTCATATGGATTCCCATAAACTTCAGTAACTGCGGCAAATAACTCACTGTAGTTATGTGATTCTGGAACTCTCAGTACTTTTACTGTAGCATAGCATACACTGTGTAGAATATGGACTATTGTTTAGTGGATCAATATTTGAGGTACCTTTATAAGCTAAGGGCCAGATTCAGAAAGTATTTACGTCGACGTATCTAGAGATACGCCGCGAAAATACTAAGAATAGCCGGCGTATCTTTTTTCTGTATTCAGAAAACAAGATACGCCGGAATTCAGCTAATATACGAGCGGCGTAAGTCTGTTACACCATCGTATATTAGTTGCATATTTACGCTGGCCGCTAGGTGGCGCTTCCGTCGTTTTACGCGTAAAATATGCAAATCAATTAGATATGGCGATTCACGAACGTACTTACGGCCGGGCGTCGTTGTTTACGTCGTTTGCGTAAGCGTTAGTCCGGCGTAAAGTTACCCCTGCTATAGTGAGGCGCAGCCAATGTTAAGTATGGACGTCGGGACAGCGTCGAATTGTACGTCGTTTACGTCGTTTGCGTAAATCGTTCGGGAATGGGGCTGGACGTAATTGACGTTCACGTCGTTTACATTGACTAGTTGCGACGTGATTTCACGCATGCGCACTGGGATACTTACACGGACAGCGCATGCGCCGTTCAGAAAATACTTAAATTGCGTGGGGTCATGATTAATTTACATGAATCACGCCCCCACATTACTAATTTGAATTAGGCGCCTATACGCCGGACACTTTACGCTACGCCGCCGCAACTTATGTAGCAAGTGCTTTCTGAATAAGGCACTTGCCCATAAAATTTGCGGAGGCGTAGCGTAAAGAGCATATGCTACGCCGCCGGATAGATACACATTTGTATCTGAATCTGGCCCTCAAAGTTTAGGTAGTCTTGTACAGCTTTAATCTTGGCAGGAGGTCGTTTGCCTTTTGGGCATGTCACCATAGGCTTTTCTCATTCGTTTGGCTCATTATGCCGTGAAAACACATGACAGAACGTGGACAAATTAAAATACTGCATGCTGCATGTCCAGGACATTAATACAGCTTGCGTGCACAAATTAACCATTTCACTTAGGAGGTGATAATCCATATTTCAAGCTTTGTTTATGTGCAGTGGATGGAATGGATGCCATGGATGACATGAACTGTGATGTTTAAAGTATGTTATATAGTCACAGTGCTTCCAAATTACTGTGACTCCAAGTATGAAATACACATTTGGTATGTAAGTATGTGTGTGTGTATATATATATATGCACAGTGCCTTGAAAAAGTATCCATACCCCTTGAAACTTTCCACATTTTGTCATGTTACAACCAAAAAGTAAATTAATTTTCTTGAGACATTATGCGATAGACCAACACACGGTGACATATAATTGTGAAGTGGAAGGAAAATTATGATACACCTAACTAAATTCTAGTGGAAAAAATTGCCTTCATACGTCACCCAATTAGTAAATAAAGTCCACCTGTGTGTAATTTAATCTCAATATAAATACTGCTTTTCTTAAGCCCTCAGAGGTTTGTTAGAGAAATTTAGTGAACAAACAGCATCATGAAGGTCAAGGAACACACCAAACAGGCCAGGGATAAAGTTGCGGAGAAGTTTTAAACAGGGTTAGGTTATAAAAGAAATATCCCAAGCTTTGAACATCTCATTGAACACTGTTCAATCCATCATCCGAAAATGGAAAGAGTATGGCACAACTGCAAACCTACCAAGACATGGCTACCCACCTAAATTGACAGGCCGGCATTAATCAGAGAAGCAATCAAGAGGCCCATGGTAACTCTACAGGAGCTGCAGAGAGTCACAGCTCAGGTGGGAGAATATGTCCACAGGACAACTATTAGTCGTGCACTCCACAAATCTGGTCTTTATGGAAGAGTGGCAAGAAGAAAGCCATTGTTGAAAGAAAGCCATAGAAAGTCCCGTTTGCAGTTTGTGAGAAGTCATGTAGGGGACATGGCAAATGTGGGAGAAGGTGCTCTGGTCAGATTAGACATATTTAACCGCTTGCCGACCAGCCGCCGCAGTTTGGCTCTGCTGGGCGAGATCAAGTAGCTATACGTCATCTCACCGAGCAGCCAATAGGGGCACGCCCCCGCTCGCCCCTGGCACCGACGCACGTGTCCGGCGGTCGTGATCACCGCCGGGCACCCGCGATCACTCGTTACAGAGCGAGAACCGGGAGCCGTGTGTGTAAACCCCCACCTTTGGTTAGAACACACCCAGGGACCATACTTAACCCCTTCCTCTCCCCCTAGTGTTAACTCATTCCCTGCCAGTGGCATTTTTATAGTAATTAATGCATTTTTATATCGGTGATCGCTATAAAAATGCCAATGGTCCCAAAAATGTGTCAAAAGTGTCCGAAGTGTCCCCCATAATGTCGCAGTACCGATAAAATTCACAGATCGCCACCATTACTAGTAAAACAAAATATTAATCAAAATGCCATAAAACTATCCCCTATTTTCTAAACGCTATAACTTTTGCGCAAACCAATCAATAAACGCTTATTGCGATTTTTTTTTACGAAAAATATGTAGACGAATACGTATCGGCCTAAACTGAGGAAAAAAAATGTTTTTTTATATATTTTTGGGGGATATTTATTATAGCAAAAAGTAAAAAATATTGCATTTTTTTTAAAATTGTTGCTCTATTTTTGTTTATAGCGCAAAAAATAAAAACCGCAGAGGTAATCAAATACCACCAAAAGAAAGCTCTATTTGTGGGAAAAAAGGACGCCAATTTTGTTTGGGAGCCACGTGGCACGACCGCGCAATTGTCAGTTAAAGCGACGCAGTGCCGAATCGCAAAAAGTGGCCTGGTCTTTGACCAGCAATATGGTCCGGGGCTGAAATGGTTAAAGGAGTTGTAAAGGAAAAAAAATGTTTGCCTAAAATTAATGTCTGCAAGGTAGACAGACAGAATAGTGTAATGATTCTGTTAAAAAACAAGTAAATACCTATTAAATTCCTTCATCTATATCACCTCGTTCTAGTTTCTGTTCTCTCATTCACTTCCTGGTTTGCAGAGCTTGTTCATGTAAGAACTACATTTCCCAGTATGCATTGCGGCACACCCAGTAATTCACACTTCCTTGAAGTCTCTAACACATAGAGAGCGTCCTGCCACACAGATGTAGTTCCCAGGAGGGGGCGAGCACGTCACTGACCACCGCAGTAAAGCCTCCCTTCATGGTGGTGAGTAAAATCAGACAAGCAGGAAGTGAACAGAACAGAGAAGAAATAGAGCAACTTCTGAGCAAAAACGAACAATGAGGAAGTGAAAAGAGGAATGTCTGCAGTTAAAGGATGCTTATTATGAAAAAAAATATTTCCTTTACAACCCCTATATTAATATACAGTATTATATTAAAAGTCACGGTCAATACTCATATCAGCTAGTACATCATGGTCCTTAAAAGATTCCCTGGTAGACACAGATGGGCAATATTTAGCGGTAAAAGGGACGATAGGAGGAGCAATATTTACGCTAGCTACTTTTTACGCCCCCAACGTACAAGACCGGTTCCTGAGGGATTTTCTGGACAAACTTACAGGCTTCCAAGAAGGTCAGTTGATTATGGGCGGGGACCTAAATGTCCCCCTGGAACCTACTTTTGACACCTCAACCGGCGCCTCATCAGTTACGGGGGGTACCCGGAAACGTATACGGCACTTGTTACAACAAGGGACACTAATAGATATATGGAGATTGAAGCATCCAGGGGAACGAGACTACTCCTTCTATTCAGTACCGCACAAGACATACTCACGTATTGATTACTATTTTATACCGCACAGCTTCACACAGTCTTAGAAGTTGGAATAGGGGAAATCTCCTGGTCCGACCGCGCTCCAATTTTTTTGGAATATAAATTAGGGAACTCCAGGCCCTTTGGGCCGAGTAGTTGGAGATTGAATGAGAGGTTGTTACAGGATGAGGGAGTCCTGGAGGAAATCCGGAGGGAGTTAAAATGGTATTTTCAGATCAACGACACCCCAGAATGTAACCTGGGGGTAGTGTGGGAGGCCCACAAGGCGGTGATTAGAGGGATCCTTATGAAACATGGGGCTAGGATTAAAAGGGATAGAGAACGGAGAATAACAACCCTCATGTCAGAGATTGCTAACTTAGAAGGGCGGCATAAACAGGGAGCTAACCCTGAAGTAGAGAGAGAGCTCATGACGACACGCAGACAAATTACCAAATTACTCTTCTATAGAGCAAAAAGGGCGATACAAAAGGGCAGAAGGCAGAATTACGAATTTGGCAACAAATGTGGGAAGCACCTGGCAAATTCATTGAGAGCGCAACAAGCAAAGACCTATATTCCTATGATTAAGGGGGCAAGAGGGGAGGAACATGTACTACCCAGAGAGATTGCACAGACATTCAGGGACTTTTATAGCGCCCTATATAACTTACAGACAAGCCCCCAACAAAAAGAGACAATGGGAACGTATATAGAAACTTCAGGCATCCCTACCTTAACAGCAGAGATGAGCCAAGATATGGAAAAACCTATTACTTTAGAAGATCTACAGGAGGCAGTGAAAAAAGGGAAAGGAGGGAAAGCACCAGGTGCAGACGGGTTTACTATACTTTATTATAGACTCTTCCTCCCAGAACTAGGTCCCTTTATGGTTAGAATGTTCAATGGACTAGGAGATACATGCTCTTTTCATACCGAAACTCTAAAAGCGGTAATAGCTGTTATACCCAAAGAAGGTAAGGACCCCTCTCAATGTGGAAGCTACAGGCCTATCTCTTTACTAAATGAGGACCTGAAGCTCTTTGCCAAAATTTTAGCAATACGCATACAACAATACATACCCGGGCTCATTCACAGAGATCAAGTGGGATTTGTGCAGATGTGTGAAGCCAGGGATAATACGATCAAGATTTTGAATCTGATCCATTTGGCTGACTCTTGCCGAACCCTGTGTGTCTTCCTCGGTACTGATGCCGAGAAGGCTTTCGATCGGATAAACTGGGAATTTCTCTTTAGGGTCTTAGGACACATGGGGTTCGGCAACAAGATGCTACAATGGATCAGAAGTAACTATACTCACCCAACGGCACAGGTTAGAGTGAATGGAATATTGTCCCCATCCTTCAAGCTCTCAAACGGGACAAGACAGGGTTGCCCGCTATCCCCCCTCTTATTTGCGTTATCGGTGGAACCATTACTAAGTAGAATTCGATCGAACCCAGATATTAAAGGACTGTCTTTTGGAGGTAATGAATATAAAATCTCCGCTTATGCGGATGACATGATGTATTCCTTAATAAACCCGATGGAATCCCTCCCTAAATTGCTAAATGAACTACAGTTATACGGTGACGTATCAAATTTTAAGATAAATTACGATAAATCTGAAGCAATGGGGGTGGGGATTCCGGAGGAGGAGATGCGGTCCCTGAAAACTAGGCATAGATTCAAATGGACCGACAAATCACTTACATATCTTGGCACTTCCATCCCGGCGGACCTGACACAGGTTTTCAGACATAATTTTACACCATTATTGACGAAAACGCGGGTCCTCCTGGATGGATGGATGAAGGGGTTTCACTCGTGGTTTGGACGAGTTAATATAATTAAAATTAATATTTTACCAAAATTTCTGTACCTCTTCCAGACACTCCCCATCGCTATACCAAAATCCTTCTTCAAACAGACGCAAACTATGATCAACAAATTTATATGGGCCAATAAATGTCCAAGAATTAAGAATCACACATTATGTTTATCAAAACAAGATGGAGGCGTATCGGCCCCAGATATCTTCACATACTACCAGGCGGCTACTTTAATCCGCCTGATAGATTGGGGGAGACATGGCGGCGAGAAACTGTGGCCGGGCCTGGAACAAGCTCAATGTAGTAGCGTACTCCACCTGGCAGCGCGGTGTTACAGAGATTTGCCGTCATTAACTAAGAAACATCCACTGATAGGCCCAACACTGAAAGTGGCCTATGGGTTACTTATGAAAGGGACACTGTCCACTATGGACTCGCCACTTTTCCCAATTCTGGGGAACCCACAGTTCGCACCAGGGCTAAGGAAGGGACCTTTCGGTGGACTAATAGATCAGGGTTTGATACAGGCATCGCAGTTTATGAAAGAAGGCTCATGGCACACTACGCGGGAAATGGTAACAGATGGGCTCCCTTATCGACTGGACATCTGGAGGGCATTACAGTTGAGGCACTTCTTGGACACTTTGAAACCCCCTATAAATTATGAGCGTAAACTTACAAGATTCAAAGGGTATTGTAGTGGGAGTGGAATGCTTTGGCACACCCTCTCAAGAATTAGCGAACTACTGAGCGCACCGACGGAGGATTTTCAAGTCCCCTTTTTTAGCAAGTGGGAGATGGAATTAGGAAGACCCTTTACAGAAGAACAAAAGAGTAAAATACTCCGGAACATATTTGAATCGTCAGTCTGTGTGAAAACACAGGAGATGAATTACAAGATCCTTTCTCAGTGGTATCGCACTCCGGTAGTACTAAAAAGGTGTTACCCAGACACCTCGGATAGATGCTGGAGGTGCGGTAAGCAAGAAGGTACCTTACTGCACATTCTGTGGCTGTGCCCAAAGATTTTACATTTTTGGACAAGAGTCAAGGGAATAGTGCAGGAATTTAGTATAGAGAAATTACCAGACGAATGGCCCTTTTATCTATTACAAGATTCGGAGTTGTCGGTAAAATGCTATAGGAAATCTATGGTTTGTCACCTCTTAAATGCGGCTCGAGCCTGTATCCCAGGGATGTGGAAGCAGACACAATCGCCAACGGTAAAGATGTGGCTTAATAGAGTAGAAGATATGAATAGAATGGAGGACATGGTATGGACCTCCAGACAGAAACGTAAAGTATATCTTGAAACGTGGGCCGAATGGAATGAGTTTAGATACTCAGAACAAGGGAAGGCTTTGATAGATGCATATTAAGGGGGGGTCTGGCCCTGTAGAGAGGGAAAGGGTGGCTGAGAGAGGGGGTCTTTTTCCCGTTAAACTTTTTTTTTTGGGGGGGGGGGGAGGGAATGTTAGGGCAGAGGGGGACATTACAGGGGCCGGTTTGGCTACTCCTCCCTGTAGGGGACATAGCGATCCCCTGGAGGTAGGGGGGCTTATCGGCTTGATGGGGTGAAGGGAAGGCACCCACAGATCCAAAGGTCCTCAGAGGTCTGGATAAGGTCTGTAGGACGAGAGGGAAACAAAATGATATGCTTTGGAAAGAGACATACTCTCCTTTTTTTTGTTTGTTTAAAAAAAAAAAAAAATGTGATTACGAAAGATGTGTCTATGATTTATGTGGGTGCCTTCTTTTTGTTTTGATTTTTTTTTTTCTATTTTATTGTCAAATGATGTAAGGAATGGCTTCCCTTTTATATGTCACCGGGTATGCTCGAAAACAATAAAGGAAAAATTTAAACATAAAAGTCACGGTTTGATTCGAACACCCCTCATGTATAAATATACAGTATATTACAAAAGTGAAAACACCCCTCGCATTTTTGTAAATATTTTATTATCCCTTTTCATGTGACAACACTGAAGAAATTACACTTAGCTACAATGTAAAGTAGTAAGTGTAAAGATTGTATAACAGTGTAAATTTCCTGTCCCCTCAAAATAACTCAACACACAGCCATTAATTTCTAAATCGCTGGCAACAAAAGTGAGTACACCCCTGAGTGAAAATGTCCGAATTGGGCCCAATTAGCCATTTTCCCTCCCAGTATCATGTGACTTGTTAGTGTTTACAAGTTGTCAGATGTGAATGAGGAGCAGGAGTGTTAAATTTGGTGTTATTGCTCTCACTCTCTCATACTGGTCAATGGAAGTTCAACATGGCACCTCATGACAAAGAACTCTCTGAGGATCTGGAAAAAAAAATGTAGCTCTACATAAAGATGGCCTAGGCCTTTATTCTGCACAAGCACTGTATGTTTCCTTATAAACCTCATCTGACCATGACCTCATCTGCTTGCTGTGCTGCATATTTCTTATTCCACATCAGTTAATTCCGGATGTTGTGCTGTACTATCCATGTTCCACACCATGGGCTAGATTCACGTAGCCCGTCTTATCTTTGTATGGGCAGGGCTGGTGCAAGGCGATACCTAATTTTGCGCGCCCCCCCCCCCCCCCCATGCACGCTCTGCACCTCACTAAAAAGCTGTAGTGCACAGGCTTGCACATGGACATGTGTTTTCACTATACCTGAGCCAGCGGCTGGTGATTACTTTACTCCAGGAGAGTTGCGCTGGAGAGATGGAGGGAAGGATGGAGATGGAAGGATGGGGCTCTGTACAGAGATGGAGGGATGGAAGGAAGGATGGGGTTCTGTACAGAGATGGAGGGATGGAAGGAAGGAGTGAGGGATGGAGATGGAAGGATGTAGGGAGGGATGGAGATGGAAGGTTGGGGTTCTGTACAGATATGGAGGGATGGAAGGAAGGAGGGAGGAATGGAGATATAAGGATGGAGGGATGGAGTTGGAAGGATGTAGGGAGGGATGGAGATGGAAGGATGGGGTTCTGTATAGAGATGGAGGGATGGAAGAAAGGAGGGAGGAATGGAGATAGAAGGATGGAGGGAGAGATGGGAGGATGTGGCTCTGTATAGAGATGGAAGGAAGGAGTGAGGGATGGATATGGAAAGAGGGAGGGATGGAGTTAGAAGGATGGGGTTCTGTACAGAAATGGAGGGATAGATGGACATAGAAGGAGGGAGGGATGGAGATGGAAGGATGGGGCTCTGTACAGAGATGGAGGGATGGAAGGAAGGAGTGAGGAATGGAGATGGAAGGAGGGAGGAAAAGATGGGAGGATGTGGCTCTGTATAGAGATGGAAGGAAGGAGTGAGGGATAGAGATGGAAGGATGTAGGGAGGGATGGAGATGAAAGGAAGGGGTTCTGTACAGAGATGGAGGGATGGAAGGAAGGAGTGAGGAATGGAGATAGAAGGATGGAGGGAGAGATGGGAGGATGTGGCTCTGTATAGAGATGGAAGGAAGGAGTGAAGGATGGAGATGGAAGGAGGGAGGGATGGAGCTGGAAGGATGGGGTTCTGTACAGAGATGGAGGGATGGATGGACATAGAAGGAGGGAGGGATGGAGATGGAAGGATGGGACTCTGTATAGAGATGGAGGGATGGAAGGAAGGAGTGAGGGATGGAGATGGAAGGAGGGAGGGATGGAGTTCTGTACAGAGATGGAGGAATGGAAGGAAGGAGTAAGGGATGGAGATGGAAGGGTGTAGGGAGGGATGGAGATGGAAGGAAGGGGTTCTGTACAGAGATGGAGGGATAGAAAGAAGGAGTGAGGAATGGAGATAGAAGGATGGAGGGAGAGATGGGAGGATGTGGCTCTGTATAGAGATGGAAGGAAGGAGTGAGGGATGGAGATGGAAGGAGGGAGGAATGGAGCTGGAAGGGTGGGGTTCTGTACAGAGATGGAGGGATGAATGGACATAGAAGGAGGGAGGGATGGAGATGGAAGGATGGGGCTCTGTACAGAGATGGAGGGATGGAAGGAAGGAGTGAGGGATGGAGATGGAAGGAGGGAGGGATGGAGTTCTGTACAGAGATGGAGGGATGGAAGGAAGGAGTGAGGGATGGAGATGGAAGGATGTAGGGAGGGATGGAGATGGAAGGAAAGGGTTCTGTACAGAGATGGAGGGATGGAAGGAAGAAGGGAGGAATGGAGATAGAAGGATGGAGGGAGAGATGGGAGGATGTGGCTCTGTATAGAGATGGAAGGATGGAGGGATGGAGATGGAAGGATGGGGTTCTGTACATAGATGGAGGGATGGAAGGAAGGAGGGAGGAATGGAGATAGAAGGATGGAGGGAGAGATGGGAGGATGTGGCTCTGTATAGAGATGGAAGGATGGAGGGATGGAGATGGAAGGATGGGACCCTGTATAGAGATGGGAGGATAGAGAGAGAGAGTGGAAGGCTGGGGCTGGAGGGATGGAGATGGAAAGATGGAGGAAAGGATGGAGATGTATGAAGGGAAGGAGGGAGGGAGGGATGGAGATGGAAGAATCAAGGTAAGGATGGGGCTCTATACAGAGATTGAAGGATGGAGGAAGGGATGGGGATGAAGGCGGTGGGAAGGAGGGAGGGAGGAGGAGGCAGACAGGGAGGGTGAGAAGCGTTTGCTGCTGCTGCTGCTGCTGCTGCTGCTGCTGCTGGTAGAAGTCCGGGGGATGCAGTGAGAGGAGCAGGGAGAGCCGTGTTGTCTTTGGACGGGGAAGCTTCCTTCCTGTGTAGCCCGGCATCTCTCTCCTCCAGCTCGGCTCTTGTCTCCTCCTCCTCCCGCCGCCTCTCCGCGCTGAAATCTGGGCCGTTCCCCGGATGTGATACCAGATCCCGGGCGCCCAGGAGGAGGGGGGAGCGGATATCGCGGCAAGCCCGCCGTAGTTACAGTACATGCAGGGCTCCTCGTCCCGGCTCTCTCCCCTCATCTCCTCACTGCCGCCGCTACTAGGGCGGCACTTCAGGCTGGGGATAGAGCGATTCGTCCGGCATGTAGTCACAGGCGCAACCGGCCCCTAGCCTGGCGGCTGGCGCCAATCCGCCATAAACATGTATTTTAATAATCTGAATCCCCAGCAAGTGGCTGGGGATCCGGATTTTGCCGCCTCCCCTACCCTGGCGCTCTAGGCAGCCGCCTGACATGCCTATTGCTAGCGCCGGCCCTGTGTACGGGCGTAACGTATGTCATTTACGTTACGCCGCCACAACTTTTTCAGGCAAGTGCTTTATTCACAAAGCACTTGCCTGTAAAGTTGAGGTGGCGTAGCGTAAATGACCCGGCGGAATTCAAATTCGGTGGGTAGGGGGCGTGTAGTATTTAAATCAAGCGCATCCCGTGTCGAACGAACTGTACATGCGCCAGCCGTCAATGTATCCCAGTGCGCATGCTCCAAATTATGATGGTGTTTTCGACGTGAACGTCAATGACGTCAATTCCCATTCACAGACGAGTTACGCAAATGACGTAAACATTTTAAAATTTGACACGGTCACGACGTCCAATACTTAACATAGGATGCGCCTGCTTTTTGGTGCTTTATCTTTACTCCGGGAAACCCCTTACGGAAACGGCGTAAAGTCACTGTGTCGGGCGGGAATTGGCGTATCTCGCTGATTTACACATTCCCGGCGTAAATCAGCGGGAACGCCCCTAGCGGCCATTTTAGAATTGCAGTTAAGATACGACAGTGTAATACAATTACGCCGCTCGGATCTTAGCTGCAACCTGGCGTACCTTGTTTTCAGAATACAGAAAACAAGATATGCCAGCGCAGATTCTGAGTTATGCCAGCGTATGACTGATACGCCGGCATAACTCTACCTGAATCTGGCCCCATGTCTTTCTGGTTGCTATGTTGTACGTTTCTTATTACACACCACTTCATTCTGCACACGCGCTGTACGTTTCCTATTCCTATGCCTTAGGACCTGTTCACACCGTTTGCATTGGGCTGCACTGGGCAAGGCTCAAGCTTATCCTTCCTGTAACCCTAGCACTAATGCCTCGTACACATGATCGGAATTTTTGATGGAAAAAGTCAGACGGAATTTTTTCATCGGATATTCTGACCGTGTATATGCTCCATCTGACTTTTTCGTCAAAAATTCAGAATTAGAAAGAGAACATGTTCTCTTTTTTTCCCGTCGGAAATTCAGTTCGTCTGTATGGAACTCCCACAGAGAAAAAAACATTTGACGCATGTTTGGAAGCATTGAACTAAATTTTTCAAGGCTCGTCGTAGTGTTGCACGTCACTGCGTTTTCGACGGTCGGAATTTGATGTGGCTGTGTGTATGCAAGACAGCTTGAGTGGGATTCCATTGAAAAAAACAGTCAGAGTTAATTCCGACGGAATAAAACGATCATGTGTACTGGGCATTACACTTTCTGCATATTAATCCTCTTCTTTCCTATGCTGAAAAATACCAGGAATCTCCTGCTTCACAAAATTTGGAGTGAAACAGGGTTCGCACTCATGCGTATCTCATTAAGAGAAAACTGTTTATTTGGTTTTCGAAGGATTGGTAAATTCTTCTGGAGCCCATATGCTCTGCAGAGTATTGGATGAGGTGACGCTTACAACCCTAAAGCCTCTTACACCCGATCAAATTTTCGGACAACCATTCGTCTGTTTTTTGTTGCATGCAAGTCTCATGTCGAAAGTGAAGAGGTTATTCACCATACGAAAATTCTCTTACGACAGAATACAACTTCAGAAGTGACGTCGTGTGTTGAATAGTTTTGTATGTATTCTTTCGTTTCTGAGCATACATAGTCTTGCTCTTACAAATTTTTTTTTGGATGCAAACCATACTAATTAAACAAATTAGTATGTGCAGCGCCCTGTTGACCAGTGGCTTTTATTCAAATTTAGTGGGATATCTGAAATATAGTTATTTCAGATTTGTTTTTTTATGGCTAAATTGGCATTTGCTCCAGCTTTGACTGAGTTGGGTGTATTTCCCACGGGTACCAGCAGGTGTTGTAGTCCCCTCTAGTTCCGTGTTGGAAGTTACAGCCAGTCAGAGTGTATTGGGTGCTCTTTCTCAGAACCAACCTAGTGGGAGTTTCTTTGCCGCTGGGCATGCTGGGAGAGGGTACTTAGGGGTTGACGCCATTTTCCTCGGTCTCTCGCCTCATGGTCACCTCGACCTGGGGAATATGACAGTTCCTCTTCTGCCTCTGGCCGACTCCCCCGAGGCTTCACAACTGGAGGTAGGCCCAGAAGCTATTTGGGGCCTACTGGCTCGAGGATGACCTTATGCTGTCTGTCCTGCGGGAAGAAGCTGATCAACTGAAGGAACCCGGGGGGGACGGGGGGGGACTCATTTGGAGAGGACACAGCTGGAAGCTGGTATCTCGAAAGGAGCCGGGTACCTCAGTTGGAGGACGCATCCTGACCTATCTGCTTCACAGTATTGCCGGGTCGGCTTAAAGGGACTTTTTCATACTGTGCAACTGAGTTTACTGAGGAAAATTCTGATTATTGGATCCTGTGGCAGAGGATCGTTCAGCAGCTATTGTTACTATAAGGTCTGTGGCATAGACTTTCACTTTTTGACTGTTCGTGCATCATTCCGGCTGCCAGGTTGTGGCAGAGGCCTCTCCGGGTGAGCAAGATCCAACTACAGTGAGTGTGCATCTGTCTCAGGGATCTCAAGATTTCATTGATCTACAGAAACTGAACTTTCCCTCTCTCTCCATTCCCCTTGTTCCGTCAACGTTGTGGTTGAATAAAAAAAGCCTTTGGAAAAGACTCAGTGACTGGCAACCGTGTTTTTGAAATTTGATTAACCCTAGATTGTGAGCCAACATGGAGATCAGTAGGGTAGTGGAAGACCAAAACTAACCAGCAGCTCCTGCGGGGGGGTAGTGCTATATATGATTTATATGAAAATCAGATATTGAGTTTATGTACCACAAAATGTTATAGTCTGCACATCCAGCTTTTGTCGGACAAAAAAAAAACGTAATCGGCTGTCGAAAGCACCATACTCCTCCCCTCCTCCCCATACTCGCCCCTCCGCCAGAACACTCTGATTAGCGCTCTCTGCCATTGGCTGAGAGAGCTGTTCGGGAGTTGGTCGAACAGAAGCTGGCTGAACGGCCAAGGTACACACGGGCCGTATGTCGGTCGTTTTATTTTTAACTGCCCGTTGTCTCCCGACATTTGGCCCATGTGTACCCTGCTTAAAGCCTTGGAACAATCATTGGCGTGTGGACAACGTCCTTTAAATCGCTATACTTGAGCTGGACTCCAACAACACACACACAATTAATATGAATACAAGTCAATGATAAATCACTTGGTAATATACACAAACTTAGGCTCCTGGCATAGGTGTGCGCCGCCTATTGCATTAGGGTGTGCACCCCGAAGCCCAAACACACACCACCGATCACTCACAACGTTTATCCAGAAGGGGAAGGGGCCAGTTAATTACATATTTACTTGCCCCTTCCCCACTCCTAAAACACCCCAGCAGCAACAGCCAATAGGAGAGGAGGGGTTCTGCCAGCGCTGCGGGGGGAAAGATGGGAGCCAGGACAGTAGGGGGAATCTGTGCTGCTCAGGGTGATTAGGGTGTGCCTGGGCACACCTGGCACACCCTGTGCGCACGCCTATGGCTCCTGGTGATACCTAAAGGGGTCCTTCAAGTTTCCTGTGTCCTGAATACACTCTTGTGTTTGTCCTTTACTGCACATTTTCTGATTCCACTTGAAGTTGAAGATGTCTTCTGGTAGTTCAGAACCTACATTAGTCAAATCTTTTTAAGTTACAATGTAGGGGTTGCTTGCATTCATCAGTTTCATATCGCAATTACAGTGAATTGACTAACGAAGACTTTGCTACAGCTAAATACTTTTTCAAATTTTTTACTCTTACTACTGTAAAGAATCTTATAGTTTGAGACATTTGCAGTGCAGTTATTGAAGGAGAAGTATGGCCAAAGCTTTTTTGGCCCCAATTCTCCTATAGATCACAGGAGTGCCGTACATTCTGGACTCCTGTGACCCATTTTCAGCCGACAGCAGGCTAAAGTTTGTAGATGGCTATCATTACTCAGCTGGTCCAGATACTGGAACGATCTCGACTTTACAGTCAGGAACCACCCAGCAGTCGGGACAGGCAGCTGGCTCGGCCTCCCAGCGAGCCACTGGGAGACTGAGCCAAGCACTCCCGCCCCCTGCACAGCCCAGTGCTCCAGCAAGCACTGGAGACACTGAACATAGAGCCAGTGATGGACAGTCACCATTCTCTGCTCAGAGAGGGGGAGAACTGAGTGATAAGTGGTTAAAGAAATGGCCCATGGGACTTTAGATGAGGCATGGAAGGGCGTATGGAATGGTTTGGGATATCAGAAGAGGATTGACTGACACAGCCTCATCTGTGGTCAAATGAAATTGCTAAATAATCAATCCGAGAAAAGAAAATCAAGGAGTTCAATATAAAATTCATAATATAATATGTACCATAATATACGATACAAAGATCATGCTGTCAAAAGCATAATACATGTAATGATAATCACATTGGTATAATTGATAATTCAGAATTAAGGACATGACTAATAAAAGCAATCATAGTACATTGACATAATAGTAACAAATCCAGTAAACATAGTTGTCCAAAAATAACTTATATAAGAAAGAACAGTTGGATGAGAATACATCATTGGGCAAGCTTATCCCTGAGCATAGACTCGACGCGTTTCTTGGCGTTTAAAGCCAGTCATCAGGAGTGGGGTGCAAGCAAATTAGCTAGGAAAAAAGGGAAGAATGGGTAAATACAGGTGAGTCAATGCGGCCTCAATGATTGGGTCAAAAGGTGTAATACACCTATACCCCAGCCCAAAATAGAATAGCCCATGATCTTTGTATTGTATATAATGATACATATTATATTATGAATTTTATATTGAACTCCTTGATTTTCTTTTCTCGGATTGATTATTTAGCAATTTCATTTGACCACAGAGATTTCCCTGATGGAACTGTGTCAGTCAATCCTCTTCTGATATCCCAAACCATCCCATACGCCCTTCCATGCCTCATCTAAAGTCCCATGGCCCATTTCTTTAAACAATTTTTCTATGTAACAGGGATGGAGGCATGGCCAAGGTTCACTTGCTCTCTTTTAAAATAAGTGATCAGTGGTGTTTGACTGCTCCGTTCTCAGTGTAGAGACAGCAGGGGGCAGATGCAGCAATGGATTGATGCTGCATCAACATAGGTGAGTATACATTTTTTTAGGGGGGAAACCCATACTCTTTTAAGGCTCCATTTACATGGATGTTTATCCACAGTGCAAACCCCAGCAGAAGAAATCTAAATGCAGATAGCAATCGCCGTGGGGCCCTTACACTGCAATGACAGGCTGTCAAGGGTTGCAGCTCTTCACGCCTTTTTGTACAGCCAGCGATCACCAAGTATTTTTTTCTTTCTCTAATTAACAAATTTATAACAATATATGTGGTTTTCGTTCAATAAAATACATATGTTTCAAAATCTAATGTTGAAAACAAATTAAATTTTTAAGTACATTCAAACAACATTCGTCAAGGTGTTGAATGTACTGAGAACTTTTGTACTTATGTTCATACAAATGAACTTATTTACTTTTTGTACTTATGGAAATCTACTAGTGATGGCCAACTATAGTTGTTGAGTTAATCAAAATCGATGGTGCCCCCACTGCTGAGAAGTGCAGGCAGATTATTATTCATAATGCAGTTCCATCAGCGAGGTGCATAAACAGTCACAACTTTCTGAAGCATAACTATAACTCTACATTCAAAGCAAAAATCATCAAGAACTATCTGCAGCAAAAAGCTACAGTCCCTTTACAACAGGGGTGCCCAACCTTTTGAAGAGCGAGGGCCACTTAAGCGGCTTAGTAACCGGTCGCGGGCCACAATGAGCGGCGTCGGTGGATGACATGCTGCAGTTTACCCGGATCGTGGGTGCAGCTCAGTACACCTGTGGCTTTCCTATGGATAAGCTGCACTTTGCCATAGAATTCTTCAGGCAAAGTGAATTTGGCCTATGACAGGAGCCAAGTGCTATACAGGAAGCATCAGCTTATGTGGCTCTGCTGCGCAGCCGCTTGGTTGTGCTACCACTGGCTTCATTCACAAAACTGATGCTCTGGGGTGGCTGGTCGGCAACCTGCAATCTGAGCTTGCCGATCCACCATCCCAGTGCAGGAGGTCGCAGGCCACATCAGAGGGCTCCGCGGGCCACTGGTTGGGCATCCCTGCTTTACAAGAACCTTCAAAAACTGCATGCAGGTCTATCTGAGAGGTTTGTAGTCCTTCTGGAAACAGAGGAATTTAGCAAGAAAAAAAATGTTTTTAAAACAAAGATGACCCTGTCAGCAGGGGCGTCGGGAGGTGGGGCTAGGGGGAGCTGAAGCGCCACTGAATGGGTCCCCAAAAAGCCCAGAGACATGATTACAGGTCTCCATTGATAGCCCCGAGTGAGCAGCGAGTGCCGGGAGAGATATAAATGTGGCCGAGTGCCATAGCAGGTCCTGCTTTCTGGAGCCTGTGCAATGCCTATGATGGACGTCCCCCTGGCCCAATGCTGGGACTGCGGGATGTGTGACATCCATCAAAAGCGCTGCAGGCTTCAGAAGGCTGGAATTACAATTACAACCCCTCCAGTCTCCTCGGCTCTCCTCTCTTCCTCTACTCCTCCTCTGATGACTGATGAAATGACTAACTGCCTGCTGTGACACTGCACACCACGGCTGAGCTAGGTCAGACAGTGTATGTAAATGTCAGTGTAGGTAGGTCAGTGTAGGTAGGTCACTACCGTCAGTGAATGCAAGTCAGGTAGGTCAGAGTAGGTAGATGAGGTAGGTCAGTGTAGGTAGGTGTCAGGGACATGGCCGTCACCGTACTGGCAATGTTGCCCAGAACCTTCAAGGACACCCACAGAGGGTCCTGAGACGTTCATGAGCGATACTGCACGTGCACGATGGCACGCAAGTGGCATGACAGACGCTGGCGCTAATGGCCCTATTTAAGTCAGCCTGTGACTGCAGGACATTGCTGGATTATCTATTCTGTTCCTTGTGTACCTTGAACCTTTTACCTGATCCGTGCTTACCTGTTGTGACCCGGCTCGCCTTGACCTCGCTTCCTGATCTCCTAGTTTGACCCTTGGCCTGCTTCTGGACTCTGCTTCTGCTTCCTGATCACCTGGCTTGACCTTCGGCTTGCACCTGGACCCTGCTCGTGTATGAACTTGGCTCGCCCCTCTATATGCACTGGACTGACTTACCTGTGTATGACCCCTGGCCTGGCTTCTGGTTTCTCTGCTTACCTGAATACAGCAAGCTCAGCTCTGCCTTCTTCAGTCTTCCCTCAGTGGCTAAGCTCATCTGACTGCAAACAAGCACCTGGCCAACTGTGCTTCTTTGGGCACCGTGCTCCCTGTTCCCAACTCCAGGGGAGCGCTGCACACCCTCTTAGCATCTCGATCTCCATACACGCTCCTGACAGTAGGTCAATGTAGGTAGGTCAGTGTAGGTAGGTCATTGTATGTAGGTCAGTGTATGTCAGGTAGGTCAGTGTATAAAGGTCACTACTGTCAATGTATGTAGGTCAGGTAGATCAGTGTATGTAGGTCAGTGTATGTCAGGTAGGTCAGTGTATAAAGGTCACTACTGTCAATGTATGTAGGTCAGGTAGATCAGTGTATGTCGGTCACTACCTTCAGTGTATGTAGGTCAAGTAGGTCAGTGTAGGTAGGTCAGTGTAGGTAGGTCAGGTAGGTCAGTGTATGTAGGTCAGGTAGGTCAGTGTATGTAGGTCACTACCGTCAGTGTATGTAGGTCAGGTAGGTCATGGCCCAGCCAAAAAAAAAGCCTGCCTCACATACACCATCCCCCTCCCCGGTTTCAGACCTTGGACTTTGGGCTGAAGCCTCTGGTCTTTTTGCCACCTAGCAACGCCCCTGCCTGTCAGTAAAAATCCAGGCTATTTGTTCCCATTTTTATATAGTGAAACCAGATCATTTCAAGTTGACAGACTGATCTTTAACTACTTGAGATCCGCGCTATAGCTGAATGACGGCTTTAGCGCGGATCTAAATTACCAACAAGCCGTCAATTGACGGCTTGTCACTAGCACCTTCCCTCCAGAGCGCGCTGAGGGGAAACACTGTGTTGGCTGTGTCCCTTGGACACAGCCAATCACAGATCGCCACGAACGGCCAATCAGAGTGGCCGTTTGCGATGCGATCTGTGGGCGAATGAGAGATGATCTCACAGATCATCTCTCATTGCCGTTTTACACAGAGACAGCGTCCTGTCTCTGGAGAGGAGGAGACCGATCTGTGTCTCTACATAGGGACACAGATCGGTCACCCCCCAGTCACCCCCCCTCCCCCCACAGTTAGAACACTATGCAGGGAATACATTTAACCCCTTCCTCACCCCCTAGTGTTAACCCCTTCCATGCCAATCACATTTATACAGTAATTAGTGCATTTTTATAGCACTGATCGCAGTATAAATGTGAATGACGCCAAAAATGTGTCAGATGTGTCCGCCATAACGTTGCAGTCCCAATAAAAATTGCAGATCGCCGCCATTTCTAGAAAAAAAAAGAAAAGAAATAATAATTCTGTCCCCTATTTTGTAGGCACTATACATTTTGCACAAAGCAGACGCTTATTGCGATTATTTTTTATTTTTTTACCAAAAATATGTAGAAGAATACGTATCGCCCTAAACTAAGAAAAAAACGTTTTTTTTTTTTTTTAAATTGGGATATTTATTATAGCAACAAGTAAAAAATATTGTATTTTTTTTCAAAATTGACGCTCTTTTTTGTTTATAGCGCAAAAAATAAAAACCGCAGAGGTGACCAAATACCACCAAAAGAAAGCTCTACTTGTGGGGAAAAAAGGACGTAAATTTAGTTTGGGCCACGTTGCACGACCGCGCAATTGTCAGTTAAAGCGACGCAGTGCCGGAAGCTGAAATATCACCTGGGCAGGAGGGGGGTATAAGTGCCCAGTAAGCAAGTGGGACTTCTTAGCTAAGAAGCATACAAACTGCCCTCTGAACGGTGAATATGTGCACTTTTTTCTGTTGAAACTAATATAATCTGAGGTGTGGAATCTGTGAATTGTTGTTCTATCTGGACATGAGGCAAATGCATGGGGCCTGTATACAAGTAATATAAATTCCAGCATTTCTTGAAATACTGCCAATTCTCCACAAAAAAAAAAGAAGTCTACTCACCTTGCTGAAGATGGCAGATAATGGCATTCATTATGCCATGTTAGATAAGGGTAGCGCCTACACAGTGTGCCAGGATATGCTGACAGCTATGCAATAGGCTATGGAAATCAGTAGTAATATCATAACATATTTTTATGGAAAATTATTGAGTGACATTTACTTGAGCTGTAGAAAATGAGTTTCGTTCCAGTATAAGAGATAATATATATTTCCCTTTCTGTCATATTTGAAAAAGCAGTACAAAAGAAAACACCTTACCTGAAAATAGAATAGAGTGTCATAGACATTCTTCAGAATTCCATTGCATCTCCACACCACAATTGTTGGTACTTGCAACAGATTCATGTACCTATCAGAAACAGGTACATGAATTTCTTGCAGGAGGCAGCTGGCGCTGAGACTCAGGGTTACTGAGCTCCCTGCTGGGCCACTACAGCCTATCAACTGAGATGATTTGTTGTGGGGTGGGCAGAGTCTGATGGAGATGCTCAAAAGTTTCCCTTCAGGTCTGCCTCCCTTGTGATTGACAGCAGATGGCAGACGGTGGACTCCAAATCAGTTAGATTGCTCATTAGTGGTTATGGAATCCACCCACTGCCGCTTGCTGGCGGACCTGATGGAAAACGAGTCTTTCAACATCTCCTTTAGGTTCTGCCCACTATCCAAATTCAGCCTCATTTTGTTGGTTGCTAGGATGCTGAAGGCCTGTGTCCTAGCAACCAATAAAGCTAATACAAAACACGATTAAATAAAGTTAGCTCACAACTCCTCCCTCCCACCAATAACTCTGGTATGTCTATATACTCCAACTTAGAGTTGGTCTAAATTACCTTTGGTTTCATTATCTACAAACTGCCAGTAATTCTTCTTTATTTGTTGCAACCATAGCAACAAAATGTGGAGTACATAAAAACAATCTGAATCTCTTGTACATGTCAGAACTGTTAACAAATGGTTGCTAAAATCGTGCTTTGCAGTGTTTACAACAAGGTAAAAAATTTTGAGGCATACAGAAATACAGATTCAACATATAAGTATTAAAAAATGTTACATTTATTAATCGTTTCATACAAAACTTTAAAAGAAATACATATAATGCTCAATGCAATATATTTTTTTATTGTGACAAACAACAAAGACCACTTATAAATATGCAGCAAACTGAGTGTCTCATTTCACAGAATGCAAGTTGTGGTCAACTAGTTTCAGAGATAAATCCACTTCATCAGGACCAGCAGTAAAAGAGTTACAAGATATCCATACAATTCCGCTGATCTCAGTTGAACCTAATTGGTTAATGGCATTGTTAGAAATTCTGTATATAGCTCTACAGAAAAAATAGTGCACAGACCCCATAGGCTTTGCTGCTTAAAGCGGTTGTACACCTGGGGAAAAAAAACAACCTGTAAGGCAAAAGCATAATGAGCTAGTATGCATTGCATACTAGCTCATTATGAAATACTTACCTTCGAATGAGGCCCCCGCATTGCCTCCCAGTCACCGCTGAGGGAGCGGACATGTTCCCTCAGCGTTTCTTCCGGGGTTCGTGGCTTCCGGTGCTGTGAGTGGCTGGAGCCGTGATGACGTCCTTTTTTTTCCGGGAAGAAGCTCTCCTGGCAGCGTCCGCCGGACCTTCAGAGCAAATGCGCCACTGAGGGGAATACAACCGCTTTAACTGCAAACAGGAACTTTATTATTATTATTATACAGAGAAAAGACATAGATGCAGCCACAAAGTTATAAAAACTGCCATCTACTGGTTAATGTAGTTGTTGCACAAAATACATGAACAATGTATTCCAACAGGCATCATATGGTTATATTGCTCTAAAGATACTTTCATCTCCACACAGGAACAGCAAATAGGTTACTCCTACAGTATATGGGATCAAGTGGTAGCCCTTTGTCCTCGTTCCTACTTTGTGGACCAGACAGGAAGGAGATTTTCTCCAATATTACCACCTTATGACAGGGCAAAATTAACTGGTCTATTTAAAAAAAAAATTGCTTTGTGAATGCCTCATCATTCATGCAAATGTAACAAATAATGGCCATAATGTTTGTAATATATGCATAATATCAGTTTCTATTTATTGTCTTTTGCGGGGGAATTTACCATTCCCCAAAAGTCCATCCTCAGGCGGCGTACACACGACCGAGGTTCTCGCTGGAAACCAGCGAGAACCTCGCTGGAAGCTGCATTCCAGCGAGGACCTCGGCCGTGTGTACGCTCTCGGCGAGCTTCCCGCCGGTAAGCCCGTCGAGCAGAAATAGAGAGCACGCTCTCTATTTGCTCGACGGCCCGCCTGGAAGAATGGCTGGTTGCCATTCCCGACGGGCGGGTCGCCGATTTCGACGGCCGGCAGGGAACCTCGACGGGCGGAACGATGTGTTCTGCCCGTCGAGGTTCTCTGCCGTGTGTACGCGGCTTAAGAGAAAAATAACCATGAGAAAATTCAACAATAAGAGTTAAAGAATATTCACCAATAGAGAAAATAGCCTAATGCCTCATACACACGGCTGGTTTTCACGATGGGAAAACCACGAGTAGATCTTTTGGCTTGCAATCCGTGTGAATGCTCCTTGTAGTTTTTCAGACAGGAAAACTGCCCAAAAACCGCCTGACAAAAAAAGAGAACCAGCTCTCTTTTTTCCCGCCGGTGAAAACGGCGGACTTTTGCCCGGCGGTTTTTGGAAGTTATCCTATGGGAAAAACTGCGATGGAGCATATACAGGACCGGGATTCCAGACCAAAGCTCCATTGCAGTTTTCCTGTCTGGAAAACTGTCCGTGTGTAGGGGGAAAGACTGACCGAGCAGGTTCTCGGCTTTCCCCTTAGGATATAGTGTGTACGGGGCATCACACTATAATCTAAGACATGGGTCTTCAAACTACGGCACTCCAGTTGTTCAGGAACTACAATTCCCATCATGCCTAGTCATGTCTGTGAATGTCAGTGTTTTACAATGCCTCATGGGATGTGTAGTTCTACAACAGCTGGAGGGCCGTAGTTTGAGGATCCCTGATCTAAGAATACAGTGGGTATAGAAAAGAATCCCCCCTTTAAAATAATCACATTTTGTTGCTTTGCAGCCTAAAATGAAGACAACGTTTTAGTTTTATTCAGCTGTATATACTGTTTTATAACTTCCAAGTGAAAGATATAAAACCAACATGTCAGAAAGAAATTAGAAACTCAAAAACAAAATAACTGAGTTTGAAAAAGGATCACCCCTCCCCCTCTTAAAATGACTTATAAACTTAATCAGGGGTAGCCAATCACCTTCTCAATACCACACAAAGCCATTTGACTTTAAACTGTGACCAGCTGTTGTCATTTTGATTAGCTCAGCATGAAAAGAGCTTTCCTGAAGCATTTCAGTCCCTGGTAGTTTAACTGAAGTAAACAATCAACTACGGGTGGCAAGACACTGTCAAAAGATCTCCGGGATAAAATTGTGGACAGGCACAATTCAGGAGATGGATACAAAAAAAATGTCAAAAGCTTTATCAATGCCTAGAAGTACATTATTAAGAAGTGGAAGGTATTTGGTACAACAAAAACCCTCCTTAGATCATGACATCGCTCCAAACTGGATGAAAGAGGCAGGAGGAAACTGGTCAGAGTGGCTACCAAGAGGCCTACAGCAACTATACAGCAGTTGCAGGAATTTATGACAAAGAGTGGCCATTGTGTGCATGTGACAACAATATCACAATTTCTCCACAAATGTGGCTTCTGAGCAGGGGTCAAGTCCTGGGGAAAAAAGTGTGGGAACTCCCACCCAAGATCCCCTCCCCCACCAAAAAAAAATGATACGCTTATGTGCATAATTACTAAACCGGATGTTTTTTTTTCTTTTCGATCCACTGTACCTTAGTAATCCTTTATGTAACTGCTCGCTTCCTGTATATGGATTCATCGGCTAGTGTGCGGGTATTTCGTCACTTCCTCGATGCCGCAATGTCTCTTGGGAGCTTTTGTCATTGTTCCCAGGAGACATTGTGGAGGTCTGCCACAAGTTTTCATGGAATTTAGAAAGAACTTCCTGCGATAACTTGCGGCAGACCTCCGCAATGTCTCCTGGGAAAAATGACAAAAGCTCCCAGGAGACATTGCGGCATCGAGGAAGTGACGGAATACACTACCCGATGAATCCATATACAGGAGGCAGCCAGTAACATAAAGGATTACTAAGGTTCGCCTGCCCCTGACAGTGACTCGAGCTGGGCATCGCCGCTTAGTGAAGGATTGGCACGGGCGGCTTGGCTGCTCTCGGCTGCTCTAGTCCTGCAAAGGGAACTGCGTTCCTGCTGTGGAAAAAAGTACAGGAACTCCGTTCCCACGCGTTCCCGCAGGACTTGAGCCCTGCTTGTGAGGGAGGGTTGCATGAAAAAATACACTTTTCAGGAAAGGCCACATGCTTTGCCAAAACACACCTTGAAGATTCTGAGGCCACATGAAAAAAAGGTGTTATGGTCAGATGAGACTAAAACGAAATTATTTGGCCTTAACACTAAAGGAAATGTCTGTTAGAAATCCAATACAGCTCACAATCCAAAAAACACCATTCCTACAGTAAAGCATGGAGATGGTAATATCCTGTTATGGGGGGGGGGGGGTTCTGCAGCAGGGATTGAAGCACTTGTCAGGATAAAAGGAAAAATTAATGGGGCAAAATACTGTCAATCATTGAGGAAAATCTGCTGCCCTCTGACAGAAAGTTGTCAATGGGAACAAGTTGTACCTTCCAACATGACAATGACCCAATTGGCACACAGCAAAAATGACCACATGGTGGTTGAAGGAGAAAAAGGTGAATGTCCTTGCATGGCCTAGTCAGAGCCCAGACTTAAACCCCATTGAAAATATGTGGAATGACTTTAAGACTGCAGTCCACAAACAGTCACCATCATGTGGGCAAATATTGCAAAGTCTAGGGGCCAGATCCACAAAGGCTCGCCGCTGGCGTAGCCTATCTAATTTACACTACGTTACAGTGGCGTATCCTTATCCACAAAGAATTGCCGCTGTAACTTACGGCGGCGTAACGTAAATGGGCTGACGTTCGCGGGTGTAATTCAAATGGGGTATAGGTGGGCGTGTTTTATTTAAATTATCAATGACCCGACGCAAACAACATTTTTTTTTAACTGTGCATGCGCCGGCCGTGGACGTATCCCAGTGCTCATGCGTGAAATCACGTCGCAAATAGTCAATGAAAATGACGTGTACGTAACTTACGCAATATCCTATTCGCAAACGGGTTACGCAAACGACGTCCAATACTACGCGGACCCGACGTCCATACTTAACATTGGAGCGCCTCCATATAGCAGGTTTATCTTTACGCCGGAGATACGCTTACGCAAACGACGTAAAGGGAATGCGCCGGCCGCTCGTACGTTTGTGAATTTGGGTATCTCGCTCGTTTGCATATTTTACGCTGGAAATAGACTGAAGCGCCCCTAGTGTCCAGCGCAAATATGCACCTAAGAGACGACGGTGTAATAATGTTACACCAATCGTTTCTTAGCGTAATTCCGGCGTATCTTGTTTTGTGGATACAAAACAAAGATATGCCGGCGGGAAATTGGAATTATGTTGGAGTATCTGTAGATACGCCGGCGTAATTCTTTGTGGATCTGGCCCTAGATGTGCAAAGTTAGTAAAGACATATCCGAACAGACTAGAGGCTGTAATTAAAGGGACACTAAAGTCAGGGATTTAAAAAAAAAAAATAACAAACATGTGATACTTACCTCCACTGTGCAGTTCGTTTTGCACAGAGTGGCCCGGAAAGCTGTCTTCTGGGGTCCCTCGGCGGCTGTTTGGGCTCCTCTGGCAAAAGCTTTCCCTCTTCATGCGAGGGCGCTCGCACGGAGGAAAGCTTTTGCGAGCGCGCTCCCGTGATACAGCGGCGGCCATAGCCGCCGACTGTATCACTCGGCTCCGCCCCCCAGCGCGCCGCGTCATCCGCTCTGATTGACAGCAGCGCTAGCCAATGGCTGCGCTGCTATCAATCCGCCCAGCCTAGCCAATCAACGGCCAGGCTGGGAACCGAAGAGGACGACGTGGACACGCCCGGGAGATTCGAACGGTCAGGTAAGTACAACAGGGGCTCGGGGGAGGCCGGTGCTGCTAGATGTTTTTTTACCTTCATGCATAGGATGCATGAAGGTAAAAAAACTTGTAACTTTACAACCCCTTTAAAGCAAAAGGTGGTTCAAGAAAATACTGTCACAAGAGGGTGATCCTTTTTCCAACTCAGTGATTCTGTTTTTGAATTATTATTATTTTCAGGCATGTTGATGTTATATCTTTCACTTGGATGTTTTAAATTGCACTGAGTATATACAGCTGGATAAAACAAAAACTGTGTCGGTCTTCATTTCAGGTTGCAAAGCAACAAACTGTGATTATTTTAAAGGGGGTGATTATTTTCTATACCCACTGTATTTAACCAGCAGGGGAAATAATATGAGGGAGACCTCAGCACTGTGTTCAGTTTATTGAGATTCCTTTGCCAACTGCTGAAAGAACGGGTTTTTGGCACAAATTTAAATGCAATGGTTTTCCTCTAACGAAAGTCAGTGAAGGTGCATACACGAAGCAAAGCAATCAAAAGGCCTTACTAACACCTCAGAGAAATAATACATTGCCGCTGGTTTGTTTGATATCTTATTACTACAAGCAATTGCCCAGATTTTATAAGATTATACATAGATATTGGTCACTTCTCCATTCTGATCCTACTACTTGTAGACATATCACACAATACCCTTCTATCATAGCAAGGAGAGCCTCAAGTTTGGAAAAATTAGCTATGCAGCAGTCATTTCTCAGGCCCACACACCAATTACAGTGTGGACATAAATTTGCAGTCAGCTACTCATGTGGCTCATGTTTAATTCCCAGTATATGATACACTGTATGTGCTGAACGGTTCAAAATTAGTAAAGAACTCTTTGAAATTCGAAGATTGATTATTTGCTGCAAGATGGGAGTGGTTTAAATTCTACATTCTACAATGCCCCTGTAACAAACCCTATGTAGATCAAAGCCACAATGAACTGAGATGTAGGATATAGAAGCATAAATTATATCCTACAAAATGGGCTAAACATTTTTTACTAGGGTTGTCCCGATACCACTTTTTTAGGACCGAGTACAAGTACAAATACTTTTTTTCATGTACTCGCCGATACCGATTTCCGATACTTTTTTTTTAAATGCAGCCACGTGTCCCCAAATGCAGCCACGTGTCTCCAAATGCAGCCTTGTGTCCCCAAATGCAGCCGTGTCCCCAGATGCAGCCGTGTCCCCAGATGCAGCCGTGTCCCCAGATGCAGCCGTGTCCCGAGATTCAGCCATGTCCCTAGATTCAGCCATGTGTCCCTCCCTAGATTCAGCCATGTGTCCCTGCCTAGATTCAGCCATGTGTCCCCCCCTAGATTCAGCCATGTGTCCCCCCCTAGATGCAGCCATGTGTCCCCCCCTAGATGCAGCCATGTGTCCCCCCCCTCTCACCCCCGCAGCTGCCGACATCTAGTTACTATGCGCTGGGGGAACACAACAGCTGTCATTTGCATTTGAATAGCTGTGTGTTCCCCCGCCGCCCCTGTAATGTATAGCCCCTCCCCCTTGCCCGGGCACTTTGATAAACAGATTACCCGTCCGACGGGTGACCTGTCTATCAAAGTGTTTAGCTGTTAGAAGGAGCCGATGTTTACCTTGTAGTTCCGGCTCCTTCTGACAGTGTGAGTCACAGGCGGAGTGCATTCCATAGCACTCCGCCTGTGAGAGAAGGCGCCGTACAGATGAAGCAGCGGCTTTCTCTCTACTACAGCCGCTTCTTTCTCTGTACGGCGCCTTCTCTCACAGGCGGAGTGCATTTAATATCACTCCGCCTGTGCGCGCTGGGATCAATAAATTTCCACAGTGACGCCGCAGGCCGCAGCCCACCCACGAAGCCCAGGCCCCAGTAGCACCACAGAGCCCAGCAGCCCCACAAAGCCCATAAGCACCACAGAGCTCAGCAGCCCCACAGAGCCCAGCAGCACCACAAAGCCCAGCAGCAGCACAGAGCCCAGCAGCACCAAAAAGTGCAGCAGCACCACAGAGCCCAGCAGCCCAGCAGCCCCACAGAGCCCAGCAGCACCACAGAGCCAGTACCACAGAGCCCAGTACCACAGAGCCCAGCACCACAGAGCCAGCACCACAGAGCTCAGCACCACTGGAACCACAGAGCCAGTACCACAGAGCCCAGTACCACAGAGCCCAGCACCACAGAGCTCAGCACCACCGGCACCACAGAGCCAGTACCACAGAGCCCAGTACCACAGAGCCCAGCACCACAGAGCCAGCACCACAGAGCCAGCACCACAGAGCCCAGCACCACAGAGCCCAGCACCACAGAGCTCAGCACCACAGAGCCAGCACCACAGAGCCCAGCACCACAGAGCCAGCACCACAGAGCCAGCACCACAGAGCCAGCACCACCGGAACCAGGGATTGAGGTGAGGGATTGCATTGTGCTTTTTGGGGTGTGAGGTACTGCAGATTGTGTTTTGGGGATTGGGGGAATCGCATTGTGGGGATTGTGTTTTTGTATCTACCATGACACAAAAACGTATACGTCTGGCATGCATTTTTTTACCAAATGTTTGACCAAATATAACAGGCTAATTTTTAAGTTGATCATTTTGTATGGCCCCCAAATGATGTTACAAAAATCCAAATGGCCCTTGGCAGAAAAAAGGTTCCCCACCCCTGGCCTCCAACAATACCACTCATTCTGCCACAGGTCAGTCACCCTTCTTTATGGTTTTCACCCATCCTTTTTGCCTAACTTTATTGCAGAGACCACATTTCCTGCTGTCCAAGACACAGTGGATTTCCTAAACCGCAACAATAATTTGCTTCACCAAGGCACAAGCAGCAAGCAAGAAGGCTTTTGAAAGGAAAAGGAGGGGTGAACTGATTCTCCACCCGGGAGACCAGGTATGGTTGTCTACTACAAATCTCTGGTTGGCATGTCCCTCAAAGAAACTGGCACCTAAATTTGTGGGACCATTTCCAGTCAAGAGGAAACTTAATGAGGTTGTGTATGAATTATCTTTACCTGATTCACTTAAAGGATCAGTAAAGGATTTTTTTAATGCTTGCTTTACCTTATAGCAGTCCTGCTTTCATGTCCTCCATGTCTGTTTTTGCTTAGAAGTTGCTGTAATTCCTTGCTGAACTCCACACTTCCTGCTTGTCTGGCTCATTATGAAAAAAACTCATGGTAGCTTTTCATTGTGGTCCATGATCAAGAAGATGTGATTACTATGTGTCTAAAACTCCTCAGAACCAATCAGATTCAAACACTGCCCTGTGTTTGTTTGTTTTTGTTCTGTGTGTCTCTGTACACACAAAACAAACTGAAACTAGTCTAAAAAGAAATTAAACTGCCGGCACATTATATGATTGATTTTTATCTATTTTTGCTAGAGACAAATCCAGACTTGTTTGTAAAAAGCTAAGGATATCCTGAACTTCTGGAGAACTGCAAGAATTAGGTCTAGAAGACGTATGATCCGTGAACTTAGAACAGATACATTCGTAAACTCTATTGGTGTTTCTCCTTCTAGCATTAAGAAGGGTCGGAATGGCTTCTTGTGGACATCCTAAAGCTTTGAGCCTTCCCCTCTCAAAAACCACACCCTGAGGTGCAGATGAGCAGGACAGGAGTGGCAGAGGAATTGATTCTTGATAACTGAGGAGTGTTAATAGGGGAAACCATTGCCTGTTGAGCCAGAATGGAATCACTGCTATGACTTCTACATCCTCTGACCTGAGCCTTCGGAGAAACTGGAGTATCATAGGATTTGTTTGGGAAGATTGGTGACACTCTCTAATCTTGTGGAATCTGCTTTACAACATTTTGGAAGATAACCTTCATATGGACTTTCTTCGTTATAATTTGGATGGGACTTTTTCCTGTTTTGATTTCACATATGAATTTTTCACAGGAATTATTTTTTTGTGTTTTTTTCAATTTTTACTTTATTTATTCACTTTTCACTTTATTTTATTTTTTCATCATATGAGTTTAATATTGTAGCACTGCACCTTATTGAATTATGTAAGTGTAGAGAATCAAAAAATAAGGCACTCACATTTGCCACATCCGTAAATTTAGAACAAAAAAGAACAGTTACTCGAGAAACGGTAATTGATAGTCGGACTTTGGAGGCAAGACGGGAATATCAAAAAAATATAATTTTTTTTACACAAAAAAAAATTTTTACAAGACAGATAAGTAAAAAAACATATAGGATATATGATATGGACAATATCCTCTGTGCATCGTCTACGTGTTTCGCCGTTGGGCTTCCTCAGGACGAGCAAAAGTAATTAACAGTAGAAAAATATATTTCATTGTATAAAAAAATCTATCGTGGCATGAAGATAAGTGTCAGCCATCCAAATTACCTCAGAATATTCCAAGTCACATATATATATATGTTGAAAGGATAGTAAAAGGAGGTTCCAAATGTAGTAGAGAAGTCTCCAAAAATCCAGAAAGGACTAGCTCAACCTACAATGTCGGCCATGAAGGTGCACCGCAAGTACAGAGAGCCAGTTCTAATAGTTCCAAAATGAACATTAGTTCCGGGGCAGACCAAAGAGGGTATAACAGAGACACGTAGGTATACAATGTTATACAGCCAGGTATGCCAGACCTGCATCCAAATACTAGTGTATTGAGAGCCCTCAGCAGTGAAGACAGTCTGCAAAGTCTATAGACTAGCAAACACAAGACTTGTTAAGTGGCGCCGTGTGCCCCGGGGGATAGCCTGTGTATAGCCTGTGTTTCGTGCATAGCACAGGCTATCCCCCGGGGACACCTGTAGCGACTCTTTCACAACCTGCTTGACCAATGTTTCTAGGTGTTGGACTTCCCTCTCATTAGCTGCTTTAGAGAAACAGTGATCACAGCAGGGGCAGACCCATGACACTAGGGGGCCCCATCAGGGTTGCCAGCCTCAGTAAAACCAGGGACAGTATGTAAAACCAGTGTTTTTTTTTAAAACCCCAAGATCATAGCTGCCTGCCTCTCCAGTACTTTTTCAGTGTGTGTTTGTGTATTCTGTGTGTATTTATACTGTGTGTATATTGTGTGTCTGTGTGTATGTATACTGTGTATGTATACTGTATGTGTGGCCCCACAATCTATTGCCTTGGGACCCCATATTCTCCTATTGCCCAGGGGCCCCATAATCTCCTAATGCCTGGGGGCCCCATGAGTTTTCAGTCCGCCCCTGGGTCACAGAGAGATTTGCTGGCAGAAATTGGAGCTCACACCCCCAACATAACCTCTCCTGCCCCTTACTGTGAGAAGGGGGGGTGAGGAGAGTCTCTACTAGATATGTGCATTCCCGTTCGTACGAATGTTATTTTCGTACGAAAATTTTCATTTTCGTACCCGCGGGATAATGTGTACATACGAAAACGGTAAAGCACCAAAATACGAAAACGACGGGATAACGGATGAGCCGCATAACGAACGACCGCAAATACGAACGAACGATCCGACGGGAAAAAACGACAAAACGAAAATGGCAAAATAACGAAAATGAAATCTGTATCAAGAGGTTTGCACTGTGTATTTTGTTTGAATCCGTTTTGTGTTCGTTTTCAGTTGTATGTTTATTGTTCAATGACATCTATAACAAAAGAATTTCATTATGTATATTGAATGAATTCCTTTTTCTGTTTTCTGTGTATTCAAAATACTGAAGGCAATTTTTTTGTTATAGGTGTCATATCAACATACGAAAATAACAAAAGAAACGTGTCCAAATGCAAATCTTTTGTTTATGGTTTTTTTAATGGCCAGAAAGTTAGGCTGGCCATACATGATACAATTTTCTGTGCAATTTTCTTTAGATTTACCTTCAACTATGTAGTGCAAGGGCCTGCCTGATTGCATACAATTGAAAGTGTTGTTTAGTTTGACCTCATATATGGTTTTTGGTAAATCTAAAAGAAAATTGTACAAGAAAATTGAACATGTATGGCCAGCCTCAGTGACTGAAAGCAGCTTCTCTTTTGTGCAGAATAGTGAGTACACTTGTACAGTAAAGCCTAATAAACTTTTCTGTGGATTTTCATCTGAAGGGAGATCAGTTGGCCAGACTTCTGAACCCAAAAATGGTTTTCTGATGCAGTTTAAAAACAAACAAATTTTCTGAGAACGATCGGAAAACGATCGTTTTTATGTTTGTTGTTAAAATAGTCTGACCAAGTGTATGGGGCTTAACAATAGAATAACGAATCATCCCGCATGTACGAAAATAAAACGGTAATGGAAATACGAAACGTTCGGAATACGAAAAAATCACGTCGTACGACAAACGAACGGGAACGAACAGGAAAACGGGCGTCTTACGAAAAACGAACGGAAACGAACAGACGGGACCATACGAAACGAGTCTCTACTGCGATGTCCGGACTTAGAAGAAGATCCATGGTGTCTAGAGCCGAAAGAGGAGTGCCGGTGGTGTGATTTGGAAGACCCGCTCCTTCTGTGGGAACTACTCTGCCGACGATCAGACCTAGAAGGGCGGAGGAGGGAAAAGGATTGGGAAAGAAAGAAAGAAAGAAAGAAAGAAAGAAAGAAAGAAAGAAAGAAAGAAAGATATAGAGTCACAATGATGCCCTACGCTCCACTCTCCTCCCCCCCAGCAGGCACAGTTTCCCAAATTGTTACCTGCTGCAAGAGGGCTGGCCACCAGGAGGCAGTGAAGGATCCATAACCTTATTCAGACACCACTGCAAGTGGAAAGCACATATTAGCTACTAACAAGGGAGACAAGCAAAAAAAAACTCAGCACTAGTACTTACCTTGAGAAGGTGCCCATGATCATTCCCAAGGCTTTGCAGGGTTCCCCAGGCTTTTAAATGTGGTGCCATGTGAGGTCACGGCAGCGCCAATCCCAAGACACTCACCCGAACCAGGCCTTGCTTTTGTTTCGGGAACGCACATGCACAGATCGCAGGCGGAACACGGAAGTGAGAGAAGTGAGAGAGAGCAGCGGCTGAAACACACAGGGAACCAGCTGCCATGCCTAGGACATCAGGAACAGGTGGAAAAACATGAAGGTAAGACAAATCAACATATACAAACACTGCTGCCATGAAGGCGATACTTTCTTACCACCACTTACGATAGAGTGGCCAGATACCCCATAGACACACACCGGGCTTTCAAATGCAGATAATAGCTGCCTGCAAACTACTAGGCAATTAGCCCTGTGCGCGCTGGCCTTTTCAATGGTAGACATTCTTCCAGCTCTTCAGTGCTTACTCTGCAATACACTCCATACCCTGCTTATTAGTCAAGGCTTATCGGAGGGACGTGACACCATATTGTGCGGTTGATCTTGATTGTAGGAAATTTGTCTTGAGGTAGGAGAACCAAACATATGGTCCTATGGAGGAGGACAAAAAAGGAACATGGCTGGTAGTCCAGAGCAAGGATTTCTGGGAGAGGTGTCCTATTGGGCAGTTATAGAGGTGGGGCCAACCCACACATATGCTGCCATGGAGCCTGTCAGGACAAAAAGTTTATGACCAGGACGAGAGTACTCTATTGTCAAAGGTATTAGGGAGACAATGTTCGATCCATGGTCTCTATAGAGCAGTGGTCATCAACCCTCTCCTCAGGGCTCACTAACAGGCCAGGTTTTATGTATTTCCTTGGTGAGATGCAGACTAGAATACTGCAATCACTGAGCAGCAAATTATATCACCTGTGATGTATTTCAGTTATCTTGCAAACCTGGCCTGTTAGTGGGCCCTGAGGACAGGGTTGATGACCACAGCCATAGAGTATCAAACTCTTTCAATGTGTTTTTATCTAGTGTATCCATCTTAGCATGTATTAATGATTGATTGAGTCATTCTGTTCTTGGTCTCTGCGATGTTCAATATAGGCATTTTCCATGCCTTGGCAATTGTCTGTTTCGCTGCTGTCGAGAGTTGAAGGAAAAGTTTGAATTGTTTATGTGTCAGTGAGTCTGGCTTCAAATTTAAAAGAACATCTATGGTAATAGAACATTAAAACATTTCCAAGGCTAAGGAAAATTTGTGTTTCCAAAATGGTGGAAAATACGAGTAAATGGTGGAAATGCGACCTTTAGCATGTAAGTTTTTCCTACACATTTGTTTAAATTTAGAGAGAGTATTAATAGTACTATTAGGACTTAAATGGTCAGAATAAAAAATGTTGATTTGAAGATAGTGAAACTATTCGGATTGGGGAAGTCCATAGGTTTCACACAATTCCAGGAAGGGACGGATCAATGACGCTGAGATCATATCATGTAGACATGAAATACCAGCTTTAGACCAGGCTTGAAAAGTTCTGGGAAATATCCATGCTGGATAAAAAGCTGGATTTTTGTGAAAAGAGAGGAGAGGGTTATAAGTAGATTGTAGACCATGTGAAATGTTGTGCCTATCCCAAATACAGTAGATAGAGAATGTTTAGTTATCAGATCAGGTCAATTGGTCATAGCCATAGGATATTATTTATGGAAAGAGGTTCACAATCCATTGCTTCAATTTCTACCCATAAAGGAATCTCTATAGTAAAAAGATACTTAGAGAATTGTGCCAACTGAGCAGCCCTGTAATATAATGAAAATTTTGGCAAACCCAAGCCTTCCATTATCTTAGGTAGGTACAGAGTGTTTCTAGGTAATCTTAGTTTAATTTCCCCCCAAGTGAACTGAATTACTTATTGTTGTATAACTCTTAAAAAGTTGGCAGGTATTTGGAGGACTCTGAAAAGATACTAGAATTTAGGTAGAATAGTCATTTTTATTATATTCATTTTCCCGAATCAGGAGGATGGTATGGATGACCAGGTTGCTAACAAATTCGCTGTTAGTTTCAGCAAAGCTGGATAATTAGCAGCAAATAAGTCTGAAATGTTGGCAGTAAGCTGGATACCCTGATATGGAAGACTATGTTCAGCCCATTTAAAGTATAACAAATCTTGCACAGCTATTTTCTGTCTCAGATAATGAGATGTTCAATGTGGTTGATTTTTGAACATTGACTTCAAGGCCTGAAATGAATGAATATTTATTTATTATAACCATAAGATTAGCGGCGGATACTTGTGGTGAAGATAAGTATAGGAGAACATCATGCGCAAATAAGCATAATTTGTGATGACAACCACCTAATTCAATACCAGTAATGTTGGGTTCCATTCTTATTCTTTGTGCCAGGGGTTCAATAAGCAATGCAAACAAAAGTGGGGAGAGCGGCCATCCTTGTCAAGTGCCTCTTAAAATGGAAAAAGATTTGAAAGAAAATGTTAAAGTTAATTGTCATAAGTATTGGACCATAATTATATTTATATTTCATACTGTCTTGTTTCATAGTTTTAAGGATTTAATATTGTAGCCTTAATTATATACGTTGTGAATATAGTCTCATTATTTATTGGAACATATGTATCTCCTGTTTGTTAGTTATTTATTTATTACCAATGGGAAGATTACATAAGGTAGAACTATAGGCAAAACTTTTTTCCCACTCTCTGCGTCCCCTTTGCAGAGATTTCCCTTGACTTCCTGTCCCATACCCAAACAGGAAGCGAGAGGAAATCCCTGCAGGTTAAGGGAATTCCTTGGGGAATTCCCTGGTCACCAGGACTAGTGTCCCCATTGGAAGATTTCCCCTCTATTACTTTTCTGGGTAAACTTTTACTTTCAATGATAATGGTAAACAGGACAAATAGAGAGTGTGAATCACCTTAAAGAAGAAGTAAACCCTGATGGGCTTTACTTCCTCTTTAGCCCGCTGCTGCAGCCTGCAAATGAAAAGCATAATGGGCTAGTATGCATCACATACTAGCCCATTATGTGTCACTTACCTGCAAATGAATCCAGCGATGTTCGTACAGTAGGCAGCGTCCATCTTCTGGCTCTTTCTTCCGGGCCGCTGACTCCAGCGCTGTGATTCGCCGGAGCCCAGTGACGTCACTCCCGCGCATGTGCATGGGAGCCGCACGGGCTGGGGAAGAAACGGCACTTAGTTTTGTTTCTTTCCCGCGCATTGCACAATGAAGATTTTCGTCAGACTACAAGTGAAATATCTCCTAAACGGCGCACGTTTAGTAGATATTACCACTACCTATAGGTCACACCAAATTTGAGTGGCATGTCACGGCCCATAATTCACTGCCGCATCGCAGTGCATTGCTGGCTGATGATTGGCCAAGCATGCACTATGACCCGCATGCTTGGTCAATTGCAAAAAACGGAGAGCCATAATTGGCCAAAGCCAGGGTGGCTTTGGCCAATTATGGGTCAGGGGGTTTAGTACACGCCCCACACTATATAAGGCCGCCTGGAAGTCGGCCTTGTGTAGTGTGTTGCAGTAGTTACAGAGAGAGACAGAGAGAGAGTGTGTCATTTTTTTTAGTTAGATAGAGCAGGCAGGCAGGCAGGCTAGTCAGTTAGAGTTACAGTGTAGAGGATATATATGCATCTCAGGTGTTGTATATATATTTATACACTGTATTGAGTTAAGCTAAATCCGCTCTTCCTAATATACTGACAGGCAGGCAGGTGTTTGTGCTAGCTGCAGTATTTTCACTTGGTGTACTGTCTGTGTCCTCTGCACAGTGTTCACCTAAAGCTACGTCAATAGATTTGCTGGTGTTCTCATATTAATTCCTACAGAAAGGGATCATATTAAAGGGGAGTTCCACCCACAATTACACTTTTTAAATATAAATACCCCTGTAATACATAAGCTTAATGTATTTTAGTAAAGTTAGTCTGTAAACTAAGGTCCGTTTTGTTACAGCATCTAGATTTATAATCTAGAAATAGACCGTGGCCGTCTTAAGTGTGGGCATCATGAAGCCAGACTGTATGACTTCCTGGATTTCAGCTTTGCATATCTCGCACATGCTCAGTGCTGCACAAGCAATGTAATAGGTTTCAGTCAGGTTTGCAAGGACTACTGGGAAACATGATGCCTATCCCAGAAACCCTTGCAAATAGCCTTGTGACTTAATAGCCTAGGCTAATAAGGAGGAGGAAGTAATGAAGGACTACAAAATAAAGGTATTTACAAGCAACAAAATAAATAAAAATTGTCCATTCTGAACACTATGAGATTAGGGCATGCTGCATGCAGCACAGACAAACATAAAAAAATGGATGGAACTCCACTTTAATACCACAGGCAGGGGATCTGCATGTATTTTCACATGGTGTACTGTGTCCTCTGCACAGTGTGCACCTAAAGCTACGTCATCAGATTTGCTGGTGTTCTCATATTAATTCCTACAGGCAGGGATCTGCTCATATTAATACCACAGGCAGGGGATCTGCACGTATTTTCACGTGGTGTACTGTGTCCTCTGCACAGTGTGCACCTAAAGCTACGTCAATAGATTTGCTGGTGTTCTCCTATTAATACCACAGGCAGGGATCAGCAAGTATTGTCAATATTTGTACAGCTACATCTCCCTGCAGGCCATTAGTATGTCTGGAAGGACAACAAGGAGAGGCAGAGAGTCACAAGCCGATAAAAGAGGGCAAGCAGGCTCTGCGTCTAGAGGCAACAGTGCTGGTCATCAGCACGTGGCCGTTGGACACGCTCGTCCTTTTTTTCCGCAGCTGGCCGCATTGAGCCGCAACATGCCGAAGACTTGGTAGAGTGGATGGCCAAGCCGTCCTCATCCTCCTCATCCTCTCTCACCCAGGCTCAGGGTATTTTGTCTGGCAAAGCAGCTGCCAACACGGCCACTTCCCTCTGCTCAATGGCATCAGTCACTCCTTCCCTAGCCCCACCTTGTCCTCCTGAGGAGTCCCCCAAACTGTTTGACCACAGTGTTGGGTACATGCTGCAGGAGGATGCGGAGCGTTTTGAAGGCTCCGATGATGGTACACAGCTAGAGGAAGGCAGTAATGTGAGCCCAGAGAGAGGGGGTGCCCAAGAAGGACAGCAATCTGGCATTTAAGTTCGCCTAGCTGCAGCATACTGCCGGGTTTGCTCCAGTAATGAGGAGGGAAGGGATGATGAGGTCACTGACTCCATGTGGGTGCGTGATAGGAGAGAGGAGGAGGAGAAGGACATCTCCAACGAGGCAGGATGCCCTCCAGGGGCCAGCTTAAGGGCAGCAGACCGACTGCATCACAATGCAGAGCTACGCATGTGCAGGGCGCTGCTGTCTCTCAGCAATATTCCAAAATATCTTTGGTGTGGGCCTTTTTTGAGACGAGTGCATCAGATCGCACCGCTGCTATTTGCAACATATGTCTCAAGCGTATCTCGCGTGGCCAAAACATCATCCCCTTGGGCACCACATGCTTGACCAGACATATATCGACCTGCCATGCAGTTCATTGGCAAGCGTACCTCAAAGACCCACACCAAAGAACAAAGCGGACCTCTCCTTGCTCCTTATCAGCTGGGATCTCCAACCCCACTATACCCTCAGTCCTCCCTGAAGCCTGCACTGATAAGACTGAAGGTGTAGAATTAGGTGTGTCACAGCCAAGTACTTGCAGGCAGTCTACTATCGGTACACCGACGTCAGATTCATACCAGGCAAATTTCCCTGCCCCAGCTGCTGCAGCGCCAAAAGAAGTTCTCTCCCAGCTAGCAATTCATCTGCTGTCTTTTCAGTTGGTAGATTCTGCCCCCTTCCGTGAGTTTGTGGAATGTGCAGTACCTCAGTGGCAAGTTCCCAAACGCCACTTTTGTCTCACGGAAGGCGATTCCGGCTCTCTACCGGCATGTGGAAGGCAATGTCCATGCCTCGCTGGACAGGGTGGTCAGTGGTTAGGTGCATATTACCACTGACTCAAGGTCCAGCAGGCATGGACAGGGACGTTACCTATCTTTCACGGCGCATTGGGTGACTCTGCTGGCAGCTGGGAAGGATGCAGGACAAGGTACAGTAGTGTTGGAGGTTGTTCCTCCACCACGCCTCCAACTACTGGTTGTGACACACCTCTCTCCTCCACCCCCTCCTCTTCTTTCTCTGTGGCCTCTTCCTGTGCTGATGTGTCCTTGAAACCAGCAGTGCTCCGTAGGCGTTCAAGGGGCTACACAGGTACGCAGGCAAAGAGATGCCATGGTGTGCTTGGGGGACAGGAGCCACACTGGGGCAGAGGTTTTGTCAGCTCTGCAGGGGCAGGCTCAAAGGTAGTTGACGCCACAGCAGCTTAAGCCAGGAATGGTGGTTTGCGACAATGGCACCAACCTCCTCTCCGCCCTCCCACAGGAAAAACTGACCCATGTGCCCTGTTTTGCTCATGTCCTTAACTTGATGGTGCAACAGTTCTTGGGCAGGTACCCAGGCTTACAAGATGTCCTGAAGCAGGCCAGGAAACTCTGTGTGCATTTCCGACGATCATATAATGCCAGTGTTGGCTGAATACAAGCTGCCCAAAAACTGCCTAATCTGTGATATGCCCAGCAGGTGGAACTCTACGTTGGCCATGCTGCAGCAGCTGCGCATGCAGCAGAGGGTCATCAATGAGTATCTGTGCCAATATGGCACCAGGACAGGGTCAGGGGAGCTTGGTTTTTTTCCCCAACAGGTAGATAAGTGGGACAGTGTCACTGATGCATGCACTGTCCTGTCACTATTTGAGGAGGCCAAGAGGATGGTGAGCAGTGACAGTGCATGCATCAGTGACACTGTCCCTCTTATCTACCTGTTGGAGCACATGCTGCATGGAATAATGGACAGGGTCCTTGAGGTAGAACAGAGGGAGGAAGAGGAGGACTTCCTTACCTGCCAAGGCCCCCTTTATCCTGACAGTGTTACTGCTTGCCCGCATATCACACAGGAAAAGGACGAGGAGGAGAAAGAGGAGGAGGATTGTGTCAGCATGGAGGTGGAGCTTATCACTCAGCATCAGCAGCAGTCTTTAAGGAATCAATTACAGTCCCAAGAAACCCATGGACATGTACGTGGCTCGTGGCTGGGACAAGGTGGCTGAGGATCATGTCCTCCTCAGTGACCCAGAGGACTCTGCACCGAATGCCTCAGCAAACCTACGCTGTATGGCCTCCCTGATTCTGCAAAGCCTGCAGAAGGATCCTTGTATTTGTGCTATCAAGGAGAGGGATCATTACTGGCTGGCAATCCTCCGTGATCCACGTTACAAGGGTAAGGTTGCGGACCTTATCTTGCTGGCGCAGAGGGAACAGAAGATGAAACATCTTCGGGCGGGGCGTGTTTGGCTCATCTCTAGTGGTGAACCAGGTCCAATGAGCCCGGGAACAGCCAGATCAAATCCTTAGTATCTATCCTCCGCTTCAATCACCCACAGCTGCAAAGCAAGCTCCACCAAAAAGAGCCAGGGAAGGCAGATATAGTGTAGTTTATTGTTAAAAATGTCACTTACAATTTTAGGTAGAAGTCCAACAAGTGGGTTTACAACCACTTTAAAGGGGGGCATACTGTATTTTTACACTGCTCCCTTCATGCAGGCATGTGGTAATGTTACAGGTGGGTGTTGCCCATTGTGGAGACAGTACCTCAATTACCCATTCTGTCAGCTACTGATCAGAGAGGCTACCAAGAGGCCTACAGCAACTCTACAGTAGTTGTTGGAATTTATGACAAAGAGTGGCCATTGTGTGCATGTGACAACAATACCACAAATGTGGCTTGTGAGGGAGGGTTGCAGGAAAAAAAGCCAATTTTCAAGAAAGGCCACATGCAGTCATGGCTGAGCTTTTCCAAAACACACCTTGAAGATTCTGAGGCCACATGAAAAAAAGGTGTTATATTCAGATGAGATTAAAACTAAACTATTTGGCCTTAAAGGGTCACTAAAGGAAAACATTTTTTTTGCTGAAATGACTGTTTACAGGGTATAGAGACATAAAAGTTAACTGATTCCTTTTCAAAATGATTAAAAATAGATAAAAATCAATCATATAATGTGCCTGCAGGTTAGTTTCACTTTTGAACTGGCTTCATGTTTCTGCAAAGTAGAACTAGACACACAGAACAAAAACAAACAAATCCAGGGCAGTGTTTTGTTTTTAAAATGAATCTGATTGGTTCTGGGAAGTTTTAGACACACAGTAATGACAGCTTAGACCACCGTAAGAAAGCTCCCAGTATGGTGGTTATAAGGAAACAGACAAGCAGGAAGTGTGGAGAACAGAGCAGTATTACAGCAACTTCAAAGCAAAAACGAACAATAAGGACATGAAACCAGTACTGCAGTAAGGTAAAGGAAGCTATTTAGCTAAAAAAAATAATTCCTTTAGTGATCCTTTAATACCAAATGACATGTCTGTCAGAAATTAAATACAGCTCACCATCCAAAAAACACCATTCCTACAGTAAAGGATGGATATGGTGTTATCCTGTTATGAGATGTTTCTCTGCACCAGGGATTGGAGCACTTGTCAGGATAGAAGGAAAAATGGATGGGGCAAAATACTGTCAAATTATTGAGGAAAATCTGCTGCCGATCAGCCTGCTGCACTGCTCAGGTGTTATGGAAGCCCAGGTTGCTTTGATAGCGGCCTTTAGCTCATCTGCATTGTTGGGTCTGGTGTTACTTATCTTCCTCTTGTCAATACCCCACAGATGATTTGGAGAGCCATGTCACCTGTTGGTGTTGGTCTACTGTGTTCTATCAAGTCCAAAGTCAGCGCAGCCCTCTAGCAGGAAATTCCACAGCATTTCCTCTGCTGACCAGCTTTATAGAGATGCTTGGCACCTGCCCACACTGCCAAAAGTACCAATACCTGAATTAATGATCATAGTATCAATGGGCTGGATTGGCCAGCAAACTTGTCCTAAACCCCATGGAGAATATGTGGGGTATTGTCAAGAGGAAGATGAGAGACACCAGACCCAACAATGTAGATGAGCTGAAGGCCGGTATCAAAGCCACCTGGCTTGTCATAATACCTCAGCATTGCCTCCATGCCATACTTTTCAGTAAGCCAACATTTCTGTAATAAAAATCCTTTTTTTAATTGGTCTTATGTAATATTCACTTTTTCTGAGATGCAGAATTTGGGGTTTTCACTAGCTGTAAGCCATAATCATCGAAATTAAAAGAAAGAAATGCTTTAACTATACAGTATCACTCTGTGTGTAACGCATATATATAAAATATAGAAGGTTACTGAAATAAATTAACTTTTTCATGATTTTCAAATTTTATGAGATGCACCTGTACATATACTGTATATACAGTTATATTTCATTATCTTGAGTCTTTAAACATGTCCCAAAGCTCATCTTGAATCTTCTGGCTGCCGTGTTCACATTTTCAGTAGGTGTATCTATCTGGTTCAGTGCTTCACCATCAGGGGCTTACTATCTAAGGTTCCTTTGCACATGCATACACATACTATGGTCAATAGACAGGATCTATTACACCATTTCTTTGGAGTGTTAGAGGAAACCAGACTACCCAGAAGAAATCCATGCAAGTACAGGGAGAACATCACAAAGTATATCCAGATAGTGTCTTGGTGCTGCAGGGTAATACTGCTAACCACTAAACCACTGTGCTGCCAATGTTTTTATTTGATTTTACCCTTTCTGCACGTACACTTTTGCATATTGTTGTGCTCTTGTATAATACATGTTTTTTTCATTTACACAATAAAGTCATTTACATTATTCTTACATATTTGTTAAAAAGGTTAAAAAAAAAAAGGGTCAGATTAGATCAGTGGTGCCCAAACTTTTGAAGAGTGAGGGCCAATTAAGCAATTGAGGGCCACAATGAGCGGAACAGGTGGATGGCAGGTCACGGCTACTCTATAGGCCCTCTGATACGCTCAGATGAAAGATGACAATTTCCCTTCTGTTTTTGGGATTGGAGTTAGGCGGGCGTAAACAGACATCTGTCACTCTATAGAGGTGAACTGAGGGTCCCATTTGGTCGGGCTGTTTGTGTGAAAAGGGCCTAAGACTGCTTTCACACTGATGTGCTGCGGTTTACCCACACCACGGGTGCAGCATAGTGCACCTGTGTCTATCCTGCGGGTTAGTTGAACTTTGCCATAGACTCCACCTGTGACAAAAGCCGGCACTGTAGAGGAAGCATCAGCTTATGGGGCTCTGCTCTGCAGCCGCTTTCTTCCTCTACCACCAGCTTCATTCAGAACACTGATGTTGTGGTATGGTGGGTCAGCAACCTACGATCTGGGCTTGCCAACCCACCATTCCAGAGCAGAAGGGTCGCAGCCCTGTTGGTTGCTGCAAGGGATGTGTCAGGACGGAGAGCGGAAGAAGGGGGTCGGTAAACCAATCACTGTGGGTATGACTATAAGGAGACTAAGGGACAGACTCAGCGACCATCTTTACGACATTGAGAAAAACCACAACACCAACGTGGCTAAACATTGGAACAACGTACATGACAAAAATATTTCCAGTTTATCTATACAGGGCATGGAGAGGGTCGTGTGCCCACCCAGGGGGGGAGATAAATTCAAGATTCTCTGCAAACGAGAAGTATTTTGGATATTCCATCTCAGTTGTAGACAGCCCCAGGGACTCAACTTCGACTGGGATGTGTCCCATTTCCATGATTGAACACACCCCCCTGCTTTGGCACACGTATTTCTTTCCTCTTACTGCCGTGGTTACAATGTTTCTTTTCCATCTTCATTAATACCTACACATGCTCTGCGATTTGAACTGTGCCTGTGGTCTGTCTCATCTCCAACAATTCATCTATCTACCCACACTATGCGAGTTTACCATGACTGACGTGTACACTAGTCCACAGTGGACCACACTATAGGTTCACATTATTGTTTGTTTATCTAATTACCTATACATCTTATCCGATCAGGTTTCCCTTCCGATCAATCAGGATCGGACAGTAGGGTTCTGCGTGGTGGGTTCACCAGGTTACTGCACGGGGAGTGCATTCAAGGTCACTTTAAATTTTGCGGTTAGACGGAGGAGGCCTTTCGAACTCGTTCTGGGTTTCACATGGACTCCCTCATGATAAGTTGCTCATGACTTCAATGTCCACCCATTGTTACTGGGCCTTTGTCATTTCCGCTATTTGTGACACATTATATAGTCCAACATTTACTGGTGCTATACAAGCATTTTATTTGAGCATCCATTATCAAATTTTGGGCATTCCCCGCGCGGATATCTGACGGACACCACCACACCCTGTTTCTAGCGGAGCTTCATTTTTGAAGCCCATAGTTTAGAACATAATACTCACCACAGATCCCGTACATATAGGGGTCCTTGTTCTCTCTCATCACACACATCATAGTAACACCTTTTCCACATTTACATCTCCCCCCTATAAAAATACAAACATTTTTTTTTTTTTTTTTTTTGATCACAGACTTTTTACTAGATCATCTTGCATTTGTATGATGGATCCATTACTAATACTTGTACTATGGTCAGAAACTGACCGGTTATAGTTTTGCCATTTCTTAACATGGTGAAAATGACCGTTCATTATGGCACTAGACCACAGACTTTTACACTAGATCATCATACATTCGCATGACAGATCTATCACTAATATTTGCACCATGATCACAGACTTTCATACCAGATCATCATGCATCTGTATGATGGATCTATCACTAATATTTGTACTATGGACAGAAACTGACCGGTTATAGTACTGCCATTTTTTAAGATAGTGAGAATGACCATTTATCATGGCACTAGATCACAGACTTTTACACTAGATCATTACACATTTGATCACGGATCTATCACCAATATTTGCACCATGGTCACACATGATTTTTTTTTTTGATCACAGACTTTTATACTAGATCATCATGCATCTGTATGATGGGTCTATCACTAATATTTGTACTATGGTCAGAAATTGACCGGTTATAGCATTGCCATTTCTTAAGATAGTGAGAATGACCATTTATTATGGCACTAGATCACAGACTTTTACACTAGATCATTATATATTTGATCACGGATCTATCACTAATATTTGCACCATGGTCACATTTGCGAATACCTTTAGTGACCTAGCCATACGGTCATAGTTTTCACAAATCTTTTTTTAACATAGTGAAAAGGACCGTATATTATGGCATTAGACCACAGACTTTTATACTAGATCCTTTTTTTTTTGCAACACATTACACTTAGAAGCTTAAGGTTTAACCCTTTCACGCAGCCACTATGGACACTTTTTGACACATTTTGCAAGGACAACATCACTTAGTATCTTTAATTAATATTATTAATTTTTCACTTCTTAGTCGGTCTATTGCTACAGTCTGTCTATGTTTACACACAGTTTAGATCAATCCACCGGCCCTCTCAGCATAGTTATTATGGTTCTAATCATACAAGCGCTGGTTGGGTGTCACATTGAAACACCTGGCAAAGTGAAGAGTGGTGAATTATACCTGTCTAGTATATGCTTGTAAACCTTAGACATGTGGATTGTGGTTTTAATCAAGTTGTTATAGGGGTATTTGGATTATACAGGTGTTCCTATATATATTACATGTGTTTATATGTTTCTCATTTGAAAGCATTTTTTCTGAGGGAGGCCCCACCCCCTTCAGCTGGTTTGATTTTGTGTTTGATTACTTAATTAACTTTTTACTGCCATAGGCGGATATTTTTCCATGTGATCATGTGTTTGAGTATATATGTCATTTTAGTGTGAACCTTTTTTAGCCATGACTAAGCACTGACTGTAAGTGCGAAACGCGTCGGCCATACTGTATTTTGTGGGTTGCAGTGACTGTGTGTACAGTTGAAAATAAAAGACAACTTATTTTAAGTAATTTTGGAGTGCGGCTGTCCAGTCTTCGTCCTTCCATTTGCAATCACTGACTCTGTCCATTCATAACTGAAGCATCCTAAAGTGTGTTTCCTCTGCTTCAGCTTTTGAATGGAGAGGAGCCTCTGTCTCCTGTTCATTCAGCTTCAGTGCAGCTGAGACTACAGAGAAAGGGACTGGGGAATCTCTGTCCTTAGTCCCTTTATCTGTCTCAAAGGGGACAGACCCCTGATAACTCACCAAAGCCCACCAACAGGGCTGATTAAAAAAAGAATTTCAATAAATAATAAAAATAAAAAAATTGTCAAAAAATAATAAAAGAATAAAATAGTAAAAAGCAATAGAAAATAGAATAAAAAAAAATACTGACATCATCCACTGTACCCCCCCCCCCCCCACACACACACACACACAAAAATAATAAAAGAAAAAACATTATAACAAAACAATAAACTTGTATTAGGGGATTTAAAAAAAAACTACTGACACCGTCCACTGCTCTACTGATATCGTCTGCTGCCCTACCAACACGATCCACTGCCCCAACCCCAAAGGCATTTAAATTTTTTTTTTAAATAAATTAAATTGTAAAACAACAACAATTGAATTTATAATATATATATATATATATATATATATATATATATATATATATATATATATATATATATATATATATATATATATAAAAATACTGACACAAACCACTGCTCTACTGACACTGTCCACTACCTTACTGACACCATCCACTGCTCCTTCTTCCCCAGAAGCACTTTAAAAAAAAAACTATTAAAAAATAAATGCATTTGTTAAAAATAATAGAAAAGTCAAAAAAAAATAAACACTGACATCATCCACTGCCCCTTCTTCCCCAGAAGCACTGTGATAAAAATATAAAAAATATATAAAATAAAAATACTAAAAAATTCAATTGTAAAAAATAATAGAAAAAAATAAAAAAAAAGCTAAAAATACTGACATCATCCACTGCTCTACTGCCACCAAAATCATTGTAAAATAAAAAATTAAAAAATAATAAAAAAAAGAATCAAAGTAAAACAATTCTGACACTACCCACTGCTCTACTGACACCATCCGCTGCCCTATGAACGTGATCAACTGCCCCAACCCCCACCCCTCAAAGGCATTGTGAAATAAATGGAAAATAATTAAATTGTAAAAAAATAAAAATAAGTGGATTTGTAAAAAAACATAAATAAAAACAAAAAAATGACTGACATCATCCACTGCTCTACTGACAACATCCACTGCCCTACTGACACCGTCCACCGTCCCCTCCCTCAGAAAAAAACTCCTCCACAGTGAAAAAAATTATGAGGAAAATTAGTAAACTAAAAATACTAAACAAAATAATAAAAAATGTATATTAAAAAATAATAGGAAATAAAATAATAAAAACAAAACTACTGCCATCATCCACTCCACTGCCCTACTGACACCATCCATCATACATAAAAAACTGCTGACACCATCCACCACTCTACTGACAATGTCCACTGCGCCCAAATCATTGTGAAAAAAATTATACAAAAATGTATTGTAAAAAATTATAAATAATAAAATAATAACATTTCTGACACTTTCCATTGTTCTACTGATACTATCTACTGGCCCCCAAAAAGCATTTTGAAAAAAATGAAAAAAAATTGTAAAAAAATTAAATTGAAAAATAAATAAATAAAAATAATGAATTACTGATACTGTCCACTGCCCTACTGTACCATCCTGCACATAATACTCAACATCATACACTCCACCCTCCTCTCCTACATATACTACCCACCGCCATACACTCCGCCCTCCTCTCCTGCACATACTACCCACCACCATACACTTTGCCCTCCTCTCCTGCACATAATACCCAGCGCCATACACTCCACCCTCCTCTTCTGCACATAATACCCACTGCCATACACTCCGCCCTCCTCTCCTGCACATAATACCCACTGCCATACACTCTGCCCTCCTCTCCATTACATACTACCCACCGCTATACACTTCACCCTCCTCTCCTGCACATAATACCCACTGCCATACACTCCGCCCTCCTCTCCTGCTCAAACTACCCACTGGTATACACTCCGTCCTCCTCTCCTGCACATACTACCCACTGGAATACACTCCGCCGTCCTCTCCTGCACATACTACCCACCAGAATACACTCAGCCCTCCTCTTCTGCACATAATACCCACCAGAATACACTACGCCCTCCTCTTCTGCACATACTACCCACCAGAATACACTACGCCCTCCTCTTCTGCACATACTACCCACCAGAATACACTCCGCCCTCCTCTTCTGCACATAATACACACCACTATACACTCCGCCCTCCTCTCCTGCACATAATACCCACTGCCATACACTCCGCACTCCTCTCCTGCACATACTACCCACCGTCATACACTCCGCAGCTCAGACTGTATTTAACCACACCCTCTTGAAGCCATACCCAATATTTTGTGAAATTTAAACAATCCAACATTTTGCCACAGCCCACTAAGCACACCACAGTTTTTTCTTATCAATGCCTAGGGCCCACATTTGATGTTGCACACAGGCCCTCTGATTTAATTAAACATCCCTGACTGTGGTGCCATACACCGGCTGCTAAATGGCATTGGAAACCTACAGGCAGGTGTAGCTCTGCAAGAAAGCAAAGATTCTACTCAACATGAGTAAGACTTGTAAGTCATATTGTGGTACTTTTAAAGGTCCCCTTTTGTTAAATTGTTTTTAAGCAACAGAGTGGCTTTAAGCAGTCCAATAACATTATAGCCACTAAGGTAGACAAGTACACTACATTGCTATTTGAATATACTGTACATAAAAATTATGTTAAGACAAAGCCTTTTATTACAGATTAAAGATTATCAACATTGCTTTTACTTAGTCCCATTTGTTCTTTCTTCATCAACGTCATAGTCCATAAATGTGAACTTTAGTAGTACAGATTAGGACAGTCTTACCATTCGATATAAACACTCTGTTTGGGGACACAGCTGTGACATTCTCATACATTCCTCAGGACAGTCCCCCTCCTTTATTCTTCTCCCTCACCCCCCCGCTTTGCTCTGTAATAACCAAAATGGCTCAGCATCTTGCCCCCAGGCTCTGACGGGTCCGGAGTATTCCAGGGAGATCTGATCAGGATTGGTGACACAAGAGATGAGTCTGCTATGAATTCATTGTTGGTAGAATGGGTCCCTTGTTCTCTTGCTTCCTACAGAATTTCTGGTTTAGAAATTATCTGTTAACCCTTCCTGTCCCTGGGTTTCAAATAATTACTGCCACAGACTAATAGTAATCCCATCACCACAACTAATTACCTTTTGTTCAATAACCTGCACTTTATCTTTTTTTTTTTTTTTTTTTATTCCTGTTTTATAAAATGTTCTTTTTTTTAGCGTCCTTTTCTGTTTTACAATTGTCTTTACTAATATTTTTTCTGGACATGTTGGTGTTTTCACCCTGAACACAATGAGGTTTATTGACTAAGGCGGGTCATACACAACGGGCCTTTTAAAGAAGATTCAATAAAAGTTCATTTAAAATTCAACAAGCCAAACAACACAATCACAACATCCGAAGCACAAAATTGATTGTTAACAAAACACGTAAATGGGATATATCCGTCAAAGTGATTTTCATACTTGAAAATTCACTATATAGACAACTATTTTAAAAAAAAAGGGTTTTTATGGTACAGGATAAGTATAAGCTAAACAATATATGCAACTTTTTGATGTATAAATGACCTCCTACACCCTAATAGAAAAATGACCATCTAAATAAATACATTATAAACAGCCACCTATACCCCCCAGTTCACATCACCTACAATCATTTCGATAAAGACATTTTGAATTAACGTCACAACAGCAGCAGCTGTCTAATTAAATGTTCTCTTAATTCAATAACTTTTCACTATTGTAATTGTTTCCAATGATATGCCTCAGTAGCTGTCCTGAACTTTTTTTTTTTTTTTTTAGGTTTTACTTTTTTTTTTATTATTACTTTTTATTGCCATTTCAAACATAAATACAAAAAGAACAGAAAAATATAGTCAGGTATTTTAGCTCTTACAGAAAGAAGAAAGGGAACACGATAGCTGTCCTTAACTAGTATTGCTCTGTGTCTACTACTTGTTATATCCAAAAAACTGTAAATAAAGAATTTACAAAAAAAACTATATAAAATTACAACTTCCCAAATATCAGCCTAAAGGATGCATAAGCTATGATGATATATTAGCAGGGAAACATAAAAGCCAATCAGAAATGATCTTTTATTGCACCGACAAGACTGAATCAGATTATTGGCTGCTAGGTGTTACTGCACTTATGCCACGACTGCCCCATTTATTAATTATGATAGTAGCAGTTTCATAAGAATTTATTCCAGATGTGTGGCAGGTGTTAGAAACATATCTGCAGCTGGTTAGTATCATTAACTAGTTCCATATGTGTAACAGGTGCTCTTAGTTGTGTAGCAAGTGCTGCATAATAGTTTCCATATGTACTCTAACAAGCGGCAGGCAGACTTGTACCATGCAGGGGGCAGATGTTGTCAGTGAGTCAAATTTATACAGCAGATAGTTAACTACACGTGCGCAGCACAGATAAGTTATGGACACAATATGCATAGCTATTTTATATTTTATATACTGCCAAACTATATGATGATGGCATGAAATGTAGTTATTCAATGTTTGTTAAATTGGACTGCCATCCTCCCTGGGTGAAAGGACAAATAGATAAATCTAATGTTTCGCTTTAGGTAGCTCAGTCTTTATTCTGTTTATGAAGGGTCAGCCAGAGAATAAAGTTGCACTCTAGGCAGGCAGATAAATACACATTTGGAATACATACAGTGCCTTGAAAAAGTATTTATACCCCTTTACATTTTCCACATTTTGTCATGTTACAACCAAAAACGTAAATGTATTTTATTGGGATGTTATGTGATAGACCAACACAAATTGGCACATAATTGTGAAGTGGAAGGAAAATGATAAATGGTTTTCATTTTTTGTTAACAAATAAATATGTGAAAAGTGTGGCGTGCATTTTTATTCAGCCCCCTTTACTCCAATACCCCTAACTAAGATCTAGTGGAACCAATTGCCTTCAGAAGTGTACCTAATTAGTAAATAGAGTCCACCTGTGTGTGATTTAATCTCAGTGTAAATACAGCTGTTCTGTGAAGCCCTCAGTGGTCTGTTAGAGAACCTTAGGCTGGGTTTACACGTACGACATGCGCTCCAACTTTGGGAGCTCATGTCGCATGACATGTGAAAATCAATGATTCCCTATGAGAGCAGTCTTAACTGGTTTGACACAAGTCGGTCCAACTTTAAAAATGCTCCCTGCACTACTTTGGTCCAACTTTGGTCCTACTTCAGCCCATTGAATATCATTGAAGTTGGATCAAAGTAGGTTCCTTGTCCTAACCATCCAACTTGTGATTACAGAAAGCAGTAAAAGGAATTTATGTCACACTGGGATTGTTTTGATTGGTCAAAGGACAAGTCGTAAAATCTTATCTTGTTCATTCATGTCGGATGGATGTAGGACTAAAGTAGGACCATGTAGGATAGATGTAGCAGGGCAAAGTAGGATGATAGTCATGTATCAGTGTGAACCCAGCCTTAGTGAACAAACAGCATCATGAAGGTCAAGGAACACACCAGACAGGTCATGCATAAAGTTGTGAAGAAGTTTAAAGCAGGGTTAGGTTATAAAAAAATCTCCCAAGCTTTGAACATATAATGGAGCACTATTCAGTCCATTATACCAAAATGGAAACAGTATGGCACACATGCAAACCTACCAAGACATGGCGGTCCACCTAAACTGACAGGCCATGAAAATTGCTGTTCACAGATGCTCTCCATCCAATCAGACAGACCTTGAGCTATTTTGCAAAAAAGAATGAGCAAAAGTGTCACTCTCTAGATGTACAAAGCTGGTAGAGACATCGCCAATAAGACTTGCAGCTGTAATTGCAGTGAAAGGTGGTCCTACAAAGTATTGACTCAGGGGAGCTGAACACAAATGTACACCACACTTTTCATATATTTATTGTAAAAACCATTTATCATTTTCCTTCCACTTCACAATTATGTGTTGGTCTATCACATAAAATCCCCAAAAAATACATGTATGCTTTTGGTTGTAACATGACAAAATGTGGAACATTTTAAGGGGTATGAATATTTTTTTCAAAGCACTGTATGGGGAGGGGTTTCTGCCAAATATTTTTTTTGTAATTTTACACAACCAGTTTTTAACCAAGGCAGCATAAGCAGCACCTTGACCCCCACTGCAACAGCACTGCAAATCCAACTGCTAATTGGGAAAAATGAAGGAGCAGCAGGACAGTGATGAGTCTTCCTTCTTCTCTTCCTCCATCTCCTAATCCCAAACCTGAATATTCCATGAGTCTAATAGTAATACAAAATCGGGTCCTGAGCTGTATTTAGAAATGTATTTGCTGATTTGTCAATTAATATACTGTATAACTGCACTAATCAATGTTGTTATCTATGTCGATGGTTTAGAGTTATGTGTAAATCATGATTACAATGCAAAATGAGTTAATTAAACTAGCAAGGGCATGAGGATTTCTATTTAATTATTTAGTATGGACATGAAATGTTACACCTTAAAATGTTCGTAAACGATCACCTTGTAAAACAACCCATTCAGTTTTGTATGTATATTAAAAAAACATTCTAACAACCTTTTTTCCCTTAAACATTTTTTTTTATCACATTTCCTCTGTTCTCAGCTGCATAAGAGCTGGGGCAAGGAGACACAGTAACATCCTGAGCTTGCCAGTGAATGGCTGTACAGGGGGCAGGACAAGTCTGATCATTGAAGGAGAATACACTGAGTTTCACAGCATAGCTAGAGAACTGACCATGGTGTGCTTTCTTGCTTGGTATGGTCAGTGGAAAGCAGAGGGACTGGCAGCAACACCAGGGATTTCACACAAAGGGAGCCATACAAAGAGAACAGGATACTTTCTCATACAAGTACATGGTACAGCAGGCACGTATCAGGAATATGAAGTGTTGGGGGAACAAACAATTTAAGTTAGAATTACCATATCAATATTTGTTTTTTACTACAGTGCAAAGAGCAGTGGTATGTACTGTCGTGGAACATAGCTCTGTACACACAAGCATTCTAAAAAATATTTGGGAATGCTAAGAACATTTGGGAAAGCTGCAAGATAAAATTCAACAATGCTTAGCCAAGTCATATCATAGGGTGTGAAACCACAAACAATTGTCACATTGGGTGATTTTAAGCTACTTATCAGGGATCCTGGCAGCTGAGTTCTACTCAAGCGTACATTCTCTATTTGTTTTGTTTTATTTCATTTGAATGAACAATCCTAATTCCTGAGTATCATGCCTTCTGAAAATGCTAGTTGCCTGGCTATACTGCAATGGCTTCGGTATTTTCTGAAACACTAACCTGGAACAAATATGCAAAATAAAGATTATGACTATAGTCTGACCCTCTAATCTGCATGCTTGTTCCAGGACAGAGACTGAGGAAGCCAGGCAGCTAGAACTCTTAAAGTGATTGTAAAATCATTTTTTTTCTTAAAAATAGCAAACATTTTATACTTACCTGCTTTGTGCAGTGATTTTTCACAGCGCAGCCCAGGTCCTCCTCTTCTCGGGTCCCTTTTCGGCTCTCCTGGTCCCTCCCCCCTGACGCATGCCTCCACAGCAAGCAGCTTGCTATGGGGGCACCCAAGCCTCAGCTTTGTGTGTCTATTCAGAGACGGACCCCCAGCTAGTCCCCACCGCCTCTCTCTCCTCATTGGCTCACTGACTTTGATTGACAGCAGCGGGAGCCAATGGCGCTCCTCTGCTGTCTCAGCCAATGAAGAGGAGAGTCCCAGGCAGCCAAGTCTCTTGTGCAACATCACTGGGTAGAGAAAGGTTTAGGTAAGTGTTAGGGGGGCTGCTGCACACAGAAGGTTTTTTATCTTAATGCATAGAATGCATTAGAATAACAAAAACCTTATGCCTTACACTTTAAACTTGTCATACATCATGCAATCCTTTCTAAGTTTCCACTATTGCGACCCCAAAGTCGTGCGATTTACAGTGCGACTTTGGTGTAGCTTTAAACCAAATTTACAGTCTCTGTATCAAAGTTGCATCAAAAGTCACATCAAAGTAGTGCAGGAGCCTTTTTTAAAGTCGCTGCAACTTTTAGTCGCATAGATGGGAACTAGTGCCATGGAAATCAATGGGCTGTGACTTGTCATGCGACTTCATGTGTCCAAAGTCGCATGACAAGTTGCACTAGAAACGGAGCCCAAGATCTATAAAGCAAAATGCAGTGAGATGCACACCTAAACAATGCAACTGTTCATATCTAGTTAAGTGGGCTGCCAAAACGAAAGAATTGTTGGTAGAACATTGTTCAACCACAATACAAAGTATATGGAGAGCTTTAGAATAAGGCCAGCAATGGCAGTCCAGCAATAGTCCCCCCCCCTCCCCCCCCCACACACACACAATCCAGTGGCTATGCACAGCTGATATGATATTGTTAGCTGCAATCTGCATGACTAGTATATAGAAACCTAATGATTGTCTATTTGGTGCAAATACCTACTGGTAGCTTGCATTTCAAAACAAAACTAAGTCCAACTTACTTAACGGATGTCTGCTCCCATAACCATATTCCATTTATCCATGGTACTGTAAGAATGCATTGCACAGGAAGTCTGTTTCATGAATGCCCATGAAATCTGCATTAAAACAGATTTTCTTATGTATGCAGCATAAATCCTAATTTTGAGGGATGATATTATGGATTGCTGATTGGAATACGTACTGCTTCACATATCAGCTGTTTGTTGACACCATGTACTGCAATACACTTCAAATAATTGCAGTTATAGCTTTTTTTTAACTAGTAACATTCCATATGCTCAATGCTGCCCATAAAAATCAGCTATAAACACCCCATGTGACTATCTACAGCAACTGAACTTCTGAGGTCTTCTAGTGTCTGCAGCGAGTTTCTGCCCCGAGCTATATGATCAGTAAACAATAAATGGTGAGATTATTACTGTAATTAAACATGCTTGTAAATAAAAATGTATGCACAAAGTAGCAGACAACAGTAAGCAAACTTATTGTTCCTTTGATGAGCTTAATCCATGTGGCAGGTGACATGGGTAAAGTGTGACTCTAGTATATTTCTCTTGTGATGGATAATCATATGCGCTGTTAACAAATAATGAGCTACAATGGTATACCTGTATACAGGTATACCCCACTTTTAAGTACACAATAGGGTTTATTTACTAAAGCTGAAAAGCACAAAATCAGGCTCACTTCTGCAATGAGCTTTTAACCCCAGCTTGTTCAATTAAGCTTTGGTAATAAAACCTGGAAGTCCATTGTTTTTTATGCAGAAGTGAGCCTGATTTTGCGCCTTCCAGCTTTAGTAAATAAACCCCACTGTGTACTTAAAAGTGGGGTATGCCTTGTATAGGCTTTACCAACAGCATTCGCTGCAGAATCTGAGATTTACCTATTTAGTTAGGATCTATCCAAATCCTAGGTATCTAGTTAAGTGGGCTGCCAAAATGAAATAATTGTTGGTAGAACATTGTTCAACCACAATACAAAGTATATGGAGAGCTTTAGAATAAGGCCAGCAATGGCAGTCCAGCAATAGTCCCCCCCCCCCCCACACACACACACACACAATCCAGTGGCTATGCACAGCTGATATGATATTGTTAGCTGCAATCTGCATGACTAGTATATAGAAACCTAATGATTGTCTATTTGGTACAAATACCTACTGGTAGCTTGCATTTCAAAACAAAACTAAGTCCAACTTACTTAACTGATGTCTGCGCCTTTGCAGCTTTAGTAAATAAACCCCATTGTGTACTTAAAAGTGGGGTATGCCTTGTACAGGCTTTACCAACAGCATTCGCTGCAGAATCTGAGATTTACCTATTTAGTTAGGATCTATCCAAATCCTAGAAAGTTTTTTTTTGAGGGGGAACAACAACCCCTTCAAGCATATATTACAACTCCTAATCTGGTCACACAAGTGTCTCGATTTTTCTTAGATATGGTTGTTTTTTGTTTTTTTATATATACAATAGATGTTCCTTCGCATTACATTTCACACTTTGTATAACACATTTGTGAACATTTGAACAAAAATGTTCACAATTTTTTTTTCACAAACATGTTTTGAAATTTCATTCATAAAACGAAAAATGTAAAAAGGCAAATCAGAAATTCCTATAAAATAATCACAAGACAACACACACTTTACAGTCTTATATTTTTTGGTTTAAATAATAATAAGTCCAGTCCCCTTCTCTAATAATCACAGGGGTCTCCTCTGACAGTATATATAAGAATGCGCATTATGAAGTGATCTGATTAAGTAGAAGTGTTTTATTGTATTGTAAAATATGGCCATTTATATTTCGAAGAGCATTTAAAATGTTTTACACTTTGGTAAAAGGATTTGCTTGTTTTTTTTTTTTAAAAGTCACATGACAGGAAAGGGCAGTGATAGAAAATGTTATAAAGAAATCGTTTAAGTAAAAGAGGTGTTGACTGTGTCCCTTTACTATCATTAGAAAGGTGAAATTATTTTAAAGAATATGGTAATTATGGAAATTATGTATTGAGCATTAGTTATTAATTGAGCTTAGCATTCGGACACTTCATCATTTACTTACTATTTGCCAGCTGAGATTATGACATGTGTGTTTGATAGTTGGACAGAACCAATATGATGTAATAAAACAATTGATGTGCATGTTGACGTGCATAGAAACAAAAAAAGGAAAGGATGAATTGTGATGGGCAGTAATTACATTATGTTTCCCTTATTTAAAATCACCTATGTAATGTAGAAATTACGTCTTGGGACACAAAAGTATGAGATAAAATAATCTATGTTGGAAAATGTCATCTAAAATTTCTGGAACTGGATAAGCAAGGCTCTGCATTGACATTTATATCTGATATCTACAGCTATATCCAGTATATAATGTGTTAGAGAGCTTGGATGGTTAACGGTGAACATTCATTATCTAATTTTACATAAAATCTTTTTTCGCTCACAATGATATGCAAGTACTTTGCAGTGTCAAAAATTTGCTTGTGATCACTCACAATGCCTCTGATAATGTCACCTATGAAATGCACTACAGTAAAACCTTGGTTTGCAAGCATAATTTGTTCCAGAAACATGCCTGTAATCCAAAGCACTTGGATATCAAAGCATTTTTTTTTTACAGGGTATAAAAGAGAAGAGAGGCACATCTAAGTGTAACAATAAGTTGCTAAATGTTGTACCTTCATTAAATGTAACCATATTTCTACACTCATTTCTACACATGACGCTACTCTTATATCAAGACATGGCTTGTATATCAAGGCAAAATGTATTAAAACATTTTGCTTGTCTTGCAAAACGCTCTCAAACCAAGGTTTTACTGTACATGGTATCATGTATGTGTAATTAATTATATTTGAAAGTGGCAATATTCAGGTGTGTGTGTTGTATGATGTCAATGTCAGGTGAGCACTTTTTTACACTTTGTGTACTATGAGTAAATGTTTTATTCATATGAGCTATGCTTTTTTTAACCTGGCATTAATACACAAACATTCATTATAATGTTTTCATTCAAATAGAACTGTTTTTCTTATGAGAAATGCTTGTTGCATGCAACATTTTAAGGCTGGTAATCTGTCAGCGTGGTCATGCAACAGTATACTAACATATACTTTGCATAATATATATAAAAACATTTGTTATCATTAAAACAAACAATACAAAAGCACTCATTTGACACCAGACTTAGTTAATCACTTAATTTAGATTTCAACAAACGACATACTGCAGTAATATGAGATGCATCCTGGCATTGTTAAGGTTACAAAGCAGGTGCACTAAAAGTTTGGAAGCTCTGCGGTCCATAAAGGATTATACCTTTGATCACAGACTGATTTAATGGAACAAGATTATAGACTGTCATCTCCATAGACAATACTGCCAAAAAATTCAGTAGGGAGATAACTAAATGATATAACTTCTCGGTATTAACATCTAGTGACCATATCTTAACATCACAACTGCCGTACTATCAAAAAGGGGCAACAAGTCTTTGTTTTCTTCTGTCTAGTTTAAAACTAGCAGCCAATTTGAAGGATCCTGTGAACCTCATTCAGATTATGCTAATTACAGCTAACATATGCTGGCCTACAATTTAAGGTGTCATTCAGTTATAAACAGAAGAACTGACTTAATTTGAATTGGTTTAGTATTTTCATTTTGCAACATCATTGTTCATTTAGCTTAGTGAATACGACTGTGCTGTGTTCATTTCCATTTGCCTAAACGTTTTTTTGTTTTTTTTTAATTCCCTTGCACATAGTGGATTTTTTCTAAACTTTTAGCAAATGAACACCACTGAAACTGTATGAAAGAAAACAAGAGAACATATAGCAACCAATCAATTCCAGTCAACATTTTTCTTGCAGAAGTGAGAAAATAAAAACTCATTGGCTCTTACAGGCAATGCATAGCCTTTTTTTTTTTTTTTACTCATACACCTATGTTTCCTATAGCTTACGGTCTTGGAGATTTCATCTTAAATTATATTTGTACATTTGCCATACATTCTTACAACTAGAAAAGTGTTATTACCAACTCTCAGGCAAAGCTGATAAAAAGAAAGCACTAATAAATCCACACAAAACTTATAAACTCCTGCAAATCTGAGTTGCAAAGCTCCTCCCATAGTGGTGACATGCAGGGTCTCTGGAAACCGCTTAGTTAATGGAGCCCATTTTAACAGTCTGAATAATGTGAACCAACCAGGTTCATTTGAAGAGAGAAGTATTCCAGCCAACCCACCCCCTATTGCATTGTTGCTTTAGAAAAGATGGATGCCTTTCCACCTGTCTCAGCCTGTTGGAGTCCAAAAAAAAACATTTCCAGTATGTAGACTGTCCACCTTTTCTGATCCTGAATATGTACACAACCTGACTTTTAAAGGTATATTTCCAATGCAAAAAAAAAAATTGAGAAATTAAGGATGCTTCGTTCCCATACAATCCAGGTGGCAGGTCACTTCTATCCCAATAGACTGCATTAACGAGGTAAATTCCATCAGACAAACCATACTCCACAAACCTTCCAAAGGTTCGACAGGGTCTCCATATCTGACAAGATGCTTATCCTACAAGACATATGGCATAGGATTAAAATGACTCATCCCATCCAGATGTAGAGATGCCCTATGTACATGGGGCCATTAGATGGCAGAAGACCTGGACCCTGCAGGCAGATAGCTGTTTCCCCCAAGACTGCATCTTCTCACTGACAGCCTTCGGCAGAGCCCAAAAACTCTTTATAATAAGCAGCTCTGTCCCCCTTTCATATCACATGATTTCGGTTCACCTGGAACGAACAAAGAGCGTACACACAAAGACAAGCCGAAAATCAAGAAAAAAAAGACCCATGAGCCAGGCCTAGAAAGATATTCAGTGTTTTCAATCTTGGGGAGGGAGGAGAGGAAGAGGAGGGGGGCCTGTGTATCCCTTATCAAACTTTCATTGCTCCTTTTTTTAAACACAAGAGTTATTGTGGAGAGTTTTTTTAATGTCCCCTTTTTACTGTATGTAAGATTTCATTGTGCAGGCTTTTGGCCTAGCCCGGCTTCGCCAATAAGGCAGGACAATGGAAGGTCTATATGCAAGCGGCCTGCCCTTAGGACAAAAGCCTGCGTTGTCTCTGAAAGGGGGAGGGAGGGAGCTCAGGTACTTGAGGGATGAAGAACAGTGCAGAGCTGCTGGAAATCAAAATAAGCAAAATCTACTAAATTATCTAGGCACACCTCCTATATTTAAGCCAAAGTCCCTGCAAAATGTTCAGCAAACTGTCCAGCAAACTTGTCAGTAATGTCAGTGTGATCTAGTGGCAGTAAATCAGGACAGACGGATTGGATGCCAATGGTTGCAATTCGAAATCAAGCGAAAGCTGACATTTCATCTTCTCCTCTTACTAAGCTTCTTCTTTGCTGTAAAAGTCTTTTGTAATTACAGGAGGTTTTTAATTTAATGAAGGGTTCTCACAGTCACAGTCAATGAGACAACAAGTGGGTTGTCAGAACAATCAGTTTGTTGAGCCTGTTTTTTTTTTATGTTCTTACCGAAAAAAATAACTGTATTTACCCCCCTTCTCCTCTTGCTGAGCTTTGGGACAATGGCATCTTGTAGAATTAGTTGTTAGTAGTTTATGTATACATGTGACTTTATAATTTAGCTCCCCTGGGAAGACAGTTGCCAGTTAAAGTTCTTTTTTTTTCTAACACAAGAGCATCAACAATTGCACACTGTTCCAGCATTTGCTCCTACGAGGACATGGGACCCTAAGGCTATGCATGACATCCTCTGTCTGCTTTCTCCTCCTACATAACATACCTACACAGACACATCACACATCTTCAGTCAAAGAGTATACTGCTCTGGCCTGACACTGTCTGAGAAACCCAGAATAAATATAGGTAAAAAGACAAGGAAAACTGCAACATTTTTAAGGTTTATTTAGCATAAATCTGATGCAGCCAGGGAAAAGTGGTATACATCGGAGCTAGTGGGTAAATATTGTGATGGCCCATAACTGTGAAAAACTTCTCTAAGCTTTTCATGTTTATATACAGGTTGTGTTTTTGTAATACATAGTGGGTAGTGCCAAGGCAGAGAATAAGATCTGTGGATTAGTAAATCAGGTTTGGATTAGAAGTGAATAAAGACCTGTTGTGAAAGCTGTAACTCTGGATTAGTTGTGGATACAGTTCAGCTGACGTGCAGTGGCAGTACATTGCATATAACTGTGCTGCTACCAGCCTGAACGTTGGCTTGAATTTTTCTCTTAGGTAAGGTAATGGAGTATCACAATATCTTCATATATATTTAGAGGGAAACTTTTCTATATCACCAAAATATACATTAGGTCAGACATTTTATTCAAATCTTAAGAAAAAAATAAATGTATAATGTTTAAGCAGCATACATAGTGTCTCAGAAACACCATTTACAATATCTGTCACCATAACAAACCTTGAAATCATTAACACTTAACACATTTTTTCACAAGAAAAATCTATGCGAGAAATTGTAATGCTTGCTTAAAAAATTTGAGAATCTCATATTTTTTGTTTTCATTTTCTTGGCAGAAAAGGTACATCTCGCTCTTAGTCTCCACCCCTTCATTGGTGGCAGCCAATTAGAGAGGCCAAGGACTGTTTGAGAAAAGCTTTGCCTTAAATGCATGGGGAGAAGTGATCAGGGCAGCGAACAGAGCATCATTCAGATAGGAGAACAGAGCCTCTATTACTGACACAGCATCGAGCCAGCACACCTCCTACCACCAAGACTCAGTAGGTACGTTTTGCATTCCTACTTTTCCTGCTTCACCTCTCTCTCCTCTAGACACATTTTCTACTCTCTCATAAACCACCATATATGTTTTAAAAATCACAGCTTGCTTCAGAGTTGCTACTTATGCTTGCCTTAATTTATTTAAATGATATGCTCGATTCGTTTTGCTGTATTTAAATGTTATTTACTTTGCTGCCATTATTTCTATATATTTATGAAACTGTTTACTTCATTATTAAGAAAGCAGATTAGATCCTTTGCCTTTTTAAACTTAACTATTTCTTTCATCTGCTTGATTATCTATATTTCTGCCAGCTTTGTCTAATTTGCTAACTCTGGTCACTAAACTTTTTATTCTTCATTAAGTTATTAATAATGTAATTTTACTATAATTTCCATTTTGTAGTCCCAAATATAATTTACTTCTAGTTTCCACTTATATTATTGGAACTATTTGTAGTTTCTATTATTTTTTTTATTTTTTTTTATTCCGTTTCCATCTTTATCTTCAAAATTTCTTTCTTTGACAAAACTGGAACTTTTCTTTCATCCTGCTTCTTTTGCCCAAGGCTACATTCTTCCTTCCCTGTAAATGAACAAAAAATATATATATATCCTTTCCATATTTTATCGATACACATAATCTTATTTTTAAAAATTAGTATGTTTCTTCCCTCCTTATGGAAAGAGGAATACAAAATATATTTTGTACAGTTATATTGGCTTGCTTTGCTTGAAACATATAATAACATATAAGTAAATTAAATTAATAATCAGTTCCTTTCACAAAACACTGATTTTTTTTTTCACTGAAGGTTTATTTACTAGAAATATGTGTAATGTTGTGCATTGTGTTTGGAAGTGATTTATTCTAAAAAAAAAAAAAAAAAAAAAACATTTTTATGTGAGCTGTTGAAAAACACAGGTATTGCATAGATTCACTACATGCATTTTGGATGGATTTGGCATTACTTTTGTGGTCTGACAGGATGCTGCATGAATTTTCTTGTTTTAGAACATACATGTATTTATGATTCTTACAAACAATGCTGTATATTAAATGTACGAGGCCTTGGAGTATATGCCTGCACTATTTATCTGGCATCTTAGATATTACGGAGAAAATCAACTTTGTAATTTAGGACTGAACAAACCTTGTTTGATTTGAGTAACTTCTCCCTCACTTTCTCATATGTCCACTTAAAATATCCATATTCTTTGTGTTATTCCTAAATTATGATATGATTTTGAAGTGTTGTAAAACATTTCTAATATGACATTAATGAAGTAAATCACTTAGCTTTACTGAGTGAGACATCTGCACTGATTTTGTAGGCTGGTCACTACTTAAAATCATTAATATAAATGCAGCATGTTATTTTGACATTTCTGTTTGGGCAATGATGCTAAAACACTGCAGAGGCAAAATGAATCTGTCATTCTATTATTATATTATATATTATAAGTAAGAAAAACATATATAGACTGGAAGTTTCCACTAATGTTCAATACACTGGATAATTAAGCTAGAAAAGTTAGCTAAACAAAAAATCTTTCTTTCTTTCTTTATTTATTTTCTTTCTTTTTGTTTTCTCTCTCTCTATCTATCTATTCATTCATAGATAGATAGATATAAGATATAAGAGAGAAGAAATAAATGTTTTTATTTTTTATATATATATATATATATATAGATCAGTTATCAGGCGCAAGCTACTATGTTTATCCTTGTGCCTTATTATAGAATTCTAACATGATTTGAATATTTATTTACTGTATTTATTGGCGTATAACACTCACCTTTTTACCCTGTACTGTGGCTGTGTGTTATACACAGGGGGCTGTTGAACGTTTTTTTCCTGAAACGTCCCTCTTAAAGTTAGGGTGCGTGTTATACGCATGTGCATGTTATATGCTGATAAATACGGTAACTATTAGCCTATGTTCAACATATTTCCATTTTTGTAAAATTATTCAGGTATTGCTTTAAATACATTAACATTTGTATTAAAAAAACACTCTTAAACTACTGCAATTCTTCTACTATAAATGCTATATTCGTTAAAGCTATTCTCTTGTTTCACACAACAGGTTAGCATGGCTTATCTAAAACTAGTCAAAAACTAAAACCTATACAAACCTCTGACTGGTGAATGCTGGTTCACCAAAGTTGGTTGGTAGAAACCTTAAGATTCGGTAATTCAATGTACCATGCCTATTTGTGTGGCATGTTCTTTTGGTATTGCCCGTACCTCAAAAATACTTTGAATAAAAAGTTATTTAACTCAAAATTTGGTCATACAGTATACATTTTCAGTCTAGAAATGTATTAAACAATTAATCTCTAAAAATCACAAAATAAACAGAGCAGTAATTAAATGGCATAATTGTCAATGTTTGCATGTTGTAAAAGAAAGGAAATATATAATTACTTTGTTAGTTAAATCTTTCTACTCTGCTTAGATTTTCTATTTAGGAAAGGATTTGCATGGCTTTTGCTAACTTCACATTAATTGGGTTGCATGCAGCTACTAATAACATTATATTTAGGGATTTTGGTTAACAAGAAATAATCTTATACTGAACACTGGGAAAATCTTGGACAATGCCCTTTGTAATTTTATTTGGAGATGGTGCCTATGCTGAAGTCACGGAAAAATATATTTTTCAGGGATCTGACTACCTGACTACTGTACCAAAAAGTGTCTTTGCAATTCTCAAAGATTGGTACAGTATAAGCTCGTAATAAGATTAAAAAACATACATATTTATGTCCTCTGTGTTTGAATTGTTATAGGCTGATATGATAAATTACTTGAATTGTTAGACCACGTACACACGATCGGTGCAACCCGGTCGGTTTGGAACGATGAAACTGGACTTCAGTCCATTTTCATCGGGTTGGACCGATCGTGTGTATGCGGCCTTACACGCTGAGATGCTTGATTATACATTCTAAAAAATATTCTTCTCATATGTGATTAGGACAGGAGCCAGACTTACACAGACTTTAGGGACAACTGTCCTTTATTATTTTGTAAACATTGTTGATGGAAACTTGGCAGAGTTTTGGCTTGTGTGACTTTTATCTTGTTGTGTAAATGATAAAGAAAGAAAAATAGATATCTTTTCTGTGCTTTAGAAAATATTTTATATTGTTGTATGCCATCAAGAAGGCAAACAATGTAACAATGTTATGATTGACTATTCCAGTTTCCAGGTAGGAGGCACATCATGAGTGACGATCAGAGTCTGTCCGAGGTTGAGATGAGCCCTGTTGGTTCTGAGGATCCCTCTTTAACACCTGAACCTTTAGCATCTCATTCCCACTCTGGCCCAGATGATGATGAAGAAGGAAAAGTGAAAAAAGAGCATGATTCTGAGGATGAAAGATTCCCTGTCTGCATTCGTGAAGCTGTCTCCCAGGTGTTGAGCGGTTATGATTGGACATTAGTTCCTATGCCAGTTAGGGTCAATGGTGGCAATAAGTCCAAACCTCATGTGAAGAGACCTATGAATGCTTTTATGGTATGGGCACAGGCTGCACGGCGAAAGTTGGCTGACCAGTACCCACATCTCCACAATGCAGAGCTAAGCAAGACATTGGGCAAGCTTTGGAGGTATGGAATTTAAACTAATTCTGCATAACACATATTCACCAAAGAAGTATAGAACTCAGTTATGTGTGTCATTTATCAAAAAGATTGTGTCAGTTGTAATAAGGGTGCAGTAAGAATTCATTTGTAACTCTTCCTGAGTAAAATTAGAGGTAGGACCCCGAGGACTGCATTGATGCTAGTAGCTATATCCTTATATTATAGAAATCCTGATATGAGAACAGTATGGCACAGCTGCCCTCTATCTGAAAATGTCAGTTGCCTGGCTGCCCTTGGCCCCAATCCAAGCCTGAATCTGGTGAAATCAGAGGAAACTAGGAATTTTTGATAGCATTGTTTGGTCTGAGTTAGTGATTCGGAAGTTCTTGAGCCTTTGGATTAGCATAACTGTCAGGAAACTCTAGTAAACTCAAATAATTTTAGGAATAAAAATGTTGTTATTGCATTCCCTTTTCACCAGATACTTATACTTCCATACGCTCTTTGATAACCATTAATGATATTTTTCTTTACAGGTTACTAAATGAGAATGACAAGAGACCCTTCATAGAAGAAGCAGAAAGACTAAGAATGCAACACAAGAAGGACCATCCAGATTATAAGTACCAGCCTCGTAGAAGGAAGAATGGAAAGCCCACATCAGGAGAGGGGGATGGATCTTCAGAAGCTGAAGGAGGTGCTGCCTCCATACAGGCTCACTACAAAAACTCACACCTGGACCATAGACACGGCTCCCCTATGTCTGATGGAAATTCAGAGCACTCAGCAGGTAATGTAACTTGTAATCTAACATGTCTGAACATTTTAAAATGAGCAGTATATTAATGTTTTTGTCATTTTTTTTTTGCCATGAGATTTTTGTATTGAGTTTTACTTTTATCTATCTTATTTATTGGTCAAGTAACCAAAAACATATTTTTTTATTATTTTAGGTCAAAGTCATGGTCCTCCCACTCCGCCAACAACACCAAAAACAGAACTTCAGACAGGAAAATCTGAGGGCAAGAGGGATGGCTCCCGATCTCTGGCAGAAGGAGGAAAACCCCACATTGATTTTGGCAATGTAGATATTGGGGAAATAAGCCATGATGTCATGTCCAACATGGAGACATTCGATGTCAATGAGTTTGACCAGTACCTTCCACCCAATGGTCATGCTGCACATGCAAGTCACATTGGGGGTTACACCTCCAGTTATGGTCTCAGTGGAGCTCTGGCTGCTGGTCCCTCTGCCTGGGCTCTTGCAAAGCAACATGCTTCAACTGTGGCAGATTCAAAGGCTCAAGTGAAGACAGAAAGCTCAACTACAAGCCATTACACCGAGCAGCCTTCAACATCACAGCTGACATACACATCGCTGGGGCTGCCTCACTATGGTTCAGCATTTCCTTCTATCTCCAGGCCACAGTTTGACTACTCAGACCACCAACCGTCAAGTTCATATTACAGCCATTCAAGTCAAGCCACTGGCCTCTATTCAGCATTCTCCTATATGGGCCCTCCTCAGCGTCCACTTTACACTGCAATCTCTGATCCTCCTAGTGTGGCTCCATCACATAGCCCAACACATTGGGAACAGCCAGTGTATACCACGCTGTCAAGACCATGAGAATTACTGAGATACAGACAAAGGAGGGACATCTCTCGGAGAGCAACATGCTCCGACGGGGTCCTCCCACTGCTCAAATCCCAGGTAGAATCCGGATTCCAAGAGCACCAGGAAACTGTAGCCGGTTTCTACGGGCCCCTGGGAAAGACGGAGACCAGGGAAAAATGGGTATTTTCTCTGAAATAATATAAAGCTCCAGTGTAAAAATGGTGGGGTAGGATAGCAGGGCAATGCAGGGATGGGGGAAGGGAATAAAATTATACACCGATCATGAACTAGTGTCTCCTATTTAGGGAGAAAGCTGCAACATCTGACTTGGTAGTGGCTTTGATCTTAGGCACCAGATTGGCTGGTAAATTGACTGTACAGCCATTGGCTGCAAAAGGCAAATTCCTATCTGAATGCAGCTTGACTTTTTTATCCAGTTGACCGGGGCTGCTAACCTATTTGAAATAAGGGATAGTTCAAGCAACATCAACCTAACATCTTGGGAATCAGAAGATTACTAATTTCTCCTATTCACTTGTCCACAACAAAAGAAAAATGAAAATTAGCGAATGATGGAAAATATGATACAGTTCTTGTTTTTATGTCTCCCAGTCCTGTCTGCATGGATGGTGAGCTAACAAAGCTGCATCTTAATAATCCTGATGAACTAGAACAAGTGAAGGCAGGGAATTCCTACTTCAGTAGTAATCCACTCATTGTGCAGTGGTCAGTGAAACAAGAGGACATCGATCTCCAAACTCTGGAGTTACTGTTGGGTGCAGTAAGATGGCCAACATTTGGCTTGCATATTCATCCACAGTACTGTGCAACTCTCTATAGTAGTAGTCTTGAAAAACAAGACAGCATTTTAATTTCATCAAAATAATGTTGATGTGTAATGCATTCTGAAACAATATATATTTTTAACAAGCAAAAATACAGAGAAATCGTCATAAGGTTTAAAGAAAGCAACACCAAGAATATCCATTTCCTGTTTAATGCAATTCAGAACCATTCTGCACATCATACATCTATTGGTATGATGGGTTCTCAGGCAATACATTGAGGTAATGCAGATGAGTGCCAAACTGCAGAGAATTGACAGCACTCCAGGAATGTTCTGTTAATATGAAATTTAGTTTGTATGTCACATTATTTTAAAGACATGGGGAAGATTTACTGAAACTGATGCGCACAGAATCGGGTGGTGCTATGCATAGTAATCAATAAGATTCTAGATTTTATTGTCAAAGCTTAAAGTGGTGTTCCGGGAAAAAAAAACGATTAAAAGCCGGCAGCTACATATACTGCAGCTGCTAGCTTTTAATAAATGGACACTTACCTGTCCTGGAGCCCCTCAATGTCAGCACGCCATTGCGGGTAAGGGTACCCTGCAGTGTAGCCTTTCAGCTTCACGCCGGGAACACTACTGCGAATGCACAAGGCCCCACTCCTCTCTCCTATTGGCCTGGCGGCTGGAGGAGGATGATGACGGAGCCCCGTGGTGATGTCACAGGCCGGTGGCCGCGGCCGGACTCCCGGAAGTGGGAAAGGATACCTGTCAAAGACAGGTATCCTTTCCCCCCTCCCCAGAAAGGTGGCAATTGTGGCAGCGGAAGGGGGGAGGAATCAGATGAGCGGAAGTTCCACTTTAGGGTGGAACTCCGCTTTAATTGAACAAGCTGAAATTAAAAGCTGATTGGTTACTATGCACAGCTGCACCATATTTTTTGTGCACCAGTTTTAGTAATTTACCCCATAGAATTCTGCATTTTGATAAAGGCTCCTGTGTGTCCTAAAAATGTTGGTGATTAATTCTGCCAAAAAAACACAGGTATTTCCTGGAATACTTGCAATTTAGTTCCTTGTTGAATGTTGAGGTTACAACACTGATGTAAGCAAAGGTCAAGAATTTTGGAAAAAATTAAAGATTAAATAATTCTGATTGCATAATTAAATACTTCATAGTCCCTCTGCAGTATACAAGATATTAACAAGCAAACATTCTCCTGCGCTCGCAGTGGTTAACCCAGGGGTACACTGTGCAAAATCCCTTCTTAGCGCCAATGGTCTTGCTGCCCTCTCAGGACAATGGGTATCCTCAGACTGAAAAAGAAACGGGTGCATGACCTAGCGCATTACCTCAATAAAATGTATTCCAAGATAAAAACAGCAATAAATATACTCACAAATGTAAATTAAGTAAACACATGTCATAGCAAGTGAAATCGACTGCCTGAAGATCTAATCAAGTCCATCTGTATTGCCAGAAGACCGGGAGGCGTCCAAAAGTGGCTGACGCATTTCAAGGGTGAACCCTCTTCTTTAGAGCCAGGGTAGTTAATGTAGTTCGCTACCCTGGCTCTGAGGAAGTGGGTTTGCCCTTGAAACGCACCAGTCACTTTTGGACGACTCCTGGTCTTCCAGCAGTACCGATGGACTTGATTACCCTTATAGGCAGTTGACCTCACTTGCTAGACATGCGTTTACTTAATTTACATTTGTGAGTATATTTATTGCTGTTCTTATCTTAAAATACAGGTAATGTGCAAGGTCGGTGTGCCCTTTTCTTTTTATTATCGTCCCTCTGCAGTAGAACAGTATAGCGACTTTCTACTTTTTGTAAAGGTGTTGTGCACCATCCATTTTGTAAATATAAACCAATCACTTTTGCATAGAGAATGATAAAATTCATAGGAAAATGTAAAAGTTTGTGATCTATGGGATAGGACTCCCTATCCTTTATTCTAAATTATTTACTAAACCCTATCAAGTGAATGGGTTGGCCCTTACAAAAGGGGGTATGTACAATATCTTTAAATAAGTAACAAACCATTTAAGGTTTAAAATGTCTTCCTGTCTTCAGTCAGGAATCTTGTGTCGAAGTTTACATATTTTTCTAAGGTTTTAGAAATTTCAGTGATAGCCAAAAAATGCGGTCATAAATGTAAGTACTTTTGGCCCTCGAGCAAGGGTGCCCTTAAACAACATCTAATGAATAGTGTGAGTTTTTATAAAATCAAAAATTTAAACAAAAAAAAGTAATGTCTAGAAAAGTATGTTCTAACTATATGTCAAAAAACATGACTAACATTGGAGATACTGCAGAAGCCATTACACATTGCAGTGGCTGCTCATGTATTAGTAGGATATACAAAATTCACACAATCCTGGTGGGAACCATTTATTTTTCCCATTCAGACAAACTATCTACTGATATTTCTCATAGCAAGATACTATGAAGTATGTTTATCAGGATGAAAAAATGGAAGCAGTAAAGGCAATATGTAAATATAAAAATATATATATCTAAATATATATTTTTGTTGTTCACAGGTATGACGAGGCAGGTGCTTTTATACCAAATAATGTCTCGATAGACTGTTTTTTTTACCATTTTTGTTTCAGTTTTGGGTTTATGATACATAGAGGGACATAAACCCGTTAAACCATTTGGGAATTAGTGTTTTTTGACACAATTTTCTTAACCCATTTGGAATGAAGTTTTTGATACTATGTTCTATGCCCAGATTAATCCTAGTGTATAAGAAAATGTGTCCCTTCCTCCATCAGTCGATTCAGCTACAGAAGGATTTGTTTTCAATGTCTGTCTTTTTTTTCTTATAATGTGTAATTGTATCTATCTTATTTATGTAAATATCGTACTTATCTATCCAGTTCTTCTGATTGTCATTCCTTTAACTGTGCATAAACTTATTCAAGATAAAGAAATGAAAAATAAAAAAGTTAAGTTTTTCTGGAATGTTGAATGTATTATCTTACATACATTTGATTTACTTTTTATTTTTTTCTTGCCATAGGAACCTGAAGCACAGAATTGACATCAGGCACGGAACTTCCACCTCCCAGTGCCTTTGACAACAAAAATCAGATTGAGTGCCTAATGGCGTCTACACATTTGTATATTTGGGGTGGGAAATATGCTTAGTGACAGAACAGTCATTCTTTATCTAAAATTAAGATAGGGTGGGTCACACTGATTACTACTAAGTGAATAGCGACATTGCTACTTCGTATGTAGGCAACACAAGTTAAAATCTGTTTGACTAACAGTGACCATTCCCTAAAATTGTTATAATTACTTCATATCTCAGATGACCTCTATTGGCTTCTCTCAAAAAAGTGCAGCTGAGAAACCTGTGATAAGAGACATTATATAAAACACACAATGCAGTGGGATGCAGGTCCTGGGATTCATAGAAATTGCCTATTTTGGAAAACAGAGGCATTCATGTTAAGACTTTAGTCTTAGTCCAGTAGACGCAGAAAGCAAGATAAATAATTATGATTAGATTATTATATAAATAAAAATGGATTCAAATCTGGACTATGTGTAATAAAATGCTGATCCATAAAGTGAATTTGAAGGTAGAGACCTGTCCATTTATACTGTTAGCTTATCATTCTAAATATTTCAGATGTATTATGTACAGTACCTTGTTCTGTCACAATTGTACTGTCTTTGGAGGCAGAACAAAATGTTCCATATCTGCTTGCTACTATGAAGGAACATTAAACAGCTTTGTAACACTTATGCCCCGTACACACGATCACTTTTTGTGATGAAAAAAAATGACATTTTTAAAAATGTCATTTAAAATGATTGTGTGTGGGCAAAATGTCATTTTATGTCTTCTGAAAAATGACCAAAAAAAAATTCGAACATGCTCGAATTTTTTATGTCATTTTTTAAAATGTCATTTTTTGTGTCATAAAAAATGATCGTGTGTGGGCAAAACTACGTAAAAAATGACGTTTTAAACCCGCACATGCCCAGAAGCAAGTTAGGAGACGGGAGGTAAAACTACCATTCATAATGGAGTAAGCACATTCATCACGCTGTAACAGACAAAAAAGCAGGAATCTTCTTTTACTAACAAGTAACCAGCTAAAAGCAGCCTCAAGGCAAATAGAACTTCCCCTTTAGAGTGCCGTCACTTTGTTCATCATTTTCCAAAAATGATGGTGTGTACGCAACGTCATTTTTTAAAATGAAGTTTGAAAAATGTCATTTTTTTTCATGAAGGAAAATGACATTTTTTTTCATCACAAAAAGTGATCGTGTGTACGGGGCATTAAAGTATTTCTAAAGTCACAATGTTGGTTGTTTTGGATAAAACAGGAACAGGGGAGAAAATCTTTTAGTATGAAAACTTGTTCCAGTAATAACTTTTTACAAGGGCATTTCCCTACTTTGGACTGATATTCCAACAAGGATTTTAATCATTCCCTACTCTATCAAAAGGAAAAGAGAAAGTTTGGGCTTTAGATAAACTTTCACTGCAGTTTTTAAGAAAACCCCATATCCCGCTATAGGACTAAGCATAGAACAATTTGGTTTTCTTACTAACATGACCTGCACAAAGTGGGCGCTATTTATATTGCACAGCTTTAGTTGTTCATGCACTGGGCAGAAGCCATAGAAAATAAAAGCCTTCGGCAATCTGCCCTGTTCTCTATGCCCAGGCCTGGTGAATTACTTTCTACTGCTCTCCTAGAACACCACAAGATGTAAACATAAATTACCCCCAAGCCAAAGGAGCCCACTGTTCTGTAACTGAAGTTTGTAATACATTTTTTGCAATTGCAATTTGATGAGGAAGGCTAGGACACTGGTTACTGTTTTTTTTTTTACCTAGGTTTCAAGTTATCTAGGTATTTATGGAATGCATGCATAGTCACAACATGCCATATACAGTCCCCACCACAGTGACAAGCAAAATAGGAATACATAAAGATGCACACAATAGATACTTTCAAGAGCATGTGCAAGTATATTCAAAAAGTTATCTTCCTACCCAGCCTTACATCATTAGACATGTGGGGTTAGGCTATATTGCTCAAATAGGTAAAATATTGCTCAAATGTCTGTACTTACTCGTTATAGAAAAACACATTTACATTAAAATACTTTAACTAATAGAATAACTTTAACCACGTTTCCTTTAGTTGTTTAAGTACACATTAGTTTATGAATAGTTAGAATAGTCAGGGATTCAGTTGGTTAGAATATCAAAACCTAATAAAACAGCTTTGTAACATCAATTATTTCTTTTAGCCCAGGTTTTTACAATCAGAATATTCATAGAAGCAGAACTTTAAGTGATGAGTGTGAGAGCTGTGAGACAGGTGGACAGAGACTGTATGATGGAGGACTTGTGTGCCTGTTGGGAAAGTGTGAAATCTGTGTTACAAATTATTCCCGGTCAGCATACATTATAAACTTTTCTTCTGTTAAATAAGTCGAACTGAATGGCAGGTATACTGTACAATGTACATGGATGGTTATTAGGCACATTGTACAGTAGTTTAGGAAAGTTTAACGGGTTAAATATGGCTTCCTTTGAGCTCCCTCCCATTTCGACCCCTCCCCAGGACCAAACCAACAGTCTCCAGTTCCTCATGATCATATCATACAGCCAAGAAAACAAAGGACCTATTTTATGGAACCCTTGAGAATTTGACCCCGGAAAAGCCAGAACTGCTCTTGCAGATTTACACACAAAGCCGCGTCTGCACGGATGAAATTTCACATCCCCAATGTGATTAAGGGATTCTGTTGTAGGACGTTGGCCTGATTAACTAATTAACCCTGTTCGGTCTAATTTAACCTCACAGCCACCAATAATATGACTGCCAAACTTTTGTTCTGCTTAATGAGTAAATAATCTTTTGAAGTAACTTTAGAATAATTCCAATAGGTCTTCCTTTACCTCTACTCAAGAAACCAGTGTGGCCATATTCATACGTTTTAACACTGTAAACAATACTTTTCTAATAGTCAGCTTGACAGAGGTTAACTGAAGCTATGAGATCTGTTATTTTAGATATTCCTCACATATTTACTGTTTTGAATTTAGGCTAATGAGCAGAGCAGAGTGTGCAATAATCTGTCAATGTTAGTATATTGTATACAGGGAACATAATTTTTTCCTCCACACACACACTCCAAGGGAAAACCCAAATCCAGACTAAATAATAATAATAGTTCCTGACAATTTGAAAATATGTATTTTGTTGCTCAGTGTAATATCGTAATAGTCACAGAGACATCATTCTCTCTTAATTTCAACAGTCAAAGTGTACGTCCAGCTTCCCTATGTTTCACCCTGTGACATAGATGTACCTCGTGAAAATACAGCTCCCACAAGCCTTCCACGGGGAGACATTTTGGGGAATTTGGGGTAATACTGTAGTCATTGACAGTGAGTGATGGATCTCCATTGGGAATATACAGTATCACACAAAAGTGAGTAGACCCCTCACATTTTTGTAAATATTTTATTATCTCTTTTCATGTGACAACACTGAAGAAATTACACTTTGCTACAATGTAAAGTAGTGAGTGTACAGCTTGTATAACAGTGTAAATTTGCTTTACCCTCAAAATAACTCAACACACAGCCGTTAATGTCTAAACCGCTGGCAACAACAGTGAGTACACCCCTGAATGTCCAAATCGGGCCCAAATTGTTTATATTTATGTATGTGTCCACCATTATTTTCCGGCCCTGCCTTAACCTCCTTGGGCATGGAGTTCACCAGAGCATCACAGGTTGCCACTGAAGATCTCTTCCACTCCTCCGTGACCACATCCTGGAGCTGGTGGATGTTAGAGACCTTGCACTCCTCCACCTTCTGTTTGGTGATGCCCCACAGATGCTCAATAGGGTTTAGGTCTGGAGACATGCTTGGCCAGTCCATCACCTTTACCCTCAGCTTCATTAGCAAGGCAGTGATCGTCTTGGAGGTGTGTTTGAGGTCGTTATGTTGGAATACTGCCCTGTGGCCCAGTCTCCGAAGGGAGGGGATCATGCTCTGTTTCAGTATTTCACAGTACATGTTGGTATACTGTATATGGTTTCCTCAATGAACTGTTGCTCCCCAGTGCCAGGAGCATTCATGCAGCCCCAGACCATGACACTTCCACCACCATGCTTGACTGTAGGCAAGGCACACTTGTCTTTTACTCCTGACCTGGTTGCCACCACAAACGCTTGACACCATCTGAACCAAATACGTTTATCTCATTAAACCACAGGACATGGTTTTAGTAATCCATATCCTTAGTCTGCTTGTCTTCAGCAACCTGTTTGTGGGCTTTCTTGTGCATCATCTTTAGTAGAGGCTTCCTTCTGGGATGACAGCCATGCAGACCAATTTAATGCAGTGTGCGGTGTATGGTCTGAGCACTGACAGGCTGATCCCCCACCTCTTTAACCTCTGCAGCAATGCTGGCAGCACTCATACGTATATTTCCAAAGACAACTGTTGGATATGACGTTAAGCACATGCACTCAACTTCTTTGGTCAACCATGGCGAGGCCTGTTCTGAGTGAAACCTGTCCTGTTAAACCCCTGTATGGTCTTGGCCACCATACTGCAGCTCAGTTACAGGGTCTTGGCAATCTTCTTATAGCCTAGGCCAGTGATGGCGAACCTTTTTGAGCCAGAGTGCCCAAACCGCGATGCAAAACCAACCTATTTCTTTCAAAGTGCCAACACAGAATTAAACCTACCAGCGGCTCTATACAGAGGATGGGACTGATCATCCCTCTGAATGAGCCCCAAGGGACCAAAATATATAAATCTGCCAGATTCGCTCAGAATGCAGGGTTCAGAAATGCATTGTGCTCAGAATGCACTTTGCAACATACACTGACCTATTTGATGCATGCACTGACCTACCTGAGACATGCACTGACCTACCTGACCATTACACTCACCTACCTGACACATGCACGTCTGGGAAGGCGTGCAGTGACATTACCGCGTTGTACGTTAGGAGGAAGGGCTCCTGTTATGCCGGCCGGCATCTGATTTTACATGCCTGATTTACACTGATGTCTGTAAGTAGGTTTTTATACTTTTATTAAACCTGAGTTTATACGTTATTGCGCTATGATCCGGTCTCCTTCATTACATATGGGGTATGGATTGGCTGCCTGATACTGCTCCGGTATTTTCCTAATCTGAGGATCTGAACCCTGCCCTGTGCTGTGGCTCCATTGACTTGGCTCAACCTGCCGTGGAATATCATATAGCGCTGGTGTTTATCTGTCATCTGGTAAGCTGCTCTCCATGTGGTGGTGGTTCACAAGGATAACAAGTGTACTAGGGTGTTGTCCGTCCTGATTCCTATACCTGAGGCGTCTTTCAACTTTTTGGACTCTTTTTTCGATATATGGACTTGTTTTGTTTAATATTTATGTTGGCGCAGTTTTTTCTCTTATTTCTACTTACATGCACTCACCTACCTGACCGTTCCTCGATATCCCCTTCCCCGGGGAGGTCAGCTACAAGCCATTGCACCGCTCTACATGGCGATGGATGATCTGCTCAGAGCACCACTCCTTCCCCTCTGCTTTTTCACAGGCTGCACTAGAAGGACAGACTGAACCAAAGTCGTCCTGGAGCAGGGGGAGCTGGAATATCGTGCCTGCAATAAGGAATGCCCGAATGCCTTACCAGAGGTTTAGGGATTCGGGGGAGGCAATAAGCTGCAGAACAGAGTCGGGATGGTGGAGGAAGAATTTTACACCCCCCTCCCTAAACAGCGCACATGCTGACTGGCTGCTACCCTCCTGCCGACGTCACTGGCACTGATGCAAGGAAGGGAGCCGATGTCCTGTCGAGTCAGTGCAATTGACTGCCTGGCTGGGGGAATCCCCTGGTGTGCCGACTGAGAGGGCTTGGAGTGCCAGCTGTGGCACCTGTGCCATAGGTTCGCCATCACTGGCCTAGGCCATCTTTATGTAGAGCAATATTTTTTTTTTTCAGATCCTCAGAGAGTTCTTTGCCATGAGGTGCTATGATGAACCTCCAGTGACCAGTATGAGAGAGTGAGAGCAATAACACCAAATTCAACACACCTGCTCCCCATTCACACCTGAAATCTTGTAACACTAATGAGTCACATGACACAGGGCAGGGAAAATGGCTAACTGGGCCCAATTTGGACATTTTCACTTAGGGATGTACTCCAGCGGTTTAGACATTAATGGCTCTGTTGAGTTATTTTGAAGGGACAGCAAATGTACGCTATTATACAAGCTGTAGACTCACTACTTTACATTGTAGGAAAGTGTAATTTCTTCAGTGTTGTCACATGAAAAGATATAATAAAATATTTCAAAAAATGTGAGGGGTGTACTCACTTTTGTGAGATACTGTATCTGCTCATAGAGAGATAGAAAATATACATTTATATATCTTTCTGGGTTCAGATTAGAAGTTCAGGCTGATGGAGTCAACACCTACCTGGTGGAGAGGAGATGTTTGGAAAGCAGTGACTCTGGTGCAGTGAAGTCTCATGGAACTGTACTGGCTGCTTGTATAGTGACCAGGTAGACTGAGCTTTCAAAGAAACTTGCACAAAGGAGTTTGAACAGTTATGCTGCGTACACACGATCACTTTTTGTGATGAAAAAAAAAGACATTTTTAAAAATGTCATTTAAAATTATCGTGTGTGGGCAAAATGTCATTTTATGTCTTCTGAAAAACAACCAAAAAAAAATTTGAACATGCTCGAATTTTTTATGTCATTTTTCAAAATGTCATTTTTTGTGTCATAAAAAATGATCGTGTGTGGGCAAAACTACATAAAAAATGACGTTTTAAACCCGCACATGCCCAAAAGCAAGTTAGGAGACGGGAGGTAAAACTACCATTCATAATGGAGTAAGCACATTCATGTAACAGACAAAAAAGCAGGAATCGTCTTTTACTAACAAATAACCAGCTAAAAGCAGCCTCAAGGCAAATAGAACTTCCCCTTTAGAGTGCCGTCGTTTTGTTCATCATTTTCCAAAAATGATGGTGTGTACGCAACGTCATTTTTGAAAATTAAGTTTGAAAAATTTCGGGTTTTTTTCATGATGAAAAATGACATTTTTTTCATCACAAAAAGTGATCGTGTGTACGAGGCTTTAAAGTAATGAATTACCAAATCCACAAAAAGGAGTGCAAGATGACAAAAAAAAAGAAAAAGGAACCCAATATGGTAATATAGTTATTCTCCTCTGCCATGATAGACTGTACTTATGTATTTCAATGCAGCCTCTGATTATGATGTTCTCCACACCTTTTTAGTAACCACTCATAGAAAGAGGCTGGGCGGAAACAAAATAATTTTCTCGATGTAGGGATTGTCCAAAGGAGGCAGTGCTTGCGTAATATCAAAGCTGCCTACTTTAGGTACCCCTTACAGTAGGAAAGTACTAAACTGCAAAGGGTCTGGAAATAAACTGGTCACTAGACAGCAGAAGGTGGCTGCAGTGAACGGTTCCTGTAATAGAAAACTGCGGAGCATCAGTGACTCTAACATTAGAAAATGCAATATATTAAGCAGTGATACATTTTTTACTACACACATCAATAAGCGCCGGTTCACACTACCGCGACTTGGGATCCGACTTGTGTCGCCCCAAGTCACCCCAAGTCACGCAACATGAGAAATTCAATTGAAGTGAATGGGAGCCGTCTTAATGCACACTACTGAAGTCGCTCTGACTTCAGAAAAGGTTCCTGAACTACTTCAGGGCGACTTCTTGGATACTTGTACCCATTGATTTCAATGGAAGTTGCATCCAAAGTCAGATCACAACTTAACTGAAGCAACTTTACAGGAAAAGAATATAGTTTACTCAGGCAAACCCCTCCCTCCCACAGAGCTGATTATTCTGTGATTTGCCACAGCCAAAGTCGCCTGTCCTGGAGGCAACTTTAAGTCACGTATGTCGCCAGATGACACTTGCAAAACAACTTACTGTGTGCCCAAAGTTCAGCTTTATGACTATAATGTGTGTACATTTTGACATCTCAATGAAATAAAACGGATATGATAGAATCAAAGAGGCTATATGTCTATGCAACATTGTGACCTAGAACTGATCAAGGAGGAACGTGCCATAACAACTAATCAGATCTATTCCTCCCTTTCGTTTCCAAAGCAGGCATAAAAAAAGGAATGAGAACTGGATTTTTTTTGTTGTATGCAATACAGTACAGGTACTCTTTGTGACACTTTGATTTGTAAGGATCATTGCCAGGGCTTTTTTTCTCTGAAAATAGGTACAGGAACTCAATCACAGACCTCTGTCCCCATCCCTCCCCGTCCATTATACACACTGTCCAAACCGCATGAAATAGTGTGTGTGGTCAAATTTCACTAACAGTGGGAGGGTCTTAACAGGGTAATTAAATACCAGGAGTGCAATATTTACAGAGTGCAGAGTTCAGGGAGGGGTTACATACAGACTGCAGAGTTCAGGGTGTACTATGTAAATAGTGCAGAGATTAGCGGTGCGCTACACACAGTGTGTAGAATTCAGCCTTCCACAGCTTCTTACCTCTGCATCCCCCATCCACATCTCACAATTACCCCTCTTCAGCTCTGACCTCTGCATTCAACCCCCTCTACTGCCCCCATCTTCTCTCCATCTCCTTAAAAGCTCCACCATCTTCCACAAGTCTTATTTTCGTTGCTGTATTGAGCTGAAGCACCCAGCCAGCTCTAGTACCTCCCTGCAAACTATAGTTGGCTTCACCTCTCTCACTTGCAGGGAGATCAGTGCTTTAAGTGGGCCGGAACGCGGCGGTACTCAGTACCGCCACTTCCAAAAATGGCCCTGGAGAGTACCAGCACCTCTCCGTGCGCCCAGTACGCGGGTTTCCCGTACCGGAACGCACTGGCATTGCACAGTGGTGACAATTGATGGTACAGTGGCTGCATTTGATGGCATGGCGCCCTGTGATTGGGCGTATGTGGTCATGCGCTAGCGCCGGGGGGGCGAAAAAAAACGTTCTGCCCGGGGGGGCCTAATAGAGTACCGGCACCTCTTTTGGCCCACTTAAAGCACTGGGGGAGATCATCCAGTGGTGATGTTGGCATTTGCACTTCACCCCTTGTCCCCATCCTTCACTCAGTGGGAGCCACTCAGGAGATCTGATTTGTGGGAGCTGTTGGGGAACAAGCTGTCACTTGTAAGCATAGAAGCTGGACTTTTGTGTTTTTAAGTAATAGTGGCCTAAACCAGAGGTGATGGAACTGAGTTCCACCAAGTTCCAGCTGAAAGAAAAGCCCTGATCATTGCCATCATGAATGAAACATTATTCCTCAATTTTTGTATGACAGTGAACCCCTGTCAACTTTTTTATTGTTGTCTGTGTCAAGAGAGTTTAATTCTTTGTATTTATTCAACTTTAATCAGAGTTGCATGCTTTGTTCTATCTACAAACATCCCTTATATGTATAGGCATTTTTTTTTTATAAAGGTAAGCTAACCCTTAAAATGTTTTGCTTTGTGACAGAATCCATTGACATTTATATTATTATCTTAACTGTGCAAATTTTAAAGCAAAATGCTCGGCAAAGCACAAAATATATAGTTGAAATGTATGTATCTTCACCGTTTTACAAAAGCATTTGACATTCTTTACATCTGATGTTGTGACCTACACACATTTTTCTCAATGCACAGTAGTTCCTGCTCAAAGTCCCACAAAATTGATCTTTCTACCACTGCCTACCTCTCACCCTCTTTCAACTCATTCTGCCAGGCCTAATGATTTGCTTACCACATGGAACCAGCTACACTCACTTAAGTCCCCCGTCCAGGGTGCCGCTGTTCCAGGTGGGGGGACCACTAATCAAGTACTATGATGGCCTCCTGAGAACATTGGTCCCCTCCACTTCCCTCCACCATTAGCATTCTCCTCGTTCCTGAAAGGACCCGCCACTAGCCATCCGATAGTAAGTGTCTATGTCACACAGGCAGTGACGTGGATACCTCAAGAAGGAACCTTGCAGGAAGTAAACAGAATAGGAGAAGGCTTGGGGGCAGAGTGTCACATGACCGTGGGTACAGGTAAGTTAAAAGAGTTCTGAGATAAGGTTGTTATTTGTCTTTACTAAAGCAGTTGGAGGCTGTAGGGCAGGAGTGTGGGAGGGGGATGATTTTATCCTGTAGTAAAGCTTTATTGTGACTCAGTGGGTGGGCTATGGGCATTTAATTATTGATATATTCTTAACACACAGTAAACTTTAACCTCCTGTCCACCGCCTGCCGTCAAATGACAGTGGGCGGACGTCATATGATGTCGCGCTTTCACAAGCCACTAGGGGGTGCGCGCCCGCCGCGTCACTGGGGACCCGATGCGCGTGCCCTGTAACTGAGCAGGACTGTGGATCTCTGTGTGTAAACTGTCCCGTTCCATCGGAGGCCCATTAGAAAGCTCTATTTGTGGGGAAAATTAAAAAAAAAAAAAATTTGGGTACAGTGTTGCATGACTACGCAATTGTCATTCAAAGTGTGACAGCGCTGAAAGTTGAAAAATGGCCTGAGAAGGAAGGGGGTGAAAGTGCCCTGTAGGCAAGTGCTTCTAAACCTCTGACATGCAAAATGAACAAAGCACATCCTATTATACTGTTTATTTGTCTTTATCCAAACCACTGAGTGTGACTTTTCTCTGCTGCCTCATACCTCAGTTATCTGCTTGAATCACTTCTACAGCTTTTCCCAAGAGATAATTGGTGATAGGGGAGGAGAGCTCCAGCACACAGCTTGTGATTGACAGCCACAGCTGTGTATGTTCCTGTATACTGTAAGGAGGGGGTGTCCTCTCCCTCCAATCAGGGATCAGTGCTCCCCTCATTGAACTATGCAGTGTGAAAATTTAGATCCCCACCCCCTGCTTTTCAGAGCTGAGAGATTCTGTGTAAAATTTGTGTTTTGGAAGGTTGTAGAGAAGAGAGGCCGCAAATAAATATTTCAAATTTATGGAGGAGGCTTTTATTTATTTTCTGTATCACCTGATGCTAGTCACTACAATGTGCAGTTTTTTTTACCGGTTTTCAACCACTTTAAAACAAGACCTCACTTACCTCTGTAGCTGCAGGTACTGTGGTGTGATGTATCAAAGTTCACAGTATATACAGATGAAACTTGAAAAATGTGAATATCATGCAAAAGTTCACTTATTTAACTAATGCAACTTAAGGTGAAACTAATATATAAGATAGACATATTACATGCAAAGCAAGATAGTTCAAGCCGTGATTTGTCATAATTGTGATGATTATGGGTTACAGCTCGTGAAAACCCTTATTGACCCCGCATCTCTCCATAAAGAGGACCTGTCACACACTGTTCCTATTACAAGGGATATTTACATTCCTTGTAATAGGAATAAACGTGATTAAAAAAAATGTAAAAAAAAAAGTGTAAAAAAAAAAGTAAAATAAAAAATAAATTTAAAACGCTCCTGTCCCCAGTAGCTCATGTTTAAGAAGCAAACGTGCACATAAGTCCCGCCCACATATGTAAACACAGTTCAAACTACACATGTGAGGTATCGCTGCGTGCATTAGAGCGAGAGCAATAATTCTAGTACTAGACCTTCTCTGTAACTCTAAACTGGTAACCTGTAAAACAAATTAAGGCGTTGCCTATGGAGATTTTTAGGTATGGCACCATTCCATGAGTGTTCGCAATTTTAAAGCATGACAAGTTAGGTATCTATTTACTCGGCGTAACATCATCTTTCACATTATAAAAAAAATTGGGTTAACTTTACTGTTTTGTTATTTTTTAATTCATAAAACCGTTTCTTTTTCCCTCAAAAAAAGGTGTTTGAAAAATTATTGCGCAAATACCTTGTGAGAAAAAAAGTGGCAATGACCGCCACTTTATTCCCTAGGGTGTCTGCTAAAATATAATTTATAAATATATATAATATTAAATATATATATATATATATATAATGTTTGGGGGTTCTGAGTAATTTTCCAGCAAAAAAAATATGATTTTTACATGAAGGAGAGAAGTGCCTGAATAGGCGCCATATAGAAGTGTTAAATGTCATATTCCTCTTGTCAAGCTACTCCTGAACAACAAACAACATCAGAAGCGTCTTACCTGGGCTAAAGAAATACAGACCTGGTCTTTGCTCAGTGGTCCAAAGTCCTCTTTTCTCATGAGAGTGTTGATTTGGGGAGCCATGTCATCTGCTGGTGTTGGTCCCCTGTGCTTCATTAAGTCCAAGGTCAATGCAGCCATCTACCATGAGATTTTGAAGCACTTCATGCTTCTTTCTGCAGACAAGCTCTATGGGGATGCTGACTTAATTTTCCAGCAGGACTTGGCACCTGCCCACACTGCCAAAAGCACCAAAACTTGGTTCAATGACCGTGGGATTACTATGTTTGATTGGCCAGCAAACTCACCTGACCTGAACCTCCAAAGAGAATCTATGAAGCATTGCCAAGAGAAAGATGAGAGAAATGAGACTGAACAATGCAGAAGAGCTGAAGGGCGCTATTGAAGCATCCTGGTCTTCCATAACACCTCAGCAGTGCCACAGCCTGATAGCTTCCATGCCACGCCGCATTGAGACAGTAATTGCTGCAAAAGGGGCCCAAACCAAGTACTGAGTACATATGCATGCTTATACTTCTCAGAGGTCCGATATTCTTCTATGAACAATCCTTGTTTTATTGATTGCATGTAATATTTACATTTTCTGTCTATCTCATATATTAGTTTTACCCTTTATGTTGCATTAGGCCTCGTACACACGACCGAGGAACTCGTCGTAAAAGAAACATAGTTTCCTTGTCAGGCTTGTCGAGAATCTTGACAAGCTTTCTTTGCGTACACACTGTCAAGACCAAATCTCATCGTTCTCAAACGCGGTGACGTTCAAAACGTACGACGGCACTATAAAGGGATAGTTCGATTCCACTGGCGCCACCCTTGGGGCTGCTTTTGCTAATCTCATGTTACTGCGTGTTAAGTAAAAGTTGGGTAAAAGACGATTCGCGCTTTTCAGTCTGTTACAGCGTGACGAATGTGCTATCTCCATTAAAAACGCTACTTTTACCGAAGGTGCGCTCCCGTCTCATACTTTATTCTGAGCATGTGCGGGTTTCTAAGCATACACACATCGTAAACCAGCCCGACGAGAAACACGACGAGGAAATTGAGACTCCCGACGAGAAAAAAGAGAACTTGTTCTCGTTTTTTCCCGTTGAGATTCACAACAGTTTTCTTGACGAAAAACATACACACGACCGTTTTCTTCGGCAAAAAAGGTCTGCCACCAAGTTTCTTGATGGATTTTGTCGAGGAAAACGGTCGTGTGTACGAGGCCTGAGTGAAATAAATAAACTTTTGCAAGAAATTCTAATTTTTCAAGTTTCACCTGTATAATAGACCAAAAGGGAACAAATAAGAAAATGTACATATACTTTAAGTAACACCTACAGCAGGGATCCTCAAACTACGGCCCTCCAGCTGTTGTAGAACTACACATCCCATGAGGCATTGTAACACACAGACATGATTAGGCATGATGGGAATTGTAGTTCCTGAATTACTGAAGACCCATGACCTACAGGTTCTCTCCTTCAATCAACGTGTGAATGAACATTGAAAGAAGAAGCAGCTGTCTGATTATATCATCTCCCTGTCACTCTGCAATCACCTCCTATGAGCATCAGTAACATGCACAAATCCGGAGTATTGCAGATCTCCTTGGTATCTTTATTGAAGCATATGAGGTCTGAGGAAGCATTGACTTTAGTGCAAAACACGTCACCTTTTTTGTTCCTGTCAAAACTTGTGATGTGATTTAAATGTTTCAATAAAGATACCAAAGAGTGTAGCAATATTCCGGATTTGTGCATGTTAGTGAAACTCAAAGACAAGCTGTGTAGCACCCTTGGTTCCAGTTCAAAACATGTGAGAGTCACGCTCCTAGAGTGGCATCACTTTGGCTTTACCTCCTATAAGTACCTGTTAGCACGAGTACTGAAACACTTTTGGCAGAGATTGGCTTCTTGTGATGTTTTTTAATCTCCCAGACTGAGCTATGTTGTATAAGGTATTGCAAGAGGCTGGTACCAGGTCATATACGTGTATTTATATTGCTTGCATTTAAAAATAATGTAAAGACAGAAGTTTTTTTTATCTTAATGCATTCTATGCTTTAAGATAAAAACCTTCTGCGTGTAGCAGCCCCCCCAGCACCCCCCAATGACCTACCTGAGCCCCTTCTCTCCTCAGCGATGTCCACAATCCCCTCAGCCATCCAGTACACTCCTCCTGATTGGCTGAGACAGAGCAGTGGCACCTAATCAGGTGAGAGAGGGGGCGGGGATTTATGTCTGAATGGATATATGGAGCTCTGACTCGGCTTGGGTGCCCCCTGTAGCAAGCTGCTCAAAGGAGGGAGGGACTAAAAGCAGCAAAGAGGGACCTGAGAAGAGGAGGATCCAGGCTGCTCTGTGCAAAACCAACTGCACAGAGGAGGTAAGTATAACATGCTTGTTTTTTATCTTTATTTTAAAACAAGCCTTTACAATTACTTTAAGGACTAACTCCACATTTTGGACCATGTTATAACCTTATTTATGGTGTAACATGATGCAAATCTTACTAGTGCTAGATAATTAGCAAAACCTATCTAGACTGTAATGGCGCGTACACACGATCATTTTTCGGTATGAAAAAAAAACGTTGTTTTTCAAAAATTTCATTTAAAATGATCGTGTGTGGGCTTCACATCATTTTTCAGGTTCTAAAAAACGACCAAATTTTTTTTTGAATATGCTGCAATTTTTGACGTTTGTTTTTTGGCTTGTAAAAATTGATCGTGTGCGGGCTAAAATGACGTAAAAAACCTATGCATGCTCAGAAGCAAGTTATGAGACGGGAGCGCTTGTTCTGGTAAAACTACCGATCATAACAGACAAAAAAGCACGAATCGTCTTTTACTAACACGGAATCAGCTAAAACAACCCGAAGGCGACCTAATGCACCACCCCCTTGGAATCCCTCCTCCTTCCCTCCCTGCCTCTTGTCCCGTGTCCCCCCCCCCCCCTTCTCTCCCATTGTCCCCTGCTCTGGTTATTGTCTTTATTTGTCTTTATTTTTGTATTGGCTTTTTGCTCTCTTAATGATGCTATACTGTGCAACTGTCAATACCATGTGAAAATTGAAAATAAATATTTTACAACAAAAAAAACAACCCGAAGGCGAATGGAACTTCCCCTTTATAGTGCCGTCGTATGTGTTGTATTTTACAGCGCTTTGCTATATCATTTTTTTTAAATGATGGTGTGTAGGCAACGTCGTTTTAATCATGAAGTTGGGAAAACTTCGTTTTTTGGACATGCTGAAAAACAACATGTACGCGGCATAAGAATCCAAGAAACTGACTCTCTTTAGTAGAGGTCTATTGAGCTTTCTATAATGGGGATGCCAGGAAAAAGCACTAGGGTGGACATAAGTTTCATTGCTTTAAAGAGGGTACAGAACTATTGGAAGGCATAGAGGAGTCAGGATCTTGCTATAAAAGAAAAGGGAGCAATAGGGACTGACCCCTGCCAATCATTCATTATAGGTCAGTGCAGGGCCGATCCTACCCGGGGTGCACAGGGTGCAATGCACCCAGGCGCCACAGAGGTGAGGGCGCTGAAGTGCCAGAGTGCTTCCCTCAAATCCCTCTCCTTGTTTGTGTAGCGCGGCGCCGGCGTCTCTCCCCGCCGCAGCCGCGTGTGTCCTATACGGCTGTCAGTGTCCCCCCTTCCTCCTCCTGTTAGAGAGGGGAGTGAAGAATCCGGAGATCGGAGCGGCTGTCTCTGTGTGGAGAGACGCTAGCTGCTCAGTGACATCGCTAAGGGGGCGGTCCATCATGCCTGACATTCTGCTCCTCTCTGTGTCATAAGAGGACTCCTGTCTGCGGCGATCTGTGATCCACCCGGGCGGCGCGGCTGCACACTGTCCCCTCCTCTGCAGCTGCCGCCCGGGTGGATCACAGATCGCCGCAGACAGGAGTCCTCTTATGACACAGAGAGGAGCAGAATGTCAGGCACGATGGACCATGTGTTTTTATGAGTCTGCACTAATGAGGGGGGGGGGATTGTCCTAGGGGGTCTGTACTAATGGGGGGGGGAGTCTGTACTATTGGAGGGGTTTGTCCTGGGGGTCTGTACTGATGGGGGGTTTATCCCGGAGGGTCAATACTAATGGGGGGTTTATCCTCAGGGGTCTGTACTAATGGGGGGTTTGTCCTGGGGGGGTCTGCACTAATGGGGTGGTTTGTCCTGGGGGGTCTGTACTAATGGGGGCTTGTCCTGGACGTATGCACTAATTGGGGGGGTTTATCCTGGGGGGTCGGTACTAATGGGGGTGTTAGTCCTTGGGGACTGTACTAATGGAGGGGTTTGTCCTGGGGGTCTGTACTAATGGAGGGGTTTGTCCTGGGGGACTGTACTAATGGAGGGGTTTGTCCTGGGGGTCTGTACTAATGGAGGGGTTTGTCCTGGGGGTCTGTACTAATGGGGGGTTTGTCCTGGGGGTCTGTACTAATGGGGGGTTTGTCCTGGGGGTCTGTACTAATGGGGGGTTTGTCCTGGGTGGGTCTGCATTAATGGGGTGGTTGGTCCTGGGGGGGTCTGTACTAATGGGGGGGGGGAGTCTGTACTAATGGGGGGCTTGTCCTGGGAATATGCACTAATGGGGGGTTTATCCTGGGGGGTCTGTACTAATGGGGGGCTTGTCCTGGGTGTATGCACTAATGGGGGGGGGGTTTATCCTGGGGGGTCGGTACTAATGGGGGTGTTTGTCCTGGGGGTCTGTAATAATGAGGGGTTTGTTCTGGGGGGTCTGCACTAATGGGGGGGTTTGTTCTGGAGTCTGTTCTAATGTTTTTTTTTCCTGGTTGGGTCTGTACTAATGGAGGGGGGTTGTCCGGGGGGGTCTGCACTACTGGGGGGGTGGTTTGTCCTGAGGGAGGTCTGTACTAATGGAGGGGGGGTTTGTCCTGGGGGGAGTCTAATGGGGGGGTTTGTCCTGGGGGAGTCTATACTAATGGGGGGTTTGTCCTGGGGGGAGTCTGTACAAATGGGGGGGGTTGTCCTGGGGGAGTCTGTACTAATGGGGGGGTTTGTCCTGGGGGGAGTCTGTACTAATAGTGGGGTTTGTCCTTGGGGGGAGTCTGTACTAATAGGGGGGTTTGTCCTTGGGGGAGTCTGTACTAATGGGGGGTTTGTCCTGGGCGTCTGTCATGGGGAGTTTGTACTAATAAAGGGGGATTGGTTTGTCCTAGGGGTCTGTACTAATGGGGGGGTTGTTCTGGGGCGGTCTTTAATACTGGAAGGGGGTCAGTACTAATGGGGGGTGTTTTGTCCTGGGGGTCTGTACTAATGGAGGGGGTGGTTTGTCCTGAGGGGGGTCTGTACTTATAGAGGAGGGTCTGTACTAATGGAGGGGGTCTGTACTAATGGGGGGTGTTTTGTCCTGGGGGTCTGTACTAATTGAAGGGGATGGTTTGTCCTGGGGGGTCTGTACTAATGGGGGTGGTGGTTTGTCCTGGGGGGTCTGTACTGAGGGAGGGGGTTTATACTTAGTTAGGAGTCTGCACTGACGGAGGGGGTCTATACTTAGTGGAGGGGGTCTGTACTGAGGGGCAACTATAGGTGGAGGAAGGGGGTGACACCATGTTTTACCTCAACGGGTGACAACAACCCTAGTGATGCCACTGCAGCTGCGGGCTCTTCATTCCTCCTCCCACTCCCTCTCCTCCTCTTTGCGCGCAATGCTGTACTTGTGAGCGGCGCTTGCCAGCACAGCCACCCTTTATGTTTTTTCCCCGCCATTATATTGGCCAGGGAAGAAAAAGGAGCAGAGAAGAGGATTGTGGGACTTGTAGTTGGAGGACTGGCAGCCCCACTGTAACAAAGAAGCTGCAGCCCACACGGCATGTTCAGCTAAATGGGAGAGAGAGAGAGCCAGGACCCCAGGAAAGCTTTCAGGGAAGTGCACCCAGGACTCCAGAGGGAGAGGACAGTGCTGAGAGAACACCATCAGAGAGAGAACCCCGCTGCCGTGCGCCACCAGAGGGAAAGCCACACAGCCTAGTGCCATCCCTGGCGGAGAAAGGAATGGAGTCATTGCCAGAATACAGATCTGGGCTCTACCCAGCGGAGTATCCATGGGCAATTCAGAGTGAGCTGACTCCTGATCAGAGGAACCGTTGTAGCTGTATCGCTGGGTCAGGTGAGAGCTGATCGGAAATTATCTACTTATGCCAATAGGAACTGCAGTCTCTGACCATCTCCTGTATTATATCGCAGTCTCTGACTGTCTCCTGTATTATTTCCCAGTCCCTGACCGTCTCCTGTAATATGTCTGCAGTCTTTGACCATCTCCTGTATTATATCTCCAGTCACTGACTGTCTCCTGTAATATGTCTACACTCTCTGACCATCTCCTGTACTATAATTGCAGTCTCTGACCATCTCTTGTATCATGTCTGCAGTCTCTGACCATTTCCTGTACTATGATTGCAGTCTCTGACCATCTCTTGTATCATGTCTACAGTCTCTGACCATCTCCTGTACTATGTTTTGGGGCACTTTCTAACAGTATCAGAGAGGTTCCCCTCCAGGTCTCATTAGTGTACGCTCTTCCAGTATTTTCTTTATTGTTAAAAGATCATGGGAGGATCCCAAGGCAACAAATACTTCTTAGAGGAGCATCTCTGTGTTTGAGTCATTGCCATAGAAACATTTGTAAAGGGGAGGAGTTGGTAAGATGACCACGCCCCCTTTGTGGGGGCGCCAGAAATATTTCTGCACCCAGGCGCCCGTGACCCTAGGATCGGCCCTGGGTCAGTGAGCCCCTCAGGAAAGGAATAGGTTGGAGGGGAGTTGAGTACTGCAAGAGGTGCAACCACCTGTGAGGGAAAAGGACTCCTATGTGAGTAAGATGTGAGTCTGACTGGGATACCATCCCTAAGGCTGCCCAGAGATCGGTCATTTTTTTGGCTGATGGAAAAAACAAACGGACTCCCACATCCACACAAGGGAGGTGGACGGAGGAATCCCCACTGAATACACTGATTAGCTGATCATATGAAAATTTTCCAAGATTCCCATTTGATAGAAGTCAATTGTTAGATCAACATTTGTCGAGCGGGAAAGGCCATAGATGGATCTAAATTCAGCCAGTCCCTGCTGAACCAGTCACATTTAGATCCATCTATGACAAGCTTAAGAAAGTAGCAGTCCAAAAGTGTAGGTAACCAAAACAAACCCAAGAAGATAAACAGGGCAGCTGAGAGAGGTGTCTGATTGAAGAATCTAGGGTGGAGACTACTGACGAAGCCTAAGGCCAGGTTCACACTGGTGCGACAAAAGCTCCAACATTGCGAGCTCATGTCGCATGACGTTTGAAAAGCAATATTTCACTATAGAAGCCGTCTTTGCTGGTCCGACACGTCGGTTTGACTTTGAAAATGCTCCCTGCACTACTTTGGTCCGACTTTGTTCCTACGTCAGCCCATTGAATATCATTTAAGTCGGATCAAAGTCGGAACGCCGTCTTGCATGCTCCGACTTTGGCATGTGACTTGCGCTCTGCTGATCTTGAGGGGGAACTCCACGCCAAATTTTAAATAAAAAAACGGCATGGGTTCCCCCTAGTGTTGCTCACGAATATTCACATTGCGAATATTCGTTACGAATATTGCATATTTGAGTATTCGCGAATAAATCGAATGTCGCGGTGAATATTCGCTATTGCGAATATTCGTATTTTTTCAAATTTATTTTTAAAACAGATCACATCCTAGTGATCTCCATCGACGTCTAAAAGCATTGCTGGTATGATTAGAGACCCTGGGCCGAGTAGCTGAGGCGATCCTTTTATGTTGCCGAATATTCGCAACGCGAATATTCGTATTACGAATATTCGCGAATACTTTCTCTGCCCTTCTGTGTTTTGTGTATAAAAAAACAAAAAACAAAAAAAAATTTGCTTTAGTTTAGTCATATAAGTTTGTGTAAGTAGAGTTAGGCCGCGTACACACGATCAAATCTGTCTGCTGGAAACGGTCTGCTAAACCATCCCAGCAGACAGATTCGATCGTGTGTACGGGCGAGCCGACGGATTTGGCCACCCGACAGATTTCAAAGCATGCGCCGTCATGTCAGCGCGCCGTCTGCTGGCGGGGATTTTGGTTTGCTCGTGTGTACACGTGAGCAAACCAAAATCCAAACAGACAGATTTGTTCAAATCGGTCGGACAGACCGTTTTGAACAAATCTATTGCCTCGTGTGTACGAGGCCTTAGTGTTTAGTGCATATTAGTTTAGTAATCCAGGAAATGATCTCCATTTTCGCGTGTTAGCGAAATTTCGCATTCGCATTAGCGAAATTTCGCCAAATTTTATTTTTTTTGATAAAATATCACGAATATTCGATATTAACGAATATTTCGCGAATATTCTTCTATATATTCGTGAAATATCGCGAAATCGAATATGGCGTATTCCGCTCATCACTAGTTCCCCCCCCCCCCCCCCCGAACCATACCAGGATGCATGCTTTGGGGCATATACTGTCCCCATTCAATGTTGCCACTGTGCCCATCAAAAGTTGCCACTGTGACCCCCCGCCAGCTCGCCATCTGCCTGCCACTTACCCTATCTCGGTGGCGGGTCAGGCGGTGGGTGACGGTGGCGAGCAGTGGGACCTTGCAGCAGCGAGCCGTAGGACCTTGCAGAGGCGGAGTGTGTCCTCCATGAGTCTCCTCCATTCTTCCTGGTAGGCGTCCAATTGCAGCGCCTGACCTTTCAGCCAACCAGATGAGGGGTATCAGACCCGTGCTACCTAATTGATGGAGAGGCGGTTTAGTGTTAGAAAAGCAAATATTCATTCGGTTTTCTAACACATCTGGGTGGACTGCGAGCGCAATGCTTTGTGCTCCAAGTTCGCCTTTTTTTAAGCCTATTAGAGCCTATGGCTCTAATCGGGTGCTTCAAAAATACATCCCTGCTGCTGTAATTCAGGCACCTGGCATCCAAAAAGGGACTGGGCGCCTAAAAAGGGGGTGGCAGTGGCGGCCATGGATGTGTAGTGCCTGTGTACTTTCAGTCCAGGTGCTATCTTAAATTTAGAGGGGGATGAGAGAGTTATGTAGCTCTCATCCAGGTGATTTGCACAAATTCAGCTCTGTTCTAGCTGGGCTGTGCTGTCGGTTCATCCTGTGCTCCTGGGGTGCCCTACCACCCCGGATCGTCAGGTGGAGGCAGTGGAGTTCAGGTAGTAGTGCCTTTTTGCCAGCAGCCAATCGGAGGGGTTTTTCCCTCGCGGGGCATGCTGGTGGAGGGTACTTCAAGAGAGATGCCATTTTAGGCGGGGGAGTTTGTGTTTGGATCCGGGTGCTGCACCCACCTTCAGGGTGTGCGCACATCACGGGCCCCCGGCGATGGCCTACCAGGCCGGGGCGCACGTGTCACGCGTTATCTTTGGTTCCGGGACCATGTTGGCCAGGAGCGACTGAAGCAGCGATGGGACCCAGTGACTTATTGGGTCCCCTCCATCCTAAGAGAAGATCCCAAGCGAGTTGTGCTGTTCGGTGGGGAGTCAGTCTGAGGAGAGCCAGGAGGCAGGCGATCCAATAGGGCCTAGACAAGCCATCAGGGATAGAGGTGACCGGACACTGGGAGTTTGTCTAATGGCAACCTGTCAGTCGGTGACCGTAATTAGGAACTACCTGAGGGAGATTCAGGCAACTACTTCCATTGAGAAGGAATTGCTCCATTAAACTGTGTTCCAGAGCAAGGGGCCTGTGGAAGAGGTTCCACTCCTATTTCTATTTGAGCCAAGTCTGTGGCAGGGACTTGTTTTCCTTCTCAAGGTTCCGAGTGATACCCTGGCTGCCAGTTCTGTGAGAGAGACTGTCCAGGTACACTACACCCATTCCGGCTGGAGTGGCGACGAAGCAAAGGTATCGTTGAAGCAGGACTGCTTCTACATGGTTAAGGCCTGAATCTGCAATTCTCTTTTCACCAATCTTTCTCTATCTACCTCAAGTTAATTGTTTGCCGTGTTTGGTAAGAGAATAAAAGCACAGAAAACGACACCTTGCTGTTTGGACATTCCGTCATTGCTCACATCATCACATCATCATCATACCCCTAAACGCATAAGGCCGCGTACACACGGCAGAGAACCTCGACGGGCGGAATACATCGTTCCGCCCGTCGAGGTTCTCGGCCGGCCGTCAGATTCGGCGACCAGCCCGTCGGGAAAGGCAACCAGCCATTCATCCCGACGGGCCGTCGAGCAAATAGGGAACCTGCTCTCTATTTCGGCTCGACGGCATTCCCGACGGGATGCTCGCCGAATCCGTACACACGGCCGAGGTTCTCAGCAGAATCAGGATGCCAGCGAGGTTCTCGCTGGTTTCTGCCGAGAACCTCGGCCGTGTGTACGGGGCTTCACACGCTGTCCCAAATCTATCCAGCGGCTCCTGAGGGGGTAGCGCTACAGATAGATTCATGCAATGCATGGATCTATCCATTAGTCATAGAGGGGGGTGGCTGGAGAGAGGGGTGGCGCCTGTGTGCCCTTAACCACTTAAGACCCGGACCAAAATGCAGGTAAAGGACCTTGCCCCTTTTTGCGATTCGGCACTGCGTCGTTTTAACTGACAATTGCGCGGTCGTGCGACGTGGCTCCCAAACAAAATTGGCGTCCTTTTTTCCCCACAAATAGAGCTTTCTTTTGGTGGTATTTGATCACCTCTGCAGTTTTTATTTTTTGCGCTATAAACAAAAATAGAGCGACAATTTTAAAAAAAATTCAATATTTTTTACTTTTTGCTATAATAAATATCCCCCAAAAATATATAAAAAAACATTTTTTTTCCTCAGTTTAGGCCGATACGTATTCTTCTACATATTTTTGGTAAAAAAAATCGCAATAAGCGTTTATCGGTTGGTTTTCGCAAAATGTATAGCGCTTACAAAATAAGGGATAGTTTTATTGCATTTTTATAAACAAAAATGTTTTTACTACTAATAGCGGCGATCAGCGATTTTTTTCGTGACGGCAACATTATGGCGGACACTTCGGACAATTTTGACACATTTTTGGGACAATTGTCATTTTCACAGCAAAAAATGCATTTAAATTGCATTGTTTACTGTGGAAATGACAGTTGCAGTTTGGGAGTTAACCACAGGTGGGGCTGTAGGGGATGTGTGACCTATGTGTTGTGTTTACAACTGTAGGGGGGTGTGGCTGTAGGTGTGACATCATCGATCGCTTCCCCCTATTACAGGGATGACGCGATCGATGCTACGGCCACAGAGAAGCACGGGGAAGCCGTGTGTACACACGGCTTTCCCCGTTCTTCCGCTCCAGGGACGGATCGCCGCACTGCAGCGGCGATCGGGTCCGCGAAACCCCGCGGTCCCGGTCTTGGAGCTTCAGACCGGGTTGCTGGGTACTAAAATCAACGTATATATACGTTGATGTGCCCAGCCGTGCCATTCTGCCGACATAAATGTGCAGTAGGCGGTCCTTAATTGGTTAATGGACGTACTGACACTGCTTGGATGTATCCTCAGTGTCCTGGGTGCAAAGTTCTCTAAGGCCGCGTACACACGGCAGGGAATCTCGACGGGCAGAACACATCGTTCCGCCCGTCGAGGTTCCCTGCCGGCCGTCGAAATCGGCGACCCGCCCATCGGGAATGGCAACCAGCCATTCTTCCGGGCGGGCCGTCGAGGAAATAGAGAGCGTGCTCTCTATTTCTGCTCGACGGGCTTCCCGACGGGAAGCTCGCCGAGACCGTACACACGGCCGAGGTCCTCGCTGGAATGTGCATTCCAGCGAGGTTCTCGCTGATTTTCAGCGAGAACCTCGGCCGTGTGTACGGCGCCTTAGAACCAGACATCATTCCCATGAAAAACACAAGCTTAGATGCTTGTAAGAAGACATCACAGAAATGGAACAGGGCGCTAGTAATTTCTTCCAAATGATCCAAGACATGAGGGTTTTCCCTTGTGATGGAGGGCATGGTTTAACAAATTAAAGACACAACTAACAGTAACACAAGTTAATTCACACTGAGACCTAAGTAGGGAGTCTAACTGTCTGACAGTGAAGTCCTGAAAGGTAAGAGTACCATCAATCTCTTTGGTTGTATACTTGTTAAGGTGGATTACTGGAGCAATTTAGAAATAAATTCCCTTTAAAAGGGTGGGAAGCTCATTCACATTTTGCACAAAACCAGCCTCATCAGGAGTAGACAGTGAGTACTCCTAATTCTATCAGAGATGGTAATGGGGGGCCTTAAACACAGTTCTAGATGGAGGTCTACAATGGTAACAGTTAGACTTTGCCGGCCATATTGCAAGAATGGACTTTGGGGCCTTGGTGTGCAAATTTCTCCAATAATATCTTGTTCAGACTTGTGGTTGGGGAGCAGTAAAAACAGGTAATTGAGCTGCGTTTTAATGCCCCCAATTTCCCTTCCCCCTCAAGCTGCAAAGCAGGGTTTATTATACACATGCCAAGGCAAAAATGATGCTTCCTGATGAACGACAACCATATAAGTAAATGGGGCTGCACTGCAACTGCATGTAATGCATGAGGTTGTGGCACAGTGGTTTGGTATTTACAGGTGATGATGAAGCAACAAATTGCATCCTATCCATAGGCGTGTGCAGCCTATTGCATTAGGGTGTGCACCCCAAATCTCAAACAGACAAAAGTATTGGGACGCCTGCCTTTAGACGCATATGAACTTTAATGGCAGTCTTTAGTCCGTAGGTTTCAATATTGAGTTGGCCCACCCTTTGCAGCTATATCAGCTTCTGGGAAGGCTGTCCACAAGGTTTAGGAGTGTGTTTATAGGAATGTTTGACCATTCTTTCAAAAGCACATTTGTGAGGTCAGGCCCTGATGTGGATGAGAAGGCTTGGCTCACAGTCTCTGCTCTAATTCATCCCAAAGGTGTTCTATCGGGTTGAGGTCAGGTCAATGTGTTGTGCAGGCCAGTCAAGTTTCTCCACCCCAAACGCTCTCATCCATGTTTTTGTGCACTGGTGGAGGGGGGGATTATGGTGTGGGGTGGTTTTTCAGGGGTTAGACCTGGCCCCTTAGTTCCAGTGAAGGGAATTCTTAAGGTGTCTGCATACCAAGATATTTTGGACAATTTCATGCTCCCAACTTTGTGGGAACAGTTTGGGGATGGCCCCTTCCTGTTCCAACATGACTGTGCATCAGTGCACAAAGTAAGGTCCATAAAGACATGGACTTAACAAGGGTGGTGGAAAATGACATTGAAGTGCAAAAATTCACATTATAATAGTAACCAAAACATATAAAATTAAGTGTAACAGTCTAAAAAATACAAATTCCAAAGTGCTATAATGGTGGGAACCTCCCAACTAAAAAGTTGTTGTACTTGAGATTAATCTGTATGGTAAATATCTACAGGAGGGGTTTCCACCAATCCCTGCTAAGTTTCATTTTATACAGTATGTCTTATTTTCAGCTTGATGTGTATTATATGTGAATTTAGGTTTTAACCCTTTCAACACCATGACATGTGGTACACTTCATTGCCAGCAAAGAAATTAAAGGAATGCACAATAGTTGTCGGTAACTTTAAAGGAAATTGTAAAAAACGATTATGCAATCAGATTGTTAAATATGTGGCTGCAAAATGACACAATTCTTTCACGTTCTTTACATGTGTGGATGTTTTTCATATGTATTTATGTTAGGCTAATTTCACATAGCATGCTTCATAAATTCTTTTGATATTGTGGTTCACTATCATAGGCATGCGCACAGGGTGTGCCATGTGTGCCCAGGCACACCCTAATCATCTTTTACAGCACATATTCCCCCTACTTCCCTGGCTCCCTCCTTCCCCCTGCAGTGCTACCAGCTTCCCTCCTTTACCGCCAGCTGTTGCTGAGTGGAGGGGCCGGTAAATATGTAATAGACCATGCCCTTCCCTTTCTAAATGAACATGGTGAGCGATCAGTAGTGTGTGTTTGAGGTTTGCAGTGCACACCCTAATGCAATAGACTGCGCACACCTATGTTCACTATATTTAATTTTACTAGAATCTAACAATCTACTTATCATTTTTTTATTTGCTCACTTAGACCCCCTTCACACTGAGGAGTTTTTCAGGCAGTACAGTGCTAAAAATAGCGCTGCTATACCGCCTGAAAAACTCCTGCCCAGCAACCTCAATGTGAAAGCTGGAGGGCTTTCACACTGAGGCGATGCGCTGGCGGGAGAGAAAAAAATCTCCTGCCAGCAGCATCTTTGGAGCAGTGAGAGGAGCGTGTATACCGCTCCTTCACCGCTCCTTCCCATTAAAAACAATGGAAGACCGTGGCAATACCCTTTATCGGCTGCTAGTGGAGGTTAATACCGCACCGCTAGCGGCCGAATCCTGCGGTAAATTCGACGGTATAACACCGCTATTTTTAGCGGCGCTATACTGCCACCAATGTGAAAGGGGCCTAAGAAAAGAGAGCACTGCAGCTAATTACTAACTCCTAATCTGCTTGTCATAAAAGAAGCTGATGGAAGAATATGCTGGATAGGTAATGGACAAGATCTAAAAACCAGCATGCTTATTTGTGACCTTATACAAAAGCTTTTTCTTAACCATTTCAGCCCCGGAAGATTTTATCCCCCTGACCAGAACACTTTTTAATTTGGCACTGCGTCGCTTTAACTTACAATTACTTGGTAGTGCGACGCTGTACCCAAACTTAAATTGCGTCCTTTTTTTCCCCACAAATAGAACTTACTTTTGGTGGTATTTGATCACCTCTGCGGTTTTTATTTTTTGCTCTATAAACAAAAAAATAAGGATTACAATTTTGAAAAAAAAATATTTTTTACTTTTTGCTATAATAAATATCAACCAAAAATGTTTATAAAAAACGAATTTCTTCATCAGTAAGGCCAATATGTATTAAACTGCATTCACATCTTGGCGGCAAGTAACGCCGCGTACACGGCATTACTTGCCGCGATTCGATTCATTTTTTATTTTTTTTTACAAATTATCTCCATTGATGTCTATGGCCGAACACCAATGTCGCCTGAAAAAAAGGGTCCGGGACTTTTTTTCAGGCGTTCGGCGTTTCAGAGATGTGAACCATCTCTATAGACATCAATGGGAATTTTCCCCTCCAGCGGCATGAGCGTCGGGCGACAGGCGTTTTGTCGCCTAGATAAGAATGCAGGGTTAGATGTGATGGTTGTATTACTTTCCTTTTTAGGCTTTCTTTCTTTTTTTTTCTTTTTTTCATTTGGTGATCCAGCCAGTAAGAGCCGGTTCACACTGCGGCGGCAACTCTGCCAGTCTTCCTGAAGCCGACTTCAGAGGCGATTAGCAAATATGACTTCTGTATAGAAGTCAATGCAAATCGTCCCAAGCCGCCCCCAAAGTCGTACAAGAACCTTTTTCTAAATCGGAGAGACTTACGTCGCTCCTATTAGAATGGTACTATTGCATTGAATGGGACGCGACTCGTCAGGCATCTGAGCCGCCTGACGAGTCGCCCCAGTGTGAACCGGCTCTTAGTATGTTGTTTTTCAAATGCACAAGCTCTCCAGCAGAATGTATCAGTTTACATGGTTAAGACAAACCACTTAACACTGGCAGGGGTGATTAAAATAATAAGCTTTTATTTATTCATGCAAAACCTTTATCCCAAAAGGAAAAAAAATGTTCACTGTAACTGATTATAAAGTGTGAACTGGAGTTTCTCTTCAATTTGTTAGTGTATTTAAATATGCTAATACATTTGACACTACCCTCCCCCAGACTGACAACACTGATGTCTGCTGTGCCTCCTGTGCTCCTTCATCGAGAGTGGAGGCATTCTAATACAGAAAGTGTGTTACTGGCCAGTGCACCAGATGAGAACAGACCGAAAAGAGACAGACAAGAAAACTAATGCAGTTTTTTTTTATTAGAATGGGACAGATAGTCTTTCCTCCAAAGTCCACTGTTGACAAGGCACCCAGGTCTACTCAGTAATGTTTTAAAGGGTATGCTGTGACGACCATGATACCTCTCTACAGATGGATTCCATAGATGCTCTTTATTAGGCTGCCTATAGGCTGCAACCACTCTGGTAGAGTGCACAGCCACCGTTGACGGAGGCTCGTCATGACCCCTCATCATATATGCACAACCAAGCCTGAGTGGCAACTAGGGGGGCTGCTTGGTCACGTTTATTAATGCAAGCTCGAAATAGAATCTCATGCCCCCCTCTTTAATAATGATGATATTTGGGCATTGAATGTCGACTCCAATCTGTTAGGAATAGGCACTGCGCCACAGGCCCTGCAGGACATTTGCAGGATTCAGCCTAGTTTTCGCTTGAAATATGCATTTTCCCACTCAGCCATGGCCAGAGCTGCTTTTACTGGGGCTCTTGCATTGCTCTGGGAAAGAGGAGGTAAGACATTTTCCTTGGAATTTTTCCCTTAAGTGTGAGCGGCCTCTAGGGCTACGCTAAACTGAAGAACATCTGTCCACTCTGGCTCTTGATCTTTTAGAGTGTGAGCATCCGAGGCTGAAATAAATCAAAGCAATCCGCATAAGGACTAAGTGGTCCACTACCTTTCAATTTGGGGGTCTTTTTGCACACGCGGCAGTGGCGTATCTAGGGTATGGCAGCTATGGCAAGTGCCATGGGCGCCATATGTAAAGGGCGCTGTTGAGTGGCTGGGCAGCAAGGCACTTACCAGGGTCTGAGGGTCTTTTCTTCCCTCCTTCTGAGAATAAGCAGGATCTCCTTTTCAGCACCTTTGCTAATGAACAATGGCAGCGCTATCCCTTCTGCGTTCAGCCACAGCCCTCCCCTGTTCTCCCAGGCTCTCCTATTCCATCTGGTCGGATTGGCAGCACACAAAGAAGAATGAGGAACATCAGTTTCTCCCTCTCCTCTGTGAAAACTGAGGCCTAAGTGATGAAGATTTCATCACTTCCAGTATTGGTTCTGCATTTACCTGGCCTTGGAGGGCAGAGGAGGAATCAGGGGTCTAATAAACCCCAGATTTCTCCATAAAGAGGATATGTCACTACCCAAGGTATCACAAGGGATGAAAAATATCACTAGTTTTGTTCGCTGTTTTTTTTGTAAAGGTTATCTAAAAGATGGGTTTCAAATGTTTCGACAGGGGCGCAGTTTCAGTGCTTGCCATAGGCGCTATTTTCACTAGATACGCCTCTGATAAGCGGTGACTGATTTTTGAGGAAAAATAGGACAGCCAGCTGAAATGAGGATAGCTGAAAGAAAAACAGTAACAGGGAGTGGGTTTTCCACAAAAAAAAAAAAGTGTTTTTTTTAGGACACAAAAATCCCAAGGAAAAAAAAAAGTATTTCCTTTTATTTTTGGGCGCTTTACTTGCAAATAACAGCAGAGGGCGCCAGAGGGAAGCCTGCTGATTCAGACCAGGAAGTAATCGCAGCCAGGAGCTAAATCAAGGAGGTTGTGCATTGCCCAACAAACAAGGGCAGTCTGAGCCTTTTGACTTGTCCAGGGTGAATAAGAGAGGCCCAAGACTCCCCCCAAGACACCATCCTGTGCCCCAAACCAAGATGGTGCACCGGCCCTCCCTGCCGGCCAGTGCACATCTTGGACTTACACACCGCAGACTAATGAGGAAACACTGCAGGCCCCATCAATACCTACAAAAGGGGCTCCCAGGCTATTTAGCGCATTTAGCAGCCCGACACTGGGACTGCGTTCTGGGAGAGGCTGAACCCAGGCGGATACTGCATTAAGGCAGAGGTGGGGACATAGTACTGCTTACTCTTCACTGGTGCGTTGAGTTATGAGGAAAAAAGAACAGTTGGGGGGGTGGCTAACTACTCCTTTTTTATTTTTAATGCTATTCACTGGTCCTGAAGGAGTAGTCAAGAGGCGGAGCTCTATTACTACTATGCTGCCATGTTGGCATCAGGAGAATACAGGTTTGATTTTAATACTGCTTTAAATTCAATGTAAATCTTTCATAGGAAAGTACTTGTCTAGGTCTCCCCCTGTCATATTCACATCATTGATGATCTTATGCTCCTTTTCCTGTTTATTTGGTACGGTTGGGGGGGGGGGGCTCAGGTAGTTGTCTGAGGGAGGGAAATCCTGAAAAACAGTGTATCTACTCACTAGGGATGAGCTCGATGTTCGGGTCGAACATAAGTTTGTGGAAAACTCGAACGCCACGTTCGTAATGGAGTAAGCACATTCATCACGCTGTAACAGACAGAAAATATTAGATCAAGAATTGTAATTACATGCCCCTGTTGAACAAGGGCAGAAAAATTGGGCATTAGGCACTGGTTCCACAACACAGCAACCCCTTACAGATACTTTAGTTGGAGCGCACTGAGCCCTGCTGCAAAGTATTGCATCGGAAATTTTAATTACACACCCCTGTTAAACAGGGGCAAAAAAATTGGGCTTTGGGCACTGGTGCTGGTGCCACAACACTGCAACCCCTCACAGATACTCTAGTTGGAGCTCAGGAATGAGCCCTGCTGCAAAGTATTGCATCAAAAATTGTAATTACATGCCCCTGTTAAACAGGGGCAGAAAAATTGGGCCTTTGCCACTGGTGTCGGTGCCCAGAACCAAAAATGTTCTTACAAGCTATCAGCATGATCATTGAGGAGGGAAAGGATAGTCACTCAGCATAACAGGATAGTCACTCGGCATAACAGGATAGTCACTCAGCATTAGCATAGGCAGTCTTGAAGGGATCTGACATTTAAAAAAAAATATTCAGTTACATCAGCATCAGGTGCTTGGTAGCTGGTGGTGATCCAAGCCTGATTCATTTTTATGAAGATCAGTCGATCGACCAAGTTGGTGGAGAGGCGCACCCTGTGATCGGTTACAAAGCCTCCAGCAGCATTGAATGGGCCAGATTCAGTAAGACTTGCGCTGGAGTATATCGATATGCGCCGTAGTATCTATGCGGCCGTACCCACCAAACTAGATGCGACAGAAAACGGGCTTTCTCCTATCGGCTTAACTTTCCCTCGCCAGAGTATCGTAAGCGCATATTTTCGCTTGTCGCATCTGTCGCGCCCATTGATTTCCCATTCAAATATGCAAATGAGGGAGATTTCCCGATTCGCAAACGGATTAGCACCAGACGCTGGCTACATGCGCCGCGCGTATGTCGTCCGTCTGTCGCAAAGTTATTCCTATAAATAGCTGCTTTTACTCCTGACGGCCACAGGTCATCAGGAGAGCAGCTACAGCAGCAGCGTTACTGACGAAAATAGCAAGCTGAACAAACACACTTGCAAGGACAACACCTCTGTGTGCCAACATGCCAGGGGCAGCCGTGGTCCTAGCACTACTAATGGGTCCCCCGGAACGGAGGAGGCGGGCACGTGAGAGGATATACCGCACACGCATGAGCCTCTTTGGCATGGGGGATGAGGAGGTGTATCGCCTCTTCAGATTCAGCCCTGATGCAATCCTTGAACTAACCACAACCCTGCAGTATGACATCACCAGCCCAACACACCGCTCACAAGCAGTGCAGCCACTGGTAAAGGTACTGGCAACACTTAATTTCCTTGCAAGTGGATCATTCCAGCGTACAAGTGGAGTGGTGGCTGGGATGTCACAGTCCTCCGTGAGCAGATGTGTGCACCAGGTTGTCCCCGCAATCCTCAGACGCATGTCCCACCACTTCATCAGACCAACCACTGAGGACCTGCGGCAGAAGGCAATGACAGATTTCTACAGCATTGCCAGATTCCCACGCACAGTGGGGGCCATTGATTGCACACATGTGGCACTCCAGCCCCCCAGTGCCACAGAGCACATATACCGCAATCGGAAGCATTGGCATTCCATCAACGTACAGGTGATAGCCTCATATGGCACGTCCGTGCCAAACACCCCGGATCCAGCCATGACAGCTTCATATACAATCAGAGCCCCATCCCAATGGAATTTGAACAGAACATGTATGGGGACAGCTGGCTGGTTGGTGAGTGACATGGGTGGCAGGCATGACTGTCCACCCCATGATGCTGACATCACAAGGGGCACATGCATGACTAACATCCTCCTGTCTTTTCCCTTCCAGGTGACTCTGCATATGCACTGGGACCCCATCTCATGACTCCTTTCCGGAACCCCCAAACCAGAGGAGAGAGAAGATACAATGCGGCACATATCAAAACTCGTGCAGTGGTGGAGCATACATTTGGGCTCCTGAAGTCCCGTTTCCGCTGCCTGGATAAGTCTGGGGGGGCCCTATTGTATTCCCCTACATTCGTGTGTCAGATCATCAGTGCATGTTGCATTCTGCACAACTTTGCCATGAGAAAGGGCCTGCAGATTCACATACGTGATGACCTGACCCCCCAACCAGACAGCCCCCCCCCCCTGTCAGAGGAGACCCAGTCAGCTGATGGAAGAGCAGTCAGGAGGGTCCTCGCCGTAGGCATCTTTGGACACTAAACCAAAACATTGATCACACGGACAATGCACGCATGCACACCACTGATGTCCCTAGATCACACACACCACATCCATATCGCATTGGATTAGCCCAAGTCCAACATGCAGGACTTGGGAGCAGCAACGCCGGCGTCAAGGCCCCAATGATGTCCCTGTCCATTCATACACCATTCACACGTCATTCACACAGCCGTGGGGATAACTTCTCCCCAACGGCCGAGGGTGACACCCCTTACTGGCAGGAGTGCCACCCCCTCACATTCACACACCATTCACACTGTCCCCTGCACTCCTGACCGTGTGGAGTTAAACTCAAAATAAAAAGCTCATAACCTGAGCAAAAACCAAAATAAAAATAAAAACTCATAACCTGAGCAAAAACCAAAATAAAAATAAAAACTCATAACCTGAGCAAAAAACAAAATAAAAATAAAAACTCATAACCTGAGCAAAAAAAAAAAGCCCTCATCTGGGCTGACTGGGGCTCTTTCTTGTGGGCCCTCTCTGGCTCCTCAGCTGCCTGGAGGGAGTGGGTGGGTGTGGGGGGGCATCTGGAGGTGGCTGATCCCCAGGTGGGCCACTCCTGGCAGGTGTTGGCTGCATGCCCTCCAAGGCCACGGCAATCCGGCTGAGATAGTGGCTGGTCTGGGCCTGCATCCTCAGCTGGCGGGTCACATTATGTCGCTGGTCACGCTGCCTCTGCCTCCCCTGGTCCCGGATGGCAGCAGTGTTGGCCTGGACGGCTGCAGTGAGGTGCCTAAGATCAGCCTGCACCTCCCCCAGGCTGGTCACCACTGCAGCGCAGTTGCAGCTGACGTCCTGCACTGCCTCTGACATTTGTCCCACGGAGGCCAGGCTGCCAGCTACCCGGTCCAGATGCCCAGAAATCTCCCCCATCTGCTGGGTCTGCCTGGCCTGGTCCCTCGCCATTTGGTCATGGACCACGTCAGACACCCCCCTGGTCTTCCGGGTCGCCTTCCTGGGGCCAGGAGATGGTAGTCCCCGGGGGGATGGAGTCGCCCTTGAGGGGCTTCCTATGATGGGGGAGGGGATCTGAGAGGGCCCTGCAGAAGGGGAGGACTCCTTTCAAAAATAATACAAAGTCCTGTTCGGGAACAACAGGCTCCTCTTCAACCACCTCAGCAGGTGAGGTGTGGGCACTCCCCTCCATCACAGTATCTTCACCACCCAGGGGGTCGGGCACAGGATGCCGTTGGGGGGATGGGGTGGACTGGCCGCCGACAGATGATGGCCCAGCTCCGTCATCTGTGGATGACACAAAGCAGACACATGTTGGGTGGTCCCACACACTTGGCACATGTACCCTCCCCCCCCCACATGCAACACACCAAATAGGGGATAAAAAACACTTACCTGTCCTGGAGCCTTCCTCCACGTAATCATATCCCGGTACCCCCTCCAACTGCTACCTCTCCAGGCAGCGGGCGACCACCTCCTCCTCCGTGGTCAGGCTGACCGCACATGGGGGTCCACCACCCGTGCCCCTCTCATGCCTCCTGATGGTGGCCACCTTCCCCCGGACTTTGCGCCTCAAATCATTTATTTTCTTGCCGATATCGGCAGCAGTCCGGGTGGAGTAGCCCAAAGCATTGACCCTTCCAGCAATGCTCTCCAGGATGCCCTGCTTCCTATCCCGGCTGGTTCTCCGACTTTTCCTGCCATGGAGGAAGTCGTTGTAGGTCTCCATAGCGGAGATCACTACTGCCAGCTCCTGGGCGTTAAAATTGAGGTTTCTTCTCTCTTTGCGGGGAACGGGAGCAGCCATCACACAGCAAAAGTAACTTCCCTGGGGTGGGGGGAACCGGAAATACTTTTGCGCCGGAAAGGCGCATCTGCGGCCGCTTTTATACGCGCAACGGAACACATTGCGCTGCCGTTTCCCACGAAGTGGTGCTGACGGAAGTTGTGAGCATGCGCACAGGGGAGCGAGTGGAGCCCTCCCTAACTGCGCATGCTCCGTGGATGATGCGATGAACGTAAGTCACTGCGCTGGGCTCCGCCCATCATTTACATATGATCACACCCACTTCCACTTGCGTCGGGTTGCACCAGTGCTTTTTCGTTACTCCGCCGCAACGTAACGTACATGCGCTTGGTGAATACTGGACTTGACTCGCTAGTTCGCGTCAGCGTAACGTATATGCGCTGCGCTACGCCGGATAAAATATGCGCGCATCTACCTGAATCTGGCCCAATGTGTGTTCCGAAAGAACGCTGGATGCAGGACAGGCCAGTAGCTCAATTGCATACTGTGCAAGCTCTGGCCAGTGATCCATCCTCAAGACCCAGTAAGCCAGAGGATTTTTGGTGGAAAAGGTGTCCAAGTTTGATCTATTATTCCCGCACTATGTAAAACAGATGCTGGCCATGGTTGCTGGAACCGGTCATACCTTGGGGCTGCGGACTAAAAAATTGTCTGAACTCATCGGTCAGACGGTCACCTTCTCCACCGCTCCTTCTGTGACTGACCGAAGCCTCTGCAACACATTGTCAAGGACCAGGATTTTGTAACCTCCTAGTCTCTGGGAACGCATTGCACAGACCTTTTTGCAAGGCCTCCTGACGAGGTTTCATCTTCTGCTTCCTCTGCTCCGGCAAGATAAGGCCTGCAACCTTACCCTTGTAACGTGGATCAAGGAGGGTTGCCAGCCAGTAATGATCCCTCTTCTTGATAGCACGAATACGAGGATCCTTCGGCAGGCTTGGCAAGATCAGGCAGGCCATACAGTGTAGGTTTGCTGAGGCATTCGGTGCGGAGTCCTCGGGGTCACTGAGGATGACATAATCCGCAGCCCCCTCATCTCAGCGAGGGTCCCAGGGTTTCTTGGGACTTTAATTGATCCCTTGAAGACTGCTGCTAATGCTGAGTGCTAGGCTCCATCTCCATGCTGACACAATCCTCCTCCTACTTCTCTTCCTGTGTGATAGGCGGGCAAGCAGGAACATAAAGGGGGCCTTGAGAGGTAAGGAAGTCCTCCTTTTCCTTCCTCTTTTTTTGCCTCAAGGGCCCTATCAATTATTCCATGCAGCGTGTGCATCAACAGGTGGATAAGAGGGACAGTGTCACTGATGAATGCACTGTCACTGCTCACCATCCTCATGGCCTCCTCAAATGGTGACAGCCAGGACAGTGCATGCATCCCTGATCATGGCCCACTGGCGTGGGGGGAAAAAAACCAAGCTCCCCTGACCCTGTCCTGGTGCCATATTGGCACAGATACTCATTGATGGCCCTCTGCTGTATGTGCAGCCACTGCAGCATGGCCAACGTAGAGTTCTACCTGGTGGGCATGTCACAGATTAGGCGGTTCTTGGGCAGGTTGTATTCCTTTTATAGGTCTGCCAGCCGAGCACTGGCATTATATGACCGTCGGAAATGGACACAGAGTTTCCTGGCCTGCTTCAGGACATCTTGTAAGCCCGGGTACCTGCCCAAGAACCGCTGCACCACCAAGTTAAGGACATGAGCAAAGCAGGGCACATGGGTCAGTTGTCCCTGTCGCAGGGTGGAGAGGAGGTTGGTGCCATTGTCGCAAACCACCATTCCTGACTTAAGCTGGCATGGCGTCAACCACCTCTGAGCCTGCCCCTGTAGAGCTCACAGAACCTCTGCCCCAGTGTGGCTTCTGTCCCCAAAGCACACCAGCTCAAGCACCGCATGGCATCTCCTTGCCTGCGTACCTGCGTAGCCCCTTGAACGCCTACGGAGCACTGCTGGTTCCGAGAACACATTAGCACAGGAAGAGGCCACAGAAGAGGAAGAAGAAGAGGAGGGGGTGGAGGAGAGAGGTGTGTCACAATGACCAGTAGTAGCATTTTGGAGGCGTGGTGGCGGAACAAGCTCCAACATCCTGCATCCTTCCCAGCTGCTAGCAGAGTCACCCAATGCACCGTGAAAGATAGATAATGTCCCTGTCCATGCCTGCTGGACCATGAGTCAGCGGTAATATGCACCTTACTACTGCCCGCCCTGTCCAGCGAGGCATGGACATTGCCTTCCACATGCTGGTAGAGAGCCAGAATCGCCTTCTGTGAGAAAAAGTGGCATTTAGGAATCTGCCACTGAGGTACCGCACAAACTACAAACTCACAGAAGGGGGCAGAATCTACTAACTGAAAAGGCAGCAGTTGAAGTGCTAGCAATTTAGCTAAGCTAGCATTCAACTGCTGGGCATGTGGATGGCTGGGAGAAAAATTCTTCTGCAGCAGCTGGGGCAGGGAAATTTGCCTGGTACAATCTGACATTGGTGTACCGATAGTAGATTGCCCGCAAGTACTTGGCTGTGACACACCTAATTCTACACCTTCAGTCCTATCAGTGCAGGCTTCAAAGAGGACTGAAGGTATAGTGGGGTTGGAGATCCCAGCAGATGAGGAGCAAGGAGAGGTCCGCTTTGTTCTTTGGTGTGGGTCTTTGAGGTACGCTTGCCAACAAACTGCATGGCAGGTCAACATATGTCTGGTCAAGCATGTGGTGCCCAAGCGGGTGATGTTTTGGCCACGTGATATATGCTTGCGACATATGTTGCAAATAGCAGCGGTGCGATCTGATGCACTCGTCTCAAAAAAGGCCCACACCAAAGAACTTTTGGAATAACGCGGAGAGACAGCAGCGGTGCTCTGCATTGTAATGCAGTCGGTGTGCTGCCCTTAAGCTGGTCCCTGGAGGGCATCCTGCCTCGTTGGAGATGTGCTTGTTCCTCCTCTCTCCTATCAGGCACCCACGTGGAGTCAATGACCTCATCATCCCCTCCCTCCTCATCACTGTAGAAAACATGGCAGTATACTGTAGCTGGGGGAACATGACTGCCAGATTGCTGTCCTTCTTGGGCACCCCCTCTCTCTGGGCTCACGTTACTGCCTTCCTCTAGCTGTGTACCATCATCGAAGCCTTCAAAACGCTGCGCTGCTGCAGCATGTACCCAACACTGTGGTCTAACAGTTCGGGCGACTCCTCAGGAGGAAATGGTGGGGCTAGGGAAGAAGTGACTGATGCCATTGAGCAGAGGGAAGAGGCCGCGTTGGCAGCTTCTTTGCCAGACAAAGTACCCTGAACCTGGGTGAGAGAGGATGAGGAGGATGAGGACGGCTTGGTCATCCACTCTACCAAGTGTTCGGCATGTTGTGGCTCAACACGGCCAGCTGCCGAAAAAAAGGACGAGCATGTCCTACGTGCTGATGAGGATGCACTGTGTCCACAATAGGCAGGACTGTTCCCTCTAGACGCAGAGCCTGCTTGCCCTCTTTTATTGGCTCATGACTATATGCCTCTCCTTTTTGTCCTTCCAGACATACTAATGGCCTGCGGGGAGATGTAGCTGCACAAATACTGACAATACTTGCTGATCAGTCATATGATGTTTGGGTCGAACATTAAGCTCATCCCTAGTAAATGCTTTGCTCCCTTTTTAAATATAGGCACCACATTCGCCCTGTGCCAATCCAGTGGTAGTATTCCTGTCATTAATGAGTCCCTAAAAATTAGATACAAATTTGAAATTACAGAGCTCAATTCTTTTAGGATCTTTGGGTGGATGCCATTAGGTCCAGGTTCTTTAACCACCTTTATTCTGTATAAATATTTCTGGACCATTTCACTTTTGAGCCTTTGTGGATCATTTGCGGCTGTGTCAATACCACCCCCATTATGGACATTAATTAGGGTTGTCCCGATACCACTTTTTTTAGGACCGAGTACAAGTACCGATACTTTTTTTCAAGTACTCACTGATACCGAATACCGATACTTTTTTTAAATGTGTCCCCAAATTCAGCCATGCAGGGCCATCTTAATAGCATCATGGGCCCCTGGGCAAAGTAATGCTATGGGGCCTCTACAAGCCCCAATTTACGCACCTATTTTACAGCGTGTCACTTGTGTCAGCGTGTCACTTGCCACTGTCACCTGCCACCAGATTCAGCATGTCAACTGCCATCGTCACCTGTCTTCAGATTCAGCGTATCAATTGGCACCCGTCCCCTGTCTGAGAGGCAGAGGAGGGGGATCTGAGAGGCAGAGGAGGGGGATCTGAGAGGCAGAAGAGGGGGATCTGAGAGGCAGAGGAGGGGGGGCTCAGAGGCAGAGGAGGGGGATTTTGAGAGGCAGAGGAGGGGGGGCTCAGAGGCAGAGGAGGGGGGGCTCAGAGGCAGAGGAGGGGGATCTGAGAGGCAGAGGAGGGGGGGCTCAGAGGCAGAGGAGGGGGGCTCAGAGGCAGAAGAGGGGGATCTGAGAGGCAGAGGAGGGGGGGCTCAGAGGCCGAAGAGGGGGATCTGAGAGGCAGGGGGTTGAGAGGCAGAGGAGGGGGGCTCAGAAGCAGAAGAGGGGGATCTGAGAGGCAGAGGAGGGGGGGCTCAGAGGCAGAGGAGGGGGGCTCAGAGGCAGAGGAGGGAGATCTGAGAGGCAGAGGAGGGGGATCTGAGAGGCAGAGGAGGGGGATCTGAGAGGCAGAGGAGGGGGGACTCAGAGGCAGAGGAGGGGGGCTCAGAGGCAGAAGAGGGGGATCTGAGAGGCAGAGGAGGGGGGGCTCAGAGGCAGAAGAGGGGGATCTGAGAGGCAGGGGGTTGAGAGGCAGAGGAGGGGGGGCTCAGAAGCAGAAGAGGGGGATCTGAGAGGCAGAGGAGGGGGGGCTCAGAGGCAGAGGAGGGGGGGCTCAGAGGCAGATCTGAGAGGCAGGGGGCTCAGAGGCAGAGGAAGGGGGGCTCAGAGGCAGAGGAGGGGGGGCTCAGAGGCAGAGGAGGGGGATCTGAGAGGCAGGGGACTCCGAGGCAGAGGAAGGGGGGCTCAGAGGCAGAGGAGGGGGATCTGAGAGGCAGAGGAGGGGGATCTGAGAGGCAGAGGAGGGGGGGCTCAGAGGCAGAGGAGGGGGGGCTCAGAGGCAGAGGAGGGACATCTGAGAGGCAGGGGGCTCAGAGGCAGAGGAGGGGGGACTCAGAGGCAGAGGAGGGGGGCTCAGAGGCAGAAGAGGGGGATCTGAGAGGCAGAGGAGGGGGGCTCAGAGGCAGAAGAGGGGGATCTGAGAGGCAGGGGGTTGAGAGGCAGAGGAGGGGGGGCTCAGAAGCAAAAGAGGGGGATCTGAGAGGCAGAGGAGGGGGGGCTCAGAGGCAGAAGAGGGGGATCTGAGAGGCAGGGGGTTGAGAGGCAGAGGAGGGGGGGCTCAGAAGCAAAAGAGGGGGATCTGAGAGGCAGAGGAGGGGGGGCTCAGAGGCAGAGGAGGGGGGGGCTCAGAGGCAGAGGAGGGAGATCTGAGAGGCAGGGGGCTCAGAGGCAGAGGAAGGGGGGCTCAGAGGCAGAGGAGGGGGGGGCTCAGAGGCAGAGGAGGGGGATCTGAGAGGCAGGGGGCTCAGAGGCAGAGGAAAGGGGGCTCAGAGGCAGAGGAGGGGGATCTGAGAGGCAGGGGACTCAGAGGCAGAGGAAGGGGGGCTCAGAGGCAGAGGAGGGGGATCTGAGAGGCAGAGGAGGGGGATCTGAGAGGCAGAGGAGGGGGGACTCAGAGGCAGAGGAGGGGGGCTCAGGGGCAGAAGAGGGGGATCTGAGAGGCAGAGGAGGGGGGGCTCAGATGCAGAAGAGGGGGATCTGAGAGGCAGGGGGTTGAGAGGCAGAGGAGGGGGGGCTCAGAAGCAGAAGAGGGGGATCTGAGAGGCAGAGGAGGGGGGGCTCAGAGGCAGAGGAGGGGGGGCTCAGAGGCAGAGGAGGGAGATCTGAGAGGCAGGGGGCTCAGAGGCAGAGGAAGGGGGGCTCAGAGGCAGAGGAGGGGGGGCTCAGAGGCAGAGGAGGGGGATCTGAGAGGCAGGGGACTCAGAGGCAGAGGAAGGGGGGCTCAGAGGCAGAGGAGGGGGATCTGAGAGGCAGAGGAGGGGGATCTGAGAGGCAGAGGAGGGGGGGCTCAGAGGCAGAGGAGGGAGATCTGAGAGGCAGGGGGCTCAGAGGCAGAGGAGGGGGGACTCAGAGGCAGAGGAGGGGGGCTCAGAGGCAGAAGAGGGGGATCTGAGAGGCAGAGGAGGGGGGCTCAGAGGCAGAAGAGGGGAATCTGAGAGGCAGGGGGTTGAGAGGCAGAGGAGGGGGGGATCAGAAGCAGAAGAGGGGGATCTGAGAGGCAGAGGAGGGGGGGCTCAGAGGCAGAGGAGGGGGGGCTCAGAGGCAGAGGAGGGAGATCTGAGAGGCAGGGGGCTCAGAGGCAGAGGAAGGGGGGCTCAGAGGCAGAGGAGGGGGGGCTCAGAGGCAGAGGAGGGGGATCTGAGAGGCAGGGGGCTCAGAGGCAGAGGAAGGGGGGCTCAGAGGCAGAGGAGGGGGATCTGAGAGGCAGAGGAGGGGGATCTGAGAGGCAGAGGAGGGGGGGCTCAGAGGCAGAGGAGGGGTGGCTCAGAGGCAGAGGAGGGAGATCTGAGAGGCAGGGGGCTCAGAGGCAGAGGAAGGGGGGCTCAGAGGCAGAGGAGGGGGGGCTCAGAGGCAGAGGAGGGGGATCTGAGAGGCAGAGGAGGGGGGGCTCAGAGGCAGAAGAGGGGGATCTGGCTGAGACAGACCACATAGCGCTGTCCCTCCTCTGCTCACCCTGCCCCCTCTCAGTGTGCTGGCATGTGTGTACAGGATGCCAGGTACCTGATGGCCAACAGCGTGGCAGCGCCGAGTCTCCCTCTAGATCCGGGGGGTGCTCGCTGGGGTGCTCGCTGCTCTGCTCCTTCCATTGGCTCCTTGGCAGCCTCCACCTTCGGCATGTTCTTCCTTCACAGCCAGCTGTCCCCCGAGCCGCACGGTGCACGGACGCTTCCTGGAGCAGAGAGGAGGTGGAGTGGAGGCATCCAAGTTCTGGGAGCGGGGGGGGAGTACAGGTCAGAGGCTCAGAGCGAGCGACGAGCATGACATGTCCATCCATCCCGTGCATTAGGCGGCCGCGCCCGCGGGCCCGCGGGAGGCTGCCGGGTGCCTGCGGTAACGCGGCTAAACAGATGCTTAGCAAGTTGACTGGTGGGTTCACTGGCCAGATGGGCCCCCAGCCAAGTGGGGCCCCCGGCCAACGTGCCCAATCGAAAAGACGGCCCTGCAGCCATGTCCCCCCACAGATGCAGCCATGTCTCCCACAGATGCAGCCATGTCTCCCACAGATGCATCCATGTCCCCCCAGCCATGTCCCCCACATATGCAGCCATGTCCCCCACATATGCAGCCATGTCCCTCCAGCCATGTCCCCCACATATGCAGCCATGTCCCTCCAGCCATGTCCCCCACATATGCAGCCATTTCCCCCCAGCCATGTCCCCCACATATGCAGCCATGTCCCCCACATATGCAGCCATGTCCCTCCAGCCATGTCCCCCACATATGCAGCCATTTCCCCCACATATGCAGCCATTTCCCCCAGCCATGTCCCCCACATATGCAGCCATGTCCACCACATATGCAGCCATTTCCCCCGCAGCCATGTCCCTCCAGCCATGTCCCTCCAGCCATGTCCCCGCAGCCATGTCCCCCATACCTAGCCGCCGAAAGCCGCCGTCGCCGCACAGGGAACATCACAGCTTTCATTTGAATAGCTGTTTTCCCCGTGCCTATAGACACTCCCCCTTGCTCGGGATTGGACAGATCATGATCACCCATCCAATCCCAAGCAAGGGGGAGTGTCTATACGCAGCGAGAACACTACAGCTATTCAAATGAAAGCTGTGATGTTCCCGCACGCTGTTTAACCCATGCGGCGGCGGCGGCTTTTCGATGCGTCGTCGGCTTTCATTGCGGCAGGGGGGGGGGCGACAAGTATTCTATTAAGGTATCGGGGGTATTTGCGGGAGTACAAGTACTTCCGCAAATACTTAGAGCTTCTGGGAAGGAACAAGTCTCTGCCACCGACTTGGCTCTAATTGGATTAGGTTTTAAGATGGAAACCTCTGCCACAGGCCCAATGTTTGTAGAGTAGAACTGTAGAGCAAATCCTCCCAGTATGTCTTTTAGTAAAGGTCACCAGCTGACAGACTGACAGACTGAATATGATCTGTCAGTTTCTGGCAACCAGATCCCCGATGGTTCGTTCAAGCCGTGTTGGATCAACTGCCTCCGGGTTCTCCTCAGACCGATCCCCCACCGAACAGCACCCAGTTTAAGATCTTCTCAGTAGGAGTGGGAACCCAGTAAGTCACTGGGGTCCCTGACAGCATCAGTTGCTCTCAGCCATGAGGCCCAGAGTTCGTAGCTCCGCATAGTGTAGGCCCCAGCCAGGTAGGCCATAGTGGCGGCCTCGTGGTGTGCGCACACCCTGACGGTGGGTGCCGCACCTGCGACCCGCTGCAGGTAGGAGACCTGGGTAGAAGACCCGGACAAAAAGGCGCTCGCATCAGATATACCCTCTCCCAGCATGCCCAGCGAGGGAAACACTCCTCTGATTGGCTGCTGAGGAAAGGCAGCTCTGTTCTGGAACCCCTCTGGCGCCATCTGCTGCCCAAGGATGGTAACATATCCTTAGAACAGAAAATGGGACCACAGGCAGCCCAGCCCGAAACACAAATTTAAACAATTAACATGGATGAGAGCAGGATAACTCTGTCATCCCCCACTAAATTTACAATAGTGTCCATTACTGACAGTAAGGGGGCGCTACACTAGCTTCTAAGAATATTTTTGGTTTAGGGCACCACCACCACTGCCTATCTAATATTTCACAGCAGGGCCGTTACTGTGCTTAACAAGAGTATCTGTGAGGGGTTACAGTGTTGTAGCACCACCACCACCAAAGGCCCAATTTTTCTGCCCCTGTTTAACAGGGTCATGTAATTAAAATTTTTGATGTAATATTTCACAGCAGGGCCCGATTCTGCGCTCAACAAGAGTATCTGTGAGGGGTTACACATTGCCCTCCCCCCCACATTTGTGACCATGGAAAACCTTAGACTGTTTTCCCCGATCCACCATTGTGCCACCACTGGCTCTATGGGTCACTTGACTGTACTTGCCCCCAGGCCTAAGGCTGCCAGCCCTCCCCTGGGTGTATATCTGTATATAGCATTTACTTGAAACATGTTATTCTGTATTTATTCCCATAAAGGCATCTCTTCCATTTCTGTAATGTGTCTAATAACTTTGATTGTGACATAAGTGATAAGGCAGGTATGTTAGAAGTAAATGTCACCCAAATTTGATTCCCTAAAGTGAATGCATGATTGACTTTGTATGTAAGCTGTTTTTTAACTTCAGGTTGTGTGGACATGCAGGCTGAGTTATAACGGGAGATGAGATAGGCTTTGGTGTCAGATGATTGCAATCATATGACTGTGTTTTGCTGCTCCTGTCAGATGACTTGGGTATTTGTGTCAAATGACTGTAGCTGATTGTGTCTGATGACTATACTGTATACCAGTATGCTACACAGTACATGGAAAAGATGTGTGTTCTTACCGCAAATCCTCTTTTTTATAGATGTAAAAAGCTGACACATGTTCATAATACAGATAAGGGTTATTGAAAGCTCAGTTCTTTTTGTCATCTCTGATTAAGAAATTTAAATTTGATCTTTGTAACTTCTATACCACACAACTTTTTCCATAGATTCAGAGTGATCATTAAGATGAATGTATACAATGCATTCTGAACTTATCTTTATAAAAAATTATATATATATATTTTAGGGAATTATTATCATAACAAAAACAAAGCAATTGCTTTTTCCATGTAAAGAACAGAAATAACCAAAGGAGTTGTCCTAATGTCCATGTAGAACCGCCTGCTGTGTATCAGTCATATGACAAAGCCATAATAAGCAAATTGTCTCTGTCCTCCCAATAAGGAAGTCAGATGACTATGTACAATTAACCCGTTTGATGAAGATAATGCTGTTTTGAAAACAGACTCAGTTTGTGTCACCCGCCTATGTAGGTGACATCTTTTTTATCCCATAAAAAAATCATAACTAAAGCAAACGTCACTGGTTATGGTGCCATGAAGAGACACTTTAGAGGTGATTCACTAAACAATCTACTGACGTTCAATGCCAATCAGATCACTTCAACGGTTATTTCAAAGGGCTTCCAAATCCAAAGCACAAGCTGACCTACATACCATCTTATTAACAAACACAGAAATATGTTCTAGTTAAATGACCAATATAACAACTTAGGGCCAGATTTAGGAACACTTGCGCTGGAGTATTTCGATATGCGCCGCGTAACTGTGATGATGCGCCGTCGTTTCTATGTGCCCGTACCCACCAAACTAGATGCGCCCAATAACGGGTCATTTGCGACCGGCGGAACGTTCCGACGCCAGAGTATCGTCAGCGCTTAATTTCGCTGTGCGCATCAGTCGCGCCCATTGATTTCCCCTGCAAATATGCAAATGAGGGATTTTTCCCAATTCACAAACGGATTAGCACCATACGCTGGCTACATGCGCCGTGCGTATCTCGTCCGTCCGGCGCAAAGTTATTTCTACAAAAGGCTGCTTTATCTTTACTCCAGACGGTCACAGGTCAGCAGGAGAGCAGCTACAGCAGCGTTACCGACGATAGGAGCTAGCTGAACAACCACACTTGCAAGGACAACACCTCTGTGTGCCAACATGCCAGGGGCAATTGTGGTCCTCGAACTACTGATGGGTCCCCCGGTACGGAGGAGGCGGGCACGTGAGAGGATATACCGCACGCGCATGAGCCTCTTTGGCATGGGGGATGAGGAGGTGTATCGCCTCTTCAGATTCAGCCCTGATGCAATACTTGAACTAACCACAACCCTGCAGGATGACATCACCAGCAAGACATACCGCTCACAAGCAGTGCAGCCACTGGTCAAGGTACTGGCAACACTTAATTTCCTTGCAAGTGGATCATTCCAGCGTACAAGTGGAGTGGTGGCTGGGATGTCACAGTCCTCCGTGAGCAGATGTGTGCACCAGGTTGTCCCTGCAATCCTCAGACGCATGTCCCACCACTTCATCAGACCCACCACTGAGGAGCTGCGGCTGAAGGCAATGACAGATTTCTACAGCATTGCCAGATTCCCACGCACTGTGGGGGCCATTGATTGCACACCTGTGGCCCTACAGCCCCCCAGTGCCACAGAGCACATATACCGCAATCGGAAGCATTGGCATTCCATCAACGTACAGGTGATAGCCGATGCCCAACGCCTCATATGGCACGTCCGTGCCAAATACCCCGGATCCAGCCATGACAGTTTCATATACAATCAGAGCCCCATCCCAGCAGAATTTAACCAGAACATGTATCGGGACAGCTGGCTGGTTGGTGAGTGACATGGGAGTCAGGCATGACTATCCCCTCCCGTGATGCACAACAGAAGTGGCACATGCATGACTAACATCCTCATGTCTTTTCCCTTACAGGTGACTCTGCATATGCACTGGGACCCCATCTAATGACTCCTTTCCGGAACCCCCAAACCAGAGGAGAGAGAAAATACAATGAAGCACACATCAAAACCCGTGCAGTGGTGGAGCAAACATTTGGGCTCCTGAAGTCCCGTTTCCGATGCCTGGATAAGTCCGGGGGGACCCTATTGTATTCCCCTACCTTTGTGTGTCAGATCATCGGTGCATGTTGTATTCTGCACAACTTTGCTATGAGAAAAGGCCTGCAGATTGACATGCGTGATGACCTGACCCCCGACCCACACAGTCCCCACCTGCCAGAGGAGACCCAGTCTGCTGATGGAAGAGCAGTCAGGAGGGTCCTCGCCGTAGGCATCTTTGGACACTAAACCAAAACATTAATAACACAGACAGTGCACGCGTGTACACCACTGATGTCCCTAGATCACACACACCACATGCACATCGCATTGGATTAGCCCAAGTCCAGCATGTAGGAGTTGGGAGCAGCAACGCCAGCGTCAAGGCCCCAATGATGTCACTGTCCATTCATACACCTTTCACACGTCATTCATACAGCCGTGGGGTTAACTTCTCCACCACGGCCGAGGGTGACACCCCTTACTGTCAGGAGTGCCACCCCCTCACATTCACACACCATTCACACTGTCCCCTGCACTCCTGACCGTGTGCAGTAAAAAAAGAAATACAAAATCTCATAACCTGAGAAAATAAATAAACAAAAACTCATGACCTGAGTATAAAATAAATAATAAAAAATAAACAAAAACTCATGACCTGAGTATGTCCAAAAAAATCAGAGAAACCCAAAAAAATAAAAGCCTCATCGGGGATGCCGGGGGCTTCTTCTTGCCGCACCTCTCTGGCTCCTCAGCTGTCTGGATGGAGTGGGTGGGGGTGGGGGGGCATCTGGAGGTGGCTGATCCCCAGGTGGGCCACTCCTGGCAGGTGTGGCCTGCATGCCCTCCAAGGCCCTGGCTATCCGGCCGAGGTAAGAGTTTGTCTGGGCCTGCATCCGGAGCTGACGGGTGACCTGGTAATGCTGGGCCCGCCGACTCAGCCTTCCCTGGTCCCGGATGGCAGCACTGTTACCCTGGACGGCTGCAGTGAGTTGTGTAATATCCCCCTGCACCTCCCCCAAACTGGTGACCACTGCAGCGCAGTTGCAACTCACATCCTGCACTGCGTTGCTGATGTTGGCAACGGAGCCCAGGCTGTCAGCCACTTTCTCCAAATGGCCTACTATGGCCCCCATTTGTTCAGTCTGCCTGGCGTGATCCCTCGCCAACTGGTCCTGGACATCATCCGACACCCCCCTGGTCTTTTGGGTGGCCTTCCTGGGGCCAGAAGATGGTTGTCCCCGGGGGGAGGGAGCATACAAGGTTAGTGTGGGGTGTAGCTAGATGGCAGCAGCGGCATCAAATATGATGAGCGCCGGCTCGTCGTAATCGATGACGTCACCGTGTTCTTTCCATTCAAAAGAACAGCGGTTCTTTTGAATGGCCGTCTGTATGCACGGCTTTGCAAGAAAACCTTGCCAGGAGTCCCGTCAGGAAAACCAACGTTTTTTTTCCTGATGGGATTCCCGGCCGTGTGTACAGGGCCTTATACATTTTGCTTGGCCCCTCTTAAAGTCTTAATCTAAATTTGATAACACAAACTCGAAATATTACAGCTTACCAGCTAAAACATGTGGGGACTATATTCGTTTTTTTGTTTTTTTTTTCCAGAATGTCTATTATCTAATCCTACCACGAAAACTTCTTATGTTAGAGAAACAGCGCTTACTTATCATAGGATAGTCACCCTAGGCGAAAAACTGTGTTGGAACTGCAAGCCTCCCACTTATCATCTCCATAACATAGGGTGAGTTCTGTAGTTCTAACAATCTATAGTTTTAATGGTAGGTTTGTTTTAACAGTGAGAGACAAAATAACAACCAAAAACCCAGAAAAAAAAAAAAAAAAGTTATAAATTGATTTGCATTTTAATAAAAGTAAAATAAGTATTTGTACTTGGTGGCAACTCTTGTTGGCAATCATAGAGGTCAGACGTTTCTTGTAGTTGGCCACCAGGTTTGCACACATCTCAGGAGGGATTTTGTCCCACTCCTCTATGCAGATTTTGTCCAAGTCATTAAGGTTCCCAGGCTGACTTTTGGAAACTCGAACATTCAACCCCTTCTACATATTTTATATGGGATTAGGGTCCAGAGACTGGCTAGGAATTCCAGAACCTGGAACTCCAGAGATAGAGATATAATTTTGCCCCTGTACAAATCATTAGTAAGACCTCATCTGGAATATGCAGTCCAGTTTGGGGCACCAGGGATGTCGGAGAACTGGAGAAAGTGCAGAGAAGGGCAACTAAACTGATAAGAGGCATGGAGGAGCTCAGCTATGAGGAAAGATTAGAAAAACTGAATTTATTCACTCTTGAGAAGAGGAGAATAAGGGGGGATATGATCAACATGTACAAATATATAAGAGGTCCGTATAGTGAACTTGGTGTTGAGTTATTCACTTTAAGGTCAACGCTGAGGACAAGGGGGCACTCTTTACGTCTGGAGGAAAAGAGATTTCACCTCCAAATACGGAAAGGTTTCTTCACAGTAAGAGCTGTGAAAATGTGGAACAGACTCCCTCCAGAGGTGGTTCTGGCCAGCTCAGTAGATTGCTTTAAAAAGGGCCTGGATTCTTTTCTAAATGCACATAATATAACTGAGTACTAAGTTCTGTAGGTAAAGTTGATCCGGGGTAAATCTGATTGCCTCTCGGGGGATCAGGAAGGAATTTTTTCCCCTCCGGTAGCAAATTGGATCATGCTCTACTGGGGTTTTTTGCCTTCCTCTGGATCAACTGTGGGTATGGAGTTGGGTATATGGGATGTACTGTGTTTTATTTTGTTTGTTTATTTTTTTTTTTATGGTTGAACTGGATGGACTTGTGTCTTTTTTCAACCTGACTAACTATGTAACTATGTAACCTTAATGTGCTCCTTCTTGAGCCACACCTGTGTTGCCTTGGCTGTGTGTGTTGAGTCATTGTTATGGTGGAATACCCATCCACAATCCATGTTCAAAGCCCTTGCTGAGGGAAGGAGGTTTTTACCCAAGATTTGACAGTACATGGCCCTGTGCATTGTCCTTTTAATGCGGGGTGAGCTGTCCTGTCCTCTTAGCAGAAAAGCACCCCCAAAGCATAATGTTTCCACCTCCATGTTTGATGGTGGGGATGGTGTTCTTGGGTTCATAGGCAGCATTCCTCCTCCCCCAAACACGGCAAGTTGAGTTGATGCCAAACAGCTTGATTTTGGACTCATCTGACCACAACACTTTCACCCAGTTCTCCTCTGAATCATTCAGATGTTCATTAGCATACTTCAGACGGGCCTATACATGTGCTTTCTTGAGCAGGGGGATCTTGTGGGCACTGCAGGATTTTAGTCCTTCACGCCGTAGTGTGTTACCAATTGTTTTCTTGGCGACTATGGTCCCAACTGCCTTTCAGTTCTGGGTTGATTCCTTACCATTGTCATGATTATTGAAACTCCACAAGGTGAGATCTTGCATGGAGCCCCAGACCAAGGGAGACTGGCAGTTATTTTGCGTTTCTTCCATTTGCGAATAATCGCACCAACTGTTGACACTCTCTGACCAAGCTGCTTGGCAATGGTCTTGTAGCCCATTACAGCCTTGTGTAGGTCTACAACAAGGATCCTCAAACTACGGCCCTCTAGCTGTTGTGGAACTACACATTCCATGAGGCATTGTAAAACTCTTGACATTCACAAACTTGACTAGGCATGATGGGAATTGTAGTTCCTAAACAACTGGCGGGCCATAGTTTGAAGAACCCTGGTCTACAATCTTGTCCCTGACATCCTTGGACAACTATTTGGTCTTGGCCATGGTGGAGAGATTGGAATTTCATTGCTTTCTTCTGTGGACAGGGGTCTTTTATACAGGTAACAAGCTGAGATTAGGAGCACTCCCTGTTAGAGAGTGCTACTAATCTCAGCTTGTTACCTGTATAGAAGACACCTGGGAGCCAGAAATCTTGCTGATTGATAGGGGTTCAAATACTTGTTTCACTCATTAAAATGCAAATCAATTTTTAACTTTTTTGAAATGCGTTTTTCTGGATATGTTTGTTGTTATTCTGTCTCTCACTGTTAAAATAAACCTACCATTAAAATTATAGACTGATCATTTTTTTTTGTCAGTGGGCAAGTGTACAAAATCAGCAGGGGATCAAATAAGTTTTTCCCTCACTATACATAGTTGAAGGTAAGTCTTATGCCGCGTACACACGATCATTTTTTGTGATGAAAAAAAACGACGTTTTCAAAAACGTCATTTAAAATCACAGGGCCAGATTCTCATATATTTGCGGCGGCGTAGCGTAAGCCATTTACACTACGCCGCCGCTGCGTGCTAGAGCAAGTGCTTTATTCTCAAAGCACTTGCTCCGTAGTTTGCGTTGGCGTCTCGTAAATCGCCAAGCGTAAACCCGGGCAATTCAAATGGGGCGGCTTGTATTTAAATTAAGCGCGCCCCCGCGTCGCACGAACTGCGCATGCGCCGCCGGGGAAAAAGCCCAGTGCGCATGCTCCAGCTCACGTCGGGAAGCGTCGTTGAAACCGACGTCAAAACGACGTGAGCGTCATTTACGCAAGTCCCTATTCGCAAACGAGTTAGTAAAACGATGTAAGCGACGGAAAAAGCCGACGCTGACCCGATGCCATACTTAACATGGCGTCCGACGGGACACGACGGCATCCGACGGGACCTCGTAAGGTTACTCCACATAGAAGCTGGGGTAACCTTACGAGTTCGTAAACGACGTACGCGACGACGGGGCGGCGTAAAAGCGATCGAGAATCGGCGTACTACTTCATTTGCATATGCAAATGAAAAAACAACGTAAAGGCCACCTAGTGGCCGGAGTTGTCATTACACCTACGATCCGAAAGTGTAATTGTATTACACTTGTCGGATGTAGAAGCCTATCTATGCAAAAGTGATGCTAAGCATCACACGCATAGATACGAGTCCAAAAAAAAGGCGATACGACGGGGTATCTGAGATACTCTGTCTGGCCCACAGTGTGTGGGCAAAACGTTGTTTTATTTCCTCCAAAAAACGACCAAAAAAAGATTCGAACATGCTTGAATTTTTTGTGTCGTTTTTCAAAACGTCGGGCCAGATTCAGGTAGATGGGCGCATCTTTAATCTGGAGTAACGTTTCTCATTTACGTTACTCTGGCGAAATTTTAGGAGCAAGTGCTGTTATTCATGAAGCACTTGCTCCTAAAGTTGCGGCAGCGTATCGAAAATGAGCCGGCGTTATTCAAATTGGGCAGGTACGGGGCGTGTATTATTAAAACTAGGCGCGATCCCGCGGCGAACGTACTGCGCATGCGTCGACTGTCAATGCATCCCAGTGCGCATGCTCACAACTTCCGTCGGCACCACTTCCTTGGAAACGACAGCGCAATGTGTTCCGTTGGACGTTTAAATGCGCCCGTAGATGCGCCATTCCGGCACTAAAGTATATCCTGTTCCCCCTCCCCGCAGTGAAGTTACTTTTGTTCTGAGATGGCTGCTCCCGTTCCCCGCAAACATAGGAGAAAGCTGAACTTTAAAGGCCAGGAGCTGTCAGCCATCATCTCGGCTATGGAGACCTATGATGTCTTCCTCCATGGCTGTAAAAGTTGACAGACAAGCAGGGACAGAGGTGTTGTCCTGCAAGTGGGGGTGCTCAGCTAGCTCTTATCGTCGGTAACGCTGCTGTAGCTGCTCTCCTGCTGACCTGTGGCCGTCTGGAGTAAAGATAAAGCAGCTATTTGTAGAAATAACTTTGCGACGGACGGACGACATATGCGCGGCGCATGTAGACAGCGTATGGTGCTAATCCGTTCGAGAATTGGGAAATCTCCCTCATTTGCATATTTGCAGGGGAAATCAATTGGCGCGACTGATGCGCCAAGCGAAACTATGCGCTGACGATACTCTGGCGTCGGAAAGTTAAGCCGGTCGGGGAAAGCCCGTTTTCTGTCGCATCTAGTTTGGTGGGTACGGCCGCGGAGATACAACGGCGCATCTTGACAGTTACGCAGCGCATATCGAAATACTCCAGCGCAACTCTACCTGAATCTGGCCCGTCGTTTTTTGTTTTATAAAAAGTGATGGTGTGTGGGCAAAACGCTGTTGAAAACGACGTTTTTAAACCCGCGCATGCTCAGAAGCAAGTTATGAGACGGAGCTTCAATGGAACAGAGTGCCGTCGAACGTGGTGCACGTCACCACGCTTTGCTAGAGCATTTTGGAAAAACGATGGTGTGTATGCAACGTCGTTTTGGAAAATGAAGTTTGAAAAACGTCGTTTTGTTTCATCACTTGAAACGTTGTTTTTTTTCATCACAAAAAATGATCGTGTGTACGCGGCATAAGGGAATTCAAACAACAAAAGCTGTATAGTGTGTATCCAGCCTTAGGGGAGTAATGATGTATTCAGAGCTTATTATCAGCTGGAATGTGGTGGTCTTCCTTATTTGGAGGACAAAACTATTGTTTTCCTTGTATTTTTCTATCGCCCAAATGTGGCAGCCATCCTCATCCTCAAAATGATTGTAAAGCTACACGTTTTATTTTTTGAAAATAACAGACACGGTATACTTACTTGCTCTGTGCAATGGGTTTGCATAGAACATCCCTGATCCTTCTCTCGGATCCCTACGTTTCTAACTGGACTTCGCTTTAAGTACAAATAATGCTCTGCTGGATCTACTTATTACAAGAAAAGCAGAGATGATTGCAGATGTGGAAGTAAAGGACAATTTAGGTAACAGTGTTCCCAGAGTAATTACATTTGTCATAAATTATAGGAAATAGAGACAGGCAAGAGCACTTAATTTCAAGAAAGCCAACTTTACCAAGATGTGCTTGATACTACATGTAAATGGGATCAAATTCTTGCAACAAAGAATAGAGTTCAAACATTTTTATGGTTTTGCACAGAGCAGACCTGAACCTCCTCTTCTGGGGTCCCCTGCTGGCGTTCCTGACACTTCCTCCCTTCCGAGTGCCCCCACAAGAAGCCACGTGCTATGAGGGCACTTATGCACGCTCGATTCTTAAGCCGGACTGTGTGCATCTATAGACACACAGTGAGGCTTGGCCCCACCCCCTTACCCCCAGGATTTGATTGACAGCTGTGGAAGCCAATGAACCCCTGATTATCCGACTGCCCCTGATACTTGTCCCCAAATTCGTCAACATCATTATTATTATCATCAGATTGTTGATCACCTGATAGGGACCCCAGAGCAGAGGAAGGAGACCTACCCCGCTTTCTGCTCTTCTGAAAAGATGCTGTAATCTGCTGCTAAAGCTTCTTCAATGACATATGCAGGAACTGCCATGTTGGGAGAGGCTGCAATGCCTGACAGGGGCAATGGCTCATCCTGCTCGGCTGTCTCGGAGAGGCTGGTATCATGCAGGCATGTCTAGAACCCCCAGATCCAGATGTTGACACTTTAGTGTGCCCTTTTCCTACCCCTGAACCCCTTCTTCAGGGAGACATAGTCCTAAGCCCAAAAGCAGAGGTACTAACACAGGTGCATCAACTGCTGAGCCTAGTCTGGCAATAAACAAATGCCTGCTAATCTGCACAGCCTGATGCTGAGTATGTGTCTTAGTATGCCGGAATCCAATCCACAAGATGCTTACGTGCCCCAACAATCTTCTGTGTCCCTTCGCTTACAGAGCTCTTGGCATTCTGGGGTTTAAAAGACAAAACACCTGCCTGCGCTGTGAATCGCCATGCACGGCAACCCCCTCCCCTCCCACCGAAAGAAAGAGAGAAAGCACATGCCCTGCGCATAGGGGAGCGGAGGAAGAGAGCACCTGGAGGGGCCGCCGTGGGACCCTAGACTATGAGGGCCCCCCTGGAGAACATGTGGGTAAAAACACCAGGTATGTCTCTTTACTCCCTCTAATGGCGGAAAACAGGTAAGATATGCAACTACTCACAGAAGAGAACCCCAGGAATTTCTCAGGGTTGTCTTCACTTACCTTATCCCCGATGCAGGATACTACTGAAAACCAGACAGATCCAACCTTCACCCATCATGGCGGGTTGTGTTGTGTCAACCTTCAGGGTTCTGGGTTCCAACTTAAAGGAGGCCTCTTCCCTGGACCTCTAGAGAACTCTGCCAGAAAACCTTTGAGCTTTTTTTTAATATGCGCCCAAAGTGCTGGATCCCAGACCAGTCCTACAAGACAGACATTACAGGCAAAACCTTGCTTCTTCACGAGGCCCGGGTACGATCCACTTTGGCATTTTTTTCTGGCCCTCTTGGATGGATCCGGTTGTGTAGCTCCTTAACCCCCGCAGGGGTCCTCAGCAGAGCTTCTTAGCACATTTTTAAACCGTGACCAACACCTTAGACACCGGCGAAAGAACTGAGGCACTCTCCATATGAGAGGGGGTTATATAGAGGGGGGCTTCTCTTGTAATTAGGGTGTGCCAGTGTCAAATCACCTGAAGGTGACATATGACCCACTAAGTGATTAACAGAGCTCTATGTCCCGTGGTGTATGAAAAATAAATATGGCCCTGGACTTTATCCATACCGGCCCACTTTATTCCAAACACCTGGTGTTGGCGCTTCAATCATCCTGACACCATAGTTGTTATGGTGTCAGGATGATTGAAGCGCATTAATTTCTATTATGACATTGTAATATAAAATAAAGTGTTCAACTCACCACAATGCAGAATCAGTGGGAGCTCTTAGCACGTCACTTGCCACTGTCTCCTGCCACCAGATGCAGCTTGTCACTTGTCAACAGATGCGTTTCACTTGCCACGTTACTTTTCAGCAGATGCGTGTCACTTGTCAGCAGATGCAGTTTGTCACTTGCCATGTCACATGTTAGCAGATGCAGTTTGTCACTTGCCATGTCACATGTTAGCAGATGCAGTTTGTCACTTGCCATGTCACATGTTAGCAGATGCAGTGTGTCATTTGTCACATCACTTGTCTGCAGCTGCATGTCACTTGCCACTGTCTCCTGCCACCAGATGCAACTTGCCACGTCACTTGTCAACAGATGCAGCATGTCACTTGCCACGTCACTTGTCAGCAGATGCAGTGTCATTTGCCATATCGCTAGTCTGCAGCTGCATGTCACTTGCCACTGTCTCCTGCCACCAGATGCAACTTGCCACGTCACTTGTCAACAGATGCAGCATGTCACTTGCCACTGTCTCCCGCCCCTCTGAATGTGCCTCCCGAGACCCATGGTCCCACCAGGTCCCATGCTAAGGCCTAGTAGGGGATATGATCATGATATACAAATCTTTACATTGTGACTAACATTGGGGGGGAAACCTTTTAACCAATTGTTTATAAAGAAGATACGTGGCCACACAATGAAGTTGGACAAGAAGCAATTCAATGGTAAACTACGTAAAGGACATGAGTAACAACTCTACAGACTGAAGTAAAAACTGAGTATGGCAAGCAAGGCCACTTGCAAATAAAAATAAAAACAGAATTTATGACTTACCTTAGGTTAGGGGTGTCAAACACAATTTCATTGTGGGCCGCATCAGCATTATGATTGCCCTCAAAAGGGCCGGTTGTATCTGTAAGATTAGATGTCCAGCACATCCCCTCCCCTTACATGTCAAGATCCACCCCACCATTGGAAGTTGAGTCTCCCACTCTCCCTTACATCACAGTGCACCCCCCTTTCCTTATGCTGCTGCTGGGAAGAAGCTGGATGCGTTGCTCGAAAGCAGAAAGTAGGGGTCGGGAGTAGGACCAGAGGAGTGCTGGAGCTCTCCTGCAGCTGCAGGAGAGGTGTAAGGGCCACATGAAATGCCCTGGAGGGCCGGTTTTCGACACCTATGCCTTAGGTCATGGCTCTTCAAACTACGGCCCTCCAGTTGTTCAGGAACTACAATTCCCATCATGCCTAGTCATGTTTGTGAATGTCAGAGTTTTGCAATGCCTCATGGGATGTGTAGTTCTGCAACAGCTGGAGGGCGGTAGTTTGAGGATCCCTGCCTTAGGTGATTAAACACGGCAGAGACATTCCCTTTATAACCCCTCCCACTCCTGGCAATGCTCAGGCTGTACTGTATGGTGGGAGCTGGAAATATTTTGGGTGGTCAAAGATTGGCAAACAGAAAAAAGCATAGTAAATGATGAGAAATAAAGTCTACACAAACACAGTGAGGGCCTGTCAGGGGCTGTCCAGGATCTGCTGGTCAGGGGAGTGATTGTGCAGGTTCCCTCAATGGAACGGTTTCAGGTGTTTTATTCCAATCTGTTTGTAGTCCCCAAGAAGGAAGGGGTCCATCCAATCCTGGACCTCAAGGCCCTCAATTGTTTTGTCAAAGTGCAAAAATTTAGAATGGAGTCGATTCGCTCGGTAGTGGCAGCTCTCCATCAGGGGGATTTTCTGGTGTCCTTGGATATCAAGGACGTGTACCTGCATATCCCCATATGTGCAAAACACCAGAGGTATCTGCGTTTTGTGGTCGGAGAGGACCACTTTCAATTTGTGGCCCTCCCGTTCGGCCTGGCCTCGGCACCACAAGTCTTCACCAAGGTGCTCGCTCCGATTCTGGCCCTGCTGAGGCAGCGCGGGATCGCTATCGTAGGTTACCTGGACGACCTTCTTCTGAGAGCTTCCTCAAGCTCAGAATTAGAAGAGGATGTGTCTATCACCTGACAGACGCTCCGAGAATTTGGTTGGCTACTGAATGTCCAGAAGTCAGTGTTGGTACCGGCTCAGCGGCTGGAATATCTGGGGTTAGTCCTGGATTCCTCGAAGGCGAGAGTTTTCCTCCCACCGGAAAAACTTCAGACACTGCAGTTTGCGGTGCAGCGGTTGCGACCCAGAATTGGTCGTTGCTTCGCTTTTGCATGAGGGCTCTGGGTCTGATGGTGGCCTCTTTCGAGGCAGTTCCGTATGCCCAATTCCACACCCGAGTGTTGCAGAAAGGGATTCGACTGATCAAGTCCTTCCTAGTGTGGTGGCTGACGTCTCCAGTACTTCGGACCGGGAAGTCGTTTCTACCGTGCCATTGGACAGTGGTCACGACGGATGCCAGCCTCTCCGGCTGGGGGGGTGTCTGGGGTGCCCAGTCAGCCCAGGTGCGCTGGACTCAGGAGTCCTGCCTTCCAATCAATGTACTAGAGCTCCGAGCGATCAAGTTGTGTCTCTCCAAGTGGTCCCTGGGTCTGCAGGATGACCGGTCAGGATCCAGTCCGACAATGCCACGGCCGTGGCGTACGTCAATCATCAGGGAGGCAAAAGGAGCTCGGCTGCAGCGATGGAAGTCACGCACATCCTCCGGTGGGCCAAAAGGTACGTTCCGGCTCTGTCGGTCATGTACATTCCGGGGGGGGCTGAACTGGCAAGCCGACCACCTAAGTCGCCAAACACTAGACCAAGGAGATTGGTCACTACACGTGGACCTTCTGGCGTCCCGTCTCAATCGGAAGGTGTCACCTTTCGTGGCCAGGTCAAGAGACCCATGGGCGGACGCGTTGGTGGTGCAATGGGGTCACTATCGCCTAATCTACCCCTTCCCTCCTCTGAAGCTTCTTCCTCGCCTGCTGCGCAGAGTGGAAGCCGAGGGGATACCAATGATCCTGATTGCCCCGGATTGGCCGCGCCGTCCCTGGTACGCGGACCTGGTGCGTCCGGTGGCAGACATCCCTTGGCGTCTACCACTGAGAGAAGATCTTCTGTCGCAGGGTCCTATCTTTCACCCTGCTTTAAAGTCACTGGCTTTAACGGCGTGGCTGTTGAGAGCCAGGTGCTGAAGGACCGAGGCCTGTCAGGCTCGGTGATCTTTACGGAAGTCTACTTCACGAAAGAATTTCCATCGTACATTGAAGGCCTACATCTCTATGTGTAAAGTGATGAAATGGCACCCTCGTACATACGTGATGTCCCAGATTCTGCTGTTCTTACAGTGTGGAGTGGATCAGGCTCTCACCTTAAGTACGGTTAAAAGTCAGATTTCGGCTCTAGCCATTTACTTTCAGCGACCCTTGGCGACGCACTCCCTGGTGCGTATGTTTGTGCAGGGGGTTCGGCATGGGGCCCCTTCTGTGCGTCCTCCACTGCCTCCATGGGACTTGAATTTAGTCCTCTCAGTGCTTCAAGAGGCTCTGTTTGAGGACATTCGGAAGATCCCTTTGTTGACTCTGTCCCAGAAGGTGTTTTTTCTGGTGGCAATTACCTCGGTCAGACGGGTATCTGAACTGGAGGCCTTGTCTTGCAAGGCTCCCTACTTGGTCATCCATAAGAATAAGGTGGTGCAGCCGTCATTCCTTCCAAAGGTTGTTTCGGCTTTTCACATTAATGAGGACATTGTTTACCATCCTTATGTCCTTGGCCGAAAAACCCAAAGGAGGCCACTTTGCATTCCTTGGACGTGGTTTGGGCCCTACGGGTGTACTTGTCTGCTACGGCTCCATTTCGGAAAGTCGGATTCACTGTTTGTGTTGGTGACTGGTCCTAAAAAGGGTCTGGCGGTCTCGTCGGCCACCATTTTTAGGTGGATCAGACAGGTCGTGCTTCAGGCCTATGCCCTAAAGGGGCGGGCGCCTCCCTTTCAGGTTACGCCATCAAGCGGCTGTTTTACAGGTGTGTAAGGCGGTGACCTGGTCATCAATCCACACCTTCTCAAAATTTTACAAGGTGGATGTGAGTGCATCTTCGGATACCTCTGTTGAGAAACTCCGGTTCTGTTTGGGGTGAAGCTTGGTTTGCTGTGTTGTTTCCCACCCCTCGAAAAGAAATGTACACTGCTTGGGGATGTCCCTAAGGTCATTGCTGCTGTGTCCGTCCATGAACGGAAGAGAAAATAGGATTTTTGTACTCACCGTAAAATCCATTTCTCCGAGTTCATGGACGGACACAGCACCCAACCCTCCTTTTTTTGTTTGTACTGCTTGTTACCAACAGGAGCTGCTGAGGCAGAGAGTGGGATGTACCCGGGGGCCCGCCCCCTGGGAGGTGCTGTACCGAGAAAAGTGTTAACACTTGAAGTGCTGTTTTTCCTGACTAGTCTCTCCTGAAAGGAAGGATATATAACCTAAAGGTAAATGATGCTGTGTCCGTCCATGAACTCAGAGAAATGGATTTTACGGGGAGTACAAAAATCCTATTTTTTTGCTTGCACACGATTATATGATAAAATCAGCAGAGCTTTACCTCAGATATACAGCGACTGCACTTTTAAGTGCATTTTTAGTGCAAAGTGGATTTGCCTTTCATAAATAATCCCCAATGACTTACTACAGCAGAGCATCTTCTTCAGTCCTGTAGAATGATGCAAGGGACAAGACTCGCTACTGGCTTCATCTGTCTTAGTGAACATACCTCAGAATAAGTCTTCAAGACAAGGTTCCATCAGCTGATGGACCACAACCCTGGACATGTACAGCACACTGCGACTTAAGGCCTGTACACACGATAAGAAAATCGGAAGTTACATTTTGGCTGAGGAGCAATCTTCTGATTTCCAGATTGTTAATATGGTGCCAAGAAGAGCAGCACCCATGCAGGATGTAGAACGAAAAAAAAAAAAAAAAAAAAGGCACCTCCAAGTGCAGAAGTATAAATCTTTTAATATCCAAGGGGTTAAAAACACTTACAAGGTGGTGGATTAAACAGGCATGTAGCAGGTAAGTGTGTCCAGAAGATGTTTCAGTGGCAGGGCAGTCCCAGTCTTTGATGTTAAAGCTTCCAGGGAAGTCCACAAGATAACAGCCAACTTGTGCTGTGGATGTTCAGGGGACACAATAGTGCTGGAGCCTTGGGATGATGTCAGAGGAAGCGAGACAAAAACCAGCATGGAACAAACAGGAACAGCTCATTGGTTCCTTCTTCAGCCAGTGACCATGCAGGATGTAGTGTCTCAAGCAACATTACAGACTGACCCCACAGCCTTTTCTGGATGGAGTCCTTTTGCCAAAGCATGCCAGGGGTCAATGGATCCAGAAAGCTGCACATGGAAGCCACACTGACTATATGGCAGCATTCTTAATTGAAGCTTTGAGAAACAAAATTTGCCACAGAAAAATGGCTAGCTTCTCTTAGCAAGAGAAAACACACCCATCACCTAAGAACACTAGCAAAAAAAAAAAAAAACTGAGAATTGCTGCAAGTGGAAGACCCTGAATTATTTTTGCTTTGGTAGGTGTCCAATCACCTGAAGGTAGCTGCCTATAATCCATTATTAATGCAATCATGTGTCTTGTCCTGAACTAACAGGATTTTTGCACTCACATCAATCATCTAGGTACCCACTTACCAGGTAACCTCACCAGATTACAGTATATGCCTGGATTTTCGCCTCGCACCTGAAGCTAATGCAAAGCTGTTCTCAACAAATTACCTCAGGAACATTCTCTTAGGTCGGGTGCCATAAATAAAATGAATGTTTGTACCAAAATATTGCATTGGCACTGCCAAACCCCCTTTATTCAAGACCATTTTTTTCAAAATTGGTATGGTCTCAAAAAATCAACTAGACTGACATTTGTAGACTGCTCAAGCCTGGATATTTTTAACAGATGAGCAGATATTCCGTATACCATGCAGCCATAAGTGGCACTAATGGCAAATGAAAAATTAATGACATACAGTCTGCACTAGCATTAACAAAGCAGTCTGTTTTTCTAACCACCTCCCCCAACTTCCATTTTTTTTTTTTGGGGTGGAATTCCGCTTTAAAGGGAGTTGGACATGATCAACGGGTTTAAAAAAAAAAAAAAAAAGGAACTTCCACTTATTGTGCGTCTCTTTCCCCCAGCACATTTGGCACCTTTCAGGGAGGAGGCAGATACCCTTCTGTGCTAAAGAAGCTTATGTACCAAATTTTGGTACTGAGCCAAGCATGTTTAGTGACGGCTGTTTGGCATTTTTTTTGCATCAAAAACACGCAACTGCTGTCAACACATAGGATGCCATTAACCTCCCTGGCGGTATGATTCTTTCAGATTTTAGGTGCTAAAAGCGGTACCATTATTTGCAAGGGAATTTGGCGTTTTATACTGTAGGCTTGTAATTCTTAGGAATAACTCACTGAAATCTATCCAAACAAGAGTCTAATAGGCATCCTGGGTAAGATTTTTTTTTTTTTTCTTATTAAAAATTATAATATAATAAATAATTATAAAACATTATAACAAATAATAATATAATTATAGTAAAAATTATTCAATAATGTAATCAAATCAAAATCACTGAAATTTGCTCAGTTGCAGAATTTTTGCTGTCATTATTTTTTTTTTTTTTATGACGAATTTCCCCATAAATCGCTATCGCTAAATTCTGCAAGTGATTCTGATTTATTATCGCTGTTTTTTAGCTTCTCTAAAACAATTTTTGCCATAAAGGGACACTTTTGGTTGCTATGGGCAATCTACAGTTTGCAGGGAGAAAGAACAGTTTTTATTATATAAAATGACATGTAGTGTACAGGGCAGACCACTAGGGACATGGGGGGTGTGTATTTTTTACATACAGTACTGTAATCTATAAGATTACAGTATACTGTATGTATAGTGTTTGTTTACTTTTTTAAATTTGGCGCCGTTCCCCCCCCCTACGTCGCGACGCTCGCAGGGAAGGGAATCGGCGGAACACACAGCATCAGGCGGACATCCGCCCGCCGTGTACTGCGGGGATTCATCGCTGGATCGCAGAGAAAAGGTAAGTAAACTTTTTTCTGCATCCAGCGAGGCAAGTCCGTGTGTGGCACGGGGTTACCGATCGTAGCTTTAAAATCTCACCCCGTGCCACACACGGGAAGACCGCCAGGGAGGTTAAGGAATAATAGCACCACGAGTTTGTCACGTTAGCACTATTTTTCACCATTTCTGCTATGTTCAGATGTGAATGAGGCCTGACACGTACGTGTGTGTGTGTTCTATTAGACCCCCTGATCCCTCTCCTCTGCCCTTCAAGGCAGCCGACCAAAAAAGATCTACTGGTATCTGATCCGCTGCTTCCCTGGCTGTATCAAGGAAGCAGCACTAAAACTGGATTAAATCCTTGTTGCCTTCAGCTTCATTTATCAGAAAAGATTGGGGGGGGGGAGGATGTTTCTCCTCTGTGAGCTGCCAGCCTAAACATTTACAGTTGTCACAGGTACCCGTAGTGGATGGGAGAGCCTAGGAACAGTAGCAGCCGGTGCCCCTTCCAAGCCCTGTAAACGTGATCAGGTGGATGTAGAGCCACTCCGAATTACTTTTACTAGAAAGCTGATCGATCGCCATTTCTGAAAGACAAATACCAGGATCATGGCTGCAAGCTGCCCCTGGTATAGATCGCTTCCAGTCCAAAAAGTATTGTATTCAGTATATGCTGCTGGACAGGAAGCAGTTAAAATTACCTTGTGACTACAGAATTGAATATTACCCTAAAGCAAGATGCTGTATACTCATTTTCCCACCACCTGTGTATTGATATTTTGCTGTGCTGAAGATCCCTGGCCACTGCAGGTATTTGCTGCCACACATTGTGGTTCCTTCCATTGGCTTCTATGCTGTGTAGTTACACAAGAGGCCCCCCCCCCAAAAAAAACTGGCCACTAGTCCCTCTCTAGAGCTGGAATGAGGAATATCCTTATATCTACAAATATATTTCTACATGTTCTAATAGAGATGTTCACATTTAATCTGATACATCAACCTAGACCTTCATTCACATTGTATGCAGAGGTTAATTAAGACTACAATTAATCAGTTATCAATTTTAATAAACAATTTGGAAAAAAGGATGTTGAAAGGTGTCTTCGGTTGTATCCCAACAAGTAATCTGAAATTGATTAAGTAGTGAGACATATATTTGCACATTTTTCAAGTGGCATTGTACCTGCTGACAGCAAAGTTTTAGCATATTGCTGGCATTTTAATCTGCAGATATGTTGACAATATGTGAATGCAGCACAGGAATCAGAGCTAACCTGTCTCCCAGGTGTGACAGGAACGCAGGAGCAACAGACCACGAACTTAGATGAAACAAAGAGTGGGATTCATCTAGCTTTCCGATACTCCTGAGAAATTTGTCCCCACCTTGAGCATTTCCATAGAAACAGGTGCACAGGTATACAATGAGTCTTCTGTTCTAGGAAGAACAGGTAGTGGGTAGAGGCTGAGGAGGGGTACTAGTTACATTCTGGAGTTAAACTGCTGATTTCTTCTAGGGAGCCAAAGAACTCCGATTTGCCAAGTACAGCAATATTGATTTAAATGAGGGATAAGAATAAATTTACAGCAAAGAGGAAAAACACTTTCAGTGCAAGGAAAGGCAAGATTGGTAAAAAAAAAAGTAATAGTCATAGAAGGATTCTTCATGCCAATAAGTTGTAAGTTTACTTATAACAAAATCTACAATTGAAAATGCAACACTTTAAAATGCTCACTAGCTACATCAGTCTCTACAAACAAGAATGTTTACAATGGGTACACGTTGTCAACATCTTCCTGTCACATTGGCATGTAAATATAAATATTGCAAAATATATATTTAAAAATATTTTTCTGTACAATATCAGAAGGAACTGTAGACTAATAAAACATAAAAACAAAGTGGACATCTAAGAAAAGAAAGATCCAGTGGCTTTAGTCAGTAATGATGAGCTCATCCACACCCCAGTCTTCGTAACTTCCATCAGGAAGATAGCGTCTGATGATTATAGGGATCTTCCTGGCTCTGGAGGAGAGAAAAAAAATAAAAATAATAAAATTGTGTAAACAGAACACACTAACCTACCAACTTTCAAGCACTTTCAGTATGATTTATTGGCTTTATATTCAAGTCATTTACAGAACAAAAAAAAAAAAAATATATAGTCCAGATACCGTATCTAGTATCGCTACCGAGTATTTGCGGGAGCTCCCGATACCTAAATAGAATATTTTTTTGTATTTATCAACATGTTGTGAAAATTCTTTGAGTTTTTTACTACTGCGTGACAAGAAAATAAAACATTATTTATTTTTGTCTTGAGTTAGAGTTCTTCATAATTCTAAAGAAAATATCCTTAGTCTGTATTGTGGTTTGAAAACTGTCACATGACATTTAAAAAAAAGTATCGGTATCGGCGAGTACATGGAAAAAAAGTATCGGTACTTGTACTCGGTCCTAAAAAAAGTGGTATCGGGACAACCCTAATAAATAAAATATATATATATCTCATTTATTTATCAATTGGTTTGTGCAAAAGTTAGTGTTTACAAAATAGGGGGAAATATTTAGGGGCTTTATTGTTTTTACTGGTAATGGTGGGGTTCAGCGATTTAGTAGGCTTGTGACATTGTGGCAGACAAATTGACCCAAGTGACACCAATACAGTGATCAGTGCATTTTAACCACTTGCCCATGGTGTCAGTCAAAATACGTCATGACTTTAAAGATGGATATCTCGGTAACGGCAGCAGCTGCTGCCACAACCGAGATATCCATCTTTTCCATGGGCAGTGCTGTACACGATAATGGCGGTCCCAGCGGCGGATTCGCCGCAAGATCGCCGTTATCGGTGGCGGGAGAGGGCCCCCCCCCCTCCCGCCGCTCTCCCGCGCTCTCCGCCGCTTACCGGAGCCGTCGGTAACGGCGGAGGCGATCGGGTCCTCTTGCTGGCTGTGTTGGGATACGAGTGAAGGAAAAATCGCCCCCACCCGTCCCCCACAGCTCTGCTGGGCGGAAGTGACGTCAAAACGTCACTTCCGCCCAGCGTCTTAAAGAAACATTTTTTTTTTCTGAAATTTGAAAAATGACATTTTTTTTTTTTTTTTTCTTTTTTTGCATTTAAGCCTAAATATGAGATCTGAGGTCTTTTTGACCCCAGATCTCATATTTAAGAGGACCTGTCATGCTTTTTTCTATTACAAGGGATGTTTACATTCCTTGTAATAGGAATAAAAGTGATAATTTTTTTTTTTTAATTTATTTCGATGTATAAAATTATAAACTAATTAAAAATAAATAGGAAAACAAAAAAAAAAAAATGTAAAACGCCCCGTCCCGACGAGCTCGCGCGCAGAAGCGAACGCATACGCGAGTAGCGCCCGCATATGAAAACGGTGTTCAAACCACACAAGTGAGATATCGCCGCGATCGTTAGAGCGAGAGCAATAATTCTAGCCCTAGACCTCCTCTGTATCTCAAAAAATGCAACCTGTAGAATTTTTTAAACGTTGCCTATCGAGATTTTTAAGGGTAAAAGTTTGACGCCATGCCACGAGCGGGCGCAATTTTTAAGTGTGACATGTTGGGTATCATTTTACTCGGCGTAACATTATCTATCACAATATATAAAAAAATTGGGCCAAATTTATTGTTGTCTTATTTTTTTATTCAAAAAAGTGTTTTTTTTTCAAAAAAAGTGCGCTTGTAAGACCGCTGCGCAAATACGGTGTGACAAAAAGTATTGCAATGACTGCCATTTTATTCTCTAGGGTGTTAGAAAAAAAAAAATATATAATGTTTGGGGGGTTTAAGTAATTTTCTAGCAAAAAAAAACAGTTTTAGTCTCGTAAACACCGAATCTGAAAAACAAACCCGGTGGGCAAGTGGTTAATAGCACAGATTACCGAGGGGAAACTAGGAACAGCTGATCTGTCAGTTTACATAGGCAGATCCTCATTCTGCCTCTATGGCGATTGCAGGCGAGCTTCCCGCCCACGGTACCACATGCACAGACTGACTTACAGGTACGTCAGTTTGCATATGCGAGTCACCTTGTAATAGCATATAAGCAGAAGGCATCACCAGTGGTTAAAGTACAAAGTTTACTTTTTGTGAAAGGGTGAGCCAACATTGAACACCCCACCTTACTGAACACTTTCTGAGAATGCTATTTGCATAGCGGTGTCTGGAGTCATTGCTTTGGAACTAGCATATGCTGCCAGGTCAGTGATTCAAAGTACTAAACACCAAACATACAAGAGTGTTAAAAAATGTAAGTACATCACTTGGAAAGCGTCTTTTTCCACATATTTGAGTAGAGAAACACAGGACGTTCCTTTAACCACTTGCCCACCGCAGTACGAGAATATACATCCTGGGCTTTGTGCGGTGATATCTGAATGATGACTGCAGCTACAGGCATCATTCAGATATCACGGTCTTCAGCCGGCGATTCCGTGCATAAGAGTGATCAAAGCGGCAGTTCCGCCACTTGATCGTTCTTATAGGCAGCGGGAGGGGACGTCCCCCCCCTCCCACCGCCATCCGGTGCTTCTCCGGGCTCTCCCGTGCCATCAGGGGCCCGGAGAGCAAAATTGGCCGGCGCTCAGTGAAGAACCATAGAGATGACTGGTGACCAGACGGTCACAGTCATCTATGACTGTCGGAGGACCGGGCACGATGTTATAACGTCACGCCCGGTACCGGAAGTAAACAAAGCCGCAAACGCGGCTGTCGGTGTGAGATCAGTGAATGTTTTTTCACCGATTTCATGCTTGTAAGCCTGGAGGAGAGATGTGGGGTCTTATTGACTACACATCTCTCCATAAAGAGGACCTGTCACACTGATTCCTATTACAAGGGATGTTTACATTCCTTGTAATAGAAATAAAAGTAATAAAATAAAAAAAGTAATAAAAAAAAAAAAAGTGTAAAAAAAAAGTGTAAAAATAAATAAAATAAATTGTATTTTTTAAACGCCCCTATCCCCGGTAACTCGTGCGCAGAAGCGAACACGCATGCAAGTCCCGCTCACATATGTAAATGCCGTTCAAACCCCACATGTGAGGTATCGGCACGTGCGCTAAGAGCGTGTGCAACAATTCTAGCACTAGACCTCCTCCAACTCGAAAATAGTAACCTGTAAAAAAAAAAGCGTCGCCTATGGAGATTTTGAAGTACCGAAGTTTGGCGCCATTCCATGACTGAGCGCAATTTTAAAGCATGACATGTTAGGTATCTATTTACTCGGCGTAACATCTTTCACATTATACAAAAAAAATAAAAATTGGGCTAACTTTATCGTTTTGTTATTTAATTCATGAAACCGTCCCCCCCCCCCCCCCCCCCCCCCCCCCCAAAAAAAAGTGTTTAAAAAAAAAATGATTGCGCAAATACTGTGCGAGAAAAAAAAAAAAAAGTTGCAATGACTGCCATTTTATTACCTAGGATGTCTGCTTAAAAAAAATATATATAATAATAATGTTTGGGGGTTCCGATTAATTTTGTAGCAAAAAAAATAAATTGTGATTTTTACATGGAGAGAAGTGCCAGAATAGGCCCGGTGGTTAAACAGTGCCTACAGCTATAAAAAAAAAATAATTATATGTGCACCCTTGGCCTTAGAACTTGTTGCTGCCCACCAGTCCTACACATTGTCGCTGTAAATTTCTTTGACACTCCACCATTTAGTAGCAAGGAATGTATTGGTACCCTGCATGAAACCTGTGACAACAGTGGTTCCCAAACTCTGTCCTCAAGTACCAACAGGTCATGCTTTTAAAATGTTAATCTTGCACTGGTGCTTTAATTTAACGACAGCTTTAATCTAAAAGAAATTCCCAAAACATTGCCAGATGAGGTTAAAGAATGAGGCTGAGAAACAGTGTCCTAAAACATTCCAGTGAGATTCAAATTAGGATTGTCACTAGGTCATAAACCTTGATTTTTTTTATTTTTTTAACTATTCCTTAGTGGACTTGCCAATACATTTTGGATCATTGTGTTAAATTTACAGTTCACTTTCATCTTTCGGACAGATAACCCCAACATTCTCATCAAGCACACTTTGGATGGAGAATTCATAGTTGACCTGATGACTAAAGGTAGTCTTAATCCAATGTTCTTTATAGACTGTAAAAGGATTTTTACCACAACTAGGGCCGAAACTACTAATAGACTATGAAATCAATTAATTTGCCAGTAACCTAATGGGGTAAAAAAATACGAAAATTAGCCCTTTATATATTACAAAAAAGCAAATCACTACTGTAAATATTACTTTCACTGTCCCACAGTAAAAAAATGAACCCCTTACAGTAGCGATTGTGTACTTTTATGGGTTTTGTTTTAACCCCATTATGTTACTAAACATCTCAGGCCTGGGTTCACACCTCTGTTTTTTGCCGAAACACCCTACAGTTCAGTTACATGCTTTCCAATGGGACACGTTCACATCCATGGTTTTTGTTTACAAAGGCATCCCCCTGTTCTGTCTTTGCCGACCGCAATTGCAGGCCACCCGGGAACATAAGAGTTCTCGTGACTACGCTCACGAGGCACGCAGCTGGGCGGCAAATTAAAAGGAACGTACAGCTACGTCAAAGTGCCTGCCCATGCCATTGTGTCGACGTACAACTGCATGCGGCGGTCGTCAAGTGGTTAAGGCCCCATTTACATTTGCAAATAAGGCCTTATGCAATTAGCTTGGAGACCCAGTGGGGGTTCCCGGCAATTAGTGGGGAAGCCCCACTGAAAGCAATGGGAGGCCGACAGCTCCCGCAGCCATTTGCGGCTCATTGCAGACAGCGCTGAAACAAAAAGAAAGAAATTAAGTTTGCGTAATACAATAAGTGATACCACAGCTCCAGTGCTTCAAGAAATATAATCATAACATTTCCTTTAAATCCAGTAATTGATACCACAAATCTGGTGCTCCAACAGCTATAAGTATAAAAACCAGAAATTGATATCACCCGGCTCTGCCCAAACATGCTACATCATAGGTCACGTGATTAGAGGCATGTGATCTATGACAACGCGTTGGAAGGAGCTGGGCGACTTAATTTTCAGTAGGACACTGAAAGTGAAACCATTATGAAAACCGGTGTACTTATTCCTGATGCTGTTTTTATATGATATGAGTGCAATAGGTTTTAAATAGAGGGCACATGTAAACATACTACATTATGGTGATACATGCGTTTTGAGTTAGCCTCTATAAAAAAGGGATTGATCTCTTAAAAGGGAACTTGATGACCTAAAATATTCTAGGATCAGAAACCTTACTGTGAAAGCGAAATTAAGCCCACTGGTAGAGAGGGGACAAGAGCATTAGACCTATATTCCTGCATGGGTCCAGTATCTGAGGTGAGATTGCATGATGGTGAAGAACATGGTTGCTTTGGTTTATAGAAGAACACTGAAGTAGTGGCATCACGTCCATGAATAGACTATGAATACATTTAAAGGACTCTGGTTTTTATATACGCACATCGATATGCAATAGCTGTTGGAGCACCGGAGTTGTGGGATTAAAAAAGGAAATTATCATGGTGAGAGATACAGATGGGGAGCGTTGAGTCATCACTCATTGTATTACGCAATCATTTTTGTGGCACATTTTGAATGTGGCAACACATGTAAAGTAGAACTATAGAAAAAACCCTTTTCCCCTTTCTGGACAGATTAAGGGGGGGGTCATCCTGAAAGTTTTCCCTTTACTTCCTGTTCCATAGCCAAAACAGGAAGCGGAGGAAATTCCTGCAAAGGGAATCTCTCGGGGACCACCAGAACTAGATTTCCCCTCCATTACTTTTTTTATTTACTTTGATAGGGTAAATCTTCCTTACAGGGACACAGACAATTAAAACCAATCAGTTCTAATCCATCTCCACCCGGTCCAAAACTAAATACTTTTGCCTTTATTTGTACTTTAAAAAGGATATTAGTGGCAGCTCGGTGGCATTTGTAGATTAGGAGTTGAAGCTTAATGGCAGCGCAGGAGTATACATTATATCACTCATGCTTTAACCATTTAGCAGCCAGGTGCGTACGATATTACAGACCTGACACCAGGGAGTTTTACACACAAAAGGTGCTTTGGTCATACTTCTTTAAATAGATCTAGGAAGAAAAATTGCCTCGACCTACCAGAAGATGTGCCATTTGGAATTCCATCTTCTTTCACACTTATACCACGATTCTGGACTGCAAAATCGCAACGACAAGTCATTCTCCAGGACTTTGATCTTACGTCTGAAAAAAAGTAGTGCAGGAACTACTTTGAAGTCGGCGCGACTTATTCATGCCAATATGAATGGTAGTCCTTCAAAGTCGGATTCCGTATTAACGGATCAGACTTTGGCATGCGACTTGTGCATAAAGGGGAACTCCACACCAATTTTTTTTTAACTGCCATGGGTTCCTCCTTTATGAGCATACTAGGGCCTTCGGTCTGGATTTTAAGGGGAAACCGAAATAGGATTTTTTGTACTCGCCATAAAATCCATTTCTCCGAGTTCATGGATGGACACAGCAGCAATTGACCTTAGGGCATTATATCCTTCCTTTCAGGAGAGACTAGGCAGAAAAACAGCACTTCATGTGTTAAAACACTTTCCTCAGTACAGCACCTCCCAGGGGGTGGGTCCCCCGGGTATATCCCACTCTCTGGCTCATGCAGCTCCAGTTCGTAACAAGCAGTACAAACAAAAAGGAGGTGTGGGTGCTGTGTCCGTCCATGAACTCAGAGAAATGGATTTTACGGCGAGTACAAAAATCCTATATTCTCTTCCGTTCATGGACGGACACAGCATTGACCTTAGGGACTTCCCCAAACAATGTAATTTTTTTTCCGAGGGGTGGGAAAACACAGCAAACCAAGCTTCACCCCAAACAAAAACCGGAGGAACTCCAACCTTAAACTGTCGCCTGTAAAATCTTGCGGTCGAAGGAGGCATCCGAAGATGCACTCACATCTACCTTGTAAAATGTTGAGAAGGTGTGGATTGACGACCAGGTCGCTGCCTTACACGCCTGTAAAACAGACGCTTGATAGCGGAAAGCCCAAGAGGCACCAATCGCCCTGGTCGAATGCGGCGAAACCTGCAAGGGAGGCGCCCGCCCCTTCAGAGCATAAGGCCTGAAGCACGACCTGTCTGATCCACCTAGAAATGGTGGCCAACGAGACCGCCAGACCCTTTTTAGGACCAAACGGAGCCGTAGCAGACAAGTACACCTGTAGGGCCCAAACCACGTCCAAGGAATGCAAAGTGGCCTCCTTTGGGTTTTGAGGACATAAGGATGGTAAAACAAAAATGTCCTCAATGTGAAAAGCCAAAACAACCTTTGGAAGGAATGATGGCTGTGGCCGCAGCACCACGTTATCCTTAAGATGACCAAGTAGGGAGCCTTGCAAGACAAGGCCGCCAGTTCAGAAACCCATCTGACCGAGGTAATTGCCACCAGAAAAACCACCTTCTGGGACAGTCAACAAGGGGATCTTCCGAATGTCCTCAAACGGAGAGTCTTGAAGCACTGAGAGGACTAAACTCAAGTCCCATGGAGGCAGTGGAGGACGCACAGTAGGGGCCACATGTCGAACCCCCTGCACAAATGTACGCACCAGGGAGTACGCCGAAAAGGGTCGCTAGAGCCGAAATCTGACTCTTAACCGTACTTAAGGCGAGAGCCTGATCCACTCCACGCTGTAAGAACAGCAGAATCTGGGACATCACGTATGTACGGGGGATGCCATTTCATCTCTTCACACAGAGATGTAGGCCTTCCACATATGATAGTAAGTAGTTCGTGAAGTAGACTTCCGTGCTCGTTGCATGGTAGAGATCACCAAGCTCGACAGGCCTTGGTACTTCAGCACCTGGCTCAACAGCCACGCCGTTAAAGCCAGTGACTGTAAAGCAGGGTTAAAGATCGGACCCTGCAACAGAAGATCTTCTCTCAGGGGTAGACTCCAAGGGACGTCTGCCACCAGACGTACCAGGGACGACGCGGCCAATCCGGGGGCGATCAGGATTGTTGGTATCCCCTCAGCTTCCACTCTGTGCAGCATGCGAGGAAGAAGCTTCAGAGGGAAGGCATAGATTAGGCGATTGTGACCCCACTAACGCGTCTGATGCGTCCGCCCAAGGGTCCTTTGACCTGGCCATGAACCATGACAGCTTCCGATTGAGACGGGACACCAGGAGGTCCACGTCTGGAGTGCCCCATTTCCAGCACAGACTCTGAAACACCTCCGGGTGTAGTGACCATTCTCCCTGGTCTAGTGTTTGGTGACTTAGGTAGTTGGCTTGCCAGTTCAGCACCCCCGGAATGTACACGGCCGACAGAGCCGGAACGTACCTTTTGGGCCACCAGAGGATGTGTGCGACTTCCGTCGCTGCAGCCGAGCTCCGTGTGCCTCCCTGATGATTGACGTACGCCACGGCAATGGCGTTGTTGGACTGGATCCTGGCCGGTCGGTCCTGCAGACCCAGGGACCACTTGGAGAGAGAGACACACACACACACACACACACACACACACACCTTGATTGCTCAGAGCTCCAGTACATTGATTGGAAGGCGGGACTCCTCATGAGTCCAGCGCCCCTGGGCTGACTGGGCACCCCCCCAGACGGAGAGGCTGGCATCCGTCGTGACCACTGTCCAATGGCACGGCAGAAAAGACTTCCCGGTCCGAAGTACCCGAGACGTCAAGCCACCAGACTAGGGGGGACTTGACTCGCCTGAATCTGGTAATCCAGAGACAAAGGGAGCTTGTCCCAACATGACAGAATCTCTGTCTAACACTCTGGTGTGGAATTGGGCATACGGAACTGCCTCGAAAGAGGCCACCATCAGACCCAGAACCCTCATGCAAAAGTGAAGCGATGACCACTTCTGGGTCGCCAACCGCTGCACCGCAGACTGTAGTGTCTGAAGTTTTTCCGTTGGGAGAAAACCTCTCGCCTCCGAGGAATCCAGGACTAACCCCAGATATTCCAGCCGATGAGACGGTACCAGCCGCTGAGCCCAAGATTGGATGGACCCCTTCCTTCTTGGGGACTACAAACAGATTGGAGTAAAACCCCTGAAACCTGCACAATCACTCCCCTGACCAGTAGATCCTGGACAGCGATCCGGAGGTTGTAAGGGAAAAAAAATCTGTTTGGTGGATAAAAGAGAAATTCCATCTTGTACCCAAAGGAAACTACTTCGCAAAACCCAACGGTCGGAAAGAAGAGATTTCCACCGAGCCACAAATTTGCGAAGCCGGCCCCCCACCTGAGATGCGGGCGGGGGCAGACCTTCATTCGGAAGCAGGTTTGTCTGCAGGCTTGTTGGGCTTGCGGTACCAGGTGCGCTTCTGCCCTGCAGCGGGCACCTTAGCAACTTTTTCCGGATGCATTTTGTGGGCGAATAAAAAAAAAAAAAAATTAAAAAAAAAAAAGCTTGGGGGTAGTAAAGGAGGGTCCGTGTCAAGAGACATCCCCAGAAGCAGGCGCAGGGAGGGGGCACTTTTTACCCCCCTTCTGGCCACTTGCTGCTTCAATCCTGACAACAAACGCCTCAAGGACTGCCGTCACAGCATCCATGGAGGCCGCAGGAACAAGGGAACTAAGGGTTAACTCAGGCATGGTTGGGGTAGAAGCTTCTGGTTCAGACTCCATGCTGACCCACTGTATATGCCGCCCTACTAGTGCAAGGCAGGGACCCACAGGTCACGATAAGCCCCCCACCCCAACAACCAGGGTTGTTGGGAAGGGGCCCTTGTCCTCATCAACACGTACCCAAAAGCACCCCCCCCCCCATGTTGAGGGTAGGCAGCCTTGTATGGCTGGCTCGCCCCCACCCACTTTCCTGACTGGCCAAGCTGGTGCTCGGATAAGGGTCTGGTATGGATCGCAGCAAAAAACATGCAACTTTGGAGTAGCACAAGTGTGAAAGGGGCCTAAAGGTGTAATTAGTCTCTCAAAACCCAATCCTTGTGGTTAGTAAAAAGCCCCCTTGCTATAAAAATTTAAGCAGAAACATTTTTCCTTTCTTGGTAGATTTACAATTATAGGTATTAAAAAAAAAAAAAAAAAAACACCCATAAAAAGGGAATTGCATAAAAGCAAGGTTTTAAAAAAGCCCACACTCAAGACTTTCAAAAAGGGCTCTTCGAAAATAGCTTTACCAGCTAAAATCCAGGCATCACAAGTTATTGCAATAACAGTTTTCAAAGAAAACAAACCGGACTCCCAAACGTTTTGTTTGAAAGGCTAGTCGGTTCACACTGGGGCGACTTGGGATCGGACTTGAAGTCATCTCAAGTCGTCCCAAGTCGTGCGAGCGGTGTTAATACACACTACTCATGTCGCTCCGACTTCAGAAGAGGTTCCTGTACTACTTCAGACTTCTAGGCGATTTGTACCCATTGATTTCAATGGAAGTCGCTTCCAAGTCTGATCACTGTTTTAATTGAAGCGACATTTCAGCAAGATAACATACATTTCTCAGGCAAACCCCTCCCTCCCCTCTCCCAGAGCTGATTGTTGTTTTATTGGCCACTGGAATGTCTCCTGACCTGAAAAGGACTTCAAGTCGTGTTGTAAATCGCCCCAGATCGCCCTGTGGTTCATGCTCAAGTCGTGTTGAAGTTGCTTCTGAAAGTCGTGCTGGAAGTCGTGTCGCCCCAGTGTGAACTGACTCTCAGGAACACAGAAAGGAGAGAAAAAATACTTCCATTGCTAAACATCAGTTTGCTGTCTATTATGTTGATCCAGAGGGATGTGGGAGTAACGAGCCCAAACAAGCATGCAGATCAGTCGCTTTGACCATTTTCTGGCTTTACTGCCTGCATGCTTATTCCAGGTCAGTGACTTGAAATGTACTAAAAAACAAGAGGCAGTCATTGAACTACCAATTTCTTGTTGGAGTCAGAAATGGCCTTAAATCCCAGATTTCTCTGGAAACTCGTTGAAGCAAACAGAAGACACACAAAGGGAGATTTATCAAAACTGGAGCAGCTGTCTATGGCAACCAATCAACTTCAATCTTTCATTGAAAAGATGATCAACTATCATCCACAACTGCTGCAGATGTCCAGTTTTGATCAATTCCACCTAATGCCTTGCACAGTTCTACCAAACCAGAGTTTGAAAGCAACCTTCACAACTACAATGGAGCATCTGGGGCATTTAGGTTGTTCTGTGAAAGGATGGTTGTCCTCATCACTGTCCTGAAAGATGACACCAGCTTGGAAAGAAGCTATAATTAAAAAACCTCCAAGAATCAAATAGTGACTTGTTTCATAAAATTACTTGGATAAACTGAAGCTTTTTGAAAGTACAATAAAAAAAAAAAAATTACAAAAACAATTTCAGCCATTTATAAATGTATATTATACAGTATTTACATAGCGCCAACAGTTTGCGCAGCAGTGTGCTGTGCAAGAAAACATACAATTGATGAATTGTATTCAAAAACTTTACCTTTTCTAAAATTATATTACATTACATATACATTATATTATACACAAGGAAAAAAGGTATATCTGAAAGACTTACTTTAGTTCCTTCATAGCAATAAGCAATGGGTCAGTTTCTCCTTCAAGCTCCACCATAACAGGTGCACACATTCTACAAGAAGAAAAAAAAAAAGTTTACTAAAAAAGAAAAAAGTAGGAAAACCATGCATGATTAGTGGAATAAAGATTTCAGCTGCAACATAGAAAAATATAGCAGAAGGGTGCAAGTATACATAGGGGGTGGGGAGCATGGGTTGCTTTAAATCATGCACTTGTCATGGTAAGCGGATTCTAGCATAACTTTCTGGGATAGTGACACTATAGTAATTAAAATCAGCATGACAGCCAGGAAATTAGCATTTTCAGGAAAAGTAAATAAAGGCAACCTATAGTACATAATTTTTAGTGCTTTGAAAGTTTCCATTTATTTTACAAAAACCTGGAATTGCACAGAGGTTTAGGGGCACCTAGATGTATGATGCTTAAATTCATACATCTTTGTATGCAAGTTTCAGTACAGCCAAGATCATCACTGAACAATGATGGAACTGGAGGGGTTTCCACCTGCTTCCAAACCAACAAGGAGATTTCTGGCAAAAAAAAAAAAAAAAGCATTTGCAACCACTTCCGGCCACACTGTCTGCAGGCAGAATGTTAGTTCCCCCCCCGTTGCGTTATGGGAAACACACGGCTACCAGTCAGCATGGCGCAGGCTAGGGAACCAGGCAGTGAAGCCGCAATGCTTCACTGCCTGGTTCCCTCACCGAGGATGGCAGTGGGGGCAGCAGAGTGACGAGCGATCGTTAGTCCTCTGCTGCGGACGGTGCTGGACTCCAGGACAAGCAAGTGTCCTAATATTAAAAGAAAGCAGCTGCAGTATTTGTAGCTGCTGGCTTTTAATATTTTTGGCGGAGATCTGCTTTAATGATCCTACTAGAAATCCAAGCCGACAGCTCTGCTACTTGCTATACTAAAATAAAGTTCTCTATCTATATAGATATATCTATATATAGTGAACCTGGCCTAAATCTACGATTATGCACTCATGCAGTGAATTAGCAGTGAATTCTGTGCGTTTCCCACCCGTATAAAAATCGTACTCGCTGCAGGTGTGTATGTTAAAAAACACCCTAAAATCAGTTTGCAAAATGCAGTGCGATTTGCATAAACTGATCATATGGGTATGAACTTCCATGTGGTCCAATTCTGGTGCGAAAAATAAATACAAATTTGGTGCAGAGTCGGTGTGAACTGGACCTTACAAATGTATTTCTAAATAGTTGTATTCTTTAATTGGAATGTTTTAATACTGTGTGTTTTTGCCCACATTACAATTTAAAAAAGTATTTCTATATCTATGTGCAACTTTAATAGAAAGATAAATTAAAAAAAAATGTATATTATTTTTTATTACATACATACCATGTGACCCTACAAAATATTTAGTAATATTTCCATCAATTGCAGTCTCAGACAAAATGAGGTGAAACCTCCCCAGTGGAACACAGCAATGAAAACCTGTTTGCATTATTTTTCTTTTTAGGTTTTAAACTTTTAATTTACAAGCAGAATATGTGATAATTGGGTGGATTTGTGCCATCTTTTCTTCAGTGTTTGGAAAATAAATCATTTCATTATTACTTGATATACTTGTTTGCCAACTTTTGTAGGTTTGATGTCCCTAAATACTTACGCTATCTGTAGTGCTCTGGTACCCAAAACACGTGCCCTTTCATATTTTGTCATGTAATTTGTTGTGATTCGTTTCTGGTTTGCTTGTTGCCCTTCACCAGCCGGTAAGATTGCAACATTCTCCCGGTCTTCCTAAAATAACCAATTGGAAAAAAATTACGTTTTTGCTTGAATATGATTGGGTGATGGAAGTCAGAGCCTTATTTACTAAGCCCTAGTGCATATGCAGCCCACCAGTGCCCGTCATATGCAACCTGCCAGTGCCCAGTAGCCCCACCAGTGCCCATCATATGCACCCTGCCTGTGCCCGCATCAGCGGCAATCTGTGTGTCACGGAGCTGGATTTGAATTGCCTGGGCCGCAGCAACAATGTTAGATCAGTGTGCCGTCTATCACAGGAGGCGAAACACTGTTACTGCGGTCAGGCAATTCAGCTCTGTGAAACACTGAGCTTATGGCGAGGGGAGGACTGGGCGCGCCAGGTTGACACTCCCGTAATAGGCGGCACCCAGGGCACACCACACCCCATTTCGGTATTGGCTGTTTTATTCATTTGGCCAAAATTTCAATGCACCTCTATTTGTAACAGTGCATATTCTGCCACCATTCCCCATCCTCCCTCCAGAAGTCGCAGGGGAGTGTCTTAGTTTGACAGTCAATGGAAATCGAGTGGCTTTGCAGCCACCAGATCACTTCTATATATAACAAAAGGCCAGCTATGGTGTGGCTCATGGTTGCTACTGTATCCATGTGGCTGTTTTTAGCCCTTTACTGCACCGCTGTTAATAGTTATAGGAGTGACAGTAAAAGGGTTAAAAGCAGCAAGTTACCCACTTTTTAGCCTTGATATACCTTATAAATGCCTACGATCAAAAATTAAGAATTTTAGATGGCTGACCTCCTCAGCATTCTCCAAGTCATCAAGTCCTTCATCTTCTTCGGCATCATCAAAATCATCACCATCAAAACTGGAAGAGAGAAACAGATGGAAAATCCAAAATGTTTTCATTATCACAGGAACAGGAAATGAAAGAAGTTTTTTTTTTTTACAAAAGGTGATATCTGTTCTGTTGTGGTCTTAGAGGGAATATTCCTAATTTTGGCGAGATCTCCTCTAACTTTTGAAAACAGGAAGTGAAGGATAATCTCCCCAATGGGACTCAGTCTGCAAGCACACAGCGACAGGAGTCCTAACCATTCCTCACATTATACCAGGGCTTGAAAAATTTGCATGGAATCTAGGAGCCAGCTAAAAAAGTTAGGAACCAGGAACATGCCCCATCCCGCCAAGCTCTTGCACAAAAGCGAACGCATACGTGCGTAGTGCCCGCATGTGTAAATGGTATTCAAACCACACATGTGAGGTATAATCGCGATTGGTAAAGTGAGAGCAATAATTCTAGCCCTAGACCTCCCCTAACTCAAAACATGCAACCTGTAGAAAACATCGCCTATGGAGATTTTAAAGGGTTATAGTTTGTCGCCATTCCAGGAGCAGACGCAATTTTGAAGCATGACATGTTGGGTATCAATTTATTCGGCGTGACATCATTCACAATATAAAAAAAGTTGGGCCAACGTTACTGGTCTTATATTTTTGTTATAAAAAAAGGGGGGGGGTATTTTCCCCTCAAAATGTGCGCTTGCAAGACCCCTGCGCAAATACAGCACGACAGAAAGTATTGCAACGACCGCCATTTTATTCTCTAGGGTGTTAGAATAAAAAAATATATATAAGGTTTTGGGGTTCTAATTAGTGGGAAGGAGATGGCAGTGAAAACAGACAGGGGAAGCTTCATTAGCATTGCTGGTTGTCTTGTCATACCAACGGCCACCACAAGATGGCACCAGACGACAGAAGGAAGCATAGGCCTGCGAGAAGGCTGCAAAGCCGCTGCCTCAATTACTGGAGCGATCTCGTGGCATAGGAGGTGGGGGCACATGGAGACACAGGACACCCCCAGCTGTGCCGCGCCAGGCTGCCAACTCTAGTTTCAATTGCGAACCCTGCACTATTTCTAACTAAGCACTGAGTTACAGTGTGAAAACGCGTCAGTTTGTATGTGTTTTTTTGTGATTTGATTTTTACAATAATGAGAACAATTTTTTGAAGTGCGACTGTCCAAACCTTTCTTCATATATTATCCAAAATTTGTGTTGACTTTACATGTTAAAATATAACAGAAAGCATAACTTTAGTTTTAGAGAGCAAAGAAGGCTAGAACAGCCATCAGGTTTGTGTTGCTACCTAATAAAAATGGAAACTAAAGTGCCACACCACTGCCAAGAGGTCCAGCTGAAAATAAAAATTTAAAGTCAGCAGCTACAAACACTGTAGCTGCTGACTTAATAAGCACACTTACCTGTCCAGCCTGCCCACGATGTTGGCTGCCCGAGGCTAATCCATCCCCCAGATCGTGTGACGGTGCCACCAGCCTCACTAAGGGAAACAGGCAGTGAAGGTTTGCGCCTTCACTGCCCGTTTCCTGCGGGCGCTTTGTGAATGGGCAGCTGGTGTCTGGGAGACACCGCGAGGAGGAGAAGAGAGAAGATTCTAGTGGAAGAGGAAGTGGCAGATTAAGACGATCTGCCTAGCAACAGCCATTTCTGGCAAGTATAAAACAATATATATTTTTTCCAATTTTTTGGGCTATTTTAATTTTTTTTTAAGGATGGACCTCCACTTTAACTTGTTTCTAATAAAAGTTATGGGGACAATCCAAAAAGTAGTAGTATAGCTTGGATTGTCCATCAGACCTTTATAGTAGGAATAAAGTGGTATCTGGACCTATAAGCAGTGGTGTGGCACTTCTCCATTTTTGTTACATTACACGTGGAGGAGAGAGGAGATCCTTTGCAAGCCTCCTGCCCAGGAACCAGGTTATTTACATTCTGATATTGAAACCGAGATCATTAGCCAAGCATGATGGCATAAGCAGACCCCCCCCCCCCCCCCCATCATTATAGAATACCTCTTACTACAGACCCAAGAAGTATAGATACCCACCTTATTGCAGACCCCCCCATCACTATAGAATCCCTCTTACTGCAGACCCAAGAAGTATAGATACCCACTTTATTGCAGACCCCCCCCCCCCCCCATCACTATAGAATCCCTCTTACTGCAGACCCAAGAAGTATAGATACCCACCTTATTGCAGACCCCCCCCCCCCCCATCACTATAGAATCCCCCCCTTAGTACAGAGCACTGCACTATAGACACCCAATTTGGTGCAGACCCCCATCAGCATAGGCACTCCTCCCCCGCTGCACATGTCCATCTACTTAATAGAGTGTGTACAGTACAGACCTCAGAACAGCGCAAAGGTGCTGGCGACTTCGACCCTTGCTGTGTCAGTGGAGCGATCAGTGTAGGGCAGCGGGTGGTGTCGCATCTGCCGCTATCCACGGGTGTCACCCCTCTGTCGTGCATCACCCGGGTGCGGCCCGCAACCACGCCTGGCAACGCTCACAGATGCGGGCAGCGAGCGCAAGTACTGTCCACCAGAGGGCGCCAGTTCGAAGATGGAACGTGTATCCCGCTTCAGCAGGCTGCAAAAGCCGCGGCCTCGATTAATCGACCAGCCCGGCGCTAGTCCGCGCAACTGCTGCAGTGTAATCCAGGCGCCAGGATGCAATTTTCAGTCGCCATTGCGACCTGGGTTTTCTCGAGCCCTGGGTTAACCACTTCAAGAGCAAAGTCTCTGTAGTTGGGGTATGGCTGTTCTTTCCCACTCAAATCTTTCTGAAATTTGCAAATTTTGGGTCCCTAATGAAGACTTCCAATCCAGAACATTTTTTTATCCTATTAATAGTATGTTAAGATATCGTTCTCTTTGATATTATTCATTTTCTGGCTAGCTGATTCTTTAGTGTAGAACGTCTTATCTAAGCCAGACAATCGGCTTCCTTCGGATACTTTTGACACTTTGTGGGAACCACTGACACTAATACAGCGATTAGTGCTAAAAATATGCACCGTCACTGTACTGGTTGGGAAGAGGTTAAACATCTAGGGCAATCAAAGGGTTGAATGTGTTAATAGCCAGTGTTTGTGTTTACTATGTGTGCTGCTTTTACTAGGGGAAGAGATGGATTTGAGTCCCTGCTACGCAGGAACACAGAATTCATGATCCCCTTGTCAGAACGGAACTGAGCATTGATTACATAGGCAGTGCTCCATTGCGAGTCTCCACCCGATGATAGGCGGGTGCCGGAAGACATGGATTGCCCAACAACCTGTAGGCGGAAGTGCGAGATCACGTGTGTGTGTGTGTGTGTACACGCACACACACACGCACACACACAGGCTGCCCTGTGGCAGTAAAACTGCTATAGGGCAGCCAGCAAGTGGTTGAATCTGTAAACCCATTTCATATTCCTGATATGTGCCTGCTGTACCACTGTATATCCTGTTCTTTTTGTATTGCTTCCTGGAGCTCCTGCCAATCACTCTGGTTTCCTATTAAAAACTGACCGCACTAGGCAGGAGAGCACAGTGTGGTTAGTTCTCTAGCTGTGCTGGGAACTCAGCCTGCTTCCCTCCAATGATCAGACTTGTCCTGACACACCACCACCCCTGCACTGCCTTTCACTGGAAAGTTCAGTGTACTGATGTTTCTCTTCCCCCAGCTCTTATGAAGCTGAGAACAGAGGAAAAATGATCGGGGGGAAAAAAGGGGGGGGGGGTTTGTGTATTTATGTTTTTTTTTTTTATATCTACACACAAATGATTTGCCTTTCATTTCTATTTTAAACTGAATGGGCTGTTTTACAAGGTGAGGGTTTATAATCACTATGAAGTACCTATGATAGGGAACAGTGATCTGTTTTTTTTTAGTGAGCCCCCCCCCTACAGTTAAAAAAAACAAAACACAAAAGAGAACACTTAACCCCTTGATCACCCCCTAGTGTTAACCTCTCCCCGCCAGTGACATTTTTACATTGATCAGGGCATTTTTATAGCACTAATCAATGTAATAATATCACTGGTCCCCCAGATCGCCGCCATTACCAGTAACAATAAAAAATAACAGTCCCTAAATCTATCCCCTATTCTGCACACACAATAACTTTTGCGTGAAACAAACAATATATACTGCGATTTGTTTTAGAACAAAGATCGATGTGTACGGGGCTGTAGTTCCAGCATTATTTTTTCATTTAAAGCGGTTGTAAACCACATACATTTTTTTTTTCCCTTTTAAAACCTGCAAGGCAAAAGACATAATGAGCTAGTATGCACCACATACTAGCTCATTATGAAATACTTACCTCTGAACGAGGAAAGTAGAACTTGCCTGGTCCACGCCGAGCGAGATGTCATCTTGACTCGGCGTGTCTTCCGGGTATCGCCGCTCCAGCGATGTGATTGGCTGGAGCTGCGATGACGTCAGATTTCAAATCGGCAGGGTCCGGCGGATGCCGGTCCTTTCACCGTGGATTCCCGTCTGCACATGCGCCGCTGCAATCAGCGGCACATTGCGAGGGGAATATCTCCTAAACCGCACAGGTTTAGGAGATATTCTTTATACCTACAGTTAAGCCTTATTATAGGCTTACCTGTAGGTAAAAGTGAAAAAGTAGGTTTACAACCACTTTAACTAGGTCTGTGGCCTTAGATAGAGATCCCCTCTCTGTCTGTCCTGGTGACTTGTCACTGAATATAAAAAGGAAAAAAAAAAAAATCACACATTGAGTAGTCACCAAAACAGGAATGAAGGGGAAATCTTCAATGGGGGACACCTTTTCTGGTGACAATCAGAAACTCACTTTGCTGAGATTCCCTCTCTTCCTATTGCGGTTATGAAAAAGGAAATCTCCTCAATGGGACAGGTTATAACCCTCCCATACTTCACCCAAAATAAAAGAAAGCTCTGCCTTAATAACACAGCTATAAAAGGCGGAGAACATACAGTAAGGGAATGTACAGACACATGGCTAGTGAAGTGGCCGCATGAGCAGAGCACACAACGGCTTCCCTCACATGGCGCTAAACAATGCCCGCTAATAACATGCTCACTTGTCCTCGTTATCCGACATCTCTCCGCCGCCGTTCACTCAGCTCCTCTCCTTCCAGTACCTCGAACACAACTAGCTGCGACTCAGGAAGACCGAACACACCGGGACCGGAAAAGGAATTGAGTATTCCCTATGCCCCGCCCACAGGCTTCACCTGGAGCAGGAAACGGAACACAACGACCTGCTTTATCGCCCCGCCTACCAACAAACATTGATCCCGCCCCGTCTTGTTTCTACGGAAACAGAAAACATCTGCCTGGGCTTATCGAATAGTGAGAATTTACGGCGTTCTATTCGGTCTAATAGAGGTATGAGTGGGCGGGAGCACCGTCTTTCTAGATGTTTCTATATAGATTCCATTTGTGGTCCGATGCTTTAGATAAATGTATATATTTCAATACATTTTGCAGTTGGTGTCCCTGTATAGTAGATTCACATACGTGACTCGAATAGTTACAGTGGCGGCTGGTGCTCAAAATTTTTGGGAGGGCACAAACAAACGAGAAAAAAAAAAACCCCATCAATTTGCAACCTCACTGTACCCACCATCTGCCGCCAATGTGCCCATCAAACGCAGCCACTGTGCCCATCAAACGCAGCCACTGTGCCCATCAATCGCAGCCACTGTGCCCATCAAACGCAGCCACTGTGCCCATCAATTGCAGCCACTGTGCCCATCAAACGCAGCCACTGTGCCCATCAAACGCAGCCACTGTGCCCATCAAACGCAGCCACTGTGCCCATCAAACGCAGCCACTGTGCCCATCAATTGCAGCCACTGTGCCCATCAAACGCAGCCACTGTGCCCATCAAACGCAGCCACTGTGCCCATCAATTGCAGCCACTGTGCCCATCAAACGCAGCCACTGTGCCCATCAAATGCAGCCACTGTGCATATCAAACATAGCCACTGTGCCATAAAATTGTCACCAATGTGCCATGCCATTGTCGCCACTGTGTTAATCAATTGTCGCCACTGTGCCATGCCAAACGCAGCCACTGTGCCATCAATTGTCACCACTGTGCCATGCCAAATGCAGCCACTGTGCCATGCCATTGTTGCCACTGTGCCCATCAATTGTCGCCACTGTGCCATGCCATTGTCACCACTGTGCCCATCAGTTGTCGCCACTGTGCCATGCCAAACGCAGCCACTGTGCCATCAATTGTCACCACTGTGCCATGCCAAACGCAGCCACTGTGCCATGCCATTGTCCCACTGTGCCTATCAATTGTCGCCACTTTGCCATGCCAAACGCAGCCACTGTGCCATGCCATTGTCGCCATTGTGCCCATCAATTGTCGCCACTGTGCCATGCCAAACGCAGCCACTGTGCCATGCCATTGTCGCCATTGTACCCATCAATTGCCGCCTTATTGCCCCCTCCGCCTGGCACTTACCTTTCTCGGTCAGCCATCCTCGGATCCCCCTCCACAACCCCTCAAAGTAGTCCCACCCTCGATGTCGCTTCAGCCAATCAGGTTACCAGTCGCCAGATCCGGTGAACCTGATTGGCTGAGATGCGTGTCAGTGTTGACCAAGGAACACACACCCCGTGCGTCCCCTGGTCAACTTTTTGGAAGCTGATTACAGCCCTCAGGCTGTAATCGGAAAGCCTATCAGAGCCGCGGGACACTTCCACAGCCAACCAGCTGCCGTTATTCAGATGGCCGGCCATCTGAATAGTGGGCAGCAGCGACAATACATAGATTCATGCATTGCATGAATCTATGTATTGTTTTTCAGTGGCGGTGCAGGAGCGAGAGGGGGCGGCACTCCTGCGCCCTCTATGGACGCACCGCCACTGGGTGTAATGGAATTTCAGGGCATTACATTGATGGGACCAGGGCCAGTGCTACACTAGGCAAACTAGGCAGCCGCCTAGGGCGCCCGGCTACTGGTGTTTCTACTCTCTTCTCTCTGTATCAAGCAACTAAGTCTCAGCATCAACAGGCAGCCTCTGCTCCGTTCGCACATAGGGGGTTATTTACAAAAGGCAAATCCACTTTGCACTACAAGTGCAGTCACTGTAGATCCGAGGGGGACATGCAAGAGGAAAAAAACAGCATTTTTGCTTGCACATGATTGGATGATAAAATCAGCAGATCTTCCCCTCATTTCAGAGCTTCCCCTCAGATCTACAGCGACTACACTTACAAGTGCACTTTCAAATGCACTTGCAGTGCACTTCTAGTGCAAAGTGTATTTGCCTTTCTTAAATAACCCCCATTGTATCTTTCTCTGTCGTAGGGTTAGTGTTTTGGTCAGGGTCAAAAGTCAAAGGTCAGGGTAAGTATCTTTTGGACAGGATTTTTTTTAAATTAGGCCCCTTTCACACTGAGAAGTTTTTCAGGCATTTAGCGCTAAAAATAGCCCCTAAATAACTCCTGCCCTGCAGTCTCAATGTAAAAGCCCGAGGGCTTTCATACTGGAGCGGTGCGCTAGCAGGACCACTCCAAAAGTCCTGCTAGCAGCATATTTGGAGCAGTGAAGAAACGGTGTGTTTACTGCTCCTCCACCGCTCCTTCCCATTGAAAGCAATGGAAAACCGCGGCAATACCCCCGGCAATGCGCCTCTGTCGGCAGTATTAACCCTTTTGTGGCTGCTAGCGGGGGTTAAAACCGCACCACAATCGACCGAATACCGCTGCAATTCCGACGGTATAGCGCCTCTAAAAATAGCGCCGCTATACCGTCAGCGAACCTCCCGCCCCCGTGTGAAAGGGGCCTTAGTATCAGCGTCAGTGTGATTTAGGCAGAATAAAAAAAAAAAGCAAACTGTGCCCTATTGTTTCTGGGCTGTACTACTGGTACACACAACAACTAACATACATGTACGTGGCATCGCTGTGATCATCAGGAGCGAGAGAATTTGTTTTGGGTTGCTCTTTGATGGTAGGTTATGGTAGTAGTAAGAAATATACAGCTAAAAAATGTATATATATATATATTTTTTTTACTATTTTGGACCAGTTTTCCTTTGATAATAAAAAATTAATTAGAAGATATCCATTATCATTTACAATCAAATGATAGCCAGTATAACCTACCTGGATGCAGTAGTTGTACAGATGTCAAAGTTGCAAAATTGGGCTTAGGCATTAAGATTTGTTTTACCCATAGGCATGAAGGGGTTAATACCAAGTGATTTACAGCCATTGTACCACGCAACAAATGTTTTTCTTTATACGCGATCAATGTCTATAAATGATCAGGGAAAAGCTCTGAGCTTCCAGAAGGTCTCTTGTATGGGGGTTTCCCCGAAAATAAGACCTACCCCGAAAATAAGACCTAGTGTGATTTTCGAGAAGGGCTGCAATATAAGCCCTACACCAAAAATAAGCCCTAGTTTAAAGTGTTGTTGAAATACTCCCTATTACAGTGTTATTAGGTGTAGACTGTGTGTGGTAATGCGATCTAGTTGTGCCAAATACCTTCGGCATAGTGCTGACCTCCCACTGCTCTCAGCTGATCTCACGCTGCTCTCCTCTTCTCCTCTCCTCTCAGCTGTCAGTGGGGGATCTCAAGCCCCCCTCCCTCTGCAGTTCTCGGAGCTGGGAGGAGGCTTTCGACGGGGCACAGAAGCGCCGAGTGGCGCTCAGCTGATGTCACTCTGCTCTTCTGCAAGTTGTCAGCGGGGGATGTCAGGCCCCCCTCCCTCTGCAGTGCTCGAAGAGGGAAAGAGAGCTCCGGTGGGTTACAGATGTGCCCAGCACTATAAGAAGGTATGTGGCACTAATGGATTGCAGAGACATATACATTCTGCAATATGTGGTGCTGTATGAGTGGATTCTAGGATTTTACAAGCACTTTACACGGTTCCACAGGGGATTTCTGACAGGCATGGGAGAGAAAAGACAGCACATGGCATGATAAGACCTACCCCGAAAATAAGCCCTAGTGTGTTTTTGGCTGCCAAAATTAATATAAGACCTGGGCTTATTTTCGGGGAAATACGGTATATACTCACACACACACGCTTTTTTTCCCTTATTTTATTTAATTCACCACTAGGTCTGAGAAACACAAAAATGTCAGTACTTTATGGTGCCTGCTATAAAGCTAAACTGTTAAGCTGGCCACACATACAATTTTCTTATAATTTCATACAAATTGAAAGTGATTAGGTTTGACCTTATATTATATGGTTTTGGTAAATCTAAAATAAAATTGTACATGAAAATTGTATAATGGGTGGCCAGCCTTACTTTGCTAATAAGCAGTATATTAGTATTAAAAAAATACAGTTACCTGTTAGCACACATGTCGTATGAGGATTAAAGAACTGATATATTTACTTTGTTCTGATTTTCATAGCATCGCTATGTCAAGGCAGGATGGAAATGTTCAAGTGCCGTTGGGTACTGGTTTCTGGAACAGTCCAAAACCAACTCAGTACAGCAAAGAAACTCAGGACCTGCTGAAAGGTGAAGTTACATATATAGTAAATGGCTGTCAATATCATTGTTGCTGCGACTAAACTTAAAGTGGATGTAAACCTGATTTATGAAATTTGGGCTGGGCACATATATCTGCAGTGTTTTCTTATCTCTCTTAAAAGCCCTATGTCCTATAGCTTTCTCCTGCCCCGTTCTTTTGTTATCAGCATGAGAACACCTGACAAGTTCTCTGACACAGTTAAAAGCAGCAGACGTTCTGTGTTGGGGAGGATGCTATTAAAGCTATTAAAGCGGAACTCCACCCTATTTAAGACATGAGCTCATTATTACTGCTGCTTGTCACACAAGTTAAAGTGGACGTTTTTTTTTTTTTTTTTAATCGTTACAGTCCCTTTAGACATCGCTTCCTGTCTGCACGAGCTGCGGGTATTTTGCGGGTAGAACGTCACTCCCCGTACCCTGGGAGCTTCCGTCATAGCTCCCAGTATTCATTGCAGACCCTTGCTATGAAGTATCGCGGTATTTCGGAAACCCAGTGACGCGATCACATAAACAAACATAAACAAACTGTGGAGGGCGTTACAAGTGAGCATGCGCGGGATCGCATTCACGGCAACAAGGAAGTGGCTGCTTGTTCAGCATCTCATTCCCCCAAGCAAAATGGAATCCGCTCTACTAACATAATATAACTTTTTATCGGAGACGGAATCAGAAAGCGGGGGACTTAGCACAGCTAACTCGTGACTAGTTTTATAGTATGCAACAAAGAAATTAATGACCAAAAAATAAATAAAAAATTGTTATGGCTGTGCGAGATCCACTTTAATAGATTAGCAGAGCCCTGTACAATTCAAGGAACAGAACTGAAAGTCTCTACCTATGAGGAGGGGGGATGTGTGCCTTTCCTCCAATCAGCTGTCTTGGCTGTATGCCCAGGCTTCACTGCAGTGCTAACAAGGAAGAGAAAATCTCCTAACACAATCTGAACTTTCTAAAGAATATATAAAGCTGAAGACAGCAGATATACATGTAAAACTTGTAGGGAGATTTGTTTCATACTTGTGTGTCATCTGAGGCTGTTCACTTCACTGGGTATATGTGAGGGTTTACATCCACTTCAATGCTGAGAGTTGTAATACCTATAATTTTCTATTTGTTTAACATAAGCATTGGAAAAAACACAAGATAACCTACATCAGTGGTTCTCAACCTCAATCCACAAGTACCCCCGACAGGCCATGTTTTGGGCATTTCTCTTAGGCCGCGTACACACGATGAGACATGTCTAATCATCAGCATTACTTTTCACTTCCAATGCTACCTAGCTTTGTGCATTATTTACCTTACTAAAGGCTCTTCTTGGTGAAAAAAGAAGAGGGTGCAGTATGCTTTCTGTGAAACTAGCAAAAGTGTGCCAGTTCCAGAACAAGCAACGCTGAAGAAGTGTTATAGTGGTGCTGTATGTGTAGCAGAGAAGTGCAGAAAGCATGACATAGCAGGCAGTATGTGCAGGGGGGGGTACACATACAGTACTGTATGTGTAGGGCAGGAGTGCAGAGAGTATAAAAAGAGAACAGTATGTGCAGGTGGGAAGTGCAGACGGTATGACAGTGGGCAGTATGTGCAGGTAAAGAGTGAGAAGAATATAAGTGCTGCCAGTATGTAGAGGAAAACAATGTGGAGGGTATAAGAGCAGGCAGTATGTGCATAGGGTATGAGAAAAGACATCATTATAAAGCCCCCCAGTCTCCTGGGACAGCATTGTCAGTATACTCTAAGGTTGAGAAAACATCACTGCCAGCCCCTTCTCATGCACTGCTCCTCCTGTGTCACTCTAGTAAATCGAAGCCTCTAAATACCTCAATTACGCCGCTCTTTCGTGGACCTGGTCATGTGACGGCTCTTCTCTGATGTTTCATTGATGGTCACGTGACCGCTCTCCTCCTCCAATCAAAAGATAACTTCAAGGAGGAGGCGGAGCAGGAGGAGCAGAGCGGCCAGAAAAGGCGTAGTTAATTGTAGACATGTGCAATTCGTTTAGTTCCAAATTAGTTTTTCAACAAATATAGGCAAATTTGTTAATTCTGAAATATCCGATTTTTTCCGAATATTCGGAAATGTGAAAATTGGGAGATTCAGAAAATTCTAAATTTGAAAATTCTAAATTTCGAAGATTCGGAAATTGTAAATTTGGAAATCCAAAAATAAAAATGAAAATTCGAAAATTATGAACAAATCTGAAAATTCAAATACCTGAAAACTCTAAAATCTGAAATAATAACTTAAAGTGGATGTCACAATGTTGATCAGGGGTGCCCAACCAGTGGCCCGGGGGCCACATGTGGCCCGCGGAGCCCTCTGATGTGGCCCGCGACCTCCTGCTCTGGGATGGAATAGAATAGAATAGAATACTGTTATTAAAGGTCAGTTTATTACTAAAATCACAGGGCCAGATTCACAGAGCCCTTACTCCTGTCTAACTCGCATTAGACTGGAGTACTTTCAAATTACGCGCGTTTTTTTACTACTCTGAAACCTCAAACCATGAAAATACGGCTGCGGGCTTCAGTCCGGCTGGCTTACGTGTTCGTACGCCTTCGGATCTACGCTGCAATAAATTTATGGCCGCTGGGTGGAGTTCCCGTCGTTTTCCGCGTCGGGGTATGCAAATGAGCTTTTGCCGACGAGCCACGAAGTTACGAACGTCAATCGCAATCTCTTACGGCATCTTTAGTCATCTTTTTGCTGCGTAAAATTATACCAGCTTTTTGCTGGTCTAATATTAGACAGCCCATGTTAAGTATGGCCGTCGTTCCCGCGTCGAATGTCAACGTCTTTTTTTATTTTTTACGTAAGTCGTCCGGGAATAGGAATGTACGTAAACGACGCTACTCAAACAACGAATGACGTATCGACGTTATTTCGCGCAATGCACGGCGGGAAATTTCTGAACGGAGCATGCGCAGTTCGATCGCCGTGGGGACGCGCCTAATTTAAATGCTTCACGCCCCCTAATCGCGTATTTCGATTACGCGACGAGAAATACACTACGCCGCCGTACCGTAAGGGACAAAATCTACCAGAATCAGCATATAGCCTGGTAAAATACGGCGGCGTAGTGTATCTCTGATACTCTGCGCCAATGTAATTGTATCTGAATCTGGCCCACAGTGTTTATATGGGCATATCTGTTCTGCAGTAGCTACTGGGCTGCTTTCTAACTAATCTGCAGATGTAGAGCAGTGCACCGGCAGGTTACCTGCACTGAGCCATACACTTCTGTTATTACCTGTGAGTTTGAGCTTTCTGAAAGTACAACAAACCTGCAGAATATAATAGAAGTCTATTGCAAAGTGTAGAAAAGCCAAAAGGTACACTGCGTTGTACCCGCGGTGCGGGTAACCTGCAGCTCATCAGTGTGAAAGCAGCCATTTGCCCCTTTCACATGGTCCAATTGGACCCTCCATTCACCTTTAAGGAGTGGCCGATGTAAACTGACTTGTGTCCTACCTCCAATCTGATCCGGCTGTGTCTGCGTCCGCTCTGCATATGCAACGTGAAAATGGACCTGCCATCCGCTCGCTCCGCTGATTGTGGCCCGTGACCAGTTACCAAGTATCTTAAGTGGCCCTCGCGCTTCAAAAGGTTGGGCACCCCTGATGTAGAGTATAAGATTTCCTATCATCTGTGCCCAGTCTTGCCACACAGAGTTAATCCACCTCTGGGCAATCTTCTTTTATTGTTCAGTAAGATAAAACAGACTTCCAGATGAAAACCTGTCTAATTAAAAAGTCCTTACCGCCCCCTTGCTTGGAGTGACAGGTTATTTACATATCTCTCCTGGATGTTATCATAATATGAGGTGATCCACAGTTCATAGACAAATGACCAGGATGTGTTACCGTGTTTCCCCGAAAATAAGACACCGTCTTATATTTTTTTTTCCTCAAGAAATCACACTATGGCTTATTTTCGGGGGGTGTCTTATTTTTATTACAGAAAATAAAGGTTGCCTACCTGAACCACACTTGCGCTTCTTAGCATTTCCTCTGTCCACCTGTAGACTGAGATTATCGTATTCTGCACGCCATTTTTGGACCATTCGGATATCCAACTTCTTCTCTTTGCACTCATCTTGTCTGGCTGTACAGAAAGATAGGCCAGCAAAGCCGATGTGGAGCAAAGTGGAGCTGGGGTGATCTCTTTGGGCTCAGTAGCAGCTTTTCCCCCTATCCCCTGGTGTTTGTGTGGGGTGAGAGAGGGGTCTGCTGGTCAGTGCTGGGAGAAGCTTTACAGCTTTACACAGCGTTCTTCTCCTCACTTCAGTTCCAGTACAGTACTGTACGCCTATCACATGTTGTTTCCCGCTCCGCGCCGCGCCGTTACGCATACGACACTACGTCTTATTATCGGAGATTCGCCACGTCTTATTTTCGGAGATTCGACACTACATCGCTACGTCTTATTTTCGGAGGGGTGTCTTATATTTCGATCTTGTGCCGAAATCCCGCTACGGCTTATTTTCGGAGTACGTCTTATTTTCGGGGAAACACGGTATGTGTGGAGAAAGAGATAAATCCCCCCCCCCCCCCCACATAACACATCCTGGTCACTTGTCACCAAATTTGAAAGGAAATTCCAATATAAACTGAGCTTATATAGTGAAATGCAGTATTTAGAAGCCTGTAACAGTTTTGATGTTGAATTTTAAAAGCAGCGGCAAGCCTGCTGATCTCACAGGTTTGCTGATGTGACCAAACACCGCTGCTTTTAAGATTAAACATTAAAAAAGTGTTACGGATTTCTAAATACTGAATTTTACTTTATAAGCTGAGTTTACTGTGAAAAGAAAGACTCCGGTGGGTGTATAAAGATGTCCGCTGGTCGACTTCTAACTCCATGCTTACTGCAGACGAGTGCGGGTTTACCAAGATGGCCGCGAGGCCACGTCACTTTGGCTGAGCATCGCGTGCATGCGCAGTAGACCGGGTATCAGCTTTGTGATGGGTAGCGGCTATCTGATAGAACACATACAGATTTGCTACACAGGCTCCGCTTCCTGCACAAATGTTGCACTTTTCTTGTTCCCACAATGCACTTATATAGGTTTGCTGACTTTTTTTTTCTTGCAGTGATGATGCAGGAATCCAAGCTGACAAACTTCCAGCAGCGTCAGATAAAAGATCATTTACAGAGTAAGAGTTCTTGAAATTTCCTCTGCCTTTCTAGTTGGGGGTGCATTTATAAAGCAGTGAATGTGATATTTATCAATCATTCACTGCAGGTGTATCTTCCTGGTGCATGTGGTGATTCACCACCTCAGAATGTTTGGAGTTGCATGCACTGCTTTAGACAAATGCCCCTATAAGTCTCTCCTTTATCATGGTGATTTTATATTGCATGAATTATCCTCTCAGCAACAACATCAACTAGGGACCCTTTCAGGCGGTTGTGGTGCCAAACATTATTCTTCTGAATCTCACAGAGAAACTAACTCAAAATGTCAATACCCTTGGTCCCCCTTTTGCTATACAGTACCAACGCTACCAGAAAAAATAAAATAACATTGTCTGGAGCAGGGCAGGGGTAGGCAACTTATCCGCTTGCCGACCAGCTCACGCACCTATACGTCGACAGAATGGCAGGGCTGTGCAACGCAACGCATATATATGTTGCTTTGAATTTCGTGCCCCTGCCGCCAACTCTGTGACTGTGCCCACGGGCTCTATGTCTACCGGTGTCCCGGGATTGTGTCACAAAGCTTCAGAATGGGGGGGGATGCCTATGTAAACAAGGCATTTCCCTGTTCTGTCTAGTGACAGGACACAGATCTACTGCTCCCTGTAATCGGGAGCAGTGATCAATGTTGTGTCACTGGTAGCCCAGCCCCCACACAGTTAGATTTACTCCCTAGGACACACTTAACCCCTTCCTTGCCCCCTTCCCTGCCAGTGTCATTTACACAGTAATCAGTGCATTTTTAAAATACCGATCGTTGTATAAATGACAATGGTCCCAAAATAGTGTCAAAAGTGTTCGCCATAATGTCGCAGTCATGATAAAAATTGCTGATCGCCGACCTTACTAGTAATATATATTTTTTATAAAAATGACATAAAACTGTCCCCTAGACGCGATAACTTTTGTGCAAACCAATCAATCTTATTGCAAATTTTTTAGGGGATACTGTATTTATTGGCGTATAACACTCAGTTTTTTACTCTGAAAATAGAGGGTTAACTTTGCCTGTGTGTTATACGCAGGGGGCGTATAATTTTTTTTCTCCTAAAACTTCCCTCTTGAAGTTAGGGTGCGTGTTATACACCAATAAATACAGTATTTGATATAGCAAAAAGTACAAAATACTTTTTTTCAAAATGATTGCTTTATTTTTGTTTATAACGCAAAAAAATAAAAACCGCAGAGGTGATCAAATACCACCAAAAGAAAGTTCTATTTGTGGGAAAAAGGGAGCCACGTCGCACGCAATTGTCAGTTAAAGCGACGCAGTGCCAAACAGTGGCCCGGACATTTGGCAGCCAAATCCTCTGGGGCTGAAGTGGTTAAAGGGGTGGTGATTTACCTGAACAACATGGAAAAAGTCAAAGATTACCGGGCACAGTGTCGCCTCCTCAGGCCGGGTCGCACAAGAACAGGCAGCAGCTCACAGCAGAGGTCCCGTGTGTCTCCATTACCCGTTTCAGGTCAGATTTCGGCCCAAATTTTGGGCTGAGTTCAGACCTGAAACGGACTAAAAGACACACAGGACTCCTGTGCAATTTGCACTGGAGCCACTGCGCAGATGTGTGAATCGCCTCCATTGAGAGCCAGTCATAATCTCCTGCTCTGCGAATTGGATGCAGAGAAACCCACATCCATTTCCTATTATTCTAGGGTGACCAGACATCCCCAGTTTCAGGGGACAGTCCCCTGATTGAGGACACTGTCCCCGGACCAAGTCTGTCCCTGGTTTTGTCCCCAGATTGGATTTAATAGGGGGCAGGGGCAATTTCAAAGACAGTCAGTGCAGAATAAAAAGAAAAAAAATTGAATTACACCCCCCCCCCCGCTCTGCCGTGCCTACTAGCATAGGGGGGTTGTATTTTTCCCATAATCTGTGCCCCTTTCTGAGGATCATGTGCTGGTCGGAGCGGAGGGAATATTTCTTCAGTTTCGGGCACATGTTCTTCTGCCTTGGCTCAAGTCCTGGCCAGCCACCTGCCTATCTCCTTGCCTTCCCTTCCTCCGCTCCCTGTCCAGTAGTAGCCGGGGCCCGAAGAGTAAGGCCCCATACACACGAGCAGACAGATTTGTTCAAATCGGTCGGGCCGACCGATTTGAACAAATCTGTCTGCTGGGGACATATTGGTTTGATCGTGTACACACGATCTAACCAAAATCCCTGCCGCCAGACGGCGCGGTGACGTGGCGGTGACGTTGACGCCGCCACGTCACCGCACCAGGAAGTAAAACACTTCCGCACATGCGTCGAAACCATTCGGCGCGTGTGCGAGAAGACATGTCTGCTGGTTAGCGTACTAACCAGCAGACATGTCGGGCGGACGGGTTCCCAGCCGACAGATTGGTAAGCATGCTTTCCAATCTGTCGGGTGGCCAAATCCGTCTGTTTGCCCGTACACACGATCGAATCTGTCTGCTGAAACGGTCTAGCAGAACGTTTCCAGCAGACAGATTTGATCGTGTGTACAAGGCCTAAGACTTGAGAGGCTGTGAGGTGGGCGGCGACGGGCAGAGAGTTGCTGATTGTTGCCATTACTAGTAAAGAAAAAATATGTCCCCGGATTTCATTTAAAAAATCTGGTCACCTTATATTATTCTGAACCCAGCCTCACACCTGATTTAAACCTCTAATTGCCATAGTACCGTGTCGCAGTCGTGTGCATTGCATGGCAATTGTGGGTTTAAATTAGGTGGTGAGGTAACATATCGCCTCCTCACCACCTGTCATACACACTCAGGGGAGCAGCAGCAGTGCCTGGCGGGGTTAAAACCCTGCGGTTGAGACGCTGTTTTACTGCCCCCAATCCCTACCCCCTTTAGATTCTGAGGCAGCAGCCAAAGGTATACACATTCTGCAGCAGTAATTAAGCCCCTTGTTGCATTTGGTGGGTGCTACCGCCTGCCAAATTGGGGCCACTCTGCAAGTGCCCTGCAACTGCATGCTTTTGCGGAGTCCAAGGGGTTAAAGCAGGTGGTGAGGAAGCAACACAACGCTACCTGCTTTAACCTCTTGTTTGCTGTAGTGCACAAGGTTGCAGGGCACTTGCAAAGCTGCCTCATTCACTTGAATGGGTCATGCCTGGTTCCATTGGCTTTGCTTGGCTCCCCCGGTTCCATCTTCTGGTGGCCCGTGTCACACCTCACCGCCCGCAGCCCAGTCTGGCTTCTTCCCACTACTGGCTACTGGATGGGTGCAGTGTGCACTGGATTGGTGCAGTGTGAACTGGATGGGTGCAGTGTGACGAGCAGTGCACACTGGATGGATGCAGTGTGATGTGCAGTGCACACTGGATGGGTGCAGTGTGACGTGCAGTGTGCACTGCATGCGTGCAGTGTGAACTGCAGTGTGCACTGGATAGGTGCAGTGTGGCGTGAAGTGCGATGTGCAGCAAGCACTGGATGTGAACTGTGAGCTGTGCAGTGCGCACTGGATGGGCACAGTGTGACATGCAGCACGCACTGGATGATTGCATTGTGATGTGCAGTACTTACTGGGTGGGTGCAGTGTGACATACAGTGCACACTGGATAGGTGCAGTGTGACATACAGTGCGCACTGGATAGGTGAAGTGTGCACTGGATGGGTGCAGTGTGACATGCAGTGCACAGTGGATGGATGCAGTGTGATGTGCAGTGCACACTGGATGGATGCAGTGTGATGTGCAGTGCACACTGGATGAGTGCAGTGTAACGTGCAGTGTAACACGCAGTGCACACTGGATAGGTGCAGTGTGCACTGGATCTGTGAAGTTTGCACTGGATTGGTGCAGTGTGATGTGCAGCAAACACTGGATAGGTGCAGTGTTATGTGCAGTGTGCACTGGATGGGTGCAGTGTGACATGTAGTGTAACACACAGTGCACGATTGATAGGTGCAGTGTGACATGCAGTGAGCACTGCATGGGTGAAGTGTGCACTGGATTGGTGCAGTGTGACGTGCAGTGCGCACTGGATGGGTGCAGTGTGGTATGCAGTGCACACTGGATGGGTACAGTGTGGCATGCAGTGTGGCGTGCAGTGCTCACTGGATGGGTGGGGTGTGCACTGGATGGGTGCAGTGTGACTTGCAGTGCGCGCTGAATGGGTGCAGCGTGACACGCAGTGCGCACTGGATGGGCGCAGCGTGACATGCAATGCGCACTGGATGGGTGCAGTGTGACATCCAGTGCACACTGGATGGGTGCAGTGTGATGTGCAGTGTGCACTGGATGGGTGCAGTGCACACTGGATGGGTGCTGTGTGACGTGCAGTGTGCAGTGCGCACTGGATGGGTGCAGTGTAATGTGCCGCATGCATTGGATGGATGCAGTTTGATGTGCCCTATTCACTGGACATGCACTGCACACTGGATGAGTGCAGTGCACATTGGATGGGTGCAGTGTGATATGCAGTGCGCACTGGATAGGTGAAGTGTGACATGCAGTGTGCACTGGATGGATGCAGTGTGATGTGCAGTGTTCACTGGATGGGCGCAGTGTGACATGCAGTGCAGCGCTGGATGAGCGCAGTGTGCACTGGATGGGTGTAGTGTGTACTAGATGGGTGCAGTGTGATGTGCAGTGCGCACTGGATGGGTGCAGTTAGGTCTGCAGTGTGCACTGGATGGGTGCAGTGTGACCTGCAGTGCGCACTTGATGGATGCAGTGTGCACTGGATGGGTGCAGTGAGATGTCCACTGGATGGTTGCAGTGTGACATGCAGTGCTGTGGAGTCGGAGTCGAGGTGTCAGAGGAAATTTTGGGTACCTGGAGTCGGAGTCGGAAACAATGCACCGACTCCAACTCCTACTAAATTTAGATTGGAATTTAAAAAAAGCAAGTTTAAATGTCCCAATTCACAAAAAATTATAATTAATGACTTCTCTACTGTAAGAATAAAGACCAATGCATGCAGTGCCTCACGTAACCGCAAAACGAACACGTTAAGTGACCGTGAAGAAGCATGCTTTTCAAGTGCTTCACTATATGGCACGCAACGCACAATTAGGAGCTGCATAACTTATACTTTCCATAGTGTTGTGTTCTGCTTTTCCAGGGAACGCAGCGTCCATGTGTAACCTAGCCTCTCACTGATAAGGGATTAAATAAATATGTTTTTTGCAGGACTAGAGACACTTGTATAAGTGAAGGGAATGGAGGGCCAATAGTTCAAGACTGAAGCTGTAAACCATTGGAAAAACTGCTGTCATTTAGCTAAGGCTATAAAAACTTGTAAACTCTGATTGTTAGCTTAAACTTTAAACATGACTATGGGATTCTCCTAGGAAAATCATGTTTTATAATAAATGCCCCTTCCTGGATCCTCCCACTGCCCTATCTTCAGCAGCAGATCAGCTGTGTTTGTCTTTTGCTTAACCACTTAACACCCGGAATGCATTATTGTTCTGACAGGACGTCATATGACGTCCTGTCATTTAAAGCCGCTAGGGGGGCAATCGCCCGTCACGTTACCCGTGATTGCCGAGTAACTGAGCAGGGACGTGGAACTCTGTGTGTAAACACAGAGCTCCACGTCCTGTCAGGGAGAGAGGAGACCAATCTGTGTCCCTTGTACATAGGGACACAATCGGTCACCTCCCCCAGTCACCCCCCTACAGTTAGAACACTACTTTATTTAACCCCTTCCCCGCCCCCTAGTGGTTAACCCCTTCCCTGCCAGTCACATTTATACAGTAATCAATGCATATTTATAGCATTGTTCACTGTATAAATGTGAATGGTCCCTAAAATGTGTCAAAAGTGTCCGATGTGTCCGCTATAATGTCACAATCCCCCCAAAAAATGGCAGATCGCCGCCATTCCTAGTAAAAAATAAATACAAAAATCATAATTATGTCCCCTATTTTATAGGCAATATAACTTGGGTGCAGTGTGATATGCAGTGCGCACAGGATTGGTGCAGTATGATGTGCAGTGTGACCTGCAGTGCGCACTGGATGGGTGCAGTGTGCACTGGATGGGTGCTGTGTGCACTGGATGGGTGCAGTGTGACCTGCAGTGTGCACTGGATGGGTGCAGTGTGACCTGCAGTGTGCACTGGATGGGTGCAGTGTGACATGCAGTGAACACTGGATGGGCACAGCGTGATGTGCAGTGTTCACTGGATGGGTGTAGTGTGACATCCACTGCACACAGGGTGAGTACAATGTGACCTTCAGTGTGCACTAGATGGGTGCAGTGTGATGTGCAGTGTTCACTGGATGGGTGCAGTGTGACATCCACTGCACACAGGATGGGTGCAGTGTGATGTGCAGTGTGCACTGGATGGGTTCAGTGTGATGTGCAGTGCGCACTAGATGGGTGCAGTGAGGTTTGCAGTGCGCACTGGATGGTTGCAGTGTGACATGCAGTGTGCACTGGATGGTTGCAGTGTGACATGCAGTGCACACTGAATTGGTGCAGTGTGGCGTGCAGTGTGCACTGGATGGGTGCAGTGTGTCGTGCAGTGCGCACTGGATGGGGGCAGTGTGATGTGCAGTGCATACTGGATGGGTGCAGTGTGATGTGCAGTGTGCATTGTATGGGTGCAGTGTGATGTGCAGTGTTCACCGGATGCACACTGGATGGGCGCAGTGCGCACTGCATGGCTGCAGTGCGCACTGGATGGGTGTAGTGTGATGTGCAGTGCATACTAGATGGATGCAGTGCACACTGGAAGGGTGCAGTGTGACATGCAGTGCGCACTGGATGGATGCAGTGAGGTGTGCACTGGATGGTTGCAGTGTGAAATGCAGTGTGCACTGGATGGGTGTAGTATGACATGCAACACTAACTGGATGGGTGCAGTGAGGAGTACACTGAATGGGTGCAGTGTGATGTGCAGTGTTCACTGGATGGGTGCAGTGTGGCATCCACTGCACACTGGATGGGTGCAGTGTTCACTGGATGGGTGCAGTGTGACATGCAGTGTGCACTGGATTGGTGCAGTGTAACATGCAGTGCACACTGGAGGTGCAGTGTGACATGCCGTGTGCACTGGATGAGCGCAGTGCGCACTGGTGCAGCATGATGTGCAGTGTGTACTAGGTGGGTGCAGTGTGACATGCAGTGAAACATGCAGTGCACACTGGACAGGTGCAGTATGACATGCAGTGTGCACTGGATTGGTGCAATGAGGTGTGCACTGGATGGGTGCAGTGTGACCTGCAGTACACTGGATAGGTGCAGTGGGTGCAGTGTGCACTGGAATGGTGCAGTGTGACCTGCAGTGCGCACTGGATGGGTGCAGTGTGACACAGTGTGCACTGGATGGGTGCAGCGTGACATGCAGTGAGCACTGGATGGGAAGTGAGATGTGCAGTGCTCAATGGATGGGTGCCCTGTGACGTGCAGTGTTCACTGGATTGATGCAGTGTGATGTGCAGCAGTGCGCACTGTATGGGTGCAGCGTGATGCTCAGTGCAACATGCAGTGCGCACGGGATGGCTGCGCGCTGCACATCTCATGCACCCATCCAGTGTGCACTGCACAAATTCAGTGCGCTCTGCACATCATACTGCAACCATACAGTGCACACTGCACATCTCACTGTGCCAATCCAGTGAGCACTGCACCTATTCAGGGCACACTGCACCCTGCATGTCACACTGCACCAATCCAGTGTTCAGTGCACATCACACTGCATCCTGCAGTCTCACTGCACCAATCCAGTGAGCACTGCACCCATCCAGTGCACACTGCATCCACCCAGTGCACACTGCATGTCTGAAAGGGCGCACTGCAAGTCACATTGCACCCATCCAGTGCGCATTGCACGTCACACTGCACCCATCCAGTGCACACTGCACATCTCACTGGGCCCATCCAGTGCACACTGCACATTGCACTGCACCCACCCAATTCATACTGCACGTCACACTGCACCTATACAGTGCGCACTGCACATCACACTGCTCCAATCCAGTGCACACTGCATGCCACACTGCGCCCATCCAGTGCGCACTGCAATCTCACTGCCCTGCATGTCACACTGCTCCAATCCAGTGTGCACTGCACATCTCACTGCACCCTGCATGTCACACTGCTCCAATCTAGTGCACACTGCACCCATCCAGTGCGCAAGGCATGCCACACTTCACCCATCCAGTGCGCACTGCACGACACACTCTACGCATGCAGTGTGCACTGCATATCATACTGTATGTATCCAGTGCGCTCTGCACCCAACCAGTGCACTCATCCAGTGCACACTGCATTCCACACTGCACCTGTGCAGTGCGCACTGCATGTCACACTGCACCCATTCAGTGCAAGCAGCACTCATACAGTGTGCACTGCATGCTGCTCTGCACCTAATTAGGGCACACTGTGCATCGCACTGTTCCCAACCAGTGTGCACTGGATGTCACACTGCACCCATTCAGACATGAGAATTGCACTCACATTAAAGTGTGCACTAAAATATGGCGTACTATAGAAACAAAATCAATACTGTACCATTAAGGGCTTCAGAGAACTCCGTAGGTTCAATTTAACAAACATGCATCCTTCTTTCTGTTCAAGATAATGACGTCACTGACTCCACCCAGTTCGCTGCACTTTTTGACGATAACAAAGAAGCATAACCCAAATAGTCTTGTATATAAATAACATCCACTTTCCTGTAATGTACTGCAGGAATCTTAATATTTAATATTTACTGCTTACAACCTGTATATTACCAACCCACAATGGTCCCTGCAGAGTGGACATTAATCTACATTCAAATTTGGAATTGTGGGTTCCTAGTTCCAAGACTGCACTGTCACTGACGCTACTAGTGTGACACCAATGATCATGAACATCTCTTTTTCCAATCTTGTAAGCAGGGACATACAGTAGCATATATGAAGGTTTTCAGCTTTTTTTATTGGTTGAACAAGATAGATTTGTGTCTTTTTTCAACCTATGTAATACTGTACAATACTTTGTAATACTGCTAGAAATGTCAATGTTGCTGGTGCTGTATGTAAATGGAGAAGAGAAGACTAGCCACTCACACACAGGATTTATTATTTTCACAGCACGGGTGAAGTATTTTATACTACCAGATATTGCATCTAAGCAGCCCTTGACACCCCGGATACTTTAATAACCACAGAGTGACTGCACTTGATAGGTTGAAATCACCATTCCTCATATTTTGTTGAGCTGGGTGGTGCAGACCCACCAAGAGCTCAAATTTCAGCAAATTCAGCAGGAATCGGACAACATTTGAGCTGTTTATAACCAGTTTCAGTCCCTCATCCTAAATCCAATGTTATAATAATAACAAAAACTTCCCATATTGAGAAATGCTTAGTCAAAAAATGAAAAACTTTATTTATTTATTTTTGTAAGAAATCAGTGCAATAATAGAACAGACTGTAGACACATCAAAAAGAAACACATCTGCAGTGCTGAATGGTGGGAGAGCCTAAATAAGCATTGTGACCGTTTGGAGTAGAAACTGCACACATGCGCGGCAGTCCTTCTAGCTGTAGCATGTAATGTATAGAGTTCATTGGACAAGAATATGTAATGTACAACAGTGTTTATTATGCATGGGTCAGGACTCAGGAGTATACAATGTCCAGAGTGACGAAATCAAGAGCTTGCAATGCATAGAGTGCAATGTGCAGGAGTCACACTTTCCCTCAGTATTGCGATATGTGGGCGACCAGGAGGAGCCTGCAAGCACCACCCCTGGGCTGCAGGGAGCACTAATGTGGGAAAAGGTAAAAATAGCAGCATGTTCCCTCACTTCAACCACTCCCTTATCATGTCCACAGTTTCTGACCACCAGAGGCGACTCTTTAACCACTTAAGACCCGGACCAAAATGCAGCTAAAGGACCTTGCCCCTTTTTGCGATTCGGCACTGCGTCGTTTTTAAAAGACAATTGCGACGTGCCTCCCAAACAAAATTGCTTTTTTCCCCACAAATAGAGCTTTCTTTTGGTGGTATTTGATCACCTCTGCGGTTTTTATTTTTTGCGCTATAAACAAAAATAGAGCGTCAATTTTGAAAAAAATTCAATATTTTTTACTTTTTGCTATAATAAATATCCCCCAAAATATATAAAAAAAACTATTTCCCTCAGTTTAGGTCGATACGTATTCTTCTACCTATTTTTGGTAAAAAAAACGCAATAAGCGTTTATCGGTTGGTTTGCGCAAAATGTATAGCGTTTACAAAATAGGGGATAGTTTTATTGAGTTTTTATAAAAAAAATGTTTTTACTACTAATGGCGGCGATCAGCGATTTTTTTCGTGACTGCGACATTATGGCGGACACTTCAGACAATTTTGACACATTTTTGGGACCATTGTCATTTTCACAGCAAAAAATGCATTTAAAATGCATTGTTTACTGTGGAAATGACAGTTACAGTTTGGGAGTTAACCACAGGGGGCGCTGATGGGGATATGTGTGACCTGAAGTGTGTTTACAACTGTAGGGGGGTGTGGCTGTAGGTGTGACGTCATCGATTGTGTCCCCCTATAAGAGGGATGACACAATCGATGCTGCCACCACAGTGAAGCACGTTTACACACAGCTCTCCCTGTTCTTCAGGTCCAGGGACCGATCGCCGCACTCCCGGAGCTTCGGACCGCGGGCACGCTCCCGTGTTCCACGTCTGGGTACTAGCACAGCACCTACCTGTACGTGCATGTGCCCAGCCGTCCCATTCTGCCGACGTATATGTGCAAGAGGCGGTCCTTAAGTGGTTAATTAGGCAAATTAGGCAGTCATCTAAGGCCTCGCATTTACAGGGGCCCCGCGGCTGCCTAATTTGCCTCTGCTCAATCTTTCTGCAGCCATTTTTATTTGCTTGAATTCTTTTACCATGATGGGCATGATTTTTGCTTAAGACCTCACAAAGCCTAGAGCCGCCTCTACTGACCACATCCTGTAGTATATCCTTTGACCATCTCCTGTATTGGGTCCTCAATCTTTGACCCTCTTCTGGTCACAGCCTCATTCTCTGGCAATATCCTGTAGTATGGCCTTGGCCTATAAAAATCTCCTGTTGCAAATCTGACCATCTCCTATAGCAGGGGTCAGCAACCAGTAGATCGTTGACAGGTGGTAGATCGCAGCCTAGGCTTTCTGACCCATTCCAGAGCGACTGTTTGTAAAGTTGGAGCTGCTGTAGTAGTGAGAAAAAGCCGCATAAGCTTAAAGTGGAGTTCCACCCATTTTTTTATGTTTGTCTGTGCTGCATGCCCTAATTTCATAGGGCCAGATTCAGGTAGATGAGAGCATCTTTGCTCTGGAGTAACGTTTCTCATTTACGTTACTCTGGTGAAATTTTAGGAGCAAGTGCTGTTATTCATGAAGCACTTGCTCCTAAAGTTGCGGCAGTGTATCGCAAATGAGCCGGCGGAATTCAAATTGGGCGGGTACGGGGCGTGTATTATTTAAACTAAGCGCGATCCCGCGGCGAACGTACTGCGCATGCGTCGACTGTCAATGCATCCCAGTGCGCATGCTCCAAATTCTGTCAGTGAACGTCAATGACGTCAAATCCCCATTCATGGACGTTTTACGCAAGCGACGCAAATTATTTTTTTCTCGACGCGATGACGACGGCTATACTTAACATAGGATACTCCACTAGGGGGCTGCTTTATCTTTACGCCGCGTATCTCTTACGGAAACGTCGGAAAGTCACTGCGTCGCGCCCGAATACGATCGTGAATTGCCGATTCCCGCTGATTAACATATTTTTCCGGCGTTAATCAGCGGGAACGCCCCCGGCGCCATTTTTAAATTAAAGTTGCGATGCGATGGCGAAATTCAATTACGCTGCTCGCATCGGAACTCCAACCCGGCGTTTCTTGTTTTCTGGTTACAGAAAACAGAAAAGCCGGCTTAAAGTGACAGTTAGGCTGGAGTATCACTGATACTCCAGCCTAACTCTACCTGAATCTGGCCCATAGTGTTCAGAATGGACAATTTTTATTTATTTTGTTGCTTGTAAATACCTTTATTTTGTAGTCCTTCATTACTTCCTCCTCCTTATTAGCCTAGGGCTAGGCTATTAAGTCACATGGCTATTTGCAAGGATTTCTGGGATAGGGATCATGTTTCCCAGTAGTCCTTGCAAACCTGACTGAAACCTATTACATTGCTTTTGCAGCACTGAGCATGTGCGAGATATGCAAAGCTGAAATCTAGGATGTCATACAGTCTGGCTTCATGATGCCCACACTTAAGATGGCCACAGTCTATTTCTAGATTATAAACTAAATCTATAATCTAAATGCTGTAACAACCTAACAAAACGGACCTTAGTTTACAGACTAACTTTACTAAAATACATTAAGCTTGTGTATTACAGGGGTATTTATATTTAAAAAGTGAAATTGTGGGTGGAACTCCCCTTTAAGCCTCCTCTGTAGTGCTGGCTCCTGTCCTACTTGAGTGATACCAACTGCACTCCACCTCTTATGCCTACTAATGGTCTCCAGAATGGTGCCAGCAGCAGGAAAGGAGAGATCTTCAGGTCAGTGCGAAGCAATACAATGGGCATATTAGTATAGGTCTGCTTTCACACGGATGTGCTGCGGTTTACCTAAACCACAGGTACGGGTTTGGTGGGACTTTCTAAACGCAATAGTTTAGGGGCACTTTCAGAAAGTGCACCACACCTGCAGGATATAATAGAAGTCTATGGCAAAGCTCAGCTAACCCAGGAAGGTCGCAGATGCACTGCACTGCACCCGTGGTGCAGTCAATCCACAGCACATCAGTGTGAAAGCAGCCATAAAAGTGTCTCAGAACACTTAGGCAGCGTACACACGATCGGTCAAAACCTATAAAAACGGACTAAAGGACCATTCCATCGGTCCGAACCGATCGTGTGTGGGCCCCATCGGTCAGTTATCCTTCGGTCAAAAAAAAAGAGAACTTGCTTTAAAATTTGACCGATGGACGTCTGACCGATGGGTCAAAATCAAACGTTAGTATGCAAAAGCATCGGTTAAAAGGCCGCGCATGCTCAGAATCAAGTCGACACATGCCTTTCTTTTATTTCAGCACGTTGTTGTGTTAAAACACGTAAACGTCACCGCGTTCTGACGCGATCGGTTTTTTAACCGATGGTGTGTAAGCACATCAGACCATTAGTCAGCTTCATCGGTTAACCTTCAGACCGTTCTCATTGGATGGACTGATCGTGTGTACGCGGCCTGAGGGTTCATTTACATTTGTAGGTTGGGGGTTGGTAAAATAGGGGTAGGGATTGGAGTTGGTATATTTGCCGAATGCAACTAAGGGCTCATTCACAAGTGCAGCAGGCACGGCTGCTCTTCTGAAAAGCGATCCGCGTGTTTGACAGGTGATGAGGAAGCGATAAGGTGCCTCCTTACCAGCCAATTTAAACCCATAATTGTAGTGCAATGCACACAATTGCGACACGGTAGTACGGCAATTAGAGGTTTAAATCAGGTGTGAGGAGACGACACGTGCACGATGCGATTTGACTTTGCTCATGTTGTTCTAGTAGATCGCCATTTCTTTAAGGTTGCCTACCCCTGCCCTATAGTATGTAGAGTATCAGTCGTAGATCTTCTGTGGCATTTCAAAGCTTTAATGCAATGAGCTGCAGGGGTCACATGCGAGGCCCTCTATATCTAGTAAATTCACCACGTCTGCTGTAGCATCTGTAACATCTTAGTTTGTGTTTTATAAGCAGTCATGTTTCTGTAGATTAGCGGTTGTCAGGGCTGGTAACGCACCATTGTGTAATCCCTGTGTGTAGGACTGATAGCTTCAGCTCTGTTGCTTTTTGGCACGGGAAAGTCTCAGTATTTTGCAGAACATGTTAATGCCAGTACACACTAGACGTTATTGTTTGGTCGACCCAGAGATCGCTATACTAACACAAGCGATGTTAGTGCAGCAATCTCCCCCCACTGCCCATACACACTGATCAGCCCTTGCAGCCATTTGCTGCCAGCACTGATCGGATGCTGGTTTTGCAGCATTCCCGTTCAACAGAAGTCAGTTGTGAGACCAGCTTCTGTAGAACAGACAGCTGTAAACTTGGGCTTAAAGTCAGCAGATTTCAGGCAATTTTTGTTCTATGTGTACAAGGCTTTAAATATTAGATTACTTTACTGCAAAGCACGGTACACAGGGACCTAAAATTGGCCAAAATCGGTTGGTACCTGGGGCGTACCTAAAGCATTTGGCACCCGGGGCGAATCCTATATCTGGCACCTTCCCCCCAACTTTAAAATGTAAAAACGCCCCACTGTCCCACCTGCATCCAATATCTTTGTTACTACTTTGTACCCCCTCTCCACAACTGAACTCCCCTGCACATTACACAGCCCCCCCTGCACCTCTGGACACCTTTATATTAAACAGCACCCTGCACCTCTGACTCCATTACATTACACAACCCCCTCCACCCCTGGACCCCTTTACATTACACAACCCCCTCCACCTCTGGACCCCTTTACATTACATAGCATCCTGCACTTCTGGACCCCTTTACATTACACAGCCCTTGCACCTCTTTACATTACACAACCCCCTGCACTTCTGGACCTCTTTACAATACACAGCCCCCTGCACCTTTGGACCCCTTTACATTACATAGCACCCTGCACTTCTGGACCCCTTTACATTACACAACCCCCTGCACTTCTGGACCTCTTTACATTACACAGCACCCTGCACCTCTGGACCCCTTTACATTACATAGCACCCTGCACTTCTGGACCCCTTTACATTACACAGCACCCTGCACCTCTTTACATTACACAACCCCCTGCACTTCTGGACCTCTTTACATTACACAGCACCCTGCACCTCTGGACCCCTTTACATTACATAGCACCCTGCACTTCTGGACCCCTTTACATTACACAGCACCCTGCACCTCTGGACCACTTTACATTACATAGCACCCTGCACCCCTTTACATTACACAACCCTCTGTAACGCTGGACTTCTTTACATTACACAGCCCCCTGCGCCTCTGGACCCCTTTACATTACACAGCACTCTGGACCCTGTATCGCCGCTGAGCTACCAAGCCCATTCCGTTGTGACTGTTTCATACAGGGGAGGATGGGGCGCCACCTGACACCCCCCAGTGTGTGACACCCACAGCAGACCGCCCCCCCTGCCCCCCAGTTAGTACGCCACAGACCTGCTCTAAAAGATGCACAGCCATTGGTTGCACTCAGGCCTCCTCAGTGCATGATACAGGGTAATGTCCCTGTATTGTACGTGATGATGCTGAAGCTCTACTCACAGAACGGAGTTTCAGCGAGAAGAGCCCTGGTGCCACCCAGAGTGCATGAGTATGGTGAGTAATAATGCCTGTACTTTACCCCCTAGGCATAATAAGCAGCCAGCGCCCAAAAAACGCTGGTAAATCTCTGCTAAGTCTCCTTTCACACTGGGGCGTTTTTCAGGTGCTTTAGGAGCATGGTATTCAACACTCCTAAAAAGCTGCAAAGAAGCTGCTTGCAGGACTTTTTTTGATGCCCTGCCAGAGCAGTGCCTCAGTGTGAAAGCACTCGGGCTTTCACATTGGGATTGCAGATGCGGCTTCTTTCATGCGCTCTACATGTGCTTTTTTTTTACCGCTAAAGCACCTGAAAAATGCCCCAGTGTGAAGGGGGTCTTAAATAGGCTGAAGTTAGAAGCCAATTCGCTACCATGCACAGCTGCAACAGATTTTGTGCTCTCCAGTTTTGGTAAATCAACCCCAATTTATTGCAGCTTACAAATCCTTAAATGTAGCTGCATTCATTTTCTTTTTAAGCCTTTTTCCTTCATTTTCACCTGGGGATCCGACCAGTAACACACTTCCTATTTAAGGGTCTAATCTGGATAGAGGAATGCCAGAGACACCCTTGGACAGCAGCAATGTGAGTAGTAGGTTGTGTCAAGGCTGTGACTGTGCCACCATAGACCCTCTAGCTACAATGTAAAGTGGAGTAAAACAGTAAAGTAGAGCACCAGACCTGGGAGTAAGATTCGGGGTTGCAGAAGTGGCAGACGGTCTCAAGTAAGAGGAGGTAATGTGGGAATATCTAAGCTGTGGCATCTAAGGGCCAGCCGATATTCACCGTGGGTGCTACCCTCTTCAAATTATGTTCTAGATGACAAAAGAAAAAAAGGGCTCACACCAGCCTTATGCAATATCTTTTAAACACAATTTATTGTTAAAAGCATACAAATATACTCACAAAAGCCATATAGCTTGTAGCATGCAATATAACTAGGAACTCAGTTGCTAAACAAACCAAATTTAAAGCGGAGTTCCACCCTTAAAACCACTTTGTTTCATCCCATCCAGCATACTGGCGTCGGCGCCAGTATGCTGTTTTTTTATTTTTTTATTCCATGTACTTACTTTATAATCGATCATGTAATTTTGGGCGCACCGCGGTATGTCGCCGCTATAAGGCGTCACGCCTTCCGGAAACAGCCGATTAGCGTTCGACTCTTCTCGGCGCCTGCGCACAGACCCAGGAGCTGACTGCGCAGGCGCCGTAAATAGCCGGTCCTAGTTCGGCTTTTTTCGGAGGGCGTGACGCAGCTATATACGGCGCCTGTGCAGTCAGCTCCTGGGTCTGTGCGCAGGCGCCGAGAAGAGCCGAACGCTAATCGGCTGTTTCCGGAAGGCGTGACGCCTTATAGCGGCGACATACCGCGGTGCGCCCAAAATTACATGATCGATTATAAAGTAAGTACATGGAATAAAAAAAAACAAAAAAAAAACAGCATACTGGCGCTGACGCCAGTATGCTGGATGGGATGAAACAAAGTGGTTTTAGGGGGGGAACTCCGCTTTAAGATCTGGATGTCCAATAAGGCTAGGTTCACATGTGTGGTGCGATTTCAAAGATCTCGTCCAGAGAAACTTGATGCGGGTTGAGCTGGGATTCCAATGCAGCTCTCGCTCTCTATCTACCTCTAAACTACACAGGCATACTCATAGCAGCACTGCTCCTGTTCTGCTCTCACACATGTATTACATGTACACATGTAGGATGCATTAAGGTGAAAAAACATGAAGGCTTACAACCCCTTTAAAGGGGAACTGCAGTCTGCTCACATAATTTGTAATAAAAACATCTTTGCCATGCTGAAGCTTCCCTCCAACCACTTTACATATTTTATATTTATTTTATAATATATATTTTATATATACTGTGATCCTGTACTTGCCAAATATGCTGCAGAATTCTCCCTCCACCAAGTTTGGCTGCAGCCATTTTAACTGTGGGCAGCTGAAGCTGCTGCCTGTTCACTTCCTGGATTTACACAGAGGCACTCCTCCAGCCCTCATTGGCCCTTTTATGACTCATTCCTTCCTGGTAAACTCTCAGGAGAGGGAGAGAGCTCTGTATGATACCATAGGCCCAGACAAGAAACAGGAAGTGGGCTGTATAAGGTATTTACTGTCAGGATTAAAACAAAAAGGGCAGAAGATTTAATAGATGGAAAGATGAAAAAATGACTGAAGGTCTGTTTTAATGAAAGCCTTGTTGTGACACTGCTGGTAGCCATGCAGGGAATATGTGAGTAGCACAGGAACAATGCTGTGAGAGCGCCTGTGATAGGAAATCGGTGGGCTTAGCTGTCACTGGAACTAGCAAAATGCTAGATGTACTTTGCACTCAAGGGGACTGGAGCATCAAATGATAAATGGAGAGTTCTTCTTTAAGCAGCTTACTTTGTAACCGTCTTATTTTGTGATATGATGTGTGGCATTTCCGGTTTCTTACCAAGGAAAATTATATGTTTTAATGGCAAGTTAAACCAATTTATGATTTATATCTGCCAAATCATCTTCATATTTCATTTTAATAGATGGGGATACACTGCCAGTTCTATGTCATCCCAGCTCCAGCACTGCCCAACATAAACCTCCGACCTCTAAATCTGCACCAAAGAAAAAAAACATAACAAAAGCTGGATCAGGACTACGTCCTGCAGAGAAATGCAGAGCCGGGGATGCTTACAGCAGAGAGAAATTTCAACCCCGACCAACCCGTAAGTGCCGACACACAATGTCATCTATTATCTGCAGTACTCGATTTCAAGAGAAGGTGTTACTTAACATTTAATCAACCAACGAGACTGTTTTTAGCACCGTTGAAGGACTGACCTTCAGCAAAGCATCATATTTAGAATTGTTCTTCAGTGAGCCTGCTTTATTCTCTTCAGTGTAATAATCTCTAATATTCAAGTCTAAAGCTGGATACACACTGACAGCAGGGATTCTCCACTGTTAGGCCGCATACACACGATCAGACCGGTCCAATGAAACTGGTCTTAAGACCAGTTTCTTCGGACCAATTCGATGGTGTAAACGGCCCATCGGACCGTTGTCCGTCGGACGAAAGTTTTATAACGTGCTTTAAAATCTGTCCGATGGACAGATTCGATGGTTAGTACGCCAAAGCATTGGACTAAAAACCCGCGCATGCTCAGAATCAAGTCGACGCATGCTTGGAAGCATTGAACTTCCTTTTTTCAGCACGTCGGTGTGTTCTACGTCACCGCGTTCTGGTCTGATCGGATTTTTGGTCCAATGGTGTGTACGCACATCAGACCACTTCAGCCTGGTTCGATGAAAGCGGTCCGTCGGACCAGTCTGATCGTGTGTACGCGGCCTTAGAGTACACTGACACTGCAGCTAATTGGCTTAAACTTGCTGATTGAACAAGGTTTTCTAGTAGTTCTGCTGGTCCCTGCTGAACCAGACAAATTTCGATCCGTGTGCACCCAGCTTTAGATGATGTCCTCTAGAGGGATTATAGGAATGAAAGTATAAAGCAAAAACAATGTTTTTACATAGAGTGCATAAGAGTTAAATCTCAAGTTTTATTTTGCCATGTCTGTACCATAGGAAAGATTTACCTGTACTTCCTGTTACCCTTCTTAGACAATGGTAAGGCAGGCCATAGATTATGCGATTTTGGTTGCAAAAAAATTGATTGACTCCTACTTCAACACAGTCAATGTGCAGGGAGCTGTTCCTGATGGAAGACCATAATGATTATTGCTAGCAGCTATAGTCGCTGGCAATAATCACATGCTAGAATTCCAACAAGCTGGTTGTACCCAAGCCAATCAATGTATCTACTTTACATTGAGCCTGCTCATAGATAGAACAAATATCAGACTGTCCTTACTGAACCGGCCAAGATTTGAACCATCTATGGCTGGCTTAATTTGGGATTTGCCATCACCTTCTTACCTGGAGACTATGGCCATCATGACAAATAAGGATGATGAATGTTTACAACAGGGACACAGAGAGCAATAAAAACAGGATAGAGGTTGCAACCATTCCCTACTTTATACAAAACCCAAAAAAGTTTTGGCTTTTGATACAATTTAAGGAACAGCGGCACACTTTGCCCATCCCAGTGGACACAGACACACAAAATGCCCAGTTAAGTGGTGCAACACATAACAGCATCCAGCAGAGTGGACACAACAGTAGATAGTTTGCAGCACAGTCTGAAGTACACACACCATGCACAGCACACTAATCATAGCAATGTTCTTCACAGTTAATTTCTTTTGGCATATTTTAATCTCTGACTGGGTCACTTAAAGTGTTACTAAACTCAGAAACCTGCATTCACTATATCTGGTCTCTCACAGTACACAGAACATGAAAATGCAATCATTTTAGTAAATATAAACTGCTAAATACCTTTTCACATCAGCAGCATATAGCAGTCCTGTGACTTCTCTCCGTGTCTGGTTAAAACTTAGGGGAGTTTTCATACTGCACTGGCTGCCTTATCAGGACGCAGGACCCCTGACCCTCTGTCTGGACAGTGCTGACTGGCCCTGTTCTGATCTCATGCACTCTCCCAAGAAAGAAAAAACTCTGTAGCAATACACACCAAACTGAGCATGTGCAGCCTGACTCCTTTTACTGTCTTACCCGGATATGTTTTGGGGGCAATTCAAGAAGGGGAGGATCTGTGCATACAGGATCAAACAGTCTTTTTTACACAATGCAAAGGATTAACCCCTCAGCTTCCACAGTAAGTATAACAAGCATGCTTTACTGCATATACATTCAGTTCAGTAACACTTTAACCTCCCTGGCGATATGATTCTTTCAGATTTTAGATAACTCACTTAAATCTGACCAAACAAGAGTCTAATAGGCATCGCGGGTATGACATTTTTTTTAAAACAAAATTATAAATTATAATAAAATAATTATAAATAATTATAACAAAAATTATTCAATAATGTAATCAAATCAAAAACACTGAAATTTGCTCAGTTGCAGAATTGTCGCTGTCATTACTTTTACTTTTTTTATGACGAATTTCCCCACAAATCGCTATCGCTCAATTCTGCAAGTGATTCTAATTTATTATCGCTGTTTTCTAGCTGGTCTAAAACCATTTTTGACATAAGGGACACTTTTGGTTGCTATGGACAATCTACAGTTTGCAGGTAGAAAGAACAGTTTTTATTATGTAAAAAAACATGTAGGGCACTGGGCAGACCACTAGGAACAAGGGGGGTGTGCATTTTTTACATACAGTACTGTAATCTATAAAATAAGATTACAGTATACTGTATGTAATGTGTTTGTTTACATTTTTGAAAATGGCGCCGTTCTCCGCCCCCGTGCGTCGTAACGTTGCAGGGAGTGGAGATCGGTGGCACACGGGGACTCGCTCACACATCGCTGGATCCAGGAACAAGGTAAGTAAACCTTGCCTGTGGATTCTGCGAGGCGAGCCCCAGTCTGACTCAGGGTTACCGATCGCAGCATAGAAATTTAACCCCAAGTCAGACTCGGGAATACCGCCAGGGGGGTTAAAGATACACTTAAGACTGTGTGTAAATTTTCTGATTTGAAGGAGACCTGAACAAGGAAAAGAGACGGTTACAAAACATTATGGCCACAGGAAAGGATCTGCCTGAAGTCCCCCAAGCACCTCTACAAACAGAGGAGACTGAAACAGAGGAACAGGACAGATTTGATGAGTGTAAGTTCCTTGCACTGAAGTAGGAAGAAGCTGGGCTAATGTTGTGGTATTAGAAATTGCTGACTGTTTTCTCTTTACAGTGGTAGCAGAAATCCAGGAGAGATGGGATTTCTTGAAAGAAATGGAAGCTTTGGGTCGAGGAAAACAATATTACAACATTATTAACACAGAAATTTCACAGGTAACAAACTTATGGCAGATTGTCAGGGGGATCAATGTAACAAGTGTTTGGGAAGGAACAAAGAAAACGTAAACCTGAAATTCATTCCAATGTTGTTTCTATTGCAGAAGTTGCGAGAGATGGAAATTATTGATAAGCAGAGAAGTGTTGCGCTCAGAGAAGCACTGCAGAAGTCAGAAAACAAGAACTTCGCTCTAACAAAAGAAGATTAAACTCCTTCTTGGCCCACTGTGAACTTTTACAAACTTAGTCTTTTTTCTGTACATCATCTGAGAATTTGTCTGTCCCTTTTTAGACAGCGGATACTACAATGGTTGGTCTATAGTTTGTATGTGTTTGAAAATCTTTACGTAAAAGTTAAAAAGACTTCTGAGGCATTATTGTGCTGCCAAGTTTTCCATCTGCTGAAGTCACTGTCGGTAGTTCATGAGTTTGGATTAGAAACTTTTTTAAGTTTAATTGCACTGTGAAATCAATTTGGTTTATTGTGCTGGATTTAACCACAACTGAAGAGACAGATTCTCTCTCTCTCTCTGATGTGAACGGTAGTGGTGATTATCCCTGCATGTCTATAGAGATTTTTATTTTTACAAAATGAACAAAGAAAAACTTGAGCAAAGGTGAAGCTCTTTTTTTTTTTCCAAGAGTTTATTGAAGGCAACATAGCAAGTCATACAGTAATACAATAAAACAAGTAGTTGAACAGAAATTGCGGATGCAGCCGCATCATAACGAGGTGCGTGTGAACAATAGTACAAATAGTAAAAATTAACAAAGAGTACAGAGCTCAGATTTCAACCTGTAATCAGAACACATGAATGCAAAACAGTTCACGAACAGAGGGGGGTCTCAGTTGTCACTCGGGGTTGAGCGGGGGATGAGTAGAGGAACTTAGGGGTAGGGTGAAGAATAGGGGAGGGAATGGTGGTCGCTAGGAGTGTGGATGGCACCCCCATCACAGGCTGGATGAGGGGGTAGGGCATTAGGGAAGTTGCCAGGAAGGGATAGAGGCCAAACGGGGCAGGTCGTCAGGCCGTACCCGGTTGGCACTTCCCTGTGATTCCCGTCAGATGGCAGCCTTCCACAGCAAGTGTCTGCCGGGGGGTTCAATGGGGGTCCGGAGCCTAGGACTAGGGGAGTGGAGGAAGGGGGGTTTTCCACTTGGAAACTTGGCAGGTATGAGGGGTTAGGACCGAAGGGGTCAGTTAGTGGGGAGGGTCGAACCCATAGGGGAGCGAACGGTAGGATATCATGGAAGTGTGGTCAGTATTATCAGCGTTATCAGTGTTATTAGTGTCGCACCGCCCCTCTAGGTAGATAGTTAAGACATTATCTGTTTGTATCTGTCTGTGGTGGTGAAGTGTATCCAGCATGCCCAAGGTGAAGCTCTTGCCCACATCAAGCTATTTTTTTTTGGCCCCAGTTTTCTTTGCAAATCTTGTCCATTGGTCACATGACGAAAAACAGTAGCAGATATTAAACTAGGGAGATGAGTTAGAACCTTTCTCCGGGTTTTATTTGTGATCGATGTCCTGACTGGGCTGCTGGGGAGACCCAATGCAATGCTATGCATGGAGACCATTGTCATCAGAAGGAACTGTAATCAGACAGCATGACTTTCCCATGTCAGAATATACTAATCATGCAGCTGCAGCTGTTTTCCAACATCGCAGTTCAACATATGGCGATCTAACGATCGACATCTGTCAAACAGGAATGGTTACACATAGATCGAAATTCAACTGGTTCCTGTCAAACTGGACGAATTTCAGGCTGGGTTCACACTGCCTTACGGAGCAGCTCACAGCAAGGGTCCGATTCGTCCCCAATCACCGGTTCAGGTCTAATATCAGTCCGAATTTTTGGCTGCATTTGAACCTGAAATGGACCAGAAAACGCACAGGGCTCCTGTGCAATTCGCTTTGGAGATGTGTGAACCGGCTCCATCGAGAGCTGGTCACAATCTCCTGACATGCTAATTGGATGTGGGGGAACCCACATGCAATTCGCAATAGTTTGAACCCAGCCTTAATCTGTCTATAGCTAGCTTTAGGCCCCTTTCACACTGGAGGAGTTTTTCAGGCGTTTTAGCGCTAAAAATAGTGCCTAAATACTGCCTGAAAAACTGAGGCAATGCGCTGGCGGGAGAAAAAAAATCTCCTGCAAGCAGCATCTTTGGAGTGGTGAGAGGAGCGGCGTGTTTACCGCTCCTTTCCATTGAAAACATTGGGAAAACCACGGTAATACCGCCATCAATGCGCCTCTGCAGAGGCGCATTGCGGGCGGGTTTAACCCTTTTTTGGCCGTTAGCGGGGGTTAATACCGCACCGCTAGCGGCTGAATACCACCGAAATTCAGACGGTACAGCGTCGCTATATTTAGCGACGCTATACCGCATGTCCTGCCCCAGTGTGAAAGGGGCCTTAGTGTTTCAATGATGGCACTGGCTTGCATCAAACCAGCCCCAAAACTAAGACACTCCCAGCTCCACACTTCCAGGCTGAGAGCCTTATTTTGGTTTGCTCCATCCTGGTTTCTGAAGTTTCAATGATGGCACTGGCTTGCATCAAACAGCCCCAAAACGAATACACTCCCAGCTCCACACTTCCAGGCCAAGAGCCTTATTTTGGTTTGCTCCATCCTGGTTTCCAAGGTTTCTGGCAGATCTTTCTCCAGTAAAGTCACTGGGCCAGATTCTCAGAGGCGTTACGACGGAGTATCTCAGATACCCCGTCGTATCGCCTTTTTTTTGTCCTCGTATCTATGCGAGTGATGCTTAGCATCACTTTTGCATAGATACGCTTCTACATCCGACAAGTGTAAAAGCATTACACTTTCGGATCGTAGGTGTAATGACAACTCCGGCCACTAGGTAGCCTTCACGTTGTTTTTTCATTTGCATATGCAAATGAGGCTAGTACGGCGATTCCCGAACGCTTTTACGCCGCCCCGTCATCGCGTACGTCGTTTACGGACTCGTAAGGTTACCCCAGCTTCTATGTGGAGTAACCTTACGAAGTTCCGTCGGGTGCCGTCGGACGCCATGTTAAGTATGGCGTCGGGTCAGTGTCGGCTTTTTCCGTCGCTTACATCGTTTTACTAACTCGTTCGCGAATAGGGACTTGCGTAAATGACGCTCACGTCGTTTTGACGTCGGTTTCAACGACGCTTCCCGACGTGAGCTGGAGCATGCGCACTGGGCTTTTTCCCCGGCCGGCGCATGCGCAGTTCGTTTGACGCGGGGCCCGCTTAATTTAAATACAAGCCGCCCCATTTGAATTGCGCGGGTTTACGCTTGGCGATTTACGAGACGCCGGCGAAAACTACGGAGCAAGTGCTTTGAGAATAAAGCACTTGCTCTAGTACGCAGCAGCGGCGTAGTGTAAATGGCTTACGCTACGCCGCCGAAAATATATGAGAATCTGGCCCCTCGTCTGTACTATCAATTTATATTTCTGCAGCTCTGTGCATACACATACACTGCCTGTGCTGTAACTTCTCTTCCAGCTGCTTTGCCACCTCCAGTGGCAGAACCACAGATGAGAAACCCTGGAATAGAGACTGTTGTATTTTAGAAATAACATTTAATTGCTTCCATGTTTTGCTTTGTAATCAGCCCCTCCTTGCTATTGAAGTCAATGCCATCAAGTTATGGTTTTGGATTAGAAACTTTTTTTGGGGGGGGGGGGCTTCCTTGCAATGTGGAAGCAATTCAATTTGCTCTTGTTTTCTGCACTAAAATATTCTTTTTAAATGGATTATTATTTTGGGATGCGGCAGTTAAAGTAGGTGCACTACACTCCCACTTTCACCCATGAGCACCAAATAATTTACCTCACAACAATCATTGTTTTCTTGTCTTGTAGTTTTTTTTGTGTTCCATTTATTGCTTTTTGCAGAAAATGTCAGTGAAATAAAAGTTGTTCCTCTCAATTTCCATAAGCCTGGTTTCCAAAATCCTCCTGGTTTCTTCGTTATGGATAGTTTCAGGTATATTGGACAGAAAATAAGAAGCCCCCCACATCCCATACTAATTAAGCCTTGCTAATGACATTGAAGGTAGATGTAAAGCACAAATAAATGACTTTAGTTTGCTAAAGTACAGTGTATTATACACAATTATGACCTTTTCCCATCCTTTTTTACATCTCGAAACCGGCTGCATCTTCTACAGCCACTTCTGTCTAGATGCAAGTATTCCAATAGTGGCTGAATTGAGGGTGTCCTGATTGTGACAAATGTGAAACATACCTGTGTAAGAGCTGGTTCACACTGGGGCAACACGACTTCCAGCACGACTTTGGGAGGCAACTTGGACACGACCTGAGTATGAATCATCAGGCAACTTACAAGGCAACTTGAAGTTGCCTCCAGGACAGAAGGCTTTCCAGTGGCCAAACAACAATCGGCTCTGTGGGAGGGAGGGGTTTGCCTGAGAAATGTATGTTATCTTCCTGTATTGTTGCTTCAGTTAAGACAGTGATCCGACTTCTGAGGCAGCTTCCATTGAAATCAATGGGTACAAGTTGCCTAGAAGTCGGATTGAAGTAGTACAGGAACCTTTTCTGAAGTCGGAGCGACTTCAGTAGTGTGTATAAAGACGGCTCTCATTCACTTCCATTGCTTTTCTCAACTACACAACTTGGGACAACTTCAAGTCGGATCCCAGGTTGCCCCTGTGTGAACCGGCTCTAATGTGTGTTGTGTTTACCAACCCAAAACCTACATGACATTATCACTAGGTTTTATTTTAATAAAAGCTGCAGATTTAAAATTACTTCTTAAATTACGTTAATGCATACAGTGGGTATAAAAAAGAATCGCCCCTTTTCACATTTTGTTGCTTTTCAGTCTGAAATGAAGACAGACATAGTATTTACTCAGTGCAACTTATAACCAATCTAAGTAAAACACCAACATGTCAGGAAAAAAACCTCAAAAACGTAATAACCGAGTTGGAAAAAGGATCACCCCCCTCATAAAAATGACTTTTAAGCCATTTCACTTTCAGCTGTGATCAGCTGTGACCATTTTGATTAGATGAACACAAAAATAGCTTCCTTGGAGCATTTCAGGCCCTGGTAGTGCAACTGAAGCAAACAATCAACTATTGGTGGCAAGGCACTGTTAAAGTTGTGGACAGGCACAAGTCAGGAGATGAATACCAAAAATCTAAAAGACTTTATCAATGCCTAGAAGCATAGTGAAATCTATTATTAAGAATTGGAAAGTAATTAGTACAACACAGACCCTCCCTGGATCAGGACGTCGCTCCAAACTGGATAAAAGAGCCAAAAGAAAACTGGTCAGAGAGGCTAACAAAAGGTCTACAGCAACTCTGAAACAGTTGCAAGAATTTCTGACAAAGAATGGTCATTGTGTGCATGTGACAACAATATCACAAATGTGGCTTATATGGGAGGGTTGCAAGAAAAAAGCCACTCGAGAAAGGATACATGCAGTCACAACTGAACTCTGCCAAAATGCACCTTGAAGATTCTGAGGCCACAAGTTGTTATGCTTAGATGACACTAAAGTTTTATTATTTGGCTTAAACACCAAACAATCTGTCAGAAATCCAATACAGCTCACCACCCAAATAACACAATTCCTACAGTAAAGCATGGAGGTGGTAATATCCTGTTATGAGATGTTTCTCTGCAGCAAGGACTGGAGCACTTGTCAGGATAGAAGGAAAAATGGATGGGGTAATATACCATCAAATTCTTGAGGAAAATCTGCTGCCCTCTGCCAGAAAGTTGTCAATGGGAAGAAGGTTTAACTGACAACATGACAATGACCCAAAGCACACATTCACCTTTTCATCCTTCAACCACTGTGTAGCAAAAATGACCACACAATGGTTGAAGGAGAAAAAGGTGCATGGCCTAGTCAGAGCCGAGGCTTAAACCCCATTGAAAATCTGTGGAATGACTTGAAGACTGCAGACTACAAATTGACACCATCAAATTTAACTGAACTTGTGCCGTTCTGCAAAGAAGAGTGTGCAAATATTGTAAAGCAGGGGTGTCAAACAGGCGGCCCTCCAGCTGTTGCAAAACTACAAGTCCCATGAGGCATTGCAAGGCTAACAGTTACAAGCATGACTCCCACAGGCAGAGGCATGATGGGACTTGTAGTTTCGGAACAGCTGGAGGGCCGCCAGTTTGACACCCCTGTTGTAAAGTCTTGGGGCCAGATTCATCAAGCTGCGCGTAAAGTTGCGGCGGCGTAAGTTTTCTTATTTACGTTACGCCACCGCAACTTAACATGCAAGTGCTGTATTCACAAAGCACTTGCGTGTTAAAGCGGTGGTTCACCCTAAATTAGGCCGCCGTATTTACGCTACGCTGCCGCAACTTAAAGAGGTGGTTCACCCTAAATATACTCTTTCCCATGTGATCCAGCATACTGGCATCAGCGCCAGAATGCTGTTTTTTTTTTTTTTTAAATGCCCCACTTACTGTGTAATCCTTAATTTTGATTTATTTCCCCCGCGGTGGATGGCGCCTGTATAGCCCGCCACGGCTTCCGAAAATACCCGATTTAGGACTCCGGTATTTCCGGCGCTATGCGGCGCCTGCGCACAGACCTAGGAGCTGACTGCGCAGGCGCCGTATTCTCCGAAGAAATACGGCACCTGCGCAGTCAGCTCCTAGGTCTGTGCGCCGGAAATACCCGAGTCCTAAATCGGGTATTTTCGGAAGCCGTGACGGGCTATACAGGCGCCATCCACCGCGGGGGAAATACATCAAAATTAAGGATTACACAGTAAGTGGGGCATTTAAAAAAAAAAAACAGCATACTGTGCTGGATCACATGGGAAAGAGTATATTTAGGGTGAACCACCGCTTTAAGTTGCGGCGGCGTAGCGTAAATAGGGCGGCCTAATTCAAAATAGGCGGGTAGGGGGCGTCTCCTATTTAAATTAGGCGCGTCCACACGCCGAACGTACTGCGCATGCGCCGGCCATAGAAAAAACCCAGTGCGCATGCTCCAAATCTCGTCGTTACTCGTCAATGAAAGCGACATAAAACGTAACTTACGCCAGCCCCATTCTGAATCGACTTGCGCAAACGACGTAACTTACGTCCAATACGACGAGGTCACGACGTCCATACTTAACATAGGATGTGCCTGCTTTAGGCAGCTTTATCTGTACGCCAGGAAAACCCTTTTGTAAACGGCGTAAAGTGACTGCGTCGGATCCGCGTACGTTCGGGAATTGGCGTATCTCGCTGATTTACATATTCTCGGCGTAAATCAGCGAGAACGCCCCCGGCGGCCATTTTAAAACTGCATTTAAGATCAGACAGTGTAATACAATTATGCCTGTCGGATCTTTGCTGCAAACCCGCGTATCTTGTTTTCTGCATACAGAAAACAGATAAGCGGGCGCAAAGTGTGAGTTATGCTGGCGTATCACTGATACGCCGGCATAACTCTACCTGAATCTGGCCCTTGATGTGCAAAGTTAGTAGAGACATATCCCAACAGACTAAAGGAAGGTGGTTCAACAAAACACTGACACAAGAGGGTGACCCTTTTTCCAACTCAGTGATTGTTTTTTATTTTCATTTTTTCTAACATTTTGGTGTTACAGTATCTCTTTAATTGGGAGGTTTTAAGTTGCAGCTGGATAAACAAAACTGTGCCTGTCTATATTTCAAGCATCAAAGCAACAAAATTTGATTATTTTAAAGGGGGCGATTCTTTTCTGTACCCATTGTGTATGAAATGTTAATGTTTAGGTTTACATATGCTTTTAGTCCATAGTATATGGACTGCAAGATGTCATGGTAAAAGCTAATACAGTAGGCCCTAAAATAAAATGAAATAGGAGTTTTGATTAACTGTAAAATATTTTTTTTCTGAGTATATTACAGGACATAGGCCATAGATTACTTGTTTTTCTTTCCTGCCACCACAGGTGAAAGCAAAGAAAATGACTCTATTCCCCCCATCAACACTTTCAGAAATGGCTCCCGGCAGCATTATTGTATTTTGCTAGCACGGGACGTGGGTAGATCGATCCGACAGGCTAGTTTCAATCAGCCTGCTCATAAATGGATCGAGATTCATCCAGCCTCTCCTGAACTGGCAGAATTTAATCCACGTATGGCTGGCATTAGTCTTAGGCTGGGTTCACACTTGTTCCGACAACGCTCCTACATTGGGAGCTCATGTAGCATGACGTGTGAAAATCAATGTTTCCCTATGAGAGCCGTCTTAACTGATCCAACACAAGTCGGTCCGACTTTGAAAACACTCCCTGTACTACTTTGCTCCGACATTCATCCTACTTCAGCCCATTGAATATCATTGAAGTCGGACCAAAGTAGGAGCCTTGTCTTTATCAGACATCCGACATGTGATTACAGCAGCAGTAAAAGGAATTTATCTCACTCTGGGATTGTTTTGATTGGTCAAAAACAAGTCAGACTATCACAAAGTCGGTTCAAAGTAGTATCCTGTTCGTGAAAGTCGGATGGATGTAGGACCAATGTAGGATGAATGTAGGACAGATGTCGCAGAGCAAAGTAGGATGAAAGTTGTACTGCTGTCGTGTAGTATAGTGTGAACCCAGCCTGAGACCATGGATCGTGCAGCTACCTTTAGGTGATTGGATATTGGCAAACAAAGCTGTAAGGACAGCTCGTGAATAACCCCTGCAGCTCCCAGTCAGCCTCAGTTCGGTAGTAAGCAATAAGGAGTGAATCACAAGGAACAAAAGAGAGGGACCTGTGTTCTGTAATGTACTCCAAGAAAAAGATTTTACAGTAAAGTCAAAAACATTCTATTTTCTTAATTGTGCCATACAGGGCAAAAGGCCTGACCATGGGATCTCCAAAAGCAATGGAGAGGTAGGCAACACATTAAACAAATGCCAATAGCTCGAAGCACCTTATGCCAAAAACTGGAATCAGAAGAGGCTTCTGAACATCCATATGTTAAAACTTACCAAATGTGTAAACAAAAGAACCAGATGGCAGCCTTATAAATCTAGGAAACGGATACCTTAGGCTCCATGCACACTGGCCTAAAAAATCTAATCGCTACTACATGAGTTTTGTGTTCTGCCCGTAGAAGCAGCTCAATGTTATCATATGTGTCTATGCACATTAAAATTATGTTGGCGTGACAAAATTACTAGACTTGGGCAGTAAAGTAGTGTGCTGGAGGAAGAAGTGTTCTGAAGGTTAAAGTCTGTCAAGTTTAGGGTCAGCCATTGTGTTCTTCTGAGAAGTGTGACACAGTCAGGGCTCTTTTTCAGGGGGAACTCAGTTCCACCACCTCTGGCTCAGAACCTTTGGTGCCTGCTCACTACAATCACTTGTAAACACAGAAGTCTGGTTTCTGTGTTTAAAAGTGACAGTTCTGCACTCTGTGTGTAACCTCCCTGAATTCTGCACTCTGTATTTAATGCAATTCTGGTATTTAATGCCCCTTTAAGACCCTCCTACTGTTTGTGAAATCCGAACAGGGTCGTGGTTGAGTTCCTGCACCTATTTTCTGAGAAAAAAAGCTGTGGACACAGTTACTATATTCTTCAAAGTACTAATTTAACCTATGAGCATCCCATGTCCCTTTTCCCGAACCAAGTTCAATCCCCTAATAAAAACAACAAAAAACAAGCAAGAGACTGTTCATTGACTAAAGAAGTATGTCCAATGGATAGCTGGCAGCAGGGTGAAATGTGTGGATGTTGTAACGTGTAGCAACCCATCGCTACATACAGAATTAGATGGAAAACAGGCAACTGTTGGTATACAGAAATGGCAGCCGAACACAACAGAGCCGGACCCGCCAGAGACAACCAAAGACAGCGGTGTCCTTCATTTTCATGGCAGGCTCCAGGATCAGAGGGTGGCCAGGCACTACACATTTCAGGGGTTTTGCCCCCTTTGTCAGTTGTCTCTAGCAAGTCTAGCTCCATTGTGTTCGGTTATTTGTGTATACCAGCATCTGCCGGTTTTCCATCTAATTCTATCCAACATCTCTCACTATGCGTTTAATCTGCAAATCATCTTTTTTTATGCCAGTGTGATTATTGCTTACCAATAAATGTTACAATGTTTTATTATTCCTGCGCTTTGGTTCTTCCATTTTCTTCTACATGCCATGGATCCTTCTCCCATGTTCCCAGGAGCTGTGGATTTTCGACTACTTCCACTTCATGTATCCTAGAGCTACTCAGTCCACTCCACAGTCACTTTTATCACCTCCACCTGTAGACTCTTCTTGGAATTTGTCCTATAGAGCCAAGTAGTTTGAGCAATAAAACACTTGTTTTTTTACCTTGTCTATAGCGGATCTTCTTTCTCCTCTTCGTTAAAATTTAGGATTTAATTTGTGGACTTTCACTCAACACAGACTGAGGGCTGGGAACTAATTTTTTTTTATAAAGTTGTGTTTTAAAGGTGGGTTTACACTAGTGTGAATTGGATTTGGGTTCCCCAATTCGCATGACGGGAGCCGGTTCACACATCTGCGTAGCGGATTACACAGGGGTCCTGTGCGCCTTTGGCTCAGTTTCAGGTCCGAAATCAGGCAAACATTCGGGCCTGATTTGTCCCTGAAACGGAGAACAGGGACGCACCTGACCCCTGCTTTCAGCCGCATCCATGTTTAGTGTGAACCCAGCCTCAGAGCCGTTTCATACATGACACTATCTGCTGTACGCAATTCTTGTTCCCTGTAATGCAACATTTATTAATACAAATATCATTAGTCTTCATTATTAAAAGCAAAGAGCAGTAGCCCAAGATTAAACTCTCTCCGATTTAAAGGGGAGGTTCACCCTCCAAACAAATTTCAGGCATGCCATGGAGCCCACCCACCCGACTGGCAGTATGCCGGTGTTTTTTTTTTTTTTAATATACATACCGTTTTTTCGGGCTCTCTTCCCCTCCGGCGATCCCGCGGAACTGGGCGTTTACAATCACAGGCTGTGATTGACGTCCCTCAGCCCGGCGCATACTGCGTGTCACGAAATGCCGAAGGAACCTGAACGCGAGGCGCCGTATAGGCCCGCACCGATGTTCGGGTGGGTGGGCTTCATGGCATGCCTGAAATTTGTTTGAAGGGTGAACCTCCCCTTTAAATGTTGCTACCAGGAATATGGATTCTATGGGTTACAGCATTTTGCATGCGATTGCTGCTGTCTGCGATAACTTACCAAATTAGTCTGATAGTGTTGTCGTGACACAACATCAGGTTCCAGCTGCTTTTCCGGAATAAAGGAAAATAAAAGCAAAAAAATGTTTTCCCTAATCCCGATTTTTAAAAACATCACCTTTATTTTGTGCTATAAAAAGCCTAAGTGAAACATTAGCATTGCCTCAGCAATAACAATATACACAAGCAAAAATTGATATAATGTTGATTTATTTTAATACATAAGTTTCTTTCCAAACAGTGCAATAATTTAATTATTATAAAAATACACACAAATAGGCAGCTACAGAGCAAGAACAGCGTAACCTTGGTAAGTGCCAGGCTGGTACTGTGGTATCACAGGGTACTGACAAGAGTAGACAATACAAATGACATTCGCTTCTCCAAATCAAGCATCTTTAGCTCTTACAAAGTGACTTACAAAGCCAAATTTACAGAAGTGTGACTTGCACTTGGTATACCAATGGCACTAAACCTTTACTGTCCATGGCAGCTAGCTCAATGATATAAGAATGTAACAGACGTATGACAACACATGCGTTGGCACTATGTATCAAAGTATCTTTAAATTCACAATCTTTTCTCTTTATAAAAAGGTGCAGTTTTTAAAGGGACAGCTTTTTATATTTCTCCAGGACTTCAGCAGCAAGTTATGTTCCTCTGTATCCCCTGGTACATTGAACTGCCGTGGAAATGTGAAATGTGCCCTCTATTAAGATGAATGCAGGAGGAGGGGTCTGCTAGCAAAGCAGAAAAGTAGCAGGAAAGACTTAAAACGTTGTCACCTTATTACCGACTTTTTGCAAGTCAAACCGCAGAAAATCAAACTATTTTGAATGCCAATTTGCAGAGTTTTTCCTTTCCAATAATACATTTTTTATTCAGCTGCTATTCGCTTTTGAGATTCGAAAATGTAACTACTCTAGGAAAAGTAAATTCCCTAGCAACGCCCGCCACCCCCCCCCCCCCTTTCTTGCACATAATAGTCTTCTCTTCAGGGGGCATCTAATTACTCTCTGTGCTGGTTCAGTATCTTTGCTCCTCCCTTCAGCTCCCTACATAACCTTTATGTAGCCGACAGGGAAAAAGCAAGGGGACTACCAAGGAATATCCCCCTAAGTGACACCTCTTTCAAGATGGCAGTGCCCAGCAGCCGTCTCAGGACTTTTGGATGGCTACATAAAGTTTTTTTTTACAGTTAAACATGCATAAAATACATTAAAGGCACAGTCCACCTTTTGCAAAGATTTAACAAATGCACCAACTTTAATAAAACTGCAGTTATTACATTTTTGCACTGAAGCCTGCAGGACATGGCAATGCAATCATTGCATCATGGGTGCAATGCCCTGCTCCTGCATAATTTACATTCCAACCTCATGTCCATACAGAGGTACAAACCCCTTCTGTTATGGGACTGAAGGAATTCATAAATGAACTATAAGTTTGGTGATTTCACTGCACTTGTGCCCTGTAAATGGATCTGTGAATAGATGGACATGGCTGTGTGGATAGAGCCAAGCACTTCCATGCTAAATTCAAAAGTCAACAGGATATTTCAGGGCAAAGCACCCTGTGATTCAGGTAGGTTGGAGTGGTTTGAGGGTGGGGGCTTTTTGAGATCCATGTGACCAGTGTTTGAAGTTGCACCCTAAATATGTGTGTAACATGAGACATGATCCCAAAGATGAACTGAGCCTTAAAAACACGCATAGAATTTTCTGGAAAGATTTATGTTGACATGAATAGTCCAGTCACAGAGTTGCGGACTAAAATACAGAGGTCAATATATAACCCCTTCATCGCCCCCTAGTGTTTAACCCCTTCCCTGTCATGTCATTTACACAGTAATTGGTGCATTTTTATAGCACTGATCGCTGTATAAATGCCAATGGTCCCAAAATAGTGTCCGATGTGTCTGCCATAATGTCACAGTCACGATAAAAATCACAGATCGCCACCATTACTAATAAAACATTTTTTTTTTTTAAACCAATCAATATACGCCAATTACAATTTTTTTCTACCAAAAATGTGTAGAAGAATACATATCGGCCTAAACTGAAAAAAGAAATTTGTTTTTTGTATATATTTTTGGGGGTTATTTATTATAGTAAAAAATATTGCTTTTTTTTTTCCCAAAATGTTTGCTCTTTTTTTGTTTATAGTGCAAAATATAAAAAAAAAGGTGATCCAATACCACCAAAATAAAGCTCTATTTGTGGAGAAAAAAGGACGTCAATTTTGTTTGGGTGCAATGTCGCACGACTGCGCAATTGTCAGTTAAAGCGACGCAGTGCTGTATCGCAAAAAGTGCTCTGGTTAGGAAAGGGGGTAAATTCTTTCGGGGGTGAAGTGGTTAAAAATATGTACAAAGGCTTTCTGCTGAATGCTTAAAAAAAAAAAAAATATATATATATATATATATATATATATATATATATATATATATATGTTATTTTTTTTTCTTTCTTTGCTAATGTTCTAAATGGTCATTAAAACGTTTATGAGATGAAAAAAAAAAAAGGGTAATGTAGGAAAAAGAAGTAAAAATGTGTTCCATCAAAGCTCCAACAAAATCACAAATGGGCCTGCATCATTTTTGTAGTGTTAAACCACCATCCAAAAGACGTCTAGATTCTTGAAATGTTGAGAATCAACAGATCAGGGGAAGAAAGGGGATTTTCTGTGGCCTTGTCTTCCTATTACAAGCACTGAAGACTGATCACTTAACAGGTGGAACAAAATGCTTACTATTGTGTAACCTACATGAATAGCGTGGAGCAGCAATTAAAGTGACATTAAAGGCCATTTTTTTTAAAATAACAAACAAGTTATACTTACCTGCTCTATGGAGCGATTTTGCACAGAGCAGTCCTGATCCTCCTCTTCTTGGGTCCATCGGCGGCACTCCTGGTCCCTCTCTCCTGCAGAGTGCCCCCATAGGAAGTGGCTTGCTATTGGGGCACTTGGTAGGAGAGAGGGACCAGGAGTGCCGCTTGCTATGAGGGTAACCGAGCAGGCACTCTCCCGCGCTACTGCTCTCTGTCCCATTCGGACATGGAACCGCAGCTCGGCCCTGCCCCCTCTCTCTCCTCATTGGCTTACTGACTTTGGCAGCAGCGAGAGCCAATGGTGCCTGCTGCGGTCTAAGCCAATAATATGGGAGCGTTCCCAGATAGTTGAGGCTCTCGTGCAAATCTCTGTATCGAGATGGCGCTCAGGTAAGCATTAAGGGGCTGATTTAGGTAAAATAAAACCTTTAGAACCACTTTAATCATGCATGATTGCATAGTTCTCAAACTCTGTGGGACTGTTAACTAAATGATGCTACTTTTGTAACATATGCCACAGGAAGTTGTTTCCATATTTTGAGTGTTTTGAGTGACTGATGATAATCTCTGGTGATTTCCGTAGCATAAAAAAAGTAGCTTTAACATAACCTTTGTAATGGAGATCTTCCAACCTGCTGGCTGTAAGTCCTCGATAAACCACTTACCGGCCCTGCAGAGTGTCTAAAAATGTTTTATTAGGTTATGATAGCCTTATATAATGGTGAACTGAATTTCTTGTCACCAAGAGAGATGGAGAAATGGCTAAGGGTCCAGGAAGTGGACTGTTCTGGTAAACGCTGGGATTAGGCGCATACAGGGAACAGCACTCCTAAATTTACATTTCTATGTTTTTCTGTAACAAAGACCCTATTTAAATATTATCTTTGTTCCCTCCTCAAGTTATCAAGCATTTTTGTTTGATATTATAGTAAAACAAATGGTTAAAAAATCACAAGCAACAATAAGAAAGAAAAAAAAACACATCTAGAGTAACAAGGCCACAAGAAATGACTTTTAGCTTGTCAGCCGGTTCATAAGAAATAATAGAATTCATGTATTTGCCATAAAATCCTTTTCTTGATGTTTATGGCGTGACACTGAACCTCATACAGTATACTGTCAGTTTGTATACCAAGATTATTTCCTGTGGGAGGGAAAAATCAGCGTGGGCTCCATCAGGCGTTGTTACAATGGTTCCGATGAATCCTGAACCTTAATTAATTATTGCTAGAACTGGCTTATTGTTTGGAGTAGCTAGGCCCAGTCCTGGGCACAGAAAAAGCCAGAGTATTTCTTCCTCAGGAGAAACTTTAGGCTCTCCCATCTCACATACAAGCTCTTGAGTTCAGAGGTAGCCCAACCCTCCGCTTTTGTTTAAGAGAGGTCTGCACATATCCTCCTTAAAAACCGTTCCATTTGCTTAGTTTCACTCCAGACCTCTACAATACAGCATTTTGTCATCCTAGAACAAGTCTTGGACAAATAGATTTGTTTGTCATAGAGGAGCAGACTGTCCCAGGAGCCTAGAACAAGAGAAGTCCTTCTTTTTAATCTTTTGAAGGAACCTTAGGATGGATGCCAGTCTGTAGGATTGGGGAGGAGTCCTAAAAGGCCTGTTGGAACCAATGACTTGGTCAGAAGTGTTTTGTTTCCTGATCAACATCCTGAAGGCTACCACTTGGTCTTCTGTTTTCTGTCAGGCCTCATCTAATGCCAGCTCCTGGCATTGGTTCCTTCAGGTGGCTCTTTGAGCTGCAGGTAGTCTCTAGTTTTGTGGAATTCTTGGGAGGCCTCCTGTGCCTCATTTAAAGACCCCCCCCCCTTTTTATTGCAAGTTATAGGGATGGAGTCACCTTTTTTCAGGCACTTCTTTTAAAGTCATTTAAAGTCCCCAAAATGTCCCCTTTCTAGTCCAGTCTGTTGCTATGTTACCTAGCCCTCTGTTGGACTGCTTTTGGATGTCCCAACAGTATTCCTGTGTCCCTCAATAGATGAAAAAAAAAAAAACTTTTCCTAAGTACGCATCGAACGCTGGAAAACAAAACATCAGGAAGCAATACAGTGTTTGTGCTTCTAAAATTTTTATTTTAAAGATCTTTTTTTTTTTTTTTTAGTCCACTCCCTCATTACACTTTCATGCACACTCTGCGAAGCATAAAGGTGATCTATAAGCCAACAGAGATAGACTTTTGTTTTGTTGTAAATCACCTTACAAAGTGAGCTCCAATGCTGGAAGTAAGGGGACAAAACATATTGTAGGGGACTATATACACCGCTCAAAACAATTAAAGGAATACTTTGAAAACATATCAGATCTCAACGGTCAAAAATTTCATGCTGGATATCTATACTGATATGGACTGAGTAATGTGTTAGGAATGAATGGATGGCACATCCTTTGAGGGAAATGAAAACTATCCACCTACAGAGGGCTGAATTCAAAGGCTCCCCAAAAAGTGAAAGTGAAAAAATTATACAGCAAGCTAGTCAATTTTGCTGAAATTTCATTGCAACAACTCAAAATGGTGCTCAGTAGTTTGTATGGCCCCCAAGTGCTTGTATGCATGCCTAACATCAGGGCATGCTTCTAATGAGATGACGGATGTGTCCTGGGGTATTTCCTCCCAGATCTGGACCAGAGCATCACTGAGTTCCTAAACAGACTGAGGTGCAACCTGGCGGCACCGGATTGGCCGAAACATAATGTCCCAGAGGCGTTCTTTTGGATTTAGGTCAGGTGAGTGTGGGGGCCATTCAATGGTATCAATTTCTTCATCATCCAGGAACTGGCTGCATGCTCTCGTCACATGAGGCTGGGCACCAGAAGGAACCCAGGACCCTGCACCAGCTAGGCCAAGGATTTCATCCCGATACCTAATGGCAGTCAGGGTTACATTGTATAGCCTGTAAAGGTTTGTGCGTTCCTCCATGGATATGCCCCCCCAGACCATCACTGACCCACCACCAAACCGGTCATGCTGAACAATGTTATAGGCAGCATAAAGTTCTCCGCGGCTTCTCCAGACCCTTTCACGTCTGTCACATATGCTCAGGGTGAACCTGCTCTCATCTGTGAAAAGCATGGGGCACCAGTGGCGGACCTGCCAACTCTGGTGTTCAATGGAAAATGCCAATCGCGCTCCACAGTTTCCGGCAGTGAGCACAGAGCACACTAGAGGACGTTGGGCCCTCAGGCCACCCCCATGAAGTCTGTTTCTGATTGTTTGGTCAGAGAAATTCCCAACAGTGGCCTGCTGGAGGTCATTTTGTAGGGCTCTGGCCGTGCTCATCCTGAGCAACTGCCTGTCTTCTGGAATCTCCTCCGTGCTCTTGAAACTGTGCTGGGAGACACGGCAAACCTTCTGGCAATGACATGTATTGATGTGCCATCCTGGAGGAGTTGGACTGCTTGTGCAACCTTTATAGGGTCCAAGTATCGCCTCGTGCTACCAGTAGTGACACTGACCCTAGCCAAATGCAAAACTAGTGAAAAACAGTCAGAAAAGATGAGTAGGGGAAAAAAAATCAGACACCTCTACCTGAAAAAACATTCCTGTTTTGGAGGTCATCTCATTGTTGCCCATCTAGTGCACACGTTGGTAATTTCAATTAACAGCAAAGCAGCTGAAACTGATTAACAACCCCCTCTGCTACTTAACTGACCAGATCATTATCACAGGAGTTCTGATTTAAAAGTGTTCCTTTAATTTTTTTGGAGCAGTCTATATGTAAATAAATAATCACAGAAGCCAGGAAAATGGTCCACTGTTTACTTAACTCTCCCCTAGTCTGCCAATTAGGGCTTCTGTGTTTTAAACACCATCTAGCAGCACTTTTAAAATAAGCATATATCATTTGTTTTCAGCCAAGCCACTAGTAGCAAGAAGCTCCAAACTAGTCTCATTTTTTCAGGCAACTTGTTAGTTTTGGGTAAAGGGAATAAGGATTAGAACACCTATCTGGTTTTTACTGCTCACCAGGCATACGATTAGAGAGTGCTTTCCCCTCACTTGCTGTCACTGATTCAACAGATAGGAAGAAGGGGCCAGATTGGGGCTCTATTTCATACGCTTTCTAAAAAGTAAAAAAGTTTTGGCTGGACTAATACTTTATATAAGGTTATCCAACTTGTGAAGGCAGCTTCAAGTGACAAAATACAGAACTGAATTAATCCATAGCTAATTAGTGTTGCCATGCCTGCAAAAGGCTAAAGCATGTGCAATATAATCTATATCTGATGAACACTGACAAGAAATGGAGGAATGTTAAGATACAACTAAATTATTCAAAGAAATTAATTAGCAGCTTGTTTCTATACGTGGCTTGTAGTTTCTCTCCAGATAGAGAAAACCAGATAAATAAATGTACTCCACATGACATTATGTACCTCTAATCAAAATCTTTCAAGGGATTGATGTGATCTTTTCAGATATTAACCACAGTCATAGAGCGGAATTATTCAGCGTGGAAATCTATGAACAGAAAACAGTCTGGTAACCAACTACAGATAGTCTGCCACTGGCTTTCGGGGTACTTTAATGTGATTTCTGAACAAAATGTCAGTTGCATATTGGAAAAACAGAGTCCTCCAAATTAATACTTTATCTCTAACATCTACTCTGAAAAGCCTTGAAATTTCTTTCACGTGGACCCATCGATGCGATCAGGTCTACGTTTGCATAGGGGAGTTTGTGATCTGGGTTTGCGGGCCCTTTACATTGCTACAAAACAAGTTAACAAACACACTCAGTTTAATATCAGACTTTCAGACATGTTTGGATGACAATGCATGGATGTGAAAAACACCGCCAGCCAGAAGGATGACTGACTGTGCTATAAAACGTGTAACTTATTTCCTAATGATTTCTAGTTGAAAAGCGGAGATTGTGATTAGGATATTAGCCATCAACTTGCTGCAATATCATTAAGTCGACTTTGGACTTCAGCTAGTAATTTTAGGCAAATGCCCAGATGCTGGGACACATGGAGTCTACTTACAAATGTTTTCCCCACTGAGAGAGTCACACAACCTTCACCCAAGATTTACACATTTTTAATATTGGAAAATATGTGAATCCGGTGTGAAAACATTCGTAAACAGACACCACAACCTGCAATATTGAAAAATTTGGACAGATATCCAATGCTGAAAAAAGTGTTTGAGAATCTGCAGAAATGCAATTTTAATAATGCAACACAAATCTTACCAAGCAAAACTTATTTGGGTTCAGAAATAGAATGCTGTAAAAGCCTACAATAAACCAGAAATGTATTGTAGAGGAAGAAGAATCAATTGCAGTGAGTGCTATAGTAGTGCTTTACATTAAATTTCTAGCATCATGAGCTACAGCTACGCTATACGCGAGCAAAATTAAAAGGCTGTCAAAACAGAACAGCTCTGCCGACCCAAGGCCATTACATTTCAGGTAATGCTTATTTGTTGGTCTAGTAAACTGAATGAAGCTCTTACTTATTTACTAACTAAATGACTAGGAGTCATAAAACCACCTGCATTTCAGATAAGACGTATTAATGAGGTTACCTGGGTGCATATTTAGTCAGCAAAATTAGAACCTTATTCATCTCCCACTGTTATGGACTGTAGTTCATATCATATGTGATTTGATAGGGAGATTGACAGCTTAGTCTGAAGTGGAAGGGAAGGCACAGCAAAGATGTGGTTTGTTTATTCCCTTCCTTATTCCTGATCTACCTCTTAGCACCTTCTCCTTTATCTTTTTTGTCCTTTGGGCTCTTTTGCTTTGGGTCTTTAGGGGAAAGCAATTTAAGAACTTTCATAGGTTTGAGTTTTCCTTTCTTCTTCTTTTGAGGATCTGCATGAAAATCTGAAAGAACCGAAACGAGCAATGAGATGCAGATAATGGAAAGCCCAAAATAGAACACAGTTAAGTACAATCTAAGTACACATGTACTTTAATCTGCATATATACACAGTTGTGTTTAAAATAATAGCAGTGTGTTTAAAAAAAAGTTAGTAAAGCTCAAAATCCTTATAATAGCTTTTATTTCCATACACGCAAATGCACTGGGAACATTGCACTGTCTGATCCAAATCAAAAAAAGGAAGATATTTTTTTAAATTGGTTACTACTTTACAAAAAGTGAAGAAAGGGAATATTAGGATTTTACCCAAAAAATAGCAGTGTCTTAATTTTCCTTTATAAATTCTAACATTGTAAAAACTAAACATTGTAAAACTGTAAAACACTGAACTAGTATTTAGTTGTATAACCACCGTTTCCGAGAACTGCTTCACACCTGTGTTGCATGGGGTCCACCAACTTCTGGCATCTGTAAACATGTATTCCAGCCCAGGACGATTGCACTACATTCCACAATTCCTCTGCATTTCTTGGTTTTACCTCAGAAACAGCATTTTTTATGTCTCCCCACAAGTTTTCTAATAGATTAGGGTCCAGGGATTGGGCTGGCCACTCGAGAATGTTAATCTTGTTGGTTTGGAACTAAGATGCTGCTCGCTTACTGGTGTGTTCAGGGTTGTTGTCTTGTTAGTACACCCATTTCAAGGGCATTTCATCTGCAGCATAAGGCAACATGACCTCTTCAAGTATTTTGATGCATTCAAACGGATTCATGATCCCTGGTATGCAATAAATAGGCCCAACACCATAGTATGAGAAACATCTCCATATCATGAATGCTTGCGCCACCAGGCTGCAAGGTCTTCACTGTGTACAATGGCTTGAATTCAGTGTTTGGGGGTCTTCTGACAAACTGCCTGTGGCCCCTAGACCCAAAAAGAATAACCTCGCTTTCATCAGTCCACAAAATGTTGTGGTATTTCTCTTTAGGCCAGTTAATGTGTTCTTTGGTAAATTGTAACCTCCTTAGCACATATCATTTTTTCAACAATGGGACTTTGCGGCGGCCTCATGCCAAATAAATTTACATCTTCTTTGATTACCCAGGAGCTGGTCATTGGTTAGTCTTTACCATTTCGGCTATTCTACCATCAATTTGAATGGTAGTTTTCCTCCACGTCTTTATGATTTTGGTTGCCATTTTAAAGCATTTAAGATCATTTTAGCTGAGCAGCCTATCAGTTTCTGCACTTATTTATAGGTTTTCCCCTCTCCAAATCAACTTTTTAATCAAAGTAAGCTGTTCTTCTGCACAATGTCTGAAACTACCCATTTTTCTCAGATTTTCCGAGAGAAATGCACGGTTACACAGCATGTACAACATTTGCTGCCTTCAAGCCACCTGTTTGACACCTGTTTTTTTCACAGACTAAATTACCTCACTAACTCCATGCTGCTATTATTTTGAACACACCCCTTTCAATTAATGATCTGATTGCACAGATTCAGCAGCATGCATGTCATGACTGTTTAATATTACTCTACTACACCGACTAGTAAATAATTTGCCACGTAGAAACTGAATACCAAAAACAATGGTTGATCTTGTTCTTGAGTGATGTTGGAAAGCTATTATTTTGAACACTAAATAGTGATACACAATTCAACTTCAAAAACGTGAACAGGGCTCTGACTAGGCCATGCAAGGACACTCGCTTTTTCTCCTTCAACCTCTGTATGGTTATTTTTGCTGTGTGCTTTGGGTTATTGTCATGTTGGATGGTAAACCTTATTCCCATTGACAACTTCCTGGCATAGGGTAGCGGATGTTCCTCCGGAATTTGATGGTATGTTGCCCCATCCATTTTCCTTCTATCCTGACAGGTGCTCAAGTTCCTGTTGCAGAGTAACACCTCCATAACAGGATTTCACCACACCCATGCTTTACAGTAGGAATGGTGTTATTTGGATAGTGAGCTGAACATTCTGACAGACATATCATTTGGTGTTGAGGCCAAATAATTCAATTTTAGTCTCATCTGATCATAACACCTGCTTCCTTGTGATCTCAATCTCAAATCTGAGTTTTGGCAAAGCTCAGTTGTGACTGTATGTGGCCTTTCTTGAGCAGTGGCTTTTCTTGCAACCCTCCCATACTAATCACTTGTTGAGAATTTGTGATTTTGTTGTCACATGCACACAATGACCACTCTGTCATAAATTCCTGCAACTACTTCAGAGTTGCTGTAGGCCTTTTGGTAGCCTCTCTGACTGGTTTCCTCCGGGCTCTTTCATCCTGGCTCTGTGTTGTACCAAATAGCTTCCACTTCTTAATAATAGACTTCTAGGCAGTGATAAAGCCTTTGACATTTTTTTGTATCCATTCCCTGACTTCTGCCTGACCACAACTTAATCCTGGAGATATTTTGACAGTGTCTTGTCACCCATAGTTGATTGTTTGCTTCAGTTGCACTACCAGGGACTGAAATGCTCCACAAACGCTCTTTTCATACTGTGCTAATCCAAATGACCACACCTGATCACAGCTGAAAGTCAAATGCCTTTGTGTGACATTGAGAAGGTGATTGGCTACACTTGATTATTTTTACAAGTCATTTTTTGGAGGGGAGGTGATCCTTTTCCCAACTCTCCGATTGAGTTTTTGATTTTTTTTTTTGACATGTTGGTGTTATATCTTTCACTTGAATGTTATCAGTTGCACCGAGTAAATACAGCTGGATAAAACAAAAACGGTGTCGGTTTTCATTACAAGGGGGTGATTCTTTTCTATACCAACTGTATGCTCCTTGGGAGTGCAAGGATTTGGCCTTCACAAGTTGGTCCTCTCTTTTGTACCTGTTTTTTGAGTTTCCAGTCCTTCCTTTGAGACGCTTTGTATGGTTTCCAAAATCCTGTGTCCCTCAATGGATGAGAAAGAAAATTTGATTTCTATACTGATCTTAAAATCCCTTAGCACTGCTATGTTGTGGAAGGAAGTGTTATTCAGGAGCTGGCTTACAATTTTTCTATTTGCCAGGGTCACAACCTCGAAACATTATAACCCAACTGTTTCTAAAGTCTTGATCGCTTTAACGGACTCCAAGAAAAAGGTTTTACAGTAAGTACAAAGATCCTATTTTTAAAAAAATATATATATATATATATATATTTTTATGCAATTCACAGAAATATATATTTATGTTATACATGTTTAAAAAAAATGGCTAATAGAAAAATGAAACTAGAAATAATGGGCCAGATTCACATACACTTAATATTGCGCTGCGTAATCAAAATACTCTACACTGCCGTATTTTACCAGGCTTTACACCGAATTCTGGTAGATTTTTGCCCGTACGCTACAGCGGCGTAGTCTATTTCTCGCCGCGTAATCGAAATACGCGATTAGGGGGCGTGAAGCATTTAAATTAAGCGCGTCCCCGCGGCGATTGAACTGCGCATGCTCCGTTCAGAAATTTCCCGGAGTGCATTGCGCGAAATCACGTAGTTATGTCATTCGTTGTTTGAGTAGCGTCGTTTACGAACATTCCTATTCCCGGACGACTTACGTAAAAAATAATAAAAGAAATTTGACGCGGGAACGACGGCCATACTTAACATGGGCTGTCTAATATTAGAGCAGCAAAAAGCTGGTATAGTGTTACGCAAAAAAAGATGACTAAAGGTGCCGTAAGAGATTGCGAATGAAGATCGTAATTTCGGGGATCGCCGGCAAAAGCTCATTTGCATACCCCGACGTGGAAAACGACGGGAAGTCCACCCAGTGGCCGCAATTTTATTGCAGCGTAGATCCGAAGGCGTACGAACACATAATCCAGTCGAATTGAAGCCCGCAGCCGTCTATTCATGGTTTGAGGTTTTCGACTAGTTAAAAATGGCCCAATGTCTGCTAATGCATAACATCTACAAATAATTAAATATTTTCCATTCATTTTTAATTTCTTACCTTTCTTTTGGATCATAGCTGCTATTAATTTATCTTCTTCTTCTTCCCTAAAAAAGGAAAGATTGTAAATATGAAGGATATATGGAGGATCAGGCGACTATGTTTATGTTTTTATTTTTCATTATTGACAGCATTTGGATATAAACTGCGTCACCGCATTCTCCCTCCACGAGTTCTCTGCGTTGGACACCCTGCTCTCCTGACAGCTGAGGCTGAGTGGCTCCAGTGCTCCCGTGCCTGCTTTAGCTGGCTATACATTCATCAGTTTATTTTGTGATTAGTCAGTCAGGGGGCTGATTAAAAGAAACTGAATGGATTTCCTCATCCACAAATTTGAGGTGGATGAGGCAATCCTCCCTGCTGTGCCAGTATATTCTTAGAGCGGAGACTCCTCTGGGCAGTTGCATCAAGGCCCTGTTCATTTTAACGGGTTGTGCTAAAGGGATATGCCCCAAGTAGTGCACCGAGCAGTACAGGGGGTACAATTCCTGCCCTGGCATGAGTACAGCCCCTACCTTCCCAGCTAAATGAGGAGCAGTTGAGAGGCAGCAAAAATGTGGCTTAACCAGGGAGTTTTACTGCCTTCTCCCAAGTGTAAACAAGCCCTTACACACTCCCATGCCAATTCAGCCATTCCCTGAACACCACCACACCAGTCCCAGTGTCACCAAAGGTCTCACTCACATAGAGAATATCAATGCGTACTCCATGCCTATGTCTAGTGGGACACAGTGGTTGTATGGACACAGTCCCTGCTTCAAATCTGATGTGTAAGTGCAAGGCCTTAACACAGAAATACATTATCAGTTTGTGACACGTAACCGCACAGATGTCAGGTTTTGAGCAGCGGTGGTGTCCATGCAGCTGCTGTGTCCAAGCAGGTATAAATGGGACTGCCTGCACAGGGATGCACAGAACACTTGAGCAGTCCAATGGGTAAACATGGCCCTCACACAGGGTATGCCATGATACACCCCATGCGAACGAGGCCCAATAATACAGCCAGTCACAGTGTTTATCGTCGTCACACCAGGGAAAATGTCACCAGGAACAATGTCTTTAGCCAACAACAATGCCCCTGATCTTCACCATGTCAGTACAGTGTTACTCCCAGAGCCGGTGAAGCCAGCAAAAGCATTTCTGATCACCGCCACACCAATCCTCTGGTGGTATTGTGCTGCATAGTACTAATAAAATGGTGTCTCATGTTAAGCAGTATCATCTTTTTTAGCCCACCTTCTATGAGCAGTGTGAAGGGTCTCCTTACTGTCCCTCTTTTGCAGTTATAGCGAAACAGTTCTGATGTCAATGCATCAGTGCTCCCAGCAAAAAGTCGATGTAGTAGTGGGAGCCGGGGCATTCTAAACAGGCATTTCCCTTCAAACACCCTGCTTTGCATTACTCCATTTCACTCTGCTAAATATTTCCCCTTATCCCAACCCCTCCTTTTGGCTGCAATGCATAAGGGATAATTTATGCATCTGCAATGACTTCATGGTGAATAAAACTACTAACACCACAAGAACCTCAAAATGAAGCAACATTTACACACCTCATGAAAGCAGAACTAAACTCTCCTATCCTATACAGCCAAGGAAGCTGCCATCCTAGCCTTTGATCTGCAGATGTCACTTCAGATTTCAACAAATACTCTTATATAGTTGAAATCAATGGTTGAGGAAGGTATCCAATTAGTCAATAGCCATGGGAGATTTCAGTATTTCTTGATACTTGGAATGTTTGGGTAACTAAAACCTGTATCGAGTGAGGTGGCCGCCTTTGCTGACCTCCCCTTTTGGATATACTTGATCACTGACTACCTTGCTAATTCAATGGCTTCTGTACTTTCTTAGCCCGAAATCTCACTTCACTTTGAACATGATGATCTTTATACTTGTTCCCGAATGGTGTTTTCATGTGTTGAACCCCCGGGACAGCCAAGCAACTAGTATTTTCAGGCAAGCAATGACAGCTTCCATATTTCTCTAACTATAGCTTTCCTTTAACCATTTCATACACAGTGGGGTGTACCTTTGCTTGTCTTCATCCAGGCACTTTACAATAGCATTTCTCTGCTCAATGAGTGTCACCAGCTCTTGCATTAATACCCGCTCCCTCTCCTTATCCTCATCCAACCAGTCTTTCTCTGTAGAGAATTAAATATGTATTAGTGAAATAGAAACTCACACTGATACCTTAATTATGGTCTCCCAGAAAACACATATGTCAAAAAAAAATAATACTTTGATGTAAAGCCTACTTACTTACCTATAGAATCCCATTGCAAAGATCTGCAGCATCTCCAGTGATCAGCTCACTTCAACTGTTGTTTTAGGCAACATTCACATTCACATTCACAGACGACTAGCACTGGTTAGCAGCGGTGAAAAAAGACAGTGCAGGAATCTACTGATTCTTACAGCCATTCCTGCCACCTGTGAGCAACTAGCTGTGGCCTCTGAGCCCTGTACAATTCAATGACCAGTCAGCAGCTGGCACACCTATCAATGCTGTCCCCCCAGCCAGCAATTACCTGCAGTCATCACTGCTGAATGTACTTTGTGTGCGTCCAGCAATTCAATGACCGGTCTGTGGCTGGCCTGGCTGAAAGCCACAGTTGGCTGCAGCAGCCACAGACCTGTCATTGAATTGCAAAGGACTCAGTGGCTGCAGCTAGCCACTCACAGGGGGCTGCAACAATAAGCAGATTCCTGCCCTGTTTGAACCTGCGCTAGTCGTCCGTGTGAATATAGCCTTAAATTAACATTAACAAAACCAACACATGATTCTGACAGCTTTAGCAGCAATAGCAGATCACTGGTGACTGTTTTTCCATACATAAAGTATCGTGAAAACTTAAAACTGCACCAATAGTTTTTGTTAAATTATAATAAAGTGACACTAAACTGGTTAAAACAAATATTCTATTCAGGTATGCATTCTTTTTTTTTTTTTTTTTCACAAGAAAATTCAGGTATGCATTCTTATCTCCAAAAAGGTATCTTCTATTGCCATCAGCCTCCTCCAAAAATTTTTTTTTTTTTGCTGTTGTGATCCAACTTCCTGTGTTTGTTTGCAAGATAAACTAGGGCTCTAGTGTAGTGTGCATAGAACAGAACACCTGACTACAACTAATGTGCACTATACGTTCCAATAGAGGAAAGTGAGGAGCTTGTTTTCCCACAAATAGAGCTTTCTTTTGGTGGTATTTGATCATCGCTGCGTTTTTTTTTTTTTTGCGCTATAAACAAAAAAAGAGCGACAATTTTGTACTTTTTGCTATAATAAATAGCCCCATTTAAAAAAAAAAAGAAAAAATTGTTACCGGTACTCAGTTTAAGCCAATATGTATTATTCTACATATTTTTGGTGATAATAAAAAAAAAAAAAAAAAACGTAGATTGGTTTGTGTAAAAGTTGTAGTGTCTACAAAAAAGGAGATAGATTTATGGCATTTTTATTATTATTTTTTTTTACTAGTAATGGCATTGATCTGCGATTTTTATCGGGACTGCGACATTATGGCGGACATATTGGACACTTGACACATTTTTGGGACCACTGACAATTATACAGCAATCAGTGCTATAAAAATGCACTGACTACTGTGTAAATGTCACTGGCAGGGAAAGGTTTAACACTAGGGGTCGATCAAGAGGTTAACTGTTTCCTAGTGTGTGTTCTAACTGTGGGAGGAGGGGACCGACTATAGGAGATGACAGATCGTGGTTCCTAGCTCGTAAGAACTCACAATCTCTATCTCCTCACAGAACTGGGATGTGTGTGTGCATACACATACACACACACACTTGTTCTGCCTCTCGTGCCCACGATCAATCAGGGTTGCCGGACATTGCATACGCCAGCCACAAGCATCGGCACCCCCGCTGTGCAGCGGGTGCGTCTGCTATCCTGCTTAAAGTAGCCAACGTACAGCTACGACGACTCGTGCCGGCCTGCCACAGTATGACGGCGGCTGGTCGGCAAGCGGTTAAAGAGGAAGTAGACTGTTTTTTTATTTTTTTATTTCAATACCTGCAAAGTAAAGGCATAATATGACACTTGCCTGCAAACCAAGCCCTCATCGCTCCCACCAGAAGCCGCATCCATTCTCGCCAGTCTTCCGGGTTCGTGGCTGTGTGACTGGTCGAAGCTGCGTGGCGTCACTCCCACACATGCGCACAGGAGCCGCCAGTCATGCAAGGCTTCTGAGAAAAATGGCAAGGACGGCCGTTCCTTCAGAGCGCATGCGCCTATGACGCAATCGGCAGAGTATACAGTAAATATCTCCTAAACGGTGCAAGTTTAGGAGATATTTACAGTACCTATAGGTAAGCCTTATTATAGGCTTACCTATAGGTATAAACCTTAAAGGGAAGTATACGTCCTCTTTAAAGGAACAAAGGGAATTCTATTAATAAAAGACCATTATTATTATAGCAGCAGGGAGAGCAGCTGACAGGCAGACAGTGGGATAGGGGAGACAGCACGATGACGGAGGCACATAAACTGAGTATGGTATCAGGGCTCAGCAGCCATGATAAACGTGGTCAGGTAACAGGGGGGGGGGGGCAGCACCAGGCAGGATCAGCCAGGTATTTTAGAAGATATAAAGGGAAAAAATTATGCAGCACAAGCACTGTGTGGTTATTCATGCTTTAACCAGTTGGCGACCAGCCTCCACAGTTCTACTGCAGCAGGTTGGCTTGGCTGCGCAAATCACCCATTGGCCAGCGGGGGAGCTAATCAGCTGGTCCAGCCGACTCTAAGTCTGCCCGCGATTGTTCACCGCAGTGCCAGAACAGGGATCTGCCAAAGTAAACAAGGCAAATCTCCGTTCTGTCAGAGGGAACACACTTAACCCCTTGATTGCCCCTGATATTAACTCCTTCCCTGTCAGTGCCATTAGTACAATGTCAGTGCATATGTTTAGCACTGATCACTGTAATAATGTAACTGGTTCCCGAAAAAAGTGTAAAAAATGTCAGTTAAGTGTCCGATCTGTCCACTGCAATATTGCAGTCCCGCTTAAAATCACAAATCACCGCCATTACTAGTTAAATAAATATGTGATAAATCTATCCCCTATTTTGTAGACGCTATAACTGTTGCGTAAACCAATCAATATACGCTTATTGTTTTTTTTTTGTTACCAAAAATATGTAGCAATATACAAATTGGCGTAAATTGATGAAGAAATTTGATTTTTTTACTGGGTATGTTTAATAGCAGAAAGTAAAAAATATTGTTTTATTTTCAAAACTGATGGACTTTTTTGTTTATAGTGCACAAAACAAAAACCGCAGAGGTGATCAAATGCCACCAAAAAGAAAGAAAATGGTTGTGGGGATAAAAAGGACATCAATTTTGTTTGGGTACAACTTTGGACGCCAGCACAATTGTTAGTTAAACCCCTTTCACGCTGGAGCGTATTGCAGGCGCCTGCAATGCGCCCTTAAAGTATTGCTCTATTGTCTCCAGTGTGAAAGCCCAAGGGCTTTCACACTGGAGCGTTGCGCTAACAGGATGGTAAAAAAAGTCCTCCTAGACGCATCTTTGGAACGGTGAAAAAGCGGTGTGTATACCGCTCCTCCACCGCTGCTGCCGATTGAAATCAATGGGACAGCGCGGCTATACCGCCCGCAATGCGCTGTTTCATTTTAAATACTTTCTTGGCCGCTAGCGGGGGTTAAATGCACCCCGCTAGCAGCCGAAATGTGCCGCAAATCCGCCCATCGCGTTGGCGGTAAAAATATCGGTGTGAAAAGGGTCTTAAAGCGACACAGTGCCATATTGCGAAAAAGTGTTACTAAACCCACAAGAGTAAAATCAGTCTGTATATGCAGCATAGCATGCGTGTTATACTCACTGTGGAACCTAATGGGGTTAATCCTCTGAATTGTGTAAAAAAAGGGATTTTTAATAACAGCTTACCTGTAAAATCCTTTTCTTGGAGTACATCACGGGACACAGAGCGCATAGTCATTACATATGGGTTATATGGAGTACCTTCAGGTGTGGACACTGGTGTAATCAACTTCACAGGAAGTTCCTCCCTATATAACCCCCTCCCACTGAGAGTGCTTTAGTTTTGTAGCAAGCAATTTCTCTGAGGTTACACAATGTTCCCACAAAGAGGGGTGGGAGCTCTGTGTCCCGTGATGTACTCCAAGAAAAGGATTTTACAGGTAAGCTGTTATTAAAAATCCCTTTTTCTTGATCGTACATCACGGGACACAGAGCGCATAGTCATTACATATGGGATGTCCCAAAGCAATGCTCCATGAAGGGAGGGAGACCGTAAGGCCAAAAATAGCCAAACAGAAACTATATCAGGAGGTAAAATAGCTCCACCAACAGAAAAAAGGGGGCGTGAACCGGGCCAGAGGATTCTATACTGCTGCCCGTAGGACCGCCTGCCCAAATGCTGCGTCCGCAGCCTTTGTGACGTCCAACTTATAGAATTTAGTAAACGTATGTACGGAAGACCAGGTTGCTGCTTTGCAAACCTGTGCCATAGAGATCTGATGGTGTGCCGCCCAAGAGGCACTCATGGCCCTCGTAGAATGGGCCTTAACTGATAAGGGCGGTGGAACGCGCTTCAGACCATAGGCCTGAAAAATCAGCTGCTTAATCCACCTAGCCAAGGAAGACTTGGCAGCCGGCTGACCCTTCTTGGGGCCCTCCGGAAGAATGAAAAGCACATCTGTTTTCCTAATCTTTTCTGTAGCCTTGAGATAGACCCTCATGGCTCGGACCACGTCCAAAGTATGAAGCAATCTTTCCTCTCTGGACTGGGGAGTAGGAAAGAAGGATGGTAGGACTAGGTCCTGATTCAAGTGAAAGCTGGATATGACCTTAGGAAGGAAAGAAGGCTGAGGCCGCAGAACCACTCTGTCCTTATGCAGAATAAGGTATGGTTCCCTGCAAGACAAGGCTGCCAACTCGGAGACCCTTCTGGCCGAAGCCATAGCCACCAAGAAAACCAACTTTCGGGTTAGCAGCACAAGAGGGATTTCTGTCAGAGGTTCAAACGGCTGCCTTTGTAAAGCTGACAAGACCAGATTTAAATTCCAGGGGCAGAGGGGAGCTCTAATAGGGGGATTTACATGCAAGACCCCCTGCAAAAAAGTTTTCACAAGCGAATGTGTGGCCAAAGGCCTTTGAAACCATATCGCTAAGGCAGACACCTGCCCCTTTAGAGTACTAAGAGCTAACCCCTTGTCAACGCCAACCTGTAGGAATCGCAAGATCCTGTCAATAAAAAACTTGCGAGGATGCCCTCCTTGAGACTCGCACCACTCCACATAGTTCTTCCAGACTCTGTAATAGATATTTCTAGAAACTGGTTTCCTAGCTTGAATTAGCGTAGATATGACCTGGGCTGAGAGGCCTCTGCCCTTAAGAATTAGGGATTCAGCCGCCAAGCCATCAAATTTAGCTGCTGTGAAGCAGGGTGGTAGATCGGGCCCTGAGACAGCAGATCTGGGCGCAGGGGGAGTGGCCACGGTGCCCTTACTGACATCCTCACGATGAGTGCGTACCAAGCCCTCCTGGGCCAGGCTGGGGCCACCAGGATCACCGGCCTGCGCTCCACCCTGATCCTTCGTAGAAGGCGGGGAATCATCTGTAGTGGAGGGAACGCATACAGGAGAGAAAACTGGTGCCAGGGGCAAACCAACGCATCGGTCCCGTAGGCCGAGGGGTCCCTGGCTCGGGATACGAATTTGTCCAATTTCTTGTTGAATCTTGTTGCCATGATGTCCACATCGGGAACTCCGAATCTTTGGCAAATCTCTTGGAATACCTGGGGGTGAAGAGACCACTCTCCCGGGAGTAACTGTTGACGACTCAAAAAATCTGCTTGAGAATTGTCTATCCCTGGGATGAATACTGCTGAGATGCAGGGTACATGGGCTTCGGCCCATGAAAAATCAGGTTTACTTCCCTTTGAGCCGCTAGGCTCCTTGTGCCTCCCTGGTGGTTTATGTATGCCACCGCTGTGGCATTGTCGGACTGTATCCTTACTGGCAGACCCTGCAGGGGAAGAGTCCAGGCGACCAGGGCCAACCGAGCAGCTCTGATCTCTAGGACATTGATGGGAAGCAGACTTTCTGCCTCTGACCACTGTCCCTGCTGGGTCCGTTTTCCTAAGATTGCCCCCCAACCTGTTAGGCTGGCATCTGTGGTTACTATTTTCCACGAGATGGGGCAAAAGGTTTTCCCTTTTGATAATTTTTGAGGGATCAGCCACCAGTACAGGCTGTGCCTGACTCCTGGGGAAAGAACTAATGGACGGTCTAATGCCTGTATGGACTTGTTCCAAGCAGAGAGAATAGCTGCTTGCAGAATTCTGGTATGGATCTGGGCATAGGGCGCTGCTTCGAAGGCGGCCACCATCTTTCCCAGCAGTCGCATGCATAGGCGAATAGTCGGCTTCTTTTTGCCTAAGACTATTTGAATCGTTTGAATTAACGACCTGATCTTCTTTTGAGGTAAAAATACCCTCTGGCATTCTGTATCTAACCGAAAGCCTAGATATTCCAACTGTCTTGTGGGTTGTAACCTTGATTTTTCTTGGTTCACAATCCACCCGAACTCTTCTAGATGCCGCACTGTGCGGACTACTGCATGATTGAGGTTGGAGGCTGAACTGTCGATAACCAGGAGATCGTCCAGGTATGCTAGGACCAAGATGCCTTCTGTCCTTAGGACGGCTAGTACCGGGGCTAACACCTTTGTGAATACCCGTGGAGCTGTTGCCAACCCGAAAGGGAGGGCTACGAACTGGTAATGACTTTGGTTTATCGTAAAACGAAGAAACTTGTGATGTGCTGGGTAAATCGGCACATGCAGATATGCATCCTTTATGTCTATAGATGCTAGGAAGTCGCCCTGATGCAGGCTGGTTGTCACTGAACGTATGGAGTCCATACGGAAGGTCTGAATCCTTAGAAAGCGATTTAGGCGTTTGAGGTCTAATATAGGCCTGACGTCGCCATTGGGTTTTGGTATAACAAAAAGGTTGGAGTAGAATCCCAGACCCCTTTCTTGGGTTGGTACTTCTACAATTACTCCTTGGAGCAAGAGGCGATCCAACGCCTTTACGAGAGAGGCCCTCTTTAATGGGTCGCTTGGAAGACTTGACCCCTGAAAATGAGGAGGGGGGATTTCTCGAAACTCTAGTTTGTAGCCTGAGGCTACTACGGACCGAACCCAAGAGTCGGGAATTCTGGCCTTCCAGACTTCGGAGAAAAACTGAAGTCTTCCCCCCACCCAAGAGAGTGGGGGCGCCCCTTCATGAATCTGATTTGATGACTGATTTAGCCGGCTTGCGAGACCAGGGCCTCTTGTTTGCCGCAGCTTGTCCCTGTGGGCGGCTATTAGCTGTTGACCGCCCGGGAGGCCGTCGATACTGACGGGAAGTCGAAGGGGCCGAGCCTACCATGGCCTGTCGTTTAAACGTGGGCCCACGCGGTCTTTTCTTGACCGGTAAGGAAGTACTTTTTCCACTTGATATGGTGTGGATATATTTATCTAGGTCTTCCCCGAATAGTCTTCCCCCATGAAAGGGAAACCCTGCTAGAAGCTTTTTGCAGGGTGCCTCTGCTGACCAGTTCTTTAGCCACAAAAGACGACGCATGTGAACCACCAGTAGAGATGAACGGGATGCCTGTTGGATGGAGTCCTTAATAGCATCCACTGCAAAGCAGAGAGCCCTAGGGAATTCTGCTAATTCATGAGTATGCTGAGCCGGCATGTCCTTCAATATATGTTTTGCCTGATCCTTCAAGGCCTGACAAACACCAATGGCTGCTACTGCTGGCTGAACCATGGCACCTACTGAGGTGAAAGTTGCTTTCAGTAGGGTCTCGAATTTCTTGTCGACCGGATCCTTGAACATATGGACATTTTCAACCGGACAAGTCAGGGATTTATTCACGCAGGAAATGGCTGCGTCCACTGTAGGAAGAGCCCATTTCTTTACATATTCCTCTTCCATAGGGTAGAGAATAGAGAATCTTTTAGGAGGGACAAAGATTCTATCAGGTCGAGCCCAATCTTGGTAAATCACGTTCCGCAGAAGGGGGTGCATTGGAAAAGATGCACCAGTTAATGGGGCCTTTAAAGAACCCAATGAGGATACCTCCGGGGCTACTAGTTCTGGCACTGGAAGTTTAAAGGCAGTGCGAACCATATCTGTCAAAGACTGGATCCACAGGCCCTCCGCTTGAGAGGCCGAAAAGTATTCATCTATAGTGGAATTTTCCCTGTCTGAACCGTCGGGACTTGGGTCTGCGTGATCCCCTTGTGGGTCCCGTTCCTCTGAAGAGGAGACCTCCGCATCTGAAAACCCCACACTGGGTGAGGGGGATCTAGCCCGCTTGCTACTTGGGCAAGGACGGGAAAGTAACGCAGTTAACCTTCTCTCTAGCCCACTCATGGTGGCTGCTAGCATTTCTTCCGTCACGTAAACGGGAATGGGTGGATCGGGGGCCGCCTCTGCCCCCAGCACCCCCAATGGCTCTTGTACTATGCCACTCGGTGTCCTGACTGGCGAGGGTGGGGCCGTAGAAGCCTGGCCCAAATCCTCTGACCCCGATGGAGACCCCTTTGCTTTTTGGCACCTTTAGCAGCCTTGGCTGGTCCAGATCCCTTTGGAGCCATTGTACAACCTTGGGTCACCCCTATAGCCAACACCTGACTGTTGCAGCTAGGAATAACCAATGTGAGGGCAGGTATGAGAAAAATGAAAAAGAACTAATTTCTCTCTTTTTCTTTTTTTTTTTTTTTTTTTTTCAAAATTTTTTTTTTTTTTTTTTTTTACCCGCCTGGGAGGTGGCAATACCGAGGAAGCCTGTGAGTATTGACACACCAATGCCCGTTAGCCGGAGTCCAAGGTAGACTCAGATACTGCTGGATCTAAGGCTGAGTCCCTTTAAGCAAAAAAACTTTTTTTTTTTTTCTGGTCAATAGTGGACCTAAGTCCTAGACCTGAAGATCCACAAAACCGCCACTAGGTGTCCCTGTGTGGCCAAAAGACCCAGCTGCACGCTCTGTATCCTTTCTTCCTCTGCCTCCAGGAGGTAAAGACCAGCCAGAGAAAAGTTTTTTCCTTTATACAGACCCTGACGCTGCTGGCCCGCCCCCCCGACGCACGCCGACGCTATAAAAGGCGGCGTGCACGCGCGCGCGTATGCGCGCGCACACACGCGCGCACGATCGCGCGCACGATCGCGCGCACGACGCCGAACCCACATGGAGGAAGCAGAGCAGAGGACAACATGGACCAGCGTTATGCAGCACCAACAGACACCAGGTAAGCACTAATCTTATTGTAGTGCACACACAGCGAGGAAGCTGTCCCCATGGGCTTCCTAAGAAACAGGAGTTTTAACCAGCAATTTCCTCTTTAAAACATGTGGGGTTGCAGTATCAGTGTTAACAGGCAGACCTGGGGTGAGTAGCAAATATACAACTTACACAAGTATACATATATCTACATGTTATCTGGGTAAACATTAGAATCCCATCCTGCCTCAACAGACATAGTGGAGATAGTGGCTGATGCACCAGCATACTGTTAGCCAACCCAGAACCCCCAGGGGGATACCTACTGTCGAACCAAGTCCCGCAGGTTCCCTCTTACCTGCTCCACGCCGCAGGGTATTGCAAAATGCAAGAGGCCCAGCCTTCCCCCATCTCCGTGGGTATTGTCTTGGACCTTCAGGGACCGGGGTCCTGTGTTAAGGAACCCACACCCCTGGACCTATATAGCATCCTGGCATCAGTAGCTTTTAGTTCTTAGAAGAGACTAAGGCACTGGAGCCCAGAATCCAGCCCTCCAAGGAGAGGCATTATAGGCAAAACCCCACTCCAGCAGGGCCCGGGTACCGTACATCTTGGCTCTGAAGCACTTCGGACGGATCCGGCTAGCTATCCTGGGTCCCGAGACCTCCGAGGGACAGCTAGACGTGACCAACACCTAAGACACTGGCGGAAAAACTAAAGCACTCTCAGTGGGAGGGGGTTATATAGGGAGGAACTTCCTGTGAAGTTGATTACACCAGTGTCCACACCTGAAGGTACTCCATATAACCCATATGTAATGACTATGCGCTCTGTGTCCCGTGATGTACGATCAAGAAAGGCCGTTTTATCCTGAATGCACAGATCCTCCCCTCCCTGCACTGTCTGTCTGGGGAAGGCCAGCTAACACAGGCATGGTAGCCGACCTGCACATGCTCAATTTTGTCTTTTATGCTGGAGAGAACATTTACTTGTTCTCAGAGCTAGCCAGGTCACACGATATTCACATCACACAAGAGGGCATGCATACAGGCTGTAGTGGAAATCTCCTCCTACCTGAACTCTCAGCACTGGAGAAACTGTGCAGTTTACCATGTAACCGTGGTATACAGATCATCCAAAAAGGTATATAGTGGCAATATTTTAACGTAACAAGAAGATTTATAAGCTGTGGGCACTGTGGGGGGGGGGGGGGGGGGGGGGTGGATGAACTATTTTCATATTACTGGGTTTAGTAACACTAAGTTGTACAATTCACAAATTAAAAAATGGTGCTTCATACATATACACATTTTTTCATACATACCTGGTTTATTGAGAAGACAGCGAAGCTCATACTCTACATCCGCCTGACGCTGCTCAAGGTCTTGCTGTTTGGTCCTACAAGAATTAGATAGAAAATATAAAAAAATGGTTTAACACCCCCAGATGCATTATACACAACATGTAACCAGATCAACTCACGTGTATACAAGCTCAGACTCCCTTCTCACCAGAACATGCTTCTCCTGAATCAGCTTGAACCAGTCTACCAACAAACTGTCCTCATCTGTTTCTGTGTGAACAAGAGACAATTAGATATTGGTATCTTTTTTAATAAGAGTTTCCAGCACTCGTCTCTCTTCTTACCATCCTCCATTCTTCGTAGCTTTTGTTCAAGTTCCACCCCACGTCTTTCTAGCTCATCCAGACGAAGCTCAATCTCTTCCATTTCCATTTGAATCTCATGTTCTGGGATGTAGTCATCAGCCTGAACCTGGTTATGAAAATAGGCAATAGGAGTAAAATAAGAAGAAAAAATAAATACCGTATTTATCGGCGCATACCGTGCACTTTTTTGCCCTTAAAATCAGGGCAAAAACGTGGGTGCGCGATATACGCCGATACTCGCTTCCCTCGCTGTGTTTGAATCCGCCGCCGATATATATCGAGCGCAGTACACTCGGCCAGGCTCGGCTCCCCTCGCGGTTATGCGAGAGAAGCCGAGAGGAGCCGAGCGTGGCCGAGTGTACTGCGTTCGATATATGTCGGCGGCGGATTCAAACACAGTGCGGGAAGCGGGGATGGATTTTCATTACAAGTCCCCCCCATCATCATATCATCATCATCAGCCCCTCATTGCAACTCCCCCCCCTCACCATCGCAAGCCCCTCATTGCAAGCCCCCCCACCCACCTTCATTATTACATCATCATCAGCCCCTCATTGCAACCCCCCTCATCATGGCAAGACCCTCATGGCAAAGCCCCCCCCCACCATCATTATTACATCATCATCAGTCCCTCACTGCAACCCCCCTCACCATTGCCCCCCTCCTCCCTCACCTCACCATCGTAAGCCTCTCACAGCCTTACTCCTTACTGTGCCAAACTGCTGCTGTGTCACGGTCCCGCTGTGTCACGAAGCTCACAGTGTTGTTAACAGTTTGGGAGCGCTATGATAAAAGTCCCGCCCTCCTCCTCCTAGACCAGCCCGTGTGATAGACAGAACACTGGCTCTATCACACAAGCTAATCTAGGTCAGGAGGAGGGCGGGACTTTTATTATAGCGCTCCCAAACTGTTAACACTGTGAGCTCTGTGACACAGCGGGATCGCTGTATTACAACCTGCCGTGCATGTCAGGGTGGGGTGGGTCGGTTAAATGTCCTCCGTGGGCCGTAGTTTGAGGACCCCTGCTCTAAGGACTACAGAACATGTTCCATAGGAAACCATGTTAAATGGACGGTAATGCAAATCTGCAAAATACAAAAAGCGCCAAAAATGCATAGGTGTGAATCCAGCCTAAGACTGGAAATTCACAGAAAATGTGTTGATTACATCTCCAGCAAACGGGTAACTAGTGGAGCAGTGGGGGGGGGGAGAGAGTTGGAGGGACCGTGTGCCAACATGTTATCAGTATGAATGAGGATTCCTTGGATTTTGCTGGAAATGGAGGTGTTGTTGGAAACAAAAGTTCAGCTGTGAATACCATATCCAAGTCTCCCTCCCAGCTTAAGGCATAATGCATACTAGCTCATTATGCCTTTGTCTTGCAGGGTTTTTTTTTGTTTGTTTTTTTAAGAGAGGGTTTACTTCCTCATTAAATCCACAGACAGTGTATTTGTCTAGACTACAAAACTATTAAAATTAAAACAAGTAATGACACAACACCCACATAAACTGGATTACTCATATAATTCTATACACTGGAAAGATGCCAAATGTGTAACAATTATATACATAGAAAACACAGCAACGTAAAGTACAGCAACAGTATATTGTTAGGGCAATGTACCCACATAGGGGACTGTTCTGTCACTATACAACAAACTGCAAAAATCATAGAACAAGATGCAAAGGTTCCCAGTAACACAATTTTGCAAACAGAACACAAAAAGCAGAACAAGTTACAGCTTAAAGTGTAAGTTCACCTTTACACAAAATCTGTAAGGTGAACTTACACTGGACAGGAGGAGAGCAGCGCCATATAAGTGCAGCATTATTAAGAGATTTGAGTTCATAAAGGACAATTGGTAACTCACAAGATGTATGAGATGTCAACGCATGTGGGATTAATAATGTGGTTCATCCACTAGTGGGAAAGATGATCTTCTCACTGGTGACGAGGCACCAGTGGTTCCCAGTAGGGTTGTCCCGATACCACTTTTTTAGGACCGAGTACAAGTACCGATACTTTTTTTCATGTACTTGCCGATACCGAATACCGATACTTTTTTTAAATGTCATGTGACAGTTTTCAAACCACAATACAGACTAAGGATATTTTCTTTAGAATTATGAAGAACTCTAACTCAAGACATTATAAAATAATAAAAATGAGTAAAAATGAATAAAAATGTTTTATATTCTTGTCACGCAGTAGTAAAAAACTCAAAGAATTTTCACAGAACATGTTGATAAATACAAAAAAAGTATTCTATTCAGGTATCGGGAGCATTTGCGCGAGTACAAGTACTCCCGCAAACACTTGGTATCGGTCCCGATACCGATACTAGTATCGGTATCTGGACAACCCTAGTTCCCAGCGCTTCCAGACACTCAGGACGGCTCACAAACAGCAATGTACGTCACTTCCGGTTGGAGAGAGAGCTGGGAGGAACGCGTGTTCGGAGTATGCATGCTCCTTCCTCAGGCCACCCACACTGGACGCCCTCCCAACCCCCCCAGTCTTGGTGTACCTGAAGGCTGTGATCTACCGCTAGGAGACATCAGGTTGCCGCTTCACCGGTCTGAAAATCTGAAATCCTTGCGGCTTTCTATCTCCTCCCCCGGACCGGTGAAGCAGCCACCCGGTGCCTCCCAGCGGGCGATCGCCGGCTTCAGGTACAGCAGGACCAGAGGAGATGGGGAGGTGGTCCAGTGTGAGTTCACCTAACAGATTTTCTGTAACGGTGAGCTTACCCTTTAAAGTCAGAGCCCTGGTGACCAGAAAGTGAGTAATGTTGCTCACACACGATCGTTTTTTCCGACGGAATTCCGCTCAAGCTTGGCTTGCATACACACGATCACACAAAAGTTCTCTGAACTTTCGACCGTCAAGAACGTAGTGGCGTACAACACTACGACGAGCCAAGAAAATGTAGTTCAATGCTTCCAAACATGCGTCAAATTGTTTCTGAGCATGAGTCGGAATTTTGCGTGTTCGAATTGCTATTTTCCGATAGGAATTTTTTCCGTCTGAAAATTTGAGAACCAGCTCTCAATCTTTTGTTGGCAGAAATTGCAACAGCAAAAGTCCGATGGAGCATACACATGATCGGAATTTCCATTCAAAAGCTCAGATCGGACTTTTCCGATCATGTGTACGGGGCATTAGTCAAATTTTTGGGGGTGAAATTACTCCATTTCTTTAACAGTTTGCCTATCTAAATGCAGATCTATCAAGTAAATAAATACTCCATAGGCCCATACATTCTGAAATATGTTCCTCCTTACCAAGAGTTAAAGGGGTTGTAGAGGAAAAAAGGATTTTTAATAACAGCTTACCTGTAAAATCCTTTTCTTGAAGTACATCACGGGACACAGAGCGCATAGCCATTACATATGGGTTATATGGGTACCTTCAGGTGTGGACACTGGTGTAATCAACTTCACAGGAAGTTTCCTCCCTATATAACCCCCTCCCACTGAGAGTGCTTCAGTTTTGTAGGAAGCAATTTCTCCGAGGTTACACAATGTTCCCCAAAAGAGGGGTGGGAGCTCTGTGTCCCGTGATGTACTTCAAGAAAAGGATTTTACAGGTAAGCTGTTATTAAAAATCCTTTTTTCTTTATCGTACATCACGGGACACAGAGCGCATAGCCATTACATATGGGATGTCCCAAAGCAATGCTCCATGAAGGGAGGGAGACCGTAAGGCCAAAAATAGCCAAACAAAAAACATTATCAGGAGGTAAAATAGCTCCACCAACAGAAAAAAGGGGGCGTGAACCGGGCCAGAGGATTCTATACTGCTGCCCGTAGGACCGCCTGCCCAAATGCTGCGTCCGTAGCCTTTGCGACGTCCAACTTATAAAATTTAGTAAACGTATGTACGGAAGACCAGGTTGCCGCTTTGCAAACCTGTGCCATAGAGATCTGATGGTGTGCCGCCCAAGAGGCACTCATGGCCCTCGTAGAATGGGCCTTAACTGATAAGGGAGGTGGAACGCGCTTCAGACCATAGGCCTGAAAAATCAGCTGCTTAATCCACCTAGCCAAGGAAGACTTGGCAGCCGGCTGACCCTTTTTGGGGCCATCCGGAAGAACGAAAAGCACATCTGTTTTCCGAATCTTCTCTGTAGCCTTGAGATAAACCCTCATGGCTCGGACCACGTCCAAAGTATGAAGCAGTCTTTCCTCTCTGGACTGGGGAGTAGGAAAGAAGGATGGTAGGACTAGGTCCTGATTCAAGTGAAAACTGGATATGACCTTAGGAAGAAAAGAAGGTTGAGGCCGCAGAACCACTCTGTCCTTATGCAGAATAAGGTATGGCTCCCTGCAAGACAAGGCTGCCAGCTCGGAGACCCTTCTGGCCGAAGCCATAGCCACCAAGAAAACCAACTTTCGGGTTAGCAGCACAAGAGGGATTTCTGTCAGAGGTTCAAACGGCTGCTTTTGTAAAGCTGACAAGACCAGATTTAAATTCCAGGGGCAGAGGGGAGCTCTAATAGGGGGATTCACATGCAAGACCCCCTGCAAGAAGGTTTTCACAAGCGAATGCGTGGCCAAAGGCCTTTGAAACCATATCGATAAGGCAGACACCTGCCCCTTTAGAGTACTAAGAGCCAACCCCTTGTCAACGCCAACCTGGAGGAATCGCAAGATCCTGTCAATAAAAAACTTGCGAGGATGCCCTCCTTGAGACTCGCACCACTCCACATAGGTCCTCCAGACTCTGTAATAGATATTTCTAGAGACTGGCTTTCTAGCCTGAATTAACGTAGATATGACTTGGGCTGAGAGGCCTCTGCCCTTAAGAATTAGGGATTCAGCCGCCAAGCCATCAAATTTAGCTGCTGTGAAGCAGGGTGGTAGATCGGGCCCTGAGACAGCAGATCTGGGCGCAGGGGGAGTGGCCACGGTGCCCCTACTGACATCCTCACGATGAGTGCGTACCAAGCCCTTCTGGGCCAGGCTGGGGCCACCAGGATCACCGGCCTGCGCTCCACCCTGATCCTTCGTAGAAGGCGGGGAATCATCTGTAGTGGAGGGAACGCATACAGGAGAGAAAAACTGGTGCCAGGGGCAAACCAACGCATCGGTCCCGTAGGCCGAGGGGTCCCTGGCTCGGGATACGAATTTGTCCAATTTCTTGTTGAATCTTGTTGCCATGATGTCCACATCGGGAACTCCGAATCTTTGGCAAATCTCTTGGAATACCTGGGTGTGAAGAGACCACTCTCCCGGGAGTAACTGTTGACGACTCAAAAAATCTGCTTGAGAATTGTCTATCCCTGGGATGAACACTGCTGAGATGCAGGGTACATGGGCTTCGGCCCATGAGAAAATCAGGTTTACTTCCCTTTGAGCCGCTAGGCTCCTTGTGCCCCCCTGGTGGTTTATGTATGCCACTGCCGTGGCATTGTCGGACTGTATCCTTACTGGCAGACCCTGCAGGGGGAGAGTCCAGGCGACCAGGGCCAACCGAGCAGCTCTGATCTCTAGGACATTGATGGGAAGCAGACTTTCTGCCTCTGACCACTGTCCCTGCTGGGTCCGTTTTCCTAAGATTGCCCCCCAACCTGTTAGGCTGGCATCTGTGGTTACTATTTTCCACGTGATGGGGCAAAAGGTTTTCCCTTTTGACAATTTTTGAGGGACCAGCCACCAGTACAGGCTGCGCCTGACTCCTGGGGAAAGACCTAATGGACGGTCTAATGCCTGTATGGACCTGTTCCAAGCAGAGAGAATAGCTGCCTGGAGAACTCTGGTATGGATCTGGGCATAGGGCACAGGGCACTGCTTCGAAGGCGGCTACCATCTTTCCCAGCAGTCGCATGCATAGGCGAATAGTCGGCCTCTTTTTGCCTAGGACTATTTGAATTGTTTGAGTCAATGACCTGATCTTTCCTTGAGGTAAAAATATCCTCTGGCATTCTGTATCTAACCGAAGGCCTAGATATTCCAACTGTCTTGTGGGTTGCAACCTCGATTTTCCTTGGTTCACAACCCACCCGAATTCTTGTAGATGCCGAACTGTGCGGACTACTGCATGATTGAGGTTGGAAGCTGATCTGTCGATAACCAGGAGATCGTCCAGGTATGCCAGGACCAAAATGCCTTCTGTCCTTAGGACGACTAGCACCGGGGCTAACACCTTTGTGAATACCCGCGGAGCTGTTGCCAACCCGAAAGGGAGGGCTACGAACTGGAAATGACTTTGATCTATCATAACACGAAGAAACTTGTGATGTGCTGGGTAGATCGGCACATGCAGATATGCATCCTTTATGTCTAAAGATGCTAGAAAGTCGCCTTGATGCAGGCTGGCTGTCACTGAACGTATGGAATCCATACGAAAGGTCTGAATCTTTAGAAAGCGATTTAGGCGTTTGAGGTCTAGGATAGGCCTGACGTCGCCATTGGGTTTTGGTATAATAAAAAGGTTGGAGTAGAATCCCAGACCCCTTTCTTGGGTTGGCACTTCTACAATCACTCCTTGGAGCAAGAGGCGATCCAACGCCTTTACGAGAGAGGCCCTTTTTAACGGGTCGCTTGGAAGACTTGACCCCTGAAAATGAGGAGGGGGGATTTCTCGAAACTCTAGTTTGTAGCCTGTGGCTACCACGGACCGAACCCAAGAGTCGGGAATTCTGGCCTTCCAGACTTCGGAGAAAAACTGAAGTCTTCCCCCCACCCAAGAGAGTGGGGGCGCCCCTTCATGAATCTGACTTGATGACTGGTTTAGCCGGCTTGCGAGACCAGGGCCTCTTGTTTGCCGCGGCTTGTCCCTGTGGGCGGCTATTAACTGCTGAACGCCCGGGAGGCCGTCGATACTGACGGGAAGTCGAAGGGGCCGAGCCTGCAAAGGCCTGTCGTTTAAACGCGGGCCCACGCGGTCTTTTCTTGACCGGTAAGGAAGAACTTTTACCACTCGATATGGTTTGGATATATTTATCTAGGTCTTCACCGAATAGTCTTCCCCCATGAAAGGGAAACCCTGCTAAAAGCTTTTTGCAGGGTGCCTCTGCTGACCAGTTCTTTAGCCACAAAAGACGACGCATGTGAACCACCAGCAGAGATAACCGGGATGCCTGTTGGATGGAGTCCTTAATAGCATCTACTGCAAAGCAGAGAGCCCTAGGGAAATCTGCTAATTCACGAGTTTGCTGAGCCGGCATGTCCTTTAATATCTGTTTTGCCTGATCCTTTAAGGCCTGACAAACGCCAATGGCTGCCACCGCTGGCTGAACCATGGCACCTACTGTGGTGAAAGAAGCCTTCAGTAGGGTCTCTAATTTTTTGTCGACCGGATCCTTGAACATCTGGACATTTTCCACCGGACAGGTCAGGTATTTATTAACGCAGGAAATGGCCGCGTCCACTGTGGGGAGTGCCCATTTCTTTAAAAATTCCTCTTCCATAGGATAGAGAATAGAGAACCTCTTAGGAGGGATAAAGATCCTATCAGGTCGAGCCCAATCCTGGTAAATCACGCTCCGCAGAAGGGGGTGAATCGGAAAAGACACACAAGTTAATGGAGCCTTTAAAGAACCCAAAGAGGATACCACAGGGGCTACTAGTTCTGGCACTGGAAGTTTAAAAGCAGTGCGAACCATATCGGTCAAAGACTGGATCCACAGGCTCTCCGCTTGAGAGGCCGAAAAATATTCATCTACAGTGGAACCCTCCATGTCTGAACCGTCGGGACTTGGGTCTGCTTGATCCCCTTGTGGGTCCCGTTCCTCCGAAGAGGAGACCTCCGCATCTGAAAACACCAAACTAGGTGAGGGGGATCTAGCCCGTTTGCTACTTGGCAAAGGGCGGGCAAACAAAGCAGTTAACCTTTTCTCTAGCCCACCCAGGGTGGTCGCTAGCATTTCTTCCGTTACGTAAACAGGAATGGGTGGATCGGGGGCCGCCTCTGCCCCCAGCACCCCCAATGGCTCTTGTACTATGCTACTCGGTGGTCTAACTGGTGAGGGTGGGGCCGTTGAAGCCTGGCCCAAATCCTCTGACTCCGATGGAGACCCCTTTTGTTTCTTGGCACCTTTTGCAGCCTTGGCTGGTCCTGATCCCTTTGGAGCCATTGCACAACCTTGAGTCACCCCTATAGCCAACACCTGACTGTTGTAGCTAGGAGTAATTAATATGAGAACAGGCTGAGGAAAATGAAAAATTTTGTATATATATATATATATATATATATATATATATATATAACTCTCTTTTTTTTTTTTTTTTCTGGTCAATAGTGGAACTAAGTCCTAGACCTGAAGATCCACAAACCGCCACTGGGTGTCACTGTGGCCAAAAGACCCAGCTGCGCGCTCTGTGTCCTTCTTCCTCTGCTTCCAGGAGGGAAAAGACCAGCCAGAGAGAAACGTTTTACTTTTATCTGACCCTGACGCTGCTGGCCCGCCCCCCCAACGCACGCCGACGCTATAAAAGGCGGCGTGCCCACGCGCGCGCACCCCCCCCCCCACGCTGAACAACATGGAGGAAGCAGAGAGGCAGAGGAAAAGCATGGACCAGCGCCAGCAGCACCAACAGACACCAGGTAAGCACTAATCCTTACTGTAGTGCACACAGAGAGGAAGCTGTCCCCATAGGCTTCCTAAGAAACAGGAGTTTTCACCAGCAATTCCCTCTTTATAGTACGTGGGGCTGCAGTATCAATGCTAACAGGCAGACCTGGGGTGAGTAGCAAATATATATCTTAAACAAGTATACATATATCTACATGTTATCTGGGTAAACATTAGTACATCCCATCCTGCCTAAAAAGACATAGTGGAGATAGTGGCTGATGCACAAGCATACCATTAGCCAACCCAGAACCCCCAGGGGGATACCTACTGTCGAACCAAGTCCCGCAGGTTCCCTCTTACCTGCTCCACACCGCAGGGTATTGCAAACTGCAAGAGGCCCAATCTTCTCCCATCTCCGTGGGTATTGTCTCGGACCTTCAGGGACCGGGGTCCTGTGTTTAAGGAACCCACACCCCTGGACCTATATAGCATCCTGGCATCAGTAGCGTTTAGTCCTGGGAGAGACCAAGGCACTGGAGCCCAGAATCCAGCCCTCCAAGGAGAGGCATTATAGGCAACACCCCACGCAGGCAGGGCCCGGGTACCGTACTCCTTGGCTTTGAAGCACTTCGGACGGATCCGGCTAGCTATCCTGGGTCCCGAGACCTCCGAGGGACAGCTAGACGTGACCAACACCTAAGACACTGGCGAAAAAACTGAAGCACTCTCAGTGGGAGGGGGTTATATAGGGAGGAAACTTCCTGTGAAGTTGATTACACCAGTGTCCACACCTGAAGGTACCCATATAACCCATATGTAATGGCTATGCGCTCTGTGTCCCGTGATGTACGATAAAGAAAATGTATTTTTTTATAATAAGCATCCTTTACCTGCAGACATCCCTCTTTTCACTTCCTCATTGTTCGTTTTTGCTCAGAAGTTGCTCTATTTCTTCTCTCTTCTGTTCACTTCCTGCTTGTCTGATTTTACTGACCACCATGAAGCGAGGCTTTACTGCGGTGATCAGTAATGTGCTCGCCCCCTCCTGGGAACTACATCTGTGCGGCAGGATGCTCTCTACGTGTTAGAGACTTCAAGGAGGTGTGAATTACTGGGCGTGCCGCAATTCATACTGGGAAATTTAGTTCTTACATAAACGAGAGTTGCAAACCAGGCAGTGAATGAGAGAACAGAAACTAGAATGCCGGAGGTGATATAGATGAAGGAATTTAATAGGTATTTACTTGTTTTTTAACAGAATCATTACACTATTCTGTCTGTCTACCTTTCAGACATTAATTTTAGGCAAAAAAAAATCCTTTACAACTCTTTTAATGTAAGATAAACAATATCAATTTTTTTTCTCTCACCTTCCGTTTGATAAGAGGAAATCCATGCCCTGGTGCAGGTCGATGTGCAGTTTTTGGTCCTTTCTTGCTTTTTTTATATGTAGGTGAAGTGATTGGGGAAGGCTTTCTATTGAAGGGGTTTTCTTTACATGTAGGCTGAGAAAAGAGTAAACCACAAATGAGTATTGGCCTTTTCTGTATAACTGATGATTGTTAATGATCCAACAGATGCATTTACCTTTATAAAGCATACTACACCCACAGACTTTCTATCACACTGTTGAAGGCTTGCCAATAACAGTCAATAGCCATCTGGTATTGTTCACACTTCTAACCATTATGCTTTTTAAGTATTACCATTTTTCTCAGATTATATACATAAATCAGAATCCTTTTCAAAGTAAGTAAAAAAAGGGGGAGGTCGGATGCATTACACATACACTCACCGGACAGCTGCTCTACTGGGACTTTCACAGGACAAAAATGCCTCGATGATGTCAGAGGTGAATGAGCAGACTGGTCCGAGATGATAGAAAGACAACAGTAACGTACATAACCACTCGTAACAACCAAGTTATGAAGAATACCATCTCTGAGCACACAACACATCGCACCTTGAAACGGATGAGCTATAGCAGCAGAACACCACACCGGGCGCCACTCCTGTCTGCTAAAAACAGGAAACTGAGGCTACATTTCACGCAGGCTCACCAAAGTTGGGCAATAGGAGATTAGAAAAAAGTTGCCTGGTCTGTTGTGTTCCCATTTTTAGCTGCAACATTTTCTTGGAACACTTTGGGCCCCTTAGTACCAATTGAGCTTCGTTTAACCACTTAACCTCCGGACCATATTGCTGCCCAATGACCAGAGCACTTTTTGCGATTCGGCACTGCGTCGATTTAACTGACAATTGCGCGGTCGTGCAATGTGGCTCCCAAACAACATTGGCGTCCTCTTTTTCCCCACAAATAGAGCTTTCTTTTGGTGGTATTTGATCACCTCTGCAGTTTTTATTTTTTTGCGCTATAAACAAAAATAGAGCGACAATTTTGAAAAAAATTAATATTTTTTACTTTTTGCTATAGCAAATATCCCTCAAAAATATATATAACATTTTTTTTTTCTCAGTTTAGGCCGATATTTTTCGTAAAATAGGGGGTATTTTTATGGCATTTTTATTATTATATTTTTTTTTTACTAGTAATAGCAGCGATTTTTTTTTCGGTACTGCGACATTATGGCGGACACTTCGGACACATTTTTGGGACCATTGGCATTTTTATAGTGATCAGTGCTATAAAAATGCATTGGATTACTATAAAAATGCCATTGGCAGTGAAGCGGTTAACGATAGGGGGCGGGGAAGGGGTTCAGTATGTTCCTGGGTGTGTTCTAACTGTATGGGGGGGGGGGGGGGAAATGACTAGGGGAAATCACTGATCTTCTGTTCATATATTGTATGAACAGAAGATCAGCATTTCCCCCCCCCCCCCTGACAGGATCGGGAGCTGTGTGTTTACACACACAGCTCCCGGTCCCCGCTCTAACGAGCAATCGCGGGTGCCCGGGGGTCGATCGTGCCCGCGCACGGGACTCGGGGGCGAGCGGGGGCCCCCTAGTGGCCTGCGAGAGAGCCGATGTAGAGCTACGGGCTCTCGCGCAGGGGAGCCAACCTGCCGCCGTAAAACTACGGCGGCAGGTCGGCAAGTAATTATGGAGAAGTCCAGCCTGAGCTTTTTAGCACTCCTGTGACCTGTTTTCAGCGAAGAGCGGTCTGAAGTCCACTCTCCGCTGACATCACTGCCATCGGTCAAGGCAGTGCATCACCCCGACTTCCAAGTCTGGATCCGCCAGCTGCCCTGAATAGGGATGGGCGAACAGTTCGGCCCGAGCATGAGTTCGGGCCAAACTTTGGTTGCTAGGCTTATATGTAAATTTTTGGCATAAAAATGTGTGGGAACCTGGGTCCTGCCCCAGAGGCCATATATTAATGAAAAAAAAAAAAAAGTTTTAAAAACTGGCGTTTTTTTTGGGAGCAGTGATTTTAAAAATGCTAAAATGAACATTTTTAAAATGACGCTGGCAGGAACCCTCCCTCGATCCGGGTGGACGTCATATGACGTCCTTTGTTCCCGGCGACCTAGGGCACGTTTGCCGTCGGGCACCCGCGATTGCCAGTGAATACGGCAGGAGTGTGGATTTGTGTGTGTAAACACACACACATCCAACTCCTGTCAGCGGTGAGGAGACTGATGTGTGTTCCCAGTACAGAGGAACACACATCGGTCTCCTCCCCTTGTAAGTCCCCTCCCCCCTACAGTTAGAACACACTTTAGGGAACATTTTAACCCCTTCAGCGCCCCCTAGTGTTAACCCCTTCCCTGCCAGTCACATTTACACAGTAATCAGTGTATATTTAGAGCACTAATCGCTGGGTAAATGTAAATGGTCCCAAAAACGTGTCAAAAGTGTCTGATGTGTTCACCGCAATGTCACAGTCACAATAAAAAAAAAAAAAACGCAAATTGCCGCCATTACTAGTAAAAAAAATTAATAGAATAAAAATGCCATAAATCTATCACCTATTTTGTAGACGCTATAACTTTTGCGCAAACCAATCAATATACGATTATTGCGATTTTTTTTCCAACAATATGTAGAAGAATATGTATCGGCGTAAACTGAGGAGAAAAAAGTTTTTTTTTTTTAATTGTAATATTTATTAAATAAAAAAGTAAAAAAATTGTGTTTTTTTTTTAATTTGTCACTCTTCTTTTGTTTATAGCGCAAAAGCTCTATTTGTGTGGGGAAAAAACAAAGATTTAATTTGGGTACAGTGTTGCATGACCGCGCAATTGTCATTCAAAGTGCAACAGCGCTGAAAACTAAAAATTGGTCTGGGCAGGAAGGGGGTGAAAATGCCCTGAATGGAAGGGGTTAAATTGAAACAATAAAAATTCTATATTCCTTTAAATTTCGTGCCTAGGGGCTGACTATAGTATGCCTGTAAAGTGACACATTTTTCCCATGTTTAGAACAGTCCCGCAGCAAAATGACATTTCTGAAAGAAAAAAGGTAATTTAAAACTGATCGCGGCTGTAATGAATTGTCTGGTCTCGGCAATATACATAAAACTCATTGAAAAAACAAACAACATGGGCCTTTGAGTCTGGTATGAATAATAACCACTTAAGGACCGCCGCATGTACATTTACGTCGGCAGAATGGCACCGACAGGCACATCAACGTATATATACACGTTGGTGCCTTGGGGGGGTTCGGGGGGTCCGATCGGAACCCCCCCCCCCCTGTACATGCGGCGGTCCGGTTACCTGGCCGAGCGATCCGGGATGAGGGGACGGCGGTTGGTTTTTGTCCGCCCTCTCCGGATCGCTCTCAGCCAATCCGCGCGCCCCCCCCTTTTTGTCATTTGATGTGATCGCTCCCTCTGCGTTTTTTTCGACCACCGCTGAGGAGAGATCACATCACATAGTAAGTGTACACAACAGCACACTGACACACAGACACATAGGAACATTTAACCCCCACGATCGCCCACCCCCCCCACCCCCTCCCCCCTGTCACAGTGTCACTAAATGCAGTGATTATATGTATGATCACTGCAGTTAGTGTCAGTGTGACAGGCAGTTAGTGTTAGGTTCAGGGTAGCCCTCTACCCCCCCTAATAAAGTTTTAACCCCTTGATCACCGCCCTAGTTAACCCTTTCACTCCCTATTGCCAGCGTTACCAAGCGATCATTTTTCTGATCGCTGTATTAGTGTCGCTGTTCCCACTAGGTAGCTATTTTTTTTTTTATTGTGATTTTTTTTTACTAAAGACATGTGGCTAAATAAATGTTGGCCTAAATGTTTGACTAAAATTTTGTTTATTTGATTTTCTTATAACAAAAAGTAAAAAAATATTGTTTTTTTTTTCAAAAATGTCGCTCTATTTTTGTATATAGCGCAAAAATAAAAATCGCAGAGGCGATCAAATACCACCAAAAGAAAGCTCTATTTGTGGGAAGAAAAGGACACAAATTTTGTTTGGGAGCCACGTCGCATGACCGCGCAATTGTCAGTTAAAGCGACGCAGTGCCGAATCGCAAAAAGGGGCAAGGTCATTTGGCAGCATTTTGGTCCGGGTCTTAAGTGGTTAAGGGGTACCTTAAACCAAAAATGTAAAAGAAAATTGGCCCTTCAGGTCTGGTATGGATTTTAAGGGGAACCCTGCGCCAAAAAAAATGGCGTAGGGGTCCTCTCGAAATCCATACCAGACCCTTATTCGAGCATGCAACCTGGCAGGCCTGGCTCCCGCCCCCCCAGTGGCTGGAGGACACAAAGACGTCAAATGACGGCGGCTTGGATTTACAATTTGACAATATGCCGGGGTTCAAGTGGTTAACAACTTTCTTAATGGGCACTTATACCCCCCCCCCCCTTCCTGCCCAGGCCAATTTTCAGCTTTCAGCTGTGTTGCACTTTGAATGACAATTGCGCAGTCAACACTGTACCCAAATTAAATTATCATTTTTTTTCCCCCACACAGTTTTCTTTTGGTGCCATTTAATCACCACTGAGTTTTTTTATTTTTTTGCTAAAGAAAAAAAAAATGTGGTTATAAAATTTTCCAAATGCCAATTTTTCTCCTTCACTAATGTGCGCTGATAAGGCTGCACTGATGGACACCGATAGGTGCCACTGATAGGGGCCGATGTCCCTGTAATAGAAGCCGGTTACCGGCTTTCTTCTTTTCCCCTCACGTTGATCGTGGGAAGAAAAAAAGCTGATAACCGGCTTCTGTTTTCTTCCGTGATCAGCTGTCATTGCCCGACACCTGATCACGTAGTAAAGGGCTCGCCATGATTCGCCCTTAACCCTGTTCTGTGATCAGCCAAGGCCAAAGGACCAGACGATCACAGAGCATGTTGCCCATGTGCCGCAGGGGGTGTGCGAGCAGCGCCATCATAAGAGGACATCTACTAACATGCTCCCATCACTGAAAGCCTGCGCTGTAGTCGTCTTTTGGCAGAAAGTGGTTAATAAAAAAAAAGTTCTATGAAAAGAGCCAATGCATTTCAGGGGCAATACCACTCCCCTTCACCAGGGCTCAACCAAGAATAAAACTTGGATAGACTCCGAGAAACCAGTGATTTCTCCAGTGTCTCACCAGTACAGGAAGTGTGTTACTGGCCGGATCACCAGGTGAAAAAAGAAGGAAAAAAAACAAAGACAAGAAAACTGATTCATCCAACATATCTAATGGTTGGCAAGCTACAATATATTACAATTTTGGGGGTTTAATACCGCTTTAATGTACATTGTAAGAGTGTCAGATTTAATTAGCCTTCTGAGTTTTTTTTTTTACTAGCTTTTTACAAACTTTAGCACTACCAGTATGTATTACCATTGTCCTCCAAACTATTACACTTACCTTTACTGGTTGCTTAGCTTCTGGAGAAGGGGTTGTTAAAGCTGGATCAGGACATGAAGCTTGTTGGCTGGGATTTATTTGTAGACTGTCAGAAGAGGAATCTTTTTCTGGGGAAATGCTTTCCTGTACTTCGCTTGTATTGGCCAAGTCACTGGATGAGGAGAGGCTGGTATTGGCAGAGAGATTACTCGCATCGTGACTACTGGCTGTCGAATGGTTGACAATGTTTGTGTTCCCTACATCTAAAGGTCCAGATGTGGTGGGGGAGTGAATGGTTGGTTCTGAGGAGCTTTTAGGAACATTTTCCGATTCACGACCCTTTGTGGAGGGTTCTGTGGGAAGGCTCTCTGTGCTTAGAGCTGGTGATGGGCTGCCAGATGGAGGCTCTGAATGAGACAGGCGGGAAGCCAGACCACTTGAGTGACGGGCTAAAGACAAAAAAAAGAGAAAAAGATGCACACAAAATGTACAGTTACAGTATAGCTGCATCATTTTGGCAAAAATCTGAATCACATTTTTTTTTGCTTAGAATAAAGATCACGATTCTCTCAGCATAAAATCATCTTTCACATTATTATTAAAAAAAAAACTTTACTGTTTAGGTTTTTTTAAATTCATTAAAGTGTATATTTTTCCAGATAAAGTGTGTTTGAAAGACCGCTGAGCAAATACAGTGTGATGTAAAATATTGCAACAACCACAATTTTATTCTCTAGGATGTCTGCTAAAAAGAAATTTATATAATCTCTATAAATGTCTGGGGTCTGAATAATTTTCTAGCAATGAATATTGATTTTAAACTTGTAAGCAGCAAGTGTCAGAAAAAGGTTTAGGCTCCATGCACACTGAAGCTGATAAAAGCTATTAAAAAAAACGCCAGTAGCTTTGCAGGGAGCCTTGCAAAGTTTTTTAGCATTTTTGCAATAGCTTTAATCAGCGTTTTTCAGTGTAGCTTTTATCAGCTTTTTTTTACTTTTTTTTTTACTTTTTTTATGGATAAAAAACCTGCTAAAAAATGTTTTTAGAATTTTTCCCCGCCAAAAACGGCACTTTGAACGCGAATTTCGGGCGTTCAGAAAAAAGCCAATAAACTCCAAAGCTCATTAACACTGAAAAACGCCCAGGTGTGCATGGGCACGTAGGCCAACATAGAGTTCAGTTTATGGGCTTTTAAAAAAAAAAAGCCAAAACGCCAATAAACTGCAGTTTATCAGCTTCAGTGTGCATGGAGCCTTAGTCTTTAAATGGTTAAACTTCCCTCATCTACAGTCAGAAGTTCAAACCCTTTGATCTAAAGAACTATGATGTTGTGATAAAACTTGGCAGGCTGCCTGGATTATTATTTTATTTTTTTCAGAACTCTTTGCACTTGTTAGATAGAATCCGGAAATGCTGTTTCAAGATCAGGAAGGAAAAAGAATCGTGATTTCGATTAATCATGCAGCTCTAAGTTACAGTAGCACTTAAACTGATATTTAACCAATAACTGCGGATAATAAAAATCAAGAATAGAAAAATACACATAATAAAGCCAGCCATACATGGATTAAAATTTGGGCAGTTCAGCAGGGACCAGCCGAATTTTGATCCATGTATGAACACTGTGATGCCACAGAAGTCCATATACAAATGCTTCGAGTCACTGAGTACCCACCAAACAGGAGCCTTGCTTCATTGTAACCACATGATCAAAAAAATCACTTTACTGATCATCAGGGGACTCAGCTGTCACAGCCAGGACTGAGAATCGCAACCACACAAAAAGTGTCAACTGCTTGTTCTCAATGGGGAGAACATATACTAATGTATTCTTTGCATTTGACATCATACGGGGGGGAAATTAATATACAGATTGTGAGCAGAAAGGGGTTAAATAACTCTCCAGTGTACCTGCTGATAATACTTTGCTTTAAGTGGCAAAATCCCCATGGCTGAAAACTGTTGTTCTGAGCTCCTCACTCTGAAACCCAACTCTTGTAACATGCAAGAACCATTAAAAAAACATAAAAAACTCTAATTGCTTGCAATGCATTGTGGACAATCCACAACTTGTGGCAGGAGACGTGGCCAGTGGACAATCCACAACTTGTGGCAGGTGACGTGGCCAGGTGACGTGGCAAGTGGACAATCCAAAACTTGTGGTAGGTGACGTGGTCAGTGGACAATCCAAAACTTGTGGTAGGTGACGTGGTCAGTGGACAATACACAACTTGTGGCCAGGTGACGTGGCAAGTGGACGTGGCAAGCGGACAATCCACAACTTGTGGCAGGTGATGTGGCCAGGTGATTTGGAAAGTGGATAATCTACAACTTGTGGCAGGTGTCGTGGTCAGGTGGCGTGGCAAGTGGACAATCCACAACTTGTGGCAGGTGACGTGGCCAGTTGATGTGGCAGGTGACGTGGCCAGTGGACAATCCACAACTTGTGGCAGGTGACGTGGCCAGGTGACATGGCAAGTGGACAATCCACAACTTGTGGCAGGTGACGTGGCCAGGTGATGTGGTCAGTGGACAATCCACAACTTCTGGCCAGGTGACGTGCCAGGTGATGTTAACGGGTGATGTGGCAAGTGGACAATCCGCAACTTGTGGCAGGTGACATGGCAAGTGGAAAATCCACAACTTGTGGCAGGTGACGTGGCAAGTGGAAAATCCACAACTTGTGGCAGGTGACATGGCCAGTGGACAATCCACAACTCGTGGCAGGTGACGTGGCCAGGTGGCATGGCCAGGTGACTTGGCAAGTGGACAATCCGCAACTTGTGGCAGGTGACGTGGCAAGTGGACAATACACAACTTGTGGCAGGTGACGTGGCCAGGTGATTTGGCAAGTGGATAATCCACAACTTGTGGCAGGTGACATGGCCAGGTGATGTGGCAAGTGGACAATCCGCAACATGTGGCAGGTGATGTGGCAAGTAGACAATCCACAACTTGTGGCAGGTGACGTGGCCAGGTGATTTGGCAAGTGGATAATCAACAACTTGTGGCAGGTGACATGGGCCAGGTGATGTGGCAAGTGGACAATCCGAAACTTGTGGCAGGTGACGTGGTCAGTGGACAATCCACAACTCGTGGCCAGGTGGCGTGCCAGGTGATGTGAACAGGTGATGTGAACAGGTGATGTGGCCAGTGGACAATCCGTAACTTGTGGCAGGTGACGTGGCAAGTGGAAAATCCACAACTGGTGGCAGGTGACGTGGCCAGTGGACAGGTGGCAGGTGTCGTAATCAGGTGACGTGGACAATCCAAAACTTGTGGCAGGTGACGTGGCAAGTGGACAATCCACAACTTGTGGCAGGTGACGTGGCCAGGTGATTTGGCAAGTGGATAATCCACAACTTGAGGCAGGTGACGTGGCAAGTGAGCAATCCACAACTTGTGGCAGGTGACATGGCCAGTTGACGTGGCAGGTGTTGTGGACAATCCACAACTTGTGGCAGTTGACGTGGCCAGGTGACATGGCAGGTGACATGGCAGATGACGTGGCAAGTGGACAATTCACAACTTGTGGCAGGTGACGTGGCAAGTGGACAATCCGCAGCTTGTGGCAGGTGATGTGGCAAGTGACACGCTAAATACAAGTACACTGCTGCTCTCTCAGCTGCTACTCACTTTGGTGTCACAAAATGGCTGAAATGGTTAAATAATATTGTTTTTTGAGCTTAGGGAGGGTCTTATGATGTTTCTTAACTAAACGCTTATAAACGCAAACGCAGTAAAACGCCGCAAGATTTGCGGCAAAACGAGCGTTTTTAAACGCCGATTTTAGCCTTTAAAAACGTGTGTTTAGCAGAGTTTGGACCGGCGTCCCGTGTGCATGGGGCCTTACTCTGGAGGAGCTGCAGAGATCCACAGCTCAGGTGGGAGAATCTGTCCACAGGACAACTATTAGTTGTGCACTTCACAAATCCAGTCTTTATAGAAAAGTGGCAAGAAGAAAGCCACTGTTGAAGGAAAGCCATAAGAAGTCACATTTTGCAGTTTGCATGAAGCAATGTGTGAGGTACAGCAAAGAAGGTGCTCTGGTCAGATGAGACCAAAATGTAACTATTCCAGACAAACCACTTAACCTCTCAACATATTAGGAACAGTTTTGCCCTGCCAAATGATTAGTATTTACAGTAAATCCAGAAGGTATTCACATCTCTTCACTTTTTCCACATTTTGTTATGTTACAGCCTTATTCCAAAATTAATTAAAATAATTGTTTTCCTTAAAATCCTACAAACCATACCTCATATGACAACATTAAAGAATAATACACAGCCTTTGCTAGGGTTGTCCCAATACTAGTATCGGTACAGATACCGAGCATTTGTCTGAGTACTTGTACTTCACCCGATACCTGGACAGTCAGGGATGAACGATGCAGCGCGGGGGAGTTGCAAGCATCAATCTCCCTGTATAGAGCCTGACAGCCGCTTCTTCCCGGACCCTTCTCCCCCCCCCCCCCCCCCCAGGCTTTCAGCTGCTTTAGTGAAATCGGTGCTTGCAACTCCCCCCACCACACCGATCACCACTGACTGTCCCCATATCCCCCTCCATGCTCCGTGCACCCCTCCGTTCTGCTGCTGTCCCCCTCTAGTTTTCCTCCGTGTTCCCCTCCGTTCTGCTGTCCCGCTCCATTCCCTCCTCCTCTGCCCCCTCTGTCCTCGATCTGTCAGGATGGAGAGCAGAGGTAGGAGACAGTATTTGCACCCACTTCTGGGCATAGAGTCATGCCCCCCCCCCCCCCCCCCCATGTCTACTGGGAAATACACTGGTCCCAGAAGAGAGCGGGGACCAGTGAGGGCACGCCGCGCAACTCATGCATGCGCAGTAGGGCACCGGGCAATGAAGCTGCAACGCTTCACTTCCCAAAACCCTCACCAAGGATGGCAGCGGGGGCAGCCGAGATGAGCGATTGCTCTTCTTTGGCTGCCGACATTACAGGCGTGCTGGACAGGCATGTGTGCATTTTTTTAAAGTCAGCACCTGCAGTATTTGTAGCTGCTGGCTTTTGGGTGGACCTCTGCTTTAAAACACACACTTATTGTGATTTTGTTTTTAATACCAGAGACATGTAGTAGAACAGGCCCCAAAATCTCCACTCGCCTATTGGCATTTTGCAAGTGGAAAATGAGTGAGGGCAAGCATGGGCTTCCTCGTGCCTCCTGGCCCGGGTACTTTGATGGTCCAATGCCAGGACGTGTGACATCTATAAAAGGGGGCGGGACTGTGTGTGACGAAGCGTGGACTGCAATTCAAATAAAAGCGGTTACAGCGGGCAATCCCTGCTCTGATGATCTCTGGCTCTCCTCTTCCTCCCCTCTCTTCCTCTGCACAGGTCATGCTGCATTCATTAACACAGGTGAGTTCCATTGGTGGGCACAGGTCAGGCACCCTAGGGGGTGAGGGTGGGGGTGAGACCGAAACACTTATTGTAAAAGTGATCATGTGGCTATACAGAAGCCTGAATGATTTTAACTTTGCAGTCGGGAGCTGGCTGTGGAAAATGGGCACAAGCTGATGGCTGCTTTACTCTTCACTCTTTGGACATACGTAGTACATTCAAAGAGATGAACTAGTTAAAGACTCCAAATGCATGGGGTATAAGTTACAACTCTTTGTCGCATCAGGCCATTGATTGTATAAATAAATAAAACTAAGCCTAGTACCTAATGGCACATCCTTACCCAGAGGGGAAGCATTTGGCGCTTTGGGTGCCGGTCTTTTTCGTGCTTTAGGGCTGCTGGTTGGGGTAATTCCATACCATGGATGACCTGGCTTTAGAATATTCTCATCCGATTCTTGTTCTTCATCTTCGTCAAATGGATTGTAGGGTTCAGGCTTTGATGGGCTCTGACTTGTAACTTCTTCTGATTCTTTGGAGCCCTTTTCCACATCATCCTTAATCTGTATTGCAGATGGAGGTGGCGGGGCAGCCCTTCTTTTAGGCTCACTTGCTGCCACCAAAGAAATCCAAGGAGGATCTTTAGGTTTTCCTTCATCTTCCCTATAAGGAGAGCAACATCACATATATAAGATGCCAAACTAAATCTTCTTGCCAAAATAACAAGGGTTACATTTATAGAAACCGTCTACAGATAACATGGCAGGTTTTGATAATTCATTGACAGCAGACAAAAAACTCAAATATTGTTAACTAACACTTTTCCTGCTTTGCCAATTTGCTCTTTGGATCTCCTAGGTTTTGATATTCTTTGTTTCCAATTTGCCAGAATGCTGTATGATAATGACATTCCTCCAAGATGTTGGTTCCATTATTATTTAGGTGTTTTTAAGGTCTCATGCACACTGGACGTTTTGCTATGTCTCCTAGACTCCTTTCCTCCTGGCAGAAAAAACGATGAAGGCTTGTAATGAAACACATCTACAAGCGTCAATAGCTTGGAAATTAATTATGCTTCTGTGAAGCCAATCTGTGAGTGCCAAGCACTAGATGGCTGTGGGTACTCGCTGATCGTCCGGCAGAGACACAGAACGGAGCTTCGCCTATGTAAACAAGGCAGATTCTGACAGGTGGGGAAGGGATGGATTTTGTGTCCTTGCAAAGCAGGGAATAAAATCCATCACTTCCCTGAGTAAAATCAGCACACATAGTACAGTAAAACACTGGTTAGACACACCGTTAACCCTTCGATTACCTTGGATGTTTAACCCTTTCTCAGCAAATTTCATTAGTACAGTGACAGAACAAATACTGCATTCGGTATTCAACTACAAATTCTTGGTAAATTGAACACTTGCACAATTGTTACCGCATGCAGTGTTAGCGTTAGTGTTAGCCATTTTTAACTCTTAGTTAATCAACCCCTTTGTGGGAACCAGTGACACTAATACAAATACAAATTATGATTAACGGTTTTACATTGTGGGACACTAATTTTTTTTTAAATAAAACAATTGTAAAAAAAAAATGTCTGTTTTTATTACCTTGTGAGACTTTTTTGGTAAATGGGTAGGGGTACTATGCACCTGATACTCATTCACATGGGGGGGTGGAATCTGGGAGCCACCTTCCTAAAGGGGGCTTCCAGATTCCAATTAGCCCCCTGCCCGCAGACCCCAACAACCACAGGCCACAGTTGTGGGGATGAGGCTCATGTCTTCATCTACATGGGGACAAGGTGCTTTGGGGTGGGGGGGCACTCACACATCCCCCACCACTTTCCTGATCTGCCGGGTTTCTGCCAAGGCATATGTACAAACCTGTCCCAACTGCTGCTGCAGCTTTAGGGGGAAGTTGATGGCCAGTAAAACCATTGATTAACCACCTTTTTTATCCCGTAAATTGAGGCTAAAGAATATCCTTATTTTCCAAAAATCATCCATACACAACCACTACTTAATGCCCTGTAATCTATTTATCATGAAATCATTTTGCACTGTATTTTTCTCCTCTGTGAACACCTTAACTTCCTTTTATTCTCATTTCCCTCTGAACTTCCTCAGGTTTGATTGGAAGGAGCACTGCGTATTAGCTGCACTCACGTGAACTGCTCATATGCACACTAAGACCCCTTTCAGACGGGCACCTCTCTGCGTTAGTGGTACAGCGCTGCTAAAACTAACTTTGAAGTTTTAGCATTGTTTTTAACCCCTGCTAGTGGCCAAAGAAAACTTTAAATGCACCCGAAAAGCGCCGCTGCGAAACGCTTTGCAGGTGATGCAGCAGCGGTGCCCACTGATTTCAATGGGCAAGGGTGGTGGAGAAGCGGTGTATACATCGCTCCTAAACCGCTCCAAAAAATGCTGCTTGCAGGACTCTAACATCCTGCAAGCACACTGCCCCAGTGTGAAAGCACTCTGGCTTTTACACTGGAGCAGCAGCGAAGCCATTTTTTAGGTGTTATTTTTAGCCCTTTAGCGCCTGAAAAACACCACCAGTGTAAAAGGAGTCTAATGCCGCGTACACACGATCATTTTTCGTCATGAAAAAAACGTTGTTTTAAAAAAATGTTTTTGATCATGTGTGGGCTTCATATAATTTTTCGGGTTCTGAAAAACAACAACAATTTTTATCGAACATGCTGCATTTTTTAACGACGGTTGAAATGATGTTGTTTTTCGGGTCGTAAAAATTGATCGTGTGTGGGCTAAAACGTCGTTAAAAACCTGCGCATGCTCAGAAGCAATTTATGAGACGGGAGCGCTCATTCTGGTAAAACTACCGTTCATAATGGAGTAAGCACATTCATCACGCTGTAACAGACAGAAAAGCGCGAATCGTCTTTTACTAACACGGAATCAGCTAAAGCAGCCTTAAGGGTGGCGTCGTCCTCATGGAACTTCCCCTTTATAGTGCCATCGTACGTGTTGTACGTCACCGTGCTTTGCTAGAGCACTTTCTTTTAAAACAATGGTGTGTGGGCAACTTTGTTTTAATGATGAAGTTGGAAAAACGTTTTTTTTCATGCCGAAAAATTATCGTGTGTACGCAGCATAAGGATAAAAAAATAAAAAAATAAAAACACAGGTTTTGTGTCACTTCAGAGAGCATTCGACAGGTGAGGAAAAGGCATTGTATAGCCTCCCCACCTGTTTTAACCTCCTAAATACTGGACCCACCACATGCGTTTGGGCAGTTGCAATGAAGCACCATTCACTAATGTGTCACACTCAGTGGACAGTAAATAACCCGCCGAGCACATGTGATACAATTGTAGCTGTGGCACAAAGCATCGTCTTGTGTACACTCTGTCAATGCTTCTACAGCAAAGACAGGAGTGTTTGAAGAGTGGTAAACATGCAGCTCAACTGCAGGATTTTACTGCCCCCCAATCACAAATGTAAACAAGTCCCTAAACTGTTTAAATAACACGCCTTCGTGGATCAACCTCTTACTTAGAAATTATAGTTATTCACCTTTCCACAGACCTCTGTCTACCTCTCGGCTTAGGGACTGGTGGAGTTGATATCTGCTTTTCACCTATAATAGAAACAAATTTGATGTGAAACAATTATTGTGATTGTGCCAACTTGCATACGTGTTTTTCATTTTAAAATGTATCAATATTAAATTAAACAGGTTTCTTGCAACATGGGCCTTCTAAGCATCATTTAATTATCTTACCATTCACAAAACTTGTTGGCCGTGCAGGGCTCTGCCCTGCTCCAGATCGAGCTCGAGGCAGAGGCTGAGGGGCTACATCACTAGTCTTCCTTGGTGCTGGCACAGGTCGTGTGTATGGTGCACCATCTGTATCAAGCTCTTTTTGAGGTTTGTTCGGAAGAGGAGGTTTTGGAGGAGCACGTGGTTTAGGTGGGCTTTGGACTGAATTTTGCATAGAATTTTCTTCAACAGACTCGGGACTGCTGGTACCTGTCCGAGGCCGATGATGGTGAGTACACACAAATGTGCCAGTCTCAGATCCGGGTCGATACGAACCTGGCAGCAGAGTGCTGCAGCATTCTTTACACCTGCAATATTGGGGGGGAAAAAATACTTCTATAAATAGGTCACTTTATTATCAGTTCAGATAGGGGCCAAATGCATGGGGTAAATGAGCATATAAACAGGTTAAAGTGGTTGCAAACCCCCCAAAAAAAATGTTTTGTTTTAATGTTACAATGTAGAGTATAAGATTTCCTATCATCTGTGCCCAGTCTTGCCACACAGAGTTAATCCAGCACTGAGTAATCCTCTTTTAAAGTTTAATGCAAATTAACCAGACTTCAGATAAAAACTTGCCAAATTAGGTTAAGTCCGTTTCTCTGTTTTTGCTTTCAGTAACAGGTTATTTACAGATATAGCTTGGACATGTTTATCATAACAAGAGGTGATCCAAAGTTCATTGTATATTACTAGGATGTGTTATGATGTTATATCACCTCATGTTATGATAAACAAAACATAACATATGATAAACATGTCCTAGCTATATTTGTAAATAACCTCTCACTCAAAGCAAGAAGAGAAAAAACAGACTTTTGATTTAGGCAGGGTTTTATCTGGAAGGCTGTTCATTTTCACTGAACATAAAAGAGGATTTCTCAGATCTGGATTAACTCTGTGTGGCAAGACTGGGCACAAATGATAGGAAATCTTATACTCTACATTGTGACATCAAAAAAAAAAACTTTATTTTTTTGGGTTTACATCCACTTTAAACATTTTGCATCCACCTTTAACTTTAAGGCTGAACTCCAACTTTCTTTTCACTAGAACTGACTGTAATAAATCAATCCCAACATAGATCATACCTCTGTACCATATTGCTCTGTTGTCTGCAGGACCCGATATTCTGGGATTAGTTGTGGCTTTGTATCATGTGACATTCTGTTTATCCTGCTGCTAGAATCTGTAACACTCTGCAGTCTTTCTACTTTGTAGTCTTTTAGACACTGCAAACGATGCAACTTCAACCACAACTGATGGTAGGTGGAAGTGGTTACATCTTAATTAGGATCCAATCCCACCCAGTCACTCCTACAGGAAGAGTCCAAACCTCCCAAGTCCTGCCTCACAGATCACAGCATAATTCAAGAAGAAAACCCCTTCATACACAGCCTGTTCTGAAAGCTAGCCGTGCTGCTGCTGGGCAGGATTGAATGGATCACAATTGGAATAAAATTCCGTTGAGGTAAATATATCAACCAGCAAGAACTGGGAGAGTCCCATCGTTTAGATCCCACCCTCCCAGTGCCCTGCACTCAGTGAAGGGATTAATTTACATATGAAGGAAACACCTTCATAATAACCTCCCATAGCCCTTCCTCTGTAGTCTTGCTACGCCATTATTCTTTGGCAAGACAGGAATGACACAGCAGGAGGTATGACACCATTACACCTTTCACCACCCACATAAAGGCCCAGAAATACCCACATCTACTTCCAGAACTGATACAAGCGACTCCCATAGCCCAGTATTACAACTGGAAAAGGAAACAGAAAGTCAGAGAACTTTGAAATTCAGCCAGGAAGGGTGACATCAGAGACACAGAAACCTGCTGTACACAGCGAAGGCTTCATGTACACTACTGCTGGTAAACGGACGTTTAACCACTTAAGGATCGCCTAACTCCAATATGCAGACTGGCACGGCTGGGCACAGGCACGTACCAGTACCAGTCGTGGGTCGCACAAGCGACCTGGTCCGAAGCTCTGTGACCGTGCGACCCGCAGGCCCGATTGCCACCGGTGTCCCACGATCGGTCACAGGAGCTGAAGAACGGAGAGAGGCGAGTGTAAACACACCTTCCCCGTTCTGTGTGGTAGTGTCACTGATTGTCTGTTCCCTGTTATAGGGAACGATGATCAGTGATGTCACACCTAGAGACACGCCCCCTACAGTAAGAATCACTCTTTTAGGGCACACTTAACCCCTTAGCGCCCCCTAGTGGTTAACCCCTTCACTGCCATTGTCATTTTCACAGTAATCAGTGCATTTTTATAGCACTTTTTCGCTGTGAAAATGACAATGGTCTCAAAAATGTGTCAAAAGTATCCGCCATAATGTCGCAGTCACGCAGAGGTCATCAAACACCACCAAAAGAAAGCTCTATTTGTAGGAAAAAAAAGACGCCAATTTAGTTTGGGAGCCACGTCGCACGACCGCGCAATTGTCAGTTAAAGCGACGCAAATAATAATAATAATCGCAAAAAGGGGCAAGGTCCTTAACCTGCATAATGGTCCGGGTCTTAAGTGTTACATGTATTAGTACATGTACACAAGTTATTTTATAGTCATTTCTAGGTAAATGCTTTTCGAAATATTTGGAAAGCAAAAAAAAAAAACGCATTCAGAACATGAATGTTCAGAGGCATTTGAAACGGCAAACGCTTGTAACAGCTTGCAAACGCGGTAACTTACATTTATCCGTGTTTCGTTTAAAGGTGTTTTTAATTTCTGACTATTTAAAAAAAACGCTTCTATAAACACAAATGCGGCATGTAAACGCAGAAAAATGGACGTTTTTAATCATCGTTTACTATCTGTCAAGTTAAATCGTTCAGGGCAGGTTGTAAAACGTCCTGTGTACATTGAAGCGTTACTAAACCCTTGTGTTTAAAAAGTAAAAAAACAAACATGTCATACTTACCTCCACTGTGCAGTTCATTTTGCACAGAGTGGCCCCGATTCTCCTCTTCTGGGGCCCCCGGTGGCGCTAGTAGCTCCTCCCCACATCAGGAAGCAACCTAGGAGAAGCGCTCTCCTTGGTGGTACCCGTGCGGGCATCCATAGACACAGAAAGCCGGACTTGGCCCGCCCCCTTAGCGCCCGCGTCATTCTATTTGATTGACAGCAGCAGGAGCCAATGACTGCACTGCAATCAATCTATCCAATCAACAGCCGAGACCCCGGCCAGACAGGGTGTGCGTGTCTCCCGCGTGGAAACAAACAGGCTCGATCCATGGCTGATTTATGTCTCGTCCATCCCCCATCCATGGCTGATTTATGTCTCGTCCATCCCCCATCCATGGCTGATTTATGTCTCGTCCATCCCCCATCCATGGCTCATTTATGTCTCGTCCATCCCCCATCCATGGCTCATTTATGTCTCGTCCATCCCCCATCCATGGCTCATTTATGTCTCGTCCATCCCCCATCCATGGCTCATTTATGTCTCGTCCATCCCCCATCCATGGCTCATTTATGTCTCGTCCATCCCCCATCCATGGCTCATTTATGTCTCGTCCATCCCCCATCCATGGCTCATTTATGTCTCGTCCATCCCCCATCCATGGCTCATTTATGTCTCGTCCATCCCCCATCCATGGCTCATTTATGTCTCGTCCATCCCCCATCCATAGGTCATATATGTCTCGTACATCCTCCATCCATGGCTCATTTATGTCTCGTCCATCCCCCATCCATGGCTCATTTATGCCTCGTCCGTCCCTCATCCATGGCTCATTTATGCCTCGTCCGTCCCTCATCCATGGCTCATTTATGTCTCGTCCATCCCCTTCCATGGTTCATTTATGTCTCGTCCATCTCCCCATCCATGGCTCATTTATGTCTCGTCCATCTCCCCATCCATGGCTCATTTATGTCTCGTCCATCCCCCATCCATGGCTTATTTATGTCTCGTCCATCCCCCATCTATGGCTCATTTAGGTCTCGTCCATCCCCCATCCATGGCTCATTTAGGTCTCGTCCGTCTCCCATCCATGGCTCATTTATGTCTCGTCCGTCTCCCATCCATGGCTCATTTATGTCTCGTCTGTCCCCCATCCATGGCTCATTTATGTCTCGTCCGTCCCCCATCCATGGCTCATTTATGTCTCGTCCATCCCCCATCCATGGCTCATTTATGTCTCGTCCATCCCCCATCCATGGCTCATTTATGTCTCGTCCATCCCCCATCCAAAGGTCATTTATGTCTCGTCCATCCCCCATCCATGGCCCATTTATGTCTCGTCCATCCCCCATCCATGGCTCATTTATGTCTCGTCCATCCCCCATCCATGGCTCATTTATGTCTCGTCCATCCCCCATCCATGGCTCATTTATGTCTCGTCCATCCCCCATCCAAAGGTCATTTATGTCTCGTCCATCCCCCATCCATGGCCCATTTATGTCTCGTCCATCCCCCATCCATGGCTCATTTATGTCTCGTCCATCCCCCATCCATGGCTCATTTATGTCTCGTCCATCCCCCATCCATGGCTCATTTATGTCTCGTCCATCCCCCCATCCATGGCTCATTTATGCCTCGTCCGTCCTCCATCCATGGCTCATTTATGTCTCGTCCGTCCCCCATCCATGGCTCATTTATGCCTCGTCCGTCCCTCATCCATGGCTCATTTATGTCTCGTCCATCCCCCATCCATGGCCCATTTATGTCTCGTCCATCCCCCATCCATGGCTCATTTATGTCTCGTCCATCCCCCATCCATGGCTCATTTATGTCTCGTCCATCCCCCATCCATGGCTCATTTATGTCTCGTCCATCCCCCCATCCATGGCTCATTTATGCCTCGTCCGTCCTCCATCCATGGCTCATTTATGTCTCGTCCATCCCCCATCCATGGCTCATTTATGCCTCGTCCGTCCCTCATCCATGGCTCATTTATGTCTCGTCCGTCCCTCATGCATGGCTCATTTATGTCTCGTCCGTCCCCCATCCATGGCTCATTTATGTCTCGTCCGTCCTCCATCCATGGCTCATTTATGTCTCGTCCGTCCTCCATCCATGGCTCATTTATGTCTCGTCCGTCCTCCATCCATGGCTCATTTATGTCTCGTCCATCCTCCATCCATGGCTCATTTAGGTCTCGTCCGTCCCCCATCCATGGCTCATTTAGGTCTCGTCCATCCCCTTCCATGGTTCATTTAGGTCTCGTCCGTCTCCCATCCATGGCTCATTTATGTCTCGTCCATCCCCCATCCATGGCTCATTTATGTCTCGTCCGTCCTCCATCCATGGCTCATTTATGTCTCGTCCGTCCCCCATCCATGGCTCATTTAGGTCTCGTCCGTCCCCTTCCATGGTTCATTTATGTCTCGTGCATCCCCCCATCCATGGCTCATTTATGTCTCGTCCATCCCCCATCCATGGCTTATTTATGTCTCGTCCATGCCCCATCCATGGCTCATTTAGGTCTCGTCCGTCTCCCATCCATGGCTCATTTATGTCTCGTCCATCCCCCATCCATGGCTCATTTATGTCTCGTCCATCCCCCATCCATGGCTCATTTATGTCTCGTCCATCCCCCATCCATGGCTCATTTATGTCTCATCCATCCCCCATCCATGGCTCATTTATGTCTCGTCCATCCCCCATCCATGGCTCATTTATGTCTCGTCCATCCCCCCATTCATGGCTCATTTATGCCTCGTCCGTCCTCCATCCATGGCTCATTTATGTCTCGTCCGTCCCCCATCCATGGCTCATTTATGCCTCGTCCGTCCCTCATCCATAGCTCATTTATGTCTCGTCCATCCCCCATCCATGGCCCATTTATGTCTCGTCCATCCCCCATCCATGGCTCATTTATGTCTCGTCCATCCCCCATCCATGGCTCATTTATGTCTCGTCCATCCCCCATCCATGGCTCATTTATGTCTCGTCCATCCCCCCATCCATGGCTCATTTATGCCTCGTCCGTCCTCCATCCATGGCTCATTTATGTCTCGTCCATCCCCCATCCATGGCTCATTTATGCCTCGTCCGTCCCTCATCCATGGCTCATTTATGTCTCGTCCGTCCCTCATGCATGGCTCATTTATGTCTCGTCCGTCCCCCATCCATGGCTCATTTATGTCTCGTCCGTCCTCCATCCATGGCTCATTTATGTCTCGTCCGTCCTCCATCCATGGCTCATTTATGTCTCGTCCGTCCTCCATCCATGGCTCATTTATGTCTCGTCCGTCCTCCATCCATGGCTCATTTAGGTCTCGTCCGTCCCCCATCCATGGCTCATTTAGGTCTCGTCCATCCCCTTCCATGGTTCATTTAGGTCTCGTCCGTCTCCCATCCATGGCTCATTTATGTCTCGTCCATCCCCCATCCATGGCTCATTTATGTCTCGTCCGTCCTCCATCCATGGCTCATTTATGTCTCGTCCGTCCCCCATCCATGGCTCATTTAGGTCTCGTCCGTCCCCTTCCATGGTTCATTTATGTCTCGTGCATCCCCCCATCCATGGCTCATTTATGTCTCGTCCATCCCCCATCCATGGCTTATTTATGTCTCGTCCATGCCCCATCCATGGCTCATTTAGGTCTCGTCCGTCTCCCATCCATGGCTCATTTATGTCTCGTCCATCCCCCATCCATGGCTCATTTATGTCTCGTCCATCCCCCATCCATGGCTCATTTATGTCTCGTCCATCCCCCATCCATGGCTCATTTATGTCTCTTCCATCCCCCATCCATGGCTCATTTATGTCTCGTCCATCCCCCATCCATGGCTCATTTATGTCTCGTCCATCCCCCATCCATAGGTTATTTATGTCTCGTCCATCCCCCATCCATGGCTCATTTATGTCTCGTCCATCCCCCATCCATGGCTCATTTATGCCTCGTCCGTCCCTCATCCATGGCTCATTTATGTCTCGTCCATCCCCCATCCATGGCTCATTTATGTCTCGTCCATCCCCCCATCCATGGCTCATTTATGTCTTGTCCATCCCCCATCCATGGCTTATTTATGTCTCGTCCATCCCCCATCTATGGCTCATTTAGGTCTCGTCCATCCCCCATCCATGGCTCATTTAGGTCTCGTCCATCCCCCATCCATGGCTCATTTAGGTCTCGTCCGTCTCCCATCCATGGCTCATTTATGTCTCGTCCGTCTCCCATCCATGGCTCAATTATGTATCGTCTGTCCCCCATCCATGGCTCATTTATGTCTCGTCCATCCCCCATCCATGGCTCATTTATGTCTCGTCCATCCCCCATCCATGGCTCATTTATGTCTCGTCCATCCCCCATCCATGGCTCATTTATGTCTCGTCCATCCCCCATCCATGGCTCATTTATGTCTCGTCCATCCCCCATCCATAGGTCATTTATGTCTCGTCCATCCCCCATCCATGGCCCATTTATGTCTCGTCCACCCCCCATCCATGGCTCATTTATGTCTCGTCCATCCCCCATCCATGGCTCATTTATGTCTCGTCCATCCCCCATCCATGGCTCATTTATGTCTCGTCCATCCCCCCATCCATGGCTCATTTATGCCTCGTCCGTCCCTCATCCATGGCTCATTTATGTCTCGTCCATCCCCCATCCATGGCTCATTTATGCCTCGTCCGTCCCTCATCCATGGCTCATTTATGTCTCGTCCGTCCCTCATGCATGGCTCATTTATGTCTCGTCCGTCCCCCATCCATGGCTCATTTATGTCTTGTCCGTCCTCCATCCATGGCTCATTTATGTCTCGTCCGTCCTCCATCCATGGCTCATTTATGTCTCGTCCGTCCCCCATCCATGGCTCATTTAGGTCTCGTCCATCCCCTTCCATGGTTCATTTATGTCTCGTCCATCCCCCCATCCATGGCTCATTTATGTCTCGTCCATCCCCCATCCATGGCTTATTTATGTCTCGTCCATGCCCCATCCATGGCTCATTTAGGTCTCGTTCGTCTCCCATCCATGGCTCATTTATGTCTCGTCCGTCTCCCATCCATGGCTCATTTATGTCTCGTTCGTCTCCCATCCATGGCTCATTTATGTCTCGTCCGTCTCCCATCCATGGTTCATTTATGTCTCGTCCGTCTCCCATCCATGGTTCATTTATGTCTCGTCCGTCCCCCATCCATGGCTCATTTATGTCTCGTCCGTCCCCCATCCATGGTTCATTTATGTCTCGTCCATCTCCCATCCATGGTTCATTTATGTCTCCTCCATCCCCTATCCATGGTTCATTTACGTCTCGTCCATCCCCTTCCATGGTTCATTTATGTCTCGTCCATCCCCCCATCCATGGCTCATTTATGTCTCGTCCATCCCCTTCCATGGTTCATTTATGTCTCGTCCATCCCCCCATCCATGGCTTATTTATGTCTCGTCCATGCCCAATCCATGGCTCATTTAGGTCTCGTCCATCCCCCATCCATGGCTCATTTATGTCTCGTCCGTCCCCCATCCATGGCTCATTTACGTCTCGTCCATCCCCCATCCATGGCTTAAGTCTCGTTCATCCGCCATCCATGGCGTGTCCATTCCATACCACTTATCATCTGTGCCACATCAGTGCTTATCCGTTCCTCACAGAAGTGTAACAGGTAGTTAAATTAGATTTAAAATGTATGTCCCTAGAACACCTGATGGTGCTCCCTGCATGTTGGGCCTCTGTATGTGGCAAGGCTGTGTAAAAGTCTCAACATGTGGTATTGCCATACTCAGGAGGAGTAGAAGAATATATTTTGGGGTGAAGTTTTTGCTATGTGTTAGAAATAGCTTATAAAATGTGTAAAAAAATAATATGCATTTTTATTTTCTTTCCACATTTTTCCAAAACTTGTTCAAAAGACTCATTATGCCTCATAGAATATACGTTGGGGTGTTTATTTTACAAAATGGGAATTTTTTGGGGCGTTTCCATTGTCCTGGTGCTCCAGGACCTTTAAAAGTGTGAGGTTCCCGAATCTACCTCATTTGGGGAGCACTCCTACATTGGAACAGAAAGCGGATGGTGCCTTGGGGGACTTTCCGACCTCGACCTTTGAGACATCTAAACCGTGAGTACAGCAAACCGAACCACTATGGCCTCTAGACCCTTAACGAATTACACTATTTTGACCCATAATGTCCAGGGTTTCAATTCCCCCGTCAAAAGATCTAAAGCCTTACAGCAATTTCATAGAATGGGGGCGGATGTCCTGCTTTTGCAGGAGATGCATTTTTCTAAATCCTCAGCCCCTAGATACTTAAACCCGAGGTTCTCCACTTTTTTTCTTATCTAATGGTCCTGATAAAAAGCGAGGTGTCGCCATTTGTTTTGCTAAAAAGGTCCCTTTCATTCCTTCAACTGTGATTAGAGACAAGGAAGGCCGTTATGTCATGGTGGCTGGGAAAGTTAATGAGAAAGAGGTGACTTTTCTGTCCTACTATGCCCCTAATGTAAACCAATTGCCCTTCTTCCACTCTATGCTGGAAGTGATAATGCCCCACGTAGCAGGTCATGTGGTGCTGGGGGGAGACAGTAATTTCCCGTTAGACCGGGTCCTCGATAGATCTGATCTTGGAAGAGCGGTGCTGAAACATGTGCCCAAACGGAGTAGTGTTATGGCGCGTCTCCTTCATAGCTATGATTTGATTGATGCCTGGAGGGAATTCCACCCCACTACCAGGGATTTTACATTCTATTCCCATGTTCACAAAACGTATTCCCGTATAGACCACTTATTTACGCTTTCCCCTCTACTTCCATATGTTTCGTCGGTTGAGATATCCCCTGTGGCGTGGTCGGATCATTCACTGGTCCAGATGGTGTTGACAGACCTTTGGTCTAAATCGGGCCCGTCGCCGTGGCGATTAAACGAGTCCTTGCTGAATGACCATGTCCTCGAACAAGAGGTGGAGAGGGCTATTCAACATTACTTTCGAGAAAATTCCCTCCCGGATACATCTCCGGTAACACTCTGGGTCGCCCACAAGGTCACTATACGCGGTACTCTAATACATTTGGCCTCCAGGGTGAAGCGCGAACGGGAACACACTATTCGACGTCAGGAGAAGGAACTGAAACGACTTATGCGTGATCAAACTGCTAACCCACATGTTGATCTCCGAAACCAAATAGACGGGGCCCGGACAGCTCTGAATTTGAGCCTGACCACGAAAGCAGAAAAATCCATCCGTTGGGCCCGCCACCGTTATTACACTTTGGGTGACAAACCAAATACACTGTTGGCAAGGAAGCTGACTCCCAGGCCCTTTAGCTCCGCTCTTCCTAGGTTACGGTTAGGATCGGGCTTAACCACGCAAAACCCCCAGTCAATCCTCAAAGAATTCTCCAGGTTTTATTCCACATTGTATGCATCCCTGGGGTTGTTTGATGCGTCGGGTGCGGAAGACTTCTTGCGTGACTTGCCCCTCCCGATGTTGTCCAAAGCCCATACGGAAATAATGGACGCGGAATTTACGCCAAATGAAATTGCCATTGCCATCAAGTCCCTGAGCCCATCGAAATCGCCGGGCCCTGATGGATTTACGGGCCATTATTATCGCAAATACGCCGAAATATTAACTCCACACATTTGTGCCTTCTTCAATGCCCTACGCAGGGGGGCTCCCCTTCCTCCACACGAAAAAAGTGCCTTTATTCATGTTATCCCTAAACCCAATAAGGACCTGGGGGATTGCGAGAATTATCGCCCTATTTCACTGATAAACACAGACTTTAAGCTCCTGACTAAAGTCCTAGCCATGCGTATGAACTCCTTCTTATCCAAGTACAATTACCCAGACCAGGTAGGATTTGTGCCTGATAGGCAAGCTTCGGATCAGACTAGACGGGTCATAGACATAATATCAGCACTGAATTCCGGCTGGGATGGGGGGGGGGGGGAAGCGTGGAGCCTTGTTCCTGTCATTGGACTTGTGCAAGGCCTTCGACTCTTTGTCGTGGGACTACCTCTTTTTTTATACTACAACGCTATGGCTTTGGACCAAATTTTTTGAGGACGCTTCGTTCAATTTACGATACCCCTACTGCAAATCTATCGTTCAACTATATCTATTGGCAGAGGTACTCGTCAGGGGTGCCCTTTATCCCCTTTGCTGTTCATTTTGGCTTTAGAACCCCTGGCTATCAAGATTAGGACACATCCGGACATTCTGGGAGTACACTGCGGGGGCCGCGAGCATAAATGTGCGATGTTCGCGGACAACATTTTATTGCTCCTGGCCTCCCCGGTCACCTCTTTACCTCACCTGAACCTAGTATTGGACAGATTTGCGTCCTTCACGGGCCTATCTGTGAACCACTCTAAGACCCAGGCTCTTAATATTTCCCTCCCACCTCACATAATTCGAGCCCTTAAACAGTCTTTCTCTTTCAAATGGCAAGATGACGCCCTGCCTTACCTGGGCATCTCCTTGACACCAACTCTATCCACGCTATATAAAAAGAATTACCCCCCCTTATTTCGTAAATTATCAGATGATTTGAGTAGGTGGTCGGTAGGCTGTATTCTACCGAACCGTCGTGGTTCGGTAGGCTGTATTCTATTAAAATGACTATCTTACCTAAGGTTTTGTATTTTTTTAGAACCCTTCCAATTGCAATTGTGAGTGTGGACTTAGAGAAATTTCAGGCTAATCTGTTGAAGTTCATTTGGGCTAACAAGAGGCCCAGGGTGAACAGGCGGACGCTGTACGCACCTAAATTGGGAGGGGGGATGGGTGTGCCTAATCTCCTTAAGTACTACCATGCAGCCCAATTGGCTCATTTGACCCGCTTCCACTCGGCCCGGCCTAGGCCGCTTTGGATGGAATTGGAGTCCTCCCTGTGTCCTGACAGGGAGATTTCCCACTTGATGTGGCTTAGGGGGAAGGACAGACCGCCCATACTGTGTCCGTCTCTGTCGTTCTCCCTCAGCCTGTGGGACCGCCTGGCGGCCAAACACGAATTTAAATCTCCACATGCACCTTTGGCACCACTATTTCATAACCCTCTGTTCACCCCGGGCCTCCGTCCCCAAGAATTTTCTTGGTGGATCAACAAAGGGCTGTTGAGGATAGCCGATTTATGTGATCATAGAGGAGCCTTCACAAGACCGGCTCTGCAAGAGAAATATAATATCCCAAACTCTGAGCTTTTCCATTATACCCAAATAGCTCATTTCTTGGCCTCACTGAACCGGGTTTCTCCTATCACAGCTTGTACTCCCATGGAAACCTTTTGTAGGACTTTTGACAAACAAGCGGGCCATATATCACAGATTTACGGTCTCCTATCCTCCTGCTCTCAGAAGTTAGACTATATGTTGAAGTGGGAACAGGACACAGGAGAGTCTATGGACCTAGCTGACTGGTCCGCACTCTCACATAATGCCTCTAAATCCTATGTCAACACCTCTTTGATAGAGGCGAATTATAAGGTGTTGTTGAGGTGGTACATGGTTCCTGTCCGAGTAGCAACCTTCGTGCCAGGGGCATCCCCGCGGTGCTTCAGGGGGTGTGCTGCGGATGGTACTATGTACCATGTCTGGTGGTCGTGTCCGAGGGTGAGGCGATTCTGGATACGCACATACAATTTTATATATTCCCTCACTCACGTCAACCTCCGTAAGTCGCCGCTGAGTGCATTGCTGGGACGTCCGGTCGAAGGAGCATCAAAATCCACGAAAAAGCTGATAGCCTATATATTTGTAGCGGCCAGGATCTCCATTGCAGGGTCCTGGAGGTCTCCCACTGTCCCATTTCATTTGTTGAAGAACAAACTGTCCTGGATAATGGTGAATGAGAGGTTGTCTGCTATTTTAGCAGATAAGATTGAGGGGTTTCATAGGGTTTGGGACCCATGGATCAATTACCTTACGACCACATGACCAATTAGTTTGTTGCGGAAGCAAACTTCTTCCCCCCCCCCGAATGGAGTGCTCCCTTCTCTCTCCCTTCTCTTCTCGCTATTTTGGTTCCTTTTCTCCTTTCTTACTCTATCTTTCAGGATGCTACTAGATTTAAGACACTTTGACCTGGTCTCCTCTTCTAATGTATGGTCACTCTCATTCCTTTTTACTATTGTGTACCTTTTGCCACTTTGTGAGGATACGGTTCCTGAAACCGGGGGATCTTTCAGCCGGGGGCCCCTCTGGTGGCCCTGATCTAGCCCCCTCTTTGCTGGCGGGTGGGGGCTCTCGGATGGGGACCCAGGTAGATGTTTTCTATTGATTTTGTTATTGCGCCCTTAATAGATATTATTGCTACCTGTTATTTGGTATTTAAGTGTGTACACAGGATGTTCCTGTTTTATTGTTTCATGTTTCATCTCACTTTCTTCCTTTTTTGAAAACTCAATAAAAATATTGGAAAGTAAAAGTGTGAGGTAGTCTAGAAATTATATGTGTATTTTATGCCCCTAGAACTCCTGATGGTGCACCTAGCATGTTGGGCCTCTGTATGTGGCCACCCTGTTATAAGTCTCACACATGTGGTATCGCCACACTCAGGAGGAGTAGCAGAATGTTTTTTGCGGTATAATTTGTGGTATTGCATATGCTGTACGAGAGAAATAATCTGTTAATATGACAATTTTGTGGAAAAATAGAAAAGAAAAAAAGAAATTTTGCGAAGAATTGTGGAAAAAAAATTACAACTGCAAAAAACTCAAACCTAAATACCTTGGAATGTCTACTTTCCAAAAACTGGTGACTTTGGGGGTATTTGTACTTTCCTGGCTTATTAGTGTCTCAAAATATGGAATAGGCCATCAGTACATCAGGTGTGATACATTTTCAATAATTGGCACCATAGCTTGTAGCCGAGGCACCTAATTTTACCACAAAAAAAATGGGAAAGCGTATTGACTCGAGTATAAGCCTAGGGTGTCCATGTGCATGCCTCACTGTGTCCATGCCTCACTGTGCCCATGACTAGACTGACGTTTAACATGAGAGTATAAAAGGGTGCCCGGCTTTGAAAAATTGGTGCTCCCCCAGACAGCAATCGTCACAAACTTGTAGATGAGAACTGGTGCTACATATGTGTGCCAATTTTCGGGTCCAGGGGACCTACGGCCGGCCGATACCGGGTCCCCAAAGTAACCAGAGAAATTACAGTTTAACATAGGAGTCTATGGAAGGGGTGCCCGACTTTGAAAAATCGGTGCTTCCCAGCCGTAGGTCCCCCCGGACAACAAACTTTGCACATTTGTAGAGGGAGAGTGGGGCTATATGTGTGACAAGTTTGGGGTCCCGGGGACCGGGTCCCCAAAGTCCGGGAGATCAGGCGCAAAAAGGTGACTCGAGTATAAGCCAAGGGGGGCATTTTCAGCAAATGTGCTGAAAAACTCTGCTTATACTCGAGTATATACGGTCATTTACAATGATGTGGGTTATTTTTTACCAAAGATATGTAGCAGTATACATTTTGGCCAAAATTTATGAAGAAAGATTACTAATTTGCGAAATGTTATAACAGAAACAAAAGAAAAATACATTTATTTACACATTACAGTGTTGCATGACTGAGTAATTGTCATTCAAAATGTGAGCACTGAAAGCTGAAAATTGGTCATCATTTAAAAATATCTAACCATCACATGCAAGTGTTCAGCCCTGGACACAGGCAGTCTAAGTCCAGGGCCAATCACTCGCATGTAAATCGCCAGTCACTTGCATGTAACCTCTCCTGGGTTCTCACATCCTAATCAGAGTGCTAGTCCACTCGTAGGTGTGAATGCACCGTAATGGATGATGGTGAGAAAAAGAAAGAAAAAGTGTTTGGACTAAACATACAGTTTAAAAAAAAAAAAAAAAATAGTGAGCAGCTTGCTGTCTTATGAAGTTAAAATCCAAACTATTAAAAATAAATGTACAAAAATGGTGACATAATAGGACACAGAAACAGAGAAATGATGGGTAAAGGGAGGAAAATAACCTCAAAGGGAATAAAAGAAAATGGCTTGAAGGTGTACCTGAAACACTGCCGATGATACAGCTTTCCATCTACTAAGCATCTCTGTACAAGGTGAACATGTTGCTGGCATAAGGCACAGGTGCTGCTCAGTGCCACACGAGTGGCTGTACTTGTGGTATCCAAACTACCCTAAATAAAATAACAAATACACACTTTACATATACTGAAACTCTCACCATATACTGTTTATTGTTAATTACCTAAATCAGGGGTGTCAAACTCAATTTCATTGTGGGCCGCATCAGCATTTTGATTACCCTCAAAAAGGGCCGTTGGTATCTGTAAGATTAGATGTCCAGCGCATCCCCTCCCCTTACATTAGATGTCAAGAGCCACCCCACCATCGGAAGTTGAGTCCCCCACTCTCCCTTACATCACAGTGGACCCTCTTTCCTTATGCTGCTACTGGGAAGAAGCTGGATGCATTGCTTGAAAGCAGAAAGGAAGGGTCTGGAGTAGGACCAGAGGAGGGCTGGAGCTGCAGGAGAGGTGTGAGGGCCACATTAAATGGCCTGGAGGGCCGGATTCGGCCTGCGGGCCTTGTGTTTGACACCTATGACCTAAATGGTGACCAATAACTAAAGTACAGTGCAGAAAATAAGTATTTGAACACCCTGCTATTTTGCAAGTTCTCCCACTTGGAAATCATGGAGGGGTCTGAAATTGTCATCGTAGGTGCATGTCCACTGTGAGAGACATAATCAAAAAAAAAAAAATCCAGAAATCACAATGTATGATTTTTTTAACTATTTATTTGTATGATACAGCTGCAAAGAAGTATTTGAACACCTGAGAAAATCAATGTTAATATTTGGTACAGTAGCCTTTGTTTGCAATTACAGAGGTCAAACGTTTCTTGTAGTTTTTCACCAGGTTTGCACACACTGGAGGAGGGATTTTGGCCCACTCCTCCACACAGATCTTCTCTAGATCAGTCAGGTTTCTGGGCTGTCGCTGAGAAACACAGAGTTTGAGCTCCCTCCAAAGATTCTCTATTGGGTTTAGGTCTGGAGACTGGCTAGGCCATGCCAGAACCTTGATATGCTTCTTACAGAGCCACTCCTTGGTTATCCTGGCTGTGTGCTCATGTCATGTTGGAAGACCCAGCCTCGACCCATCTTCAAAGCTCTAACTGAGGGAAGGAGGTTGTTGCCCAAAATCTCGCAATACATTGCCCCGGTCATCCTCTCCTTAATACAGTGCAGTCGCCCTGTCCCATGTGCAGAAAAACACCCCCAAAGCATGATGCTACCACCTCCATGCTTCACAGTAGGGATGGTGTTCTTGGGATGGTACTCATCATTCTTCTTCCTCCAAACAGGGTTAGTGGAATTATGACCAAAAAGTTCTATTTTGGTCTCATCTGACCACATGACTTTCTCCCATGACTCCTCTGGATCATCCAAATGGTCATTGGCAAACTTAAGACGGGCCTTGACATGTGCTGGTTTAAGCAGGGGAACCTTCCGTGCCATGCATGATTTCAAACCATGACGTCTTAGTGTATTACCAACAGTAACCTTGGAAACGGTGGTCCCAGCTCTTTTCAGGTCATTGACCAGCTCCTCCCGTGTAGTCCTGGGCTGATTTCTCACCTTTCTTAGGATCATTAAGACCCCACGAGGTGAGATTTTGCATGGAGCCCCAATCCGAGGGAGATTGACAGTCATGTTTAGCTTCTTCCATTTTTTAATGATTGCTCCAACAGTGGACCTTTTTTCACCAAGCTGCTTGGCAATTTCCCCGTAGCCCTTTCCAGCCTTGTGGAGGTGTACAATTTTGTCTCTAGTGTCTTTGGACAGCTCTTTGGTCTTGGCCATGTTAGTAGTTGGATTCTTACTGATTGTATGGGGTGGACAGGTGTCTTTATGCAGCTAATGACCTCAAACAGGTGCATCTAATTTAGAATAATAAATGGAGTGGAGGTGGACATTTTAAATGCAGACTAACAGGTCTTTGAGGGTCAGAATTCTAGCTGATAGACAGGTGTTCAAATACTTCTTTGCAGCTGTATCATACAAATAAATAGTTAAAAATTCATAAATTGTGATTTCTGGATTTTTTTTTTTTGATTATGTCTCTCACAGTGGACATGCACCTACGACGACAATTTCAGACCCCTCCATGATTTCCAAGTGGGAGAACTTGCAAAATAGCAGGGTGTTCAAATACTTATTTTCTGCACTGTAAATGGGAAAATAATCTGATTGTAAAAAAATAAGATTGTGTTTGTCATTCGAAAGATTCCACTTCACTTCCTGCCCAATATTCAAAACAGAAAGTGGGGGGAAACGTAAGTGAATCCCTGGTTGTCACCAGTAATCAGATCTAGTTTCTCCATTAAAAGATTTCCCATTACTGTTTAACGGGGGACGACATAAAATTTGCGATTTTTTTTTTACTTTAACTTTCAATGATAACCAATAAAAAGAGTGAATCTCCCCAACAGAGACACAGACAGCAATAAAAACAGGTGTTCTGATCCCTCTCCACAAGTTTTGTCTTTAGTTATAATTTAGGGTGCAAATATAAAATGCAGGTTTTCTGAGAATGCTTAAATTAGCATTTCTCTGCCAATAAAAAGGTGGATGGGCTGCTGCCGACTTTCCCAAAAGACTTCTACTTTAATACCCTTTAGGAGAGAGGAGCTGTTCACCGAGTAATGCGGCTCTCATGCCACGTACACATGACCGTTTTTTGGGATGTTAAAAATTATGCTTTTTTTTATGTCATTAAAAATGATCATGTGTGGGCTCCAGAGCATTTTTCACAATGTAAAAAATGGGCATTAAAAATTTTGAACACCATTTTTTAAATTTTCACGTCGTTTTTAACATCATAAAAAATTGTTGTGTGCGGGCTTTAACGACATGAAAAAACTGTGCATGCTCAGAAGCAAGTTATGAGACAGGAGCGCTCGTTCTGGTAAAACTAGCGTTCGTAATGGAGATAGCACATTCGTCACGCTGTAACAGACTGAAAAGAACGAAGACTGAAAAGCGCAAATCGTCTCTCACCAAACTTTTACTAACATGAAATCAGCAAAAGCAGCCCAAAGGGTGGCGCAATCTGAACAGAACTTCTCCTTTATAGTGCCGTCGTACGTGTTGTACGTCACCGCGCTTTGCTAGAGCATTTTTTTTTTCACGATCGTGTGTAGGCAGGGCCGGTTTAACAATATTCGGGTTGAATAAAACTTAATTTTTTCTAGACCATTTAAAATGTTTGTGTGTACGCGGCATAAGTGTCTTTAGTGCCTCAAGCATTATACGAGAAGTTAGCATTCATACCTGTCAGGTCTAAGCCAGGTGTACCCGTGTCAAAATTCAGGAAGTTCAACAGGAATAGGGAAATTTTCTGTCAGAAACCGGTTGTTAGACTGGTTAGTCCAACACTCCTGCTGAAAAACAGCATTCAATTAGGCGCTGCACAGGATGGGGGAGAGGGGGGCCCATGGCTGAGAGCTGACTGGAGTGTTCTTGCGGCCGCCCCCTTGTTAGAACACAATAGTTCAGCAGGGGAGATCGATGTACTAACATCACATAATTAGTACATCGGTTCCAACCTGAGCGGTCCTTTTTTTGTAGTGTATACGAGGCTCAACAGTCCCTTTGCTCAGGAGTGAGAGCAGATTGAACCATGAGCGTGCAGAAGAGATCCTATCTAAAAGGTAAAACACACTCCCATTATTGGCACATAAGAGAATGGATAATGGGAGGGCGTTTATTACAACCACTTTAACTCTATTAGTGGGGCTATTTTTTTACCTGAGGCTGTGCAACTTGACCCTCTTCTTGCTGCAGTGGGGAGGTCTGTTTGAACTGAGGAACTCCGGCTGTGAAGATAAATAAAAAGTATACATTAACAAGAATAAAACGGTAGCAGAGTGCAAACTACCAAATAAAGAGTAATGCTGGCCCTACACTGATCAAAATTTGGCCAATTCGGCAGGGACTGGCCGACTTCCAATCAGTGTGTGGCTGTCCCCATCTCCTTGTGAGGATGGAGGAATCTGCTGTTCTGGGATATTTTATTGAGACATGTCATAATACACCCAAAATGCATATTAAAGATTTCCTGCCACCGTTGTGCCGATAAGGTGGAAAAAACAAAAGCACCCAGTGATTACTCCCAATAGGGAGAAGCTCACTGTCACAATCGACCCCCAAGATTACTGAAAGGTCTGAAACTGTTTTTGTATATAGTCCTCTCTGGACTGTCATCCTCATATATTAATCGGAATTACAGATGAATACATCAAGATGGAAATCCCATATGCAAGTCAACAAAACAATTGTGAATTACCACTTAAAAAGATTTATTATAAAACTAAAAGGTTAAAAAGACAGAAATAGTGTCACAATGTAATCAAACATTGCGGACTCACACTCCGGCACCATAAACCAGGCACTCACATAGCTCAAAAGCATCCAAGCGTGACAACGCCACTGAGAACCCGCCATACACATACGAGTTTCGTCTGAATGAGACGCTACGATAGTGCCTGGTTTGTGGCACCAGATTGTGGGTTCATAGCCTGGGATTTAAGACATGCGGACATTATTTCTGCCTATGTGAGTGTAACCTTTTTGTTTTTGAGTGGTATTTCACTATTCATTAGAACCCAAACCGATTAGCCATGCCAACCACCCAAACCAGCCAGTGGAGCAGAACTCAGACCAGACAGCAAGCACAGAATTAAGGCCAACCAGGCCTGAAACTAGTCAAGTGATTCAGCCTGCAGTAAACCCTGCTTAATAAATACAATTTAACCAGTTAAGGACCCCCGCACGCCTATGTACGTCCACAACATGGCTCGTACAGGCACAAGGGCGTAAATTTACGTCCTCGCCTTAGTGCGGTTCGGGGGTCCCATCGGGACCCCCTCCACGGCGTGCGGCGGTCCCCCTGGCTCTGGGAGCGATCGCCGACGAGCGGGCGGATGTCCGTGTTTTCCGCCCCCCCGCGATCGCTCCCAGCCAATGGGAGCGCGCTCCCAGCCTGTCACTTCCTCCTCCTGTGTTTACACAGGAAGGAGGAAATTATGTATTCTTTCATCGCAGCGCTGTTTCCCAGCGCTGCTGATGAGAGAAGACATCCACAGTAAGTGTGCACCAACACAACACTGACACACACTCACATAGGCATATTAACCCCTAGTGATCGCCCCCCCCCCCCACCCCCCTGTCACAGTGTCACTGAATGCAGTGATCTAATCACTGCATTTAGTGTCAGTGTGACAGGCAGTGTAAAAACAGTTACTGTTAGGTTCAGGATAGCCCCCCCACCCCCCCTAATAAAGTTTTAACCCCCTGATCACCGCCCTAGTTAACCCTTTCACTCCCTATTGCCAGCGTCACTAAGCGATCATTTTTCTGATCGCTGTATTAGTTTCGCTGTTCCCGCTAGGTAGCTATTTTTTTTATTACGATTTTTTTTTTTTACTAAAGACATGTGGCTAAATAAATTTTGGCCTAAATGTTTTACTAAAATTTAGTTTGATTTTTTTTATAACAAATAGTAAAAAAATAGTGATTTTTTTCAAAATTGTCGCTCTATTTTAGTTTATAGCGCAAAAAATAAAAATCGCAGAGGCGATCAAATACCACCGAAAGAAAGCTCTATTTGTGGGAAGAAAAGGACGCAAATTTTGTTTGGGAGCCACGTCGCACGACCGCGCAATTGTCTGTTAAAGCGACGCAGCGCCGAATTGTAAAAACACCTTGGGTCATTTAGCAGCGTAAGTGTCCGGGTCTTAAGTGGTTAAATAAAGGTGCTGCACCCTGGTTATCTTTGATCTCTTCAGGTTGTTCAGGTAGATCGCCACCTCTCAAAAGGTAGCCTATGTCTGGTCTAAGTGCTAAAAATAAAGTTGCTCCAAGTACACAAGAATATGAGTGCACACACACAGATGGGTGTCCATAGTGAAAATGTCAAGGTATGAGCCATTTTCATTGTCCCAAATGTCAGCACAGTAGAGAACGCAAACATGGTGCCAAGCTTTATGCCATGTAAACTCAACAGTAAGTTAGAGGATATCTTTCCAATGTGAGGGAAATGTTTTCTTAGGCTCAGTTCACATATGTGCAAATTGGATGTGTTTTGAACATGACACGTAAACTGGCAAGCCTTCTCTATAGAGGCGGTTCACATATCTGCTGGCCGGCCGCGGTCCATTTTTAAAAAGAGTTCTGTGCGTTTTCTAGTCCGGTTCATGTGCACGTTCAAGACATTTTTTAACCTGAATTGGTGCACAAAACTACACCAGATTCCCAAAAAAAAAAAAAATGCAGGGAAACTGCGGGCAAAACAGAGTCTACTACAGCTGTCATAAAAACAAATATTACCATTGAAACTAGCCATTAGACAAGTGACTCTTCCCAAAGGAGACAAGGACAACAATAAAAATGTAACAGTGGTTCTAAACCAGGGGTAGGCAACCTCGGCCCTCCAGCTGTGGTGAAACTACAAGTCCCATGAGACATTGCAAGACCCTGACACTCACAGGCATGACTCCTAGAGGCGTGATGGGATTTGTAGTTTCACCACAGCTGGAGTGCCAAGGTTGCCTACCCCTGTTCTAAACCCTCACCACCATCAAAATCTAAAAAGAAAAATGTTTTGCGCTTAATTATTCTTTAACCACTGACCTGGTTTGGAATTACGGAAAATGTTGTAATACTGAGATACATAGGTCATAATGCTAAGACGGTCTGGAACTTTCATGGATACCATGTCATATGGGTCAAGCAATGCCGGTATTTCCAGCTCACGCTCTGCCACATCAAACGCCTGAATGGAGAGAAAAAGGGCAAAAAGCAGGTTAGAAGACTTTAGAAAGTAATTGGCAATCATATGCAGTATTCCATAAACAAACAAGTCAGCTTTCTCAAATGTTGTACTGCTAAAATTTCAGATAGCCAAGGACCTCTCTTTTCACAAAGTTGTAAAGAAAAGACAACAAAAACAGCAAAGTAGAAAAGGGAATGTTGGGAACTGAAAACCAAAAACACAGTGGTGAACTTTTATCATTACAGTTCTAATGATTGTGGTGTAAATTGGAGCTGCCTCTAACAGCTAGCGTATCTCACAAAAGTGAGTACACCCCTCACGTTTTTTGTAAATACTTTATTATATCTTTTTATGTGACAACACTGAAGAAATGACACTTTGCTACAATGTAAAGTAGTGAGGTTGTCTTTGGGAAATAGACGTACGATTGCTGCAGAGGTTGAAGGGGTGGGAGGGGTCAGCCTGTCAGTGCTCCGACCATACACCGCACACTGCATCAAATTGGTCTGCATGGCTGATGTTGAAGAAGGAAGCCTCTTCTAAAGATGATGCACAAAAAAGCCTGCAAACAAACAGTTTGCTGAAGACAAGCAGACTAAGGACATATATTACTGGAACCTTGCCCTGTGGTCTGATGAGAGCAAGATAAACTTATTTGGTTCAGATGATGTCAAGCGTGTGTGGCGGCAACCAGATGAGGAGTACAAAGACATGTGTGTCTTGCCTACAGTCATGCATGGTGGTGGGAGTGTCATGGTCTGGGGCTGCATGAGTGCTGCTGGCACTAGGGAGCTACAGTTCATTGAGGGGACCACGAATGCCAACATGTACTGTGATATACTGAAGCAGAGCATGATCCCCTCCCTTCAGAGACTGGGCCGCTGGGCAGTATTCCAACATGATAACGACCTGTTATCATGTTTGCTAAAGAAGCTAAGGGGAAAAGGTGATGGACTGGCCAAGTATGTCTCCAGACCTAAGCCATATTCAGCATCTGTGGGGCATTCTCAAATGGGAGGTGGAGGAGCGCAAGGCCTCTAAAATCCACCAGCTCTGTGATGTCATCATGGAGGAGTGAAGACGCCTCCAGTGGCAACTTGTGAAGTTCTGGTGAACTCCATGCCCAAGGGCGTTAAGGCAGTGCTGGAAAATAATGGTGGCCACGCAAAATATTGACACTTTGGGCCCAATTTGGACATTTCACTTAGGGGTGTACTCACTTTTGTTGCCAGCGGTTTAGACATTAATGACTGTGTGTCAGGTTATTTTGAAGGGACAGCAAATGTACACTGTTATACAAGCTGTACATCCACTAATTTATATTGTAGCAAAGTGTCATTTCATGAAAAGATATAATAAAATATTTACAAAAATATCAGGGGTGTACTCACTTTTGTGAGATACTGTAATTGTAGGAACTCCCGCTGGGTTTCTCAATATAAATCACTGGCAGAGTACAATCGCACGTGTGTACGCACACTTATAGCCTGTCATAGGATGTAGAAAAACAGGCGATAGAATTGACAAGATAAGCAAGTGCAGCACGGGGCATAAAGTAAATTATAACGGATATAACAAGTCTAGATTGATGAATGTATCTAAAACCTTGAGATTTACAAACACACTAGTGGAGTATCCAACAGTCAACAAAGCATCCAGGACTGTTCACGGCTGTGCTTACCATAGAGAAGGGTTGTCTCCATGAAGAAATATAAGTTTTACCCAAGAAGCAGAAGATCAGCGCACATAATGCTTGTTAGTAAAAGTTCTAATCATCAAGTAAAGTGCAACAGCCTCACTTATTACGATTTATAAAAGAAGACCACTCAATGACGGTACTGAAGAAATGAAAGGCAATCTGATTGCCTATTGTTGGGTGAAATAGTTTTCCTTCAAGCACTGCGATGTCCAATACGCCATGTGAGAGGGAGAGGACGCACAAGGGAGACATTTACGTGAGCTGTGGTGCACACTGAAAAACAAGGAACACACTGACCGAAGGAGAGAGCAAAGGGATGAGATCATCACATTTCCACTGACCAATCAGCAGTCAAATTGCGCCTCTTGAAAAACTGTTTCCTGTTATACTGATGTAGGTTTGAAAATGAAACAAGACAACATTCCACAGCCCACCCCTTTCATGAATCCTGGGGTGCTTCTCCCACACTTCTGACAATGTTTTCCTTTACGCAATAGGAGTGCCTTTAACTGCAGAGAACACTCAGGTCACCAGCCTGACTCTGCTGTCTGGCAGGGCTGTGTAAATCTCAGGACTGGCCGGACAGAACTGCAAGTGCTTTAAATTGAAATTCAGGTTTCATATTTTTTTTTTTAATGCTTCCACGGCAGATTATGACCAACAGAAAAGTGCTGAAAGAATAAATTCTAGAAGATAAATATAGCTTTTCATTTTATCGCAGGCTTGTCATACATGTTTTTCCTTTTAAACTACCAGATAAATCACTTGCTGAGCTTTTAATGCACCTCTACGTTGTTTGTAAGAGCAGGAAACACGAGGAAGGAAGTGTGATGAAGGAGGAGACGTGCAAATCCAAACCACTTAAGGGTTAGTTAGCATCCTTGTTTCTAGAAAATTGTATGTACATAACATCTGGCAGGTTTGCCCTGCAGAGCACTGACTGCATCTGGCCACATTTGGTGGTTTTCCAGTTTTTCCATTGGCTCCTGCTGCTTGTCAAATTTTATGATGAGGGGCCGAGCCAGGCGCAGGCAGCCGAGGTCGGGAGGGAGCATGCGTGAGTGTCCACATAGAAAGCGTCTTTCTATTTTTTAATGGGTGCACTTGCAAAATGGGAGGAGCCAGGAACCCCAGAAGAGGCGGATAGGGGCTGCTCTGCGTAAAACCATTGCACAGAGCAGGCAAGTATGACATATAATTAATTAATAAATACAAAAATAAGCTTTAAAATCACTTTTAAGATAAATGGTTCACTTTGAGAATATGGCAGAACCACCTGCATAAAAGTGGTCCAATTGAGGCCTATGTGTAGATCATCTAGTATAAAAAAAGAATATGTAAAAAAGTCACTAGTATCGGGGACACCGTGATATAAGAATACTCCACATTCAGCTAAGCACCATCAAAAATTTGCCAAAACATAAAGAAAAGTTATAATGAAAAGGCGAGTGTGAAAATAATCTTCCAGCCAACAATACGGGTAACCACAAGAGGGAGACTAAGCTCCTATTGATCCTACTATCACTGCATAATGGATTCTACCTGTAATATCTAAAGAAAAGTTGGACATCTTTTTACAAACATTATCATCCTCGGGGGCACATAAAGTCTCATCATTTCTAGTTTCTTTTTATTTGCCATTCCAATTACTTTGATCTTGCAATAAGGATGTGGCAAGATCATTTACACTTTGCCATTTGTGTGCGTTGATGCGCTTTGTGTTACCGGTTACTGTCCACTGTGTCAAATCAGTGCCCTTTCACGCTTTTACGACTTGTCTCACGATTTTGGACTGCAAAATCTTATGACAAGTCATTCTCCATTATTTTCAATGACTACCATTCATACTGGCACGACTTTAAGTTGTGCCTACTTTGGTCCGATTTTGATGCCACTTACACAGGCATCCACCGCGGTAAAATCGTGCGACTTTGAAGTCGTACAAGTGTGAAAGGTGTCTAAATGGTTTGCCTTTCACAGATTAGTTCTTCTTTCTATGCCTGACCTGTAGGATGGTAAATTCTTCTGAATTATCATTATCTATGGTTACATACATTATACAATTTTTGTTTAGATTTCCCATAAAATATGAGGTGAAACCTAAACACTTTTGATGTGCATGTCCTCAGGTAGGACCCTTGCACTACATGTTGAAGGTTAATCCAAAGGAAATGGAATAAGAAAATTGGATAACAGCCTAACGCAGGCCATACACTGTTAGAATCTTGGCTGGTTCAGCGGGGACCGGCCGAGATTTAAACCATGTATGGGCAGGCTGAATGTACCAAGTTAATCGATCAACATGGGTTCAACCAGCATGCAGGGTTTTACCTGTGATTATCGTTAGCGGCTACTACATCTGCTAGTAATTATCACAGTCTTATCCCGGCGGGGACAGTTCCCCCACCCCCGACAGGAGAAGACAATGGCTCGACTGGAGGGATTCCCACATCTACACTGTCTATGTTGATGGGGGATTAAAGTGGAGTTCCACCCAAAAATGGAACTTTCGCTTAATCCACTCCTTGCCCCCTTACATGCCACATTTGGCATGTAATTTTTCTTTGGGGGGGGGGGCTTCAGGAGGAGTGGGACTGTCCCACTTCCTCCTTCCGCCGAGGGGCTGGTAAGGCAACTATTTTAATCTCCTTATTGCAGCCCCTCCCTGTAGGTGATCGCCTGTCCAATCAGATGGCGCCACGCCGCTCGCGCATGCACAGTGAGTGCCCGGCCGTGAAGCCGAAAGCGGTCACTGCTGGGTGCCCACACTAGGAATGAAGATGCCAGCCAGCGATGGGGGGGGGGGGGGGTCGAGGAGCGGAGCCCCGGCCGGCGCGTCGCTGGAACCGTGGAGCAGGTAAGTGTCTTTTTATCAAAAGCCAGCAGCTACACTTTTTGTAGCTGCTGATTTTTTAATAAAACTTAAAAACAGGCTGGAACACCCCTTTAAGCAAATTCAAATTGTATATGGCCTGCCTAAGTCAGCTTTGAAATGGACTTCATGTGTAAAATATGAAAATAAAAATAAATAATAATAATAGTCTGGTAAACCCAATACACTACAGACTAGAGCAGGGGTGTCCAACCTTTTGAAGAGCGAGGGCCACTTAAGCGACTTGGTAACCGGTTGCGGGCCACAATCAGCGGAGCAGGTGGATGTCCGTGTCTGCTCAGCATATGCAGAGCAGGCACAGGCACAGCCCCCTATACTTTTTAGCAGATCTTATTGGAGGTAGGACACAAGTCGGTTTATGTCTGCCACTACTTAGAGGTGAATGGAGGGTCCAGTTGGTCGGACTGACTGTGTGAAAGCTGCCCAAGGCTGCTTTCACACTGATGCACTGCAGGTGCAACGCAGTGTACCTTTGGCTTTCCTTCACTTTGCAATACACATCCATTATATTATGCAGGTTTGGTGCACTTTCAGAAAGCTCACCAAACTCGCAGGTAATAACAGAAGTCTATTGCCAGTGCAGGTAACCTGCAGGTAAACTGCGCTGTAGATGCAGATCAGTTTAAAAGCAGCCAAGTAACCACTGCAGAAAAGAAATGCCCATATATACACTGTGATTTTAGTAATAAATGGACCATTAACAACAGTATTCTATTCTATTCCATCCCAGAGCAGGAGGTCACGGGCCACATCAGAGGCTTCCGCGGGCCACATGTGGCCCCCGGGCCACTGGTTGGGCCCCCCTGGACTAGAGGATATAAAACACTATAATAAAATATTTTCATTGACAAAATGAAAAACTATTTAGTCAACTGAAATACAACTAAAACAATTCAGGTGGCTAAAATATGACTAAAACTAAAATGCCATTTTAGTCAAAAAACGAAATAGAAATTTGACGTTAAAATGAACACTGGTTATATATTACAATGGCTAAATCTGTGTCTGCGGTGCATGGTCAAGCCTTAACACCACACATAATAACATTGTTTGATTTTTACTCCAGGATTATAGGAGTTTGGAAAATTTACAGAAATGCTTAAGTAATGCATTCAAATGTAACTAACCCATTTGAATTTAGTCGACTAAAACAACTCAATCGAAACTAAAACTAAATCGAAATTTGACGTCAAAATAACAACACTGATAAAACTTTACTGCAGGATTCAAAATACTATGGTGTTGGTCTTCAGCCAAGGATCAAACTGGAAACTGGCACTCCATGGGCAATATGTCCCTGCCCATCATTCCAACAAGATATTTGCCCATTTGTGATCACAAAGACAAAAAAAAAAAAAAAACTTTTCATAGATAAAAGACAGATACGGTCATACCCCGCTTTAAGTACACTCACTTTACATACACTCGCAAGGACATACCCGCGAGTGTATGTAAAGTGCCTTACAAGTACTGTACAGACATTTTGCAGCCGCAGTACAAGGAGCTGAAGCTTTGAGAGCATAGCCAGCCCTGTTCCAGTGTGCTTCTGACACCCCCATTACAGCCCCTGAGACCTCAACTACAGCTCTTGACACCCCCACTACAGCCCCTGACCCCCCACTACACCCTAGAAGTGAAAAAAAAGGTATTGTTTCACTTTAAGTACATTTTCGTTTTACATACATGCTCTGGTCCCATTGTGTACTTAAAAGTGGGGTATGCCTGTATAGATTTTAGACCAAACAGTAATATGAAAGTGAACTGATGCAATAGGAGACACAATCTAATACAAGTAAAGCCTTTGTGATGCCAACTTGGAAAACAGGAAAGTGCACTTCGATTTTTTTTAAAGGCAAGGATGTCAAATAAATGCATAGAGGTCATCCACATCTTTAATGAGCACAAGGTATGAGCAAGTATTACTAGGTACTACCAAGCCCAACCTATTATAAGAATGACTTTTAAATGCTTATGACCAAACGTTGCCCATTAGTTCATTGCAATTAGGATTGGAATTTGTGTAAAGGAAATAAATCTCATCATGTAAGAGAGCTCGACACAAGTGCACTAAACTACAACGTAATTAAAAGCTAGGGAAAAGGGAAACTGCCGCTCCAGGTGAGTGCACTCAGCAATCAGTGTCCTCTCAGAAGCGTGGGTGCAGGCGGTCTTTTCTCCAGTCTTTGTAATTAAAACCTGAATTCCCTTGGAATCGCTTTGCAGACAAACTATTCCTATAGTGTGCACACAATCACACACGTGAACAAATCTGGTCAGATGCCAACAGAATGTTGTTTAGTTGTGGGATTTTTTTAATTGGGCCATATACACATTTGCTGTGGTGACGTCCACTGTACCCATTCACCACAACCAAACGCAGGGTGCCCTTGAGTCACTGTCACCATTTATTAGTAAAATCTATCTGCTGTGAATGTGTTTCAGCATTTTAGTGCAGTCAGGTGTTCAGCCTCACTGCCTGCAGCCCATCAATGTCTATTGACAGGCAGTGACTCGACAGGGCTGAACGCCGTACAGACTGGCACCAGAGGGAGGGGGGGGGGGAATCCGATAAGCGGAAGTTTCACTTTCCGGTGGAACTTCGCTTTAAGACCCTTTTCACACTGAGCCGCCCATAGCGTCAGCGCTAAAACGCTGCTATTTTTCCCGCCGACGCTATAGGCAGATTTGCTGAGCATTTCAGCCGCTAGTGGGGCACATTTAACCCCTGCTAGTGGCCAAGAAAGGGTTAAAACCGTCCGCAATGTGCTGCTGAAGGGCGGTATAGCCACACTTCCCCATTGATTTCAATGGGCAGCAGCGGTGGAGGAGCGTTATACAGACCGCTCCTTTATCGCTTCAAAGATGCGGCTAGCAGGACTTTTTTTACCGTCCTGCTAGTGCAACGCTCCAGTGTGAAAGCCCTCAGGCTTTCACACTGGAGCGGCTGTTTGAGGGCGGATTGCAAGCGCTATTTTTAAACGCTATAGTGCCTGCAATACGCCTTCAGTGTAAAAAGGGTCTTACTGTGGGCAAATAAAAATTGACATCAATAATGAAGTCTGTCACTAGCATTAACACTGCAGTTTTATTTTTTCGAGTCCCCCCTGTAACATTATTTCTACTACCAGCTAAAAAGCATAATAACACAACACTATCCAGAGTTACTGAAATCATGGCATCATGTTATGTTATTCAAAATAACAAACTTGTATTGGGAGTACTTGTCGTCCAATAGAGCTGGGCGATTTTATTACCCCAAAAAATCTGCGATTTAAAAAAAACAACAACAAAAAAAAAAACCTTGATTCACGGTTCGAATCAAGGTGTTTTTTTTTTTTTTTTTATGGACCCCGTGCCGGTCCTGAGGAGTTCTTAGGCAAGGCCGTAACTTCGTCCTAGTCTTCTCCGTCCGGCCTCGTGGACTAGGCCGAAGCCGCGGCCTTGCCTAAAAACTCCTGCCCGCAGCTTTTCAGGGCCGGTCCTGGTGAAAAGAAAAAAAAAATGATTTGCTGAAAATCTGAATTGATTTGACTCTTTTCCCCTAGCCCTATCGTCTAATAGGAATTACAATTGGCCTTTATTAACCACTTAAGACCCGGACCAAAATGCTGCTAAAAGGACCTTGGTCCTTTTTGCGATTCGGCACTGCGTCGTTTTAACTGACAATTGCGCGGTCGTGCGACGTGGCTCCCAAACAAAACTGGCGTCCTTTTTCCCCCACAAATAGAGCTTTCTTTTGGTGGTATTTGATCACCTCTGCGGTTTTTATTTTTTTGCGCTATAAACAAAAATAGAGCGACAATTTTGAAAAAGATGCAATATTTTTTACTTTTTGCTATAATAAATATCCCCCCAAAATATATATAATTTTCTTTTTCCTCAGTTTAGGCCGATACGTATTCTTCTACCTATTTTTGGTAAAAAAAATCAAAAAAAAAAATCGCAATAAGCGTTTATCGGTTGGTTTTCGCAAAATTTATAGCGTTTACAAAATAAGGGATAGTTTTATTGCATTTTTATAAAAAAAAATTTTTTTACTACTAATAGCGGCGATCAGCGATTTTTTTCGTGACTGCGACATTATGGCAGACACTTCGGACAATTTTGACACATTTTTGGGACAATTGTCATTTTCACAGCAAAAAATGCATTTAAATTGCATTGTTTACTGTGAAAATTACAGTTGCAGTTTGGGAGTTAACCACAAGGGGGCGCTGTAAGATTTGTGTGTTCCCTGTGTGTGTGTTTACAACTGTAGGGGGGTGTGGCTGTAGGTGTGACGTCATCGATCACGTCCCCCTATTACAGGGATGACGCAATCGATGCTGCGGCCACAGTGAAGCACGGGGAAGCCGTGTTTACACACGGCTCTCCTCGTTCTTCAGCTCCGGGGACCGATCGCCGCACTCCAGCGGCGATCGGGTCCGCGAGTCCCGCGGTCCCGGAGCTTCGGACCGGGTCACGGCTGGGTACTAGAAACCAATGTATATATACGTTGATGTGCCCAGCCGTGCCATTCTGCTGACGTAAATGTACAGTAGGCGGTCCTTAAGTGGTTAATCAACGTTGTGCAGTACACGTAAAACAATTGCAACAAACTCAAGGGACCGTAAAAATAGGCAAAAACATGTAATGTCATTGGAAATGTACAGCCAATGCCATGTTGGTCTGAGCTTTGCGTTTATCATCAGGCAAACTTGTATCATGAATGATCCCACCAAAAAGGGAAGGGTGAAGTGTTTATTCATTACCAAAGCTTCATTAATCAATTAGGAAACAAAAAAACGGTACTGAGAATTATACTGATAATTACCCACATAAGCCATCTGCTTCAACCCAATATAATAGGACACTACATAGTTTGTGTGCTTCTGCTTAGAACCAGATACATTCCTAAAGCATTAGATAAAGGAAGAAAATGTGTATGAAAATCTTTCGGCGTAGTGTAGGCCTTTGTCAATCAACATTCATTTTGCCTTTAGGCACCAATTACTTGACTCACTTCTTAGGCAAACCACGGGTGGAAGTAGAGCCGCAAGATTCTGGCTAAAATGACAATCACAATTTTTTTGCTTAGAATAAAGATCACGATTCTCATGGTGTAACATCATCTTTCACATTATACAAAAAAAATTGGGCTAACTTTACTGTTTAGTTTTTTTTTTTATTATTATTATTCATCCAAGTGCATTTAAAAAAATAAATACAAAATAATTGCGTTCGAAAGACTGCTGAGAAAATACAGTGCGACATAAAATATTGCAACAACCACCAACTTATTCTCTAGGGTCTCTTCTAAAATATATATATTTTCTAGCAAAAAAAACTGATTTTACCTAGTCTTTAACCACTTAAGGACTCCTTCACGCCGATATACGTCGGCAGAATGGCACGGCTGGGCACATCAACATACCTGTACATTGCCCTTTAAGCCCAGAGGTGGGGTCGCGCGGGCGCGTGACCCGGTCCGAAGCTGCGGGACTCGCGGACCCGATCGCCGCTGGAGTCCCACGATCGGTCCCCGAGGATGAAGAACGGGGAGAGCTGTGTGTAAAACACAGCTTCCCCGTTCTTCACTGTGCTTCCCTTACATAGGGAATCACAATCAATGACGTCACACCTACAGCCACACCCCCCTACAGTTAGAAAAACATATGGAGGTCACACATAACCACTAGGGGGCGCTGACGGGGTTAACTCCCAAACTGCAATTGTCATTTTCACAGTACATTTTTTGCTGTGAAAATGACAATGGTCCCAAAAATGTGTCAAAATTGGCCGAAGTGTCCGCCATAATGGTCGCAGTCACGAAAAAATAAAAATAAATCGCTGATCACCGCCATTAGTAGTAAAAAAAAAAAATACAATAAAACCATCTCCTATTTTGTAAACGATATAAATTTTGTGCAAACCAACCGATAAACGCTTTTTGCAATTTTTTTTTACCAAAAATAGGTAGAAAAATACGTATCGGCCTAAACTGAGGGAAAAAAATGTTTTTTAATATATTTTTGGGGGATATTTATTATAGCAAAAAGTAAAAATTATTGCATTTTTTTTAAAAATTGTCGCTCTATTTTTGATTATAGCGCAAAAAATAAAAACAGCAGAGGTGATCAAATACCACCAAAAGAAAGCTCTATTTGTGGGGAAAATTTTGTTTGGGAGCCACGTTGCACGACCGCGCAATTGTCAGTTAAAGCGACGCAGTGCCGAATCGCAAAAACTGTCCGGGTCCTTTGGCTGCGTAAAGGTCCGGGTCTTAAGTGGTTAAAGTGGTTGTAAACCCTTACAAAACCACTTTTGACTACGAGTAAGCCTATACTAAGGCTAACCTGTAGCTACCGTGGATATCTCCAAAACCTTCACGGTTACATATTTCCTAAACCTACAGCAGTGATTCTCAACCAGGGTTTCGTGGAACCCTAGGGTTCCTCCAGAGGTTGCTAGGGGTTCCTTCAGCATTGGGCAATTTCTGCCTCTCAGATAAGTTCCCATTGACACTATTGATCTTTTTAGCTATCTGTAAGGAGGTAATTCTTCCCAATGATCACAAGTGTAAGGACCATTCTTCTTACTGACAATCACACTAATGTATCATGAGTTGTAGATTTTACATTTTTAGCAGGGGTTTCCCCGAGACCAGAGAACTATTTTAAGGGTTCCTCGGTGTTAAAAAGGTTGAGAAAGGCTGACCTACAGGGTTACTGATACAGGGGATAACCCCTAAACCTACACCTACACGTTTTAGGAGATATCTCCTGTATCAGCATGTGCCAACGTCATCGGCAAACGTGCACTGAAGAAATGGACCGAGTGTGCTGATTCTTCAGCTGATGTGCCGTAGAGGCAGCTCCCACTGGCATGCACGGGAGTGATGTCATCGCAGCTCCGGTCAATCACAGCCCGCGATACCCAGAAATAACTCCTGGAGACATGTCACAAGCTAGAAAAGTGTGCCAGGACCGCTGCGGGGACTTCCTTCTAAGCCAAGTATTTCATAATGAGCTAGTATGCTGTGCATACTAGCTCATTATGCTTTTGTCGTGCAGGTTTTATTTTTATTTTTTTTTGTATTGTTTTTCATGGGTGAGAAACTTGGCAGGCTGCCTGTTTTTTTGGGGGGTTTTTTCTTGACAGGTGTCAGCTTGAGCAGAAGATGGCTCTGCACTGATTTATAGTCGGTTCACACTGGGGCAGCACGACTTCCAGCACGACTTTGGGAGGCAACTTGGTCATGACTTGAGTATGAATCATCAGGCAACTTACAAGGCAACTTCAAGTTGCCTCCAGGACAGGAGGCTTTCCAGTGGCCAATCAAACAACAATCAGCTCTGTGGGAGGGAGGGGTTTGCCTGAGAAATGTATGTTATCTTCCTGTATTGTTGCTTCAGTTAAAGCGGAGTTCCACCCAAAAATGGAACTTCCGCTAATCCCACTCCTCACCCCCTTACATGCCACATTTGGCATGTAATTTTTTTGGGGGGGGAGTGGGGGATTCAGGAGGAGTGGGACTTCCTGTCCCACTTCCTGCTTCCGCCGAGGGTCCGCCGAGGGCTGGTTAGGCGATTAAGCTTAATCGCCTACAGCAGCCCCTCCCTGTAGGCGATTGCATGGGACATATGACAGGTCCTATGCGATCGCCTGTCCAATCAGCGGCGGGCCGCGCGCGCATGCGCAGTTCCGCTCGCGCATGCGCAGTGGGTGCCCGGCCGTGAAGCCGAAGGCTGTCACGGCTGGGTGCCCACAGTCGGAATGAAGACGCCGGCCGGGGAGGGGGGGGGGGAGAGGAGCGGAGCCCCGGTCGGCGCGTCGCTGGAACGTGGAGAAGGTAAGTGAATGTTTGTTAAAAGCCAGCAGCTACACTTTTTGTAGCTGCTGACTTTTAATAAACATTACATTTGGCTGAAACACCCCTTTAAGACAGTGATCCGACTTCTGAGGCAACTTCCATTGAAATCTATGGGTACAAGTTGCCTAGAAGTTGGATTGAAGTAGTACAGGAAGCTTTTCTGAAGTCGGAGAGACTTCAGTAGTGTGTATTAAGATGGCTCTCATTCACTTCCATTGATTTTCTCAACCACACGACTTGGGGCAACTTCAAGTCGGATCCCAGGTCGCCCCTGTGTGAACCGGCTCTTAAGGAAATGTTTTTTTAAGATCGGGAGGGGGGTAGAATGTTTGCCCCCATTGTTGATGGGGGCAAACATGCTGCCGGCAGCGCTATTGTATTCTGCTGGTGAGGGGGGTGCAGGGAACTTTCCAGGACGGCAGAATACAATGGTTACCGCTAGCGGCTATAGACGCTGCCAGGAATCGCATATATAAAAATCTACTTGGGTATAATCAGCCTGCCCATACATGGCTGGTGTTTCCTCTTAACTGCCAATGGTAGGAAATTTCCACTGCTTGAGTGATGAGGCTATTTAAGGTGTGAAAAATGACAATTAGTTGTACTTTTGCTCCAGTGAAAAAGAAAACAACAAAATCTGTTTTCTGGTTAAAAAAAAAAAACATTTCTGGTATTCAACGGTTTAGAAAAAAGGCAAAGCAATGTCAGTGGACACAAAAATAATCTACAGCATTGGTGTCAGTGTTATTCCTTTAACCCTTTCCCTGCTGAGGATGTATACCATGGGCCATAACACTGAAACGAGATTACAGGTGCGATGGCAGCCATGAGCTTTTTCTTAAAGGGTCACTAAAAGGAAAAAAATGTTTTTGCTGAAATCACTGTTTAGAGGCATAAAAGTTAACCGATTCCCTTTAAAAACGATTAAAAATAGATCAAAATCAATCATATAATGTGCCTGCAGTTTAGTTTCATTTTTAAACTGGTTTCATGTTTCTGTGAAGTAAAGACACACAGAACAAAAACAAATAAATACAGGGCAGTGTTTTGTTTTTAAAATGAATCTGATGGTTCTGAGGAGTTTTAGACACACAGTAATGACAGCTTGGACCACAGTGAAAAGCTGCCATGAGATTTTTTATAAGGAGCCAGACAAGCAGGAAGTGTGGAGATCAGAGAAGTATTACAGCAACTTCAAAGCAAAAAACGAACAATGAGGACATGAAACCAGGACTGCAGTAGGATAAAGGAAGCTATTTAGCTAAAAAAAAAAAAAAATTCCGTTAGTGATCCTTTAAGTCTTATGAGCAGGCTGGGTGGCTGAAAGGATCATAGCTTGCCACTACTTCACAGATGTTTGCGATTTTTAGGCTTGACATGTTTGTTACCCATTTACTCAACACAATTCCATTTCTTATATTTAAAAAAAATAAAATAAAAAAAATGGGAATTTGATTGCAATTGTGCGCACTTAAATTTATTTAGAGCATTTTTTTCCTGTAAATTTAGGTTTAATAAGGTTTGCACTACGATCATGCAGCTTAACCGCTTAAAATCTGCACCATTATGCCCCTTTTTGCAATTCGGCACTGCGTCGCTTTAACTGACAATTGTGCGATCATGTGAAGTGGTTCCCAAACAAAATTGGCGTTCTTTTTTTCCCACAAATAGAGCTTTCTTTTGGTGGTATTTGATCACCTCTGTGGTTTTTATTTTTTGCGCTATAAACAAAAATAGAGCGACAATTTTAAAAAAAATGCAATATTTTTTACTTTTGCTATAATAAATATCCCACATTTTATTATTTTTAAAAAAAATCCTCAGTTTAGGCCAATATGTATTCTTCTACATATTTTTGATTAAAAAAAATTGGAATAAGCGTATATTCATTGGTTTCCGCAAGGGTTATAGCGTCTACAAAATAGGTAATAGATTTATGGCATTTTTCTTTTTTTTTTTTTACTAGTAATGGCAGCAATCTGCGATTTTTATTGGGACTTCGACATTATGGCAGACACATCAGACACTTTTGACACCATTGACAATTTTACAGCGACCAGTGCTATAAAAATACACTGATTACTTTAAAAATGTCACTGGCAGGGAAGGGGTTAAAGGAGTTTAAAAAGGGATTTTTAAATACAGCTTACCTGTAAAATCCTTTTCTTGGAGTACATCACGGGACACAGAGCGGCATATTCATTACTATATGGGTTATATGGAGTACCTTCAGGTGTGGACACTGGCAATCTCAAACAGGAAGTCCCCTCCCTATATAACCCCCTCCCCTAGAGGGAGTCCCTCAGTTTTGTAGCAAGCAGTATGCCTCCCAAAAATGTTCCCCAAAAGAGGGGTGGGAGCTCTGTGTCCCGTGATGTACTCCAAGAAAAGGATTTTACAGGTAAGCTGTATTTAAAAATCCCTTTTTCTTTCTCGTACATCACGGGACACAGAGCGGCATATTCATTACTATATGGGATGTCCGAAAGCAATGCTTTAATGAGGGGAGGGAGACATCTTCTCAAAAGAGATTTAATTTAGAGGTATACTCAAATAATAATAATAAATCCAACTTAGTCAAGAAAAAACTTTTTTTTTTTTTTTTTTTTTTTTCTTTTACAACCAAGGGTGCCCCTGATCCCGAGGATCTTAAACCGCAGCCTGTAGTACTGCCTGCCCAAAGGCTGAATCCGCATTCCTTCTCACGTCTAGTTGATAAAACCTTGTAAACGTGTGGACTGATGACCACGTCGCCGCCTTGCATATCTGAGCCATAGAGATCTGATGGTGTGCTGCCCAGGAGGCGCCCATGGCCCTGGTAGAATGGGCTTTTACCGACAAAGGAGGAGGCAACCTCTTCAAACCGTAGGCCTGAATGATTAATTGTCTAATCCATCTCGAGATGGTGGATTTTGCAGCTGCCTGCCCCTTCTTGGGGCCATCTGGTAGAACGAACAACACATCTGTTTTCCGGATCTTTTCTGTAGCTTTAAGATAGGCCTTCATGGCCCGGACAATATCCAAGGTATGCAGCAACCCCTCCTTTCTAGATGTGGGTTTCGGAAAGAAGGATGGAAGTACCAAATCCTGGTTCAAGTGAAAATTGGATATAACCTTTGGTAGAAAGGAAGGATGGGGCCGGAGAACTGCCCTGTCCTTATGTAGAACGAGATATGGTTCCTTACACGATAAGGCTGCCAACTCTGACACTCTCCTGGCCGAAACTATGGCGACCAAGAATACCAACTTTCTTGTCAGTAAAACTAAAGGAATCTCAGCCAACGGCTCAAAGGGTTGTTTCTGTAGAGTGGACAGGACAAGATTTAAGTCCCATGGACAAATTGGTGACTTGACAGGAGGATTAATACGCAAGACCCCCTGTATGAAGGTCTTTACCAGCGAGTGGGTGGCCAGCGGCCTCTGAAACCACACTGACAGAGCTGAAATCTGTCCCTTGATTGTGCTTAATGCCAGGCCTTTATCCACTCCTAGCTGGAGAAAACTTAACACCCTATCAATGGTATATTTGCGGGAATTCCATCTTTTGGATTCACACCAGCCTACGTAGGTCCTCCACACCCTGTAATAAATCACCCTGGAGGCCGGCTTTCTAGCCCTAATCAGGGTAGGGATTACCTGCCTAGACAGACCTCTACCCCTGAGAATCAGGGATTCAGCCTCCAGGCCGTCAAATTTAGACGCTGTAATGTAGGGTGGAGGATCGGGCCTTGTGAGAGTAGGTCTGGTCGTAGAGGAAGAGTCCAAGGGTCTCCCACTGCCATCTTCAGGACTAGTGAGTACCATGTCCTTCGGGGCCAAGCTGGAGCTACTAGAATGACTGGCTTGTGCTCCACTCTGATCCTGCGCCACAGGCGAGGAAGTAACTGTAGCGGAGGGAATGCATATAGAAGTTTGAATTGATGCCAAGGGCAAACCAACGCATCGGTTCCGCAGGCCATAGGGTCCCTCGCTCGAGACACGAACCTGTCTAGTTTCTTGTTGAACCTGGATGCCATTATATCTATGTCTGGCATTCCCCACTTCTGGCAGATTGTCTGAAAGACCTGGGGATGCAGAGACCACTCCCCCGGCGACAGAATCTGGCGACTTAAGAAGTCTGCCTGCAGGTTGTCCACTCCGAAATGCAGGGTACATAAACCTCTGCCCACTGAAAAATCAAGCTCACCTCCCTCTGAGCGGCCTGACTCCTGGTTCCCCCTTGGTGGTTTATGTATGCCACCGCTGTGGCATTGTCTGACTGGATTCTCACCGGGGACCCCTGTAATCTGGAAGTCCATGCCAGGAGGGCTAGGCGAGCAGCTCTGATCTCCAAGACATTGATGGGTAGCTGCCTCTCTGCTTCCGCCCAAGTTCCCTGGCGAGAGAACCCCTCCAAGACCGCCCCCCAGCCTGCCAGGCTGGCATCTGTGGTAACTACCTTCCAGACAACGGGGCTGAAGGACCTTCCCTTTAGAAGATTCTGAGGGTTTAACCACCAGGCCAGGCTTTGTCGGACCTTTGACGATAGCGTCCAAGGGGACTCCAAGGCATGTGCTCTCTTGTCCCAGGCTGCTAGAATGGCTGCCTGTAGGACGCGAGTGTGGATCTGAGCGTATGGTACTGCCTCGACCGTGGCCACTAGCTTGCCTAGTAATCGCATACACAGGCGAATAGTTGGTTTTTTCTTGCTTAGAACCAACTGAACCAACCCCTTGATAGCCTCGACCTTTACAAGGGGCAGGAACACCCTTTGCTGTTCTGTGTCTAACCTCATGCCGAGGTATTCCAACTGCTTTGTAGGATGGAACGCTGACTTTTCCCGGTTTAGGACCCAGCCGAACCTTTCGAGGTACTGAACCGTGAGGTTTACCGCCTGTTGCAGACACGGCCGTGAGTGATCTATGATTAAAAGGTCATCCAAGTATGCTAGGACTGTGACCCCTTGGATCCTTAGATTGGCCAGAACTGGGGCTAGGATCTTCGTGAATACCCGGGGGGCCGTGGCTAGCCCGAAGGGGAGCGCCCTGAATTGGAAGTGTCGCTGCCCCACTGCGAAGCGTAAAATTCTTTGATGCGACTGAAAGATTGGTACATGAAGGTAAGCATCCTTTATGTCTATGGAAGCCAGAAAATCGTCCCTCTGGAGCGTGGCGACTGCTGACCGGATGGATTCCATCCGGAAGGAACGAACCCTTAGGTAAACGTTTAAACTCTTTAGGTCCAAGATTGGCCTGACATCGCCGTTGGGCTTTGGTATGACAAAGAGATTGGAATAGAAACCTAGCCCCTGCTCTTGGGCTGGCACCTCTATTATCACGCCCTGGCAAAGCAGATGATCCAAAGCTGCCAGCATCGAGGCCTTCTTTGCTGGATCCTTTGGTAGCCTTGACTCTTGAAAATGAGGCGGAGAAAACTTTAGAAACTCCAGTCTGTAGCCTGTGGTTACAGACGCCCGGACCCATTTGTCGGGGATCTTGGCTTCCCAAACTTCTGAGAAGAAACGAAGCCTTCCCCCCACCCGCAAGAGTGGGGGCGCCCCTTCATAAGGCAGACTTAGGGGCTGGTTTTGTCGGCTTGCGATACCATGGTCTCTTACCCCCAGGGGCCTGTCCCTGCGATCTACTGTTAAAGTTGGATCGCGCAGGCGGCCGTCGATACTGCCTGGAATTTGAGGGCCCTGAGACAGGAAAGAGCTGCCTTTTAAATGTAGGACCCCGGAATGTCTTTTTGACTGGTAAAAGGGTACTTTTGCCACTTGAAATAGTCTGAATGTATTTATCCAGATCCTCTCCGAAGAGTCGTCCTCCATGGAAGGGAAACCCTGCCAGAAGCTTTTTGCATGGGGGCTCCGCCGCCCAGTTCTTCAACCATAAGAGCCTTCTCATGTGTACCAAAAATAGTGATAAACGAGAGGCCTGCTGGATGGAATCCTTTATAGCATCTACCGCAAAACACAGAGCTCTGGGAATGTCAGAAAACTCTTCTGCCTGTTGGGTAGGCATGTCTTTTAGCATTTCTTTTGTCTGGTCCTTTAACGCCTGACAAACTCCAATTGCAGCCACAGCTGGCTGTACCACTGCTCCTGCCGTAGCAAAGGATGCTTTTAAAAGTGTCTCTAACCGTTTATCAACCGGATCTTTAAACATTTGTATGTTTTCCACCGGGCAAGTTAGTGATTTATTCACACATGAGATGGCTGCATCCACCACTGGGAGCTTCCACCTCTTCGAGAATTTTTCCTCCATAGGGTAAATGACCGCAAATCTCTTCGGCGGCAGAAAAATCCTGTCCGGTCGTACCCAATCCTGAAAGATCAATTCCTCCAAGAGAGGATGGACCGGAAAAACCGCGTTGTTCAACGGAGCTTTCAAAGAGCCCAGAGAGGATATCGCAGGAACCTGAGGCTCTGGCAATGGTAAATTAAATGCCGAGCGGACCATGTCCGTCAAAGACTGTACCCACAGTCTCTCTGTCTGGGAGTCTGAAAATGGTTCCTCAGAGGTAGATTCCTCAATCCCTGAACCCTCTTGGTTCAGGTCTAGTTGATCCTCCTGCGATTCCAATTCCTCCGGAGAGAGAATTTCAGCATCTGAGGATACACCTTTTGGTGATGGGGATCTAGCCCGTTTCTTGCCAGGAATAGATCTAGCGATCAACGCTGCTAATCTTTCTTCTAGCCCCCCTAGGGATACAGCTAGCATCTCCTCTGTGATAAACACAGGGCTGGGCTGATCTGAGCCAGCCTCAGCACCAGACCCCCCCAATGGCTCATCCAAGGCGACCTTCATGGGAATAAGCTGCGGGGAAAGTATCGGCATATCATCAGAATCAGAGGGGGAACCCCTTTGTTTTTTGGTCTTTTTTGTACCCTTTGACCCCGAACTTTTGGAAGCCATAATACAAAATCGAGGGACTCCGCCTACAACAGCAGACTGCAGTGGCCAGGAGTACACTAGGGTTTAGGGGACAATAGATAACTAATGCCCAAAAACTGATGGGGCCCCGTATGTTTTTTTTTTTTTTTTTTTTTAAACATACAGCGTCCCCAAACTTAGTTTGCCAGCCTCCAACCTGTTGCAAAAGGGGATTTTTTGGCTTAACAGAAAAGCATTGGAACCAAGTCCAGCATGTACTACCCCTCTTCCGCCACCGGGAGTCACTGTTCTGCCGCTCTGCGTCCTCTCCCTTTCAGATCAGCCTCAGACTGAGCTGACTATAGCCTGCTGATTTATAACAGCACATAAGGCGCGCCCCTGATGACACTGCAGGCACGCCCCCCCCCCCCGCCCTCCCCTCCGAACGGCGCGAAAAACGTCTATAAGACGTGCGCGCGCACGCGCGTATGCCGGAGAAGGAAGCGCATGGAGGAGCCGCGCTGCTGGAGACCCAGGACTGCAGTACCAGGCGGCAGAATCAAACCCCCGGCCAGGTAGGACTCTCCAAAAGGCCCCATAGGGGTCCTTACTAGCCCTGGGAAGAAAGCAGCAGGTAGCTAGCAAACACAATTGTTTCTTTAGACAGGGGAACCTAGTGCTGGGGGAATGAGATCATCCTGTCTTCTCAGACATAGTGAGCAAGGTTGCCAATGCAGAGCATACTTAGGCTACCCCCCTTTTAGGTTACCCCGGAGAGCCTGCTGTCGAACCAAGTCCCGCAGGCTCCCCTCTTACCTGCTCCATGCTGCAGGATGTTTGTCTAGCAAAACGATCCAATCTTCTCCCATCTCCGTGGGTAGCGTAATAGACCTTCAGGCCCTGGGGTCCTATGAAGGTACCCACTGTCCTGGACCTATATAGCACCCTGGCAAACAGGAACTTATGGTCTTTACGAACTCCAAGTCCTGGGCCCAGGGTCCAGCCCTCCAAAGAGGAGCATTATAGGCAAAACCCCACGGTTTGGGGCCCGGGTACTGTCCACTTTGGCACTGAGGCTCCTTGGACAGATCCGGTTAGCCCGCCCCTAATCCCAAGGATGTGGAGCAAAGCTATTCCGTGACCAACACCTAAGACACTGGCGAAAAAACTGAGGGACTCCCTCTAGGGGAGGGGGTTATATAGGGAGGGGACTTCCTGTTTGAGATTGCCAGTGTCCACACCTGAAGGTACTCCATATAACCCATATAGTAATGAATATGCCGCTCTGTGTCCCCTGATGTACGAGAAAGAAAAGGGGTTGTAAAGGTAAAAAAAAAAAATTCCCCCTAATGCATTAAGGTGAAAAAACATCTGTGGATTAGCGGAGCCCCCCCCCCCCCCCGTTTACCTGACCCCTCAAAAGTCCCGCGCTGTGAATGCGTAGGCTTCTCGGCTCATTAATTGGTTGATTGAAAGCAGCGAATCCATTGGCTTGCGCTGCTGTCAATCATATCCAATGATGCAGCGTGCTGGCCGAGTGATACAGGGAGCGGCTATAGCCGCTGGCTGTATCACAGGAGCACGCCCGCAAGTACTCACCACTAGGTGGTGAATTCTTGCGGGGAGGAGCCGAGACAGCCGCCAAGGGACCCCAGAAGACCAGATTCGGGGGCACTCTGTGCAAAACGAGCTGCACAGTGGAGGCAAGTATAACATGTTTGTTATCTTTAGTGTTCCTTTAATACTAGGGGTGATAAAGGGCTTAGCTGTGTTCCCTCACTGTGTTCTAACTGAAGGGGGGACGGGACTTACTAGGGGAGATGACAGATCGCTGTTCATACTTTGTTTGAACGCACGATCAGTAATTTCTTCCCTGAAAGAACCAGGATCTGTGTGTTTACATGCACAGATCCTGGTTCTCACTCTGTTACGAGCAATCGCGAGTGCCTGTGGGGCATTTCGCCCGCCGGGCAATCGCATTGTCTCCGGCGGCGAGCACGCTACTCTAGTGGCCACAGTGGGAAGTGACGAAAGGTAATGTCGATTTGCACAGCCAACCTGCCACAGTAAAAACTGAGGCGGGTGGTCGGCAATTGGTTAATGTGTGTGTGTGTGTGTAAGATAAAAAATTATTTTCTTTGGCAGCAAAAGGGTTAACAGGTAAACCAGTATGTACATGCATAATTTACATCGTTAAAATAATTAAAGTAAAACTGACGGCTAGTTTATTTTAAATTTTGAATACAATAAGGGATGGTTATAACCCTTGCCAGTTTTTTTTTTTTTGCCATGTGTGCCCTGTTACGGATATTCTGACTCCGATTGTTGTGATAGCGATATATCCCTTGCTGAGACCTCTATGCCTGGCCTGTATAAGTAGATGTACTCACTGCGGACAATCCTTGTCAGATAGCTGAACTCGTCAATACCGATTCATTCAAAAGAGGTGTTTATTCTTTAACTTCAGGGGTTACAGCAGATAACAGGAACAGCAGATGAATGGTAATAGTATTGTGCGGTCAAAAGATGATGCCTTTCCCAAGTACCGTGCAGATACATGTGTGTCCTTGTACATGTGGCTTGCTAGCTGAGGGAATGACACAGGAAGTACTACCCACAGGAAGTAGGGAGGGGCATACATAAACTGGAAAATGTGGTAACTAATGAGGAATTACAGAGAACATGTACATTGCAAGAAAGGCCACTAGATGGCAGCATAGGATAACACATAGATTTAGCTATGAGAAAATAGTTAAGCAAACCACACTATATGAACTCTAATCTATATAACAATGCTAATATTAACTGAGGCTATGCATCTCATATTCTATGCCCATATTGGGGCAGCACACTCCCCGTCTGGCATGGTAATGCCACTATTTACCTAATACAACGGTAGTTATGCAAATAACAGCGCAATTTGCTTGATGTCTTGAAAACCTGAAAGACATAATGGAGAACATGCATATAATGCAACAACAACTATAATATAAAGCTTCAAGTTGTGACAACTAAAGTCCCAGATACTTCCTTCTCGAAGTCGCAGGTAGGATCCAACAGCATACCCAAGTAAGTTCAGTCTCCAAACGGCAAGAGCAAAATGAGTTCCGTGATAGGTCTGATGAAAGTCTTTACAGTCCCTTGTCTTGAAACTTTCACCTCTTCATGGTAGTGCCGTATGAGCAAAGTGGTGATGTGATAGCGAGCAGGTATAATGAGAGGATTCTGTTCTTGCTCACTGAACTTAGCCTTGTTTAAGCGTCCACCAACCCTTAAAGTGCCATCATTGTCAATGAATGGGTTCAGGTTAGCAATTGGACTGTTTTTTGGAATGTCCCCCTTGTCACGGATACGTCTGATTTCTGAGCCAAAGACATCCTGTTGTACACTGCGTATTACGATCAGTTCAGCTTCAGCAATGTCTTTTGCAGAAAGAAGCTTTTGGCACATGTGCCAACCTTGACAGTGAGCATCTGTGGGCTTCGTGTGAAAGCAGCGTGCAATATGAACTAACCTTGCGGTGGTGCGTACCAGCCTTGTCCACTTGGAGAAACGTTCAAAGCGTTGACAGCCCAAGGCACGTCTTTGTTCAGTTCTGGTGACAAGGGTTTTAACTTCAGGACGAACCTCTGGATCTTTGTCGGGTTCTAGAAGACTGAAGACATCAGCCGTGGTTTCTTCTGGATCAGCCAGCAAGAATTCAGGACCTTTTAACCAAGAATAATTTACAAAGGCACTCGCAGACACTGGCCTGGTGCCATGATCTGCAGGATTAATTTCAGATGGAACATAATGCCATTGTTCGGGTTTAGATGATTTTCTTATTCTTTCTACACGGTTGCTGACATAGACATAGAAACGTTTAGTCTGGTTGTATATGTAGCCCAGAACAACCTTGCTGTCTGTGTAGAATTTGATGTCATCTATCTGAATGTCTAGCTCACGCAGTATGAAATCTGCAATTTCTACAGCTAGCACAGTCCCACAAAGTTCAAGCCTAGGAATTGTGTGTTCAGGCTTGGGTGCTAACTTAGCTTTCCCAAACAAAAACCCCACATGGGTTAGATTAGCTGAATCTCTCGCCTTGAGGTAGGCAACGGCCGCTATGGCCTCAGTAGATGCATCTGAGAAGATGTGAAGCTCTTTCCTCTGACTGGTAGCAAGAGAAGTTGGAGTGTAGCAGCGTGGTATACAGATTCCATCTAAGGCATGTAACGATTGTTTCCAGGACTCCCACTTTGAAAGTTTGTCTATTGGTAGTGGAGCATCCCAATCTTTGATAGTCTCTGAGAGCTGCCTAAGTATGGATTTACCTTGTAAGGTGATGGGGGCCACAAATCCCACTGGATCGTATAGGCTGTTCACCACTGACAGAACTCCACGCTTGGTAAATGGCTTGTCTGCAGAGCTGGCTTGAAAACCGAAGGTGTCTTTTAATAAGTCCCACCGAAGGCCCAGACTTCTCTGTACAGGTGGCATGTCCATTCCCAGATTTAAGTCTTTAAACCCTGTGGCGTGATCGCCAGGTCGAAAGGCTTTCATAACAGCAACACTGTTTGAGGCAATCTTGTGTAGTCTGAGGTTAGCCTCAGAAAGCATACCTTGTGTCCTTTGGAGCAGGTCTATGGCTTCTTCCACTGTAGGTAAAGATTTAAGTCCGTCGTCCACATAGAAGTCTCTCTCGACGAAATGTCAAGCATCTGCACCATACTCCTGTTCTCCATCAAGAGCAGTTCTTCGTAAACCGTATGTTGCAACGGCAGGTGAGGGGCTATTTCCGAAAACATGAACCTTCATGCGGTATTCAATCATCTCATTGTCCATGTTGTTGTCACGGTGCCACAGAAACCTTAGGAAGTTCCTATGGTCTTCTCGTACAATAAAGCAATGAAACATTTGTTCAATGTCAGCAGTTATGGCAACTGGCTCTCTTCTGAACCTCATGAGTACACCTACAAGGTTGTTGGTTAGGTTAGGGCCAGTGAGAAGAATATCGTTCAGGGATACGCCCTGATGCTTGGCACTGGAGTCGAACACTACCCCGATTTGTTTTGGCTTACGTGGATGGTACACTCCGAAGAAAGGTAGGTACCAGCACTCATCGTGTATTTGAAGAAGTGGAGCTGGCTCAGCGTGCTCATTGTCAAAGATCCTCTTCATAAAGGTAATGAAATGGTCCTTCATTTCAGGCCTGTTCTTTAGTGTTCGTTGAAGTGAGTTGAATCTGGATAAAGCCTGTTCACGATTGTTTGGCAGTTTGACCTTTGCAACACGAAGAGGCAATGGTGCAACCCAGCTGTTGGACTCATCCTTGAAGAATTCTTTGTCCATTATTTTGATGAACTCTCTGTCTTCAACTGACAAGGCTATTTTGTTGTCGTCACTTGTGGTACAAAACACTGTGGTACCTAGGTTGTCGTCACAAAGGATAGGAGTGACATCAGGTACTTGGATGATGTCAAGAGGCTTCTCCTTTACTTCATAATGGTGAGGGCACTCTTTGAAGTGGGATGCACGTCCATTTCCTAACATGTAAGTTTTGAAGGAGTGGATCTCAGATGACGTACACATTCTATCCAAGCATACATCGCCCACTATTACCCAGCCTAGATCAAGTCTTTGTGCATAAGGGGCATCCTCAGGTCCATCACACTGCTCACGTACCTTATGTACTCTGAGAATGTCTCTTCCTAGCAAAACTAAGATTTCAGCATTAATGTCCATTGCGGGAATCTCATCAACAAGGTGCCTTAAGTGAGGATGGTGATATGCAGCCTCTGGAGTAGGAATCTCTTCTCGTTCGTCTGGTATCTGGTCACACTCAACTAATGTTGGTAGGAGTATGTCCTCTTTCCCTTCGATATGAGACACCATGAACCCATCGACCCTTCTGCCGAAAGTCTCTACGCGACCAGAACAGGTTCTGAGAGTATACGGTGTGGCATGACCCTCAATGCCAAAGATCTCAAAGAATTTAGGCTTGACCAGGGATCTGTTGCTCTGTTCATCTATTATGGCATACATCCTGGCAGCTTTTTCAGGTTGATCCTCTGGGTATACCTTAACAAGGCATATCTTGGCACAGCACTTGTGATCTAAACCTTCTCCACAGACTTCTGTGCATGAAGAAGAAACATTCTCCTTGGCTAGAGCGTGGCTTTGTTGCTCCCCGCCATGATTTGAGAGAGGGGTGGAGGTAGGTAGCTGCTGTGGGCTGTCTGTAAGTGGAGTAGGATGCATAGCTGTCACGTGTCTTTCGCTACTGCATTCTGTGCACTTGATGACAACTTTACAGTCCTTGGCAAAATGACTATAAGAAGCACAGCACCTGTAGCATACTCCAAGTTTCTGGAGAATCTCCCTGCGCTCTTGTAAAGTCTTTGCTCTCAGCTCTCGGCATTTCTTAAGAGGGTGAGGCTTCTTGTGAATAGGGCACTGACGATTAGGATCTTTATCTCTACCACCCAAATCACTCTGGTATGCATGAGAGGACACAGGTGGTGAGACGTCTGTCCTTTTAACAGATATTGCTCTATGAAAGTCTCTGCGTTTAGCTGCTGTGTTATCATACCTTGGTGATGGTGATGATGATGAAGCAGGTAAGTTGGGTTCACTGAAGCTGAAGCTGGGATCATTTCTCATCCAGGCTTGTTCACTGATGAACCTGCAAAAATATGAGAATGGAGGAAAGGATACGTCATAGTCTCTTTTGTACCTTGAGCCCTGCTGCGCCCATCTCTCTTGCAGGCCGTATGGCAGTTTAGACACCACTGGATTGACACCATGAGCAGTGTCCAGGAAGCTTAGTCCAGGTAGACGTGGGTCTGTCTTTGCCAACTCTAACTCCATGAGGAGGTCACTTAGATCTTGGAGCTTGCGATAGTCTTTGTTCCCTATTTTTGGGAAGTTTTGCAGTCTCTTGAATAGAGCGCTTTCTATGGCTTCTGAGCTACCATAGGCTTGCTCAAGTCTTGCCCATGCAGCAACAAGACCTGCATCTGGGTGGTCAACATGTACTGTCCTCAGTCTTTTAACACGATTTGCAGATTCTGGCCCCAACGACTTTATGAGATAATCAAGTTCCTCCTTGGCAGTAAGGTTGAAATCAGCAATAGCAGCCTTGAAGGTTGATCTCCAGGCCCTGTAGCTCTCTGGACAGTCATCAAACCTTGAGAGGCTAGTGTTAATGAGCTCACGGTGTGCCATATATCTGGCGAAGTCATTCAAGTCTGATCTCTCACTCTTTGGTGCCAAAGTAACTTGTGGAACCCCTTGGGTGTGAAAGTTCTCTGGTGAAGAAGGGTGAGGTTTACCAGGATAAAATGATGTTGCATGGGCGCTTAACTTTGGTGTAGTCTCTAAGGCTTCTGCTGGCTGTGGCTGTAGCTGCGGCTTGTCGCTGGAAGTCACCTTGTTGTTGGCAGGAGTTGATGTGGTTTGCTGCGTAGATGCACTTGTGTTGTGGACTTGAGGAGGCTCAGGCATTTGGAGCTGAGAGGTCACTGTGTTGAGAGTCAGAACAGTGTTGTTAGTAGGAGGTATAGGAGATGACTCTGTATCTTTGTAAGCATTATGCTTTAGCACATATTCACTGGTGCGTTCAATTGGATCTTCCAGTTCTGCTGGGATAAGACAGTCTGAATTAGTACTTTGACCCATTGCTTGTTCAAGGACTTTCAGCCTTGCTAGCGCACCTGCTTCCTCTTTCTCTATTTGCAGAATCTTTATTTGGGATTCCATCTCTGCTTGAAGAGCTTTGCTTTGGGCTTCCATCTCTGCTTCTTTCTTAGCAAGGGAGCTTTGCGCTTTTCTGGATCCTCTATTAGCTTGTCGCTTAATGTTGAACTTCTGGAGCGAGAGAATCTAGAAGAACGTGCAGTGTGCTTGGTTGATATTGATCTGTGAGATCTGGTCTCTTGCAGTTGAGCAATGCGGAGTTCTGCCTTACACTGAGCATTTTGCACTAAGAGATCCCTTTGTTGGTTCAGTGCATCAGTCTTGGTCAGTTCTGCTGAAAAGTCCTCTATATTACAGTCTTGCAAGAAGGCAGTGTATTTTGCAGACAGCCGCTGGTAATGTTCATACGCAGCAGATAGGCGATCTATAGAGTCTCTTAATTCAGCTGGTTGATCATTAAAGTGTGGCAAAACTGACATGCAGTGTGAAGTTTTGTTCCAGAGGTCTGACAGCTTGCTGGAGAACTCATCTCTAGTGTATTCATAGTTTTCTCTGAGTTTCTGTGTTGGTTTTATTGTACGCTTGGGTCTTACACTCTGTTCAGCAATATCTGCAGAGTCTGCTCCCTGTACGTCTGCGGGTTCAGAGGCATGATGAATCTGCGTTGGTTCAGCCATAAAAGAGTGTTCAGAGCCTTGTCTAGACATTTCTCACGGTTTTGTAAAAAAATGGTACTGTCTCTTTAAGAAGACAAACAGCAGCTTAGACAGGTGGGGTAACACAGTTCAATTTAACAGCTTTCAACATTCACATGAAGCACAGTAAGCTTGTGCGACAATGTGATTTTCACAAGATGGCGGCTGGCACTGAGCTTGATTGCAGATTAGGCACACACATATACACAGCAGGCTGTAAGAATTCTATGCATCTTTTGACTCCGATTGTTGTGATAGCGATATATCCCTTGCTGAGACCTCTATGCCTGGCCTGTATAAGTAGATGTACTCACTGCGGACAATCCTTGTCAGATAGCTGAACTCGTCAATACCGATTCATTCAAAAGAGGTGTTTATTCTTTAACTTCAGAGGTTACAGCAGATAACATGAACAGCAGATGAATGGTAATAGTATTGTGCAGTCAAAAGATTATGCCTTTCCCAAGTACCGTGCAGATACATGTGTGTCCTTGTACATGTGGCTTGCTAGCTGAGGGAATGACACAGGAAGTACTACCCACAGGAAGTAGGGAGGGGCATACATAAACTGGAAAATGTGGTAACTAATGAGGAATTACAGAGAACATGTACATTGCAAGAAAGGCCACTAGATGGCAGCATAGGATAACACATAGATTTAGCTATGAGAAAATAGTTAAGCAAACCACACTATATGAACTCTAATCTATATAACAATGCTAATATTAACTGAGGCTATGCATCTCATATTCTATGCCCATATTGGGGCAGCACAACGGAGATTACCCCTACCCTAAAACCGTAAGTTGTGGCTATGGAACATTCCCCTTTATTCCAGTGTGTCTGTTGACACAGCGAAAGAAAAAAAAAAAAAAAAAACCTGGCAAGTGTTCTAACACTTCTCTATTCTATCTAAAAAAAACTTTCATCTTCAGTTATACTTAAAGTGTTACTAAACACAGGACTCTGCATAAATACGTTTTCTCATCAGCAGTTAGAGCAGTCTTGTGATTTCTATCAGTGTGTGTTTTTTTTTTCACATCAGACTCAACCGGGTGAATGAAGGCATGGGAGATGCTCACGGTAATTCTGCCCTTCGCATTTCCTCTGCGGTCTTCGCATCACTTGTGGTACTTCGTTTTCTTATTGTTTATTTGTTTATTATTTTTCTTTTTGTATTTATCCTTTTCCCCCCTTTTTTTCCCTCTTCTTTTTTTTCTTTTTTTTTTAAAGCAAATCAGAAAATAAAAAAGGAAGGAAGGAAGGACAAACTAGAGAAGGTAAATGACTCATGACATACCCCCCTCGACCCTTTCTCTTCTTTTATCTCGTAATCTTATCCCCCCGCACCCCCCTTTCCCCCCCCCCTACTCCCTCCTCCCTCCTCCCCCCCTCCCTGCTTCATGGTTTGTTCTATCTTTCGGTTCTATCTGATAATTTTCTCGTTTTTTTTTTCCTACCGTTTCCGTTGTCTTACCCGTCTATTTCTGATATTGCCTGTGCAAATTTTCCTGTGGTTTTGAATAGTCTCCATTGGTCCCAGACGGTTCTACTACTATCTCCCTCTTCTTCTCCCAGGTCTACCCTTCTCAGGTGTTCCATCTCTGAAACATGATTGAACCGGTGTATCCATTCTTTTATGGATGGTCTGAGGGTTTAACCACTTTTTAGGGATTAAGCCCTTAGCTGCATTCAGCAACACCGGAACCAATGTCGATCCGTTCTTTTTTTTGGCCTCATGGCAGGTCCGTGAAACAAACAGGTCAAGGGAGTTCGTTGAACCTCTTCTCCTGTGATTTTCTCTATAAACTCTAAGACCTCGATCCAGTATTCCTGGATTCGCGGGCATTCCCACCAAATATGCATTGTGGTGCCTACTTGATTGCAATTTCTCCAACAGAGGGTAGAGTTGGTTGAATGTATTTTGTTCATTTTTACCGGTGTCAAATGCCAACGCATCATACATTTATAATTGGCTTCAACTGTATTGATGTCGTTTGCATGATTATACACAGCTCTTATCATATGTGAGTCCTCAATCCTTTCTCCAATATCTTGCCCCCATTTCTCTATGCTTAGCAGTCTACCCTTTGTCCCTAGGTCTGTAAGTATCTTATATAATGCCGCTATTCCATGTTGTAGTGGTTTTCCCGTGGAACATAATTTTTCTATTGGATTCTGTGTTTTATCTTCTCTTAACGGTGCTGGTAATGTGCTCACGAAGTGCTTTAATTGTAAATATTCCCAATCACTTAACTGTTGGGCCCCATCTATTACGTGAATATTTTTTTTGTCCTCTATTTTCCCTAGTGTGACTATTTCCCCCAATCTTTTATTACCCAATTTCTTCCCCATTCTTGTCTTGTTTCCGGGTGTAAACATTTTTGTTTTAGCTAATGGAATTAAGGGTGAATTATATTCCCATTTTTCTCGCTTAAATAATAAGTCCCATGTTTTAAAGACCTTCTTTGTTATACTGTGTGTGTCCGTGTTAATTATTCTAAATTTAGGTGGAATCCAAATATTTGTGCTTAATTGTGCCAAGCTTATTTTCCTCTCCATCTGTGCCCATTTTTTTTGTGTATTTCTATTTGTCCATTCCACTAACCTTGCTAGTATTACGGCTTGATGGTATCTTTTTATGTCAGGAAGTGCGATTCCCCCTCTTTTTTTCCCCCGGGTGAGGATGGAATAACTTATTCTAGGTTTTTTGCCCTGCCAGATATATTTTGAGATTTATTGTCTTAAAAAAAGCTTTGTGGGATGTTAATTGGGACCATCTGAAACCTATATATTATCTTTGGTAGGACCATCATTTTAAATACATTAATCCTCCCTAACCAGGAGATCTGTCTTTTGGCAAGATTTTTTAAATCTTGTTTTATCTCATTAGAGGAATGTAATTGGCCTCAGAGTCTATCTACTCTGGGTGTGATCTTTATTCCTAGGTAAGTTAATGATTTTTTTTCCCAAGTGAAAGAAATCTCTCTGTAGGATTGCTTCTTCTGAAGTCTCTATTCCCAAATTTAAGATTACAGTTTTTATGGGATTTATTTTAAAGTTGGAAAGTTCCCCCATATTTTCTTATTTCCTCCATTACCTTTGGTACAGAGAGTCTAGGCTTCGCCACATATAGGAGTATGTGGTCAGCATACGCTGCCACCTTATGCTCCTCCTCTCCCACTCTCACACCCCCTATATCTGGATTGTTCCTTATCTTGGACAACAGTGGTTCAAGAGCTATTACATACAAGAGGGGGGAGAGCGGGCAACCCTGTCGTGTCCGTTCATCATGTCCAATGCCGACGACATACTCCCATTGACCTTCACTCTTGCTGTCGGGGAGTTGTAGAGATTTCCTACCCATTTCAAATATCTGGGTCCAAGTCCTACACTTCGCAGGGTTTCCGTCATAAACCCCCAGTCGACTCTTTTTCAGCATCTATTGACATGAGTACGACTGGGGGTTTCTTCCTTTTATCTTCCTGTAACAACATAATCGTTCTTAAGCTATTGTCCCGCCCTTCTCTCCCTTTTATAAACCCTGTCTGATCAGCGTTAATTAGATCCGGCATGTGGGCCTTTATCCTTGTTGCCAATATCTTTGCGTAAATCTTGATATCAGCATTTAATAATGCTATTGGGCGGTAGCTGGAGCAGAGAGTGTTATCTTTCCCTGTTTTAGCAATAATAGTAATATTGGCAAGGAGAGATTCTTTCCTTATTTCTTCAATTTCCCCCAGTTTGTTAAAGTAATTACACATCTCTGGAACCAGAAGTTCTTTAAATTTTTTATAGTATTTAATAGGTAGTCCATCTGGGCCTGAACTCCTACCACCTGGTGTTTCTTGGATTGCTTGACTTATTTCCCCCTGCGTTATTGGGCCTTCCAAAAGTTCCGCCGTGTCTTCCGGCAGCTTTGGTAGGTTGGCTTCCTCAAGATATTCCCTCATTTTCTTTTTCCTAATATCTTTTTGCTCCTGTGTTTCTCCCCTTCTGATGGAGTACAGTGTACTATAAAAGGTCTGAAAAGCTGCGGCAATTTCAGACGTTTTATATTTCATCTGTCCTTCTTGGTTTTTGATTTTTTCAATATAGTTTATGTTTCTTTTTTCTTTTGAAATCCTCGCTAGATATTTTCCAGGTTTATTTCCCCATATATATCTTTCATATAATACATTTTTAAATATACTCCTGGTTTCTATTTCCATTAGATCTCTTAATTGGGCCCTATCAGTGTGTGGTTTAAGCTTGTAGGAGGAGTTTTCATTCTCCTCTGAGTGTCCTATGAGAATGTAGGACTCCTGACCCTCTGTCTGGACAGTGCCGATTGGCCCTGCACTCTATCAAGAAAAATGTAATAAAAATCTCTCTAGCAATACACACAAAACTGAGCATGTGCAGCCTGTCCCCTACCCTCTGTACTATCTGGAGATGGTTTGGGGACTCTGGAAGATTGGGAGGATCAGAGAAGACAGGATCAAACATCCTTTTAACACAATGCAGAGGATTAACCCCTTAGGTTACACATTGAGTAAAACAAGCATGCTTTACTGCATAAACAGACTGATTTTACTGCTGTGGGTTTAGTAACATATAAAAAGAGAGTTATGCAACAAGAAAAAAGTAAAAAGGTAATTAAACTAGGAGAACAGATTACGATTAAGCACTTCAATACCAGGCACTTACACCCCCCTTCCTGCCCAAGCCTTCTCCTTCACCGATGAGGTGGCGCCAATGAGGTGGCACCGACGGGCACTAATAGGCAACACTAATGTGCACTGAAAGGCTGCAATGATGGGTACTTATGGGTGGCACTGATATGCAGCACCTGTTAGGAATTTTGGGTGGGCACTGGTTGACAGCTGCCTGGGGATTGATTGGCAGATGCCTTGGCACAGATTGGCATTTCTCTGGTGGCCTAGGGGGCATACCTGGTGGTCCAGTGTGGATGGCCATCCCTGGTGGTCCCGGGCAGCATGCTGGTGGTCCTGGGCGGGCATCTGTGGGGGGGCTGTGCCGATAAATAATCAGCACAGACACCCCCCTCTGTCAGGAGAGCAGCCGATCGGCTCTCCTCTACTCACGTCTGTCAGACACGAGTGAGGAAAAGCCGATCAAAAGCTCTTCCTGTTTACATTGTGATCATCTGTGATTGGACAAGGCTGATCATGTGGTAAAGAGCATACATTGAAGGCTCTTTATTGAGTTTGGTGTAACGGTGTATCAGACTGACACGCCGCACCACCGATTGCCGCGATGCGTGCCCCCACGGGCGCGCGGTGGCTGTTATTCTGCTGGACATCATATGACCTCCAGTCAGGATAACTGAACCACCGCCCCGGCTGTTATTTAGGCCGGGTGGGAAGTGGTTAAATACTAATTTTACTAAGTACCTCTCAACTTAGGGTCCTTGAATCAAGATGCTGGGAAAAAATAAAGAAATAAAAAAAGTACTGCCCATTTTTCAGCATAAAAGTTTAAGCGCCTCCGAATGACCAAACAAATCAGCAAATGAAACACAAAAGTGACGGATCTTGGATAACATTAAAATAGTTTTAGCAATAGAAACATTTCCAATTCAGGAAATCCACTTCTCTGTTCAGGAAAGAAATCAAAGTTTGGTGCTAAGCATAGTGTTTAATTTAATGCGGCCGGAGCGGAGCTCTGCCAATTTGGCAGCTTCTTACATTTTATGTCTCACAGACAGCCCAGTGGGTTGCTAAGATAATAGCAAGCTTTGCAGACAGACACATTTGTTTACTTAATTGTAAAGGTTCTTTTTTACACAACAAATATGTTATATTTACTTGCTCTGTGCAATGGTTTTGCACAGAGCAGCCCCGATCCTCCGCTTCTGGACTCCCTTGCCGGCACTCCTAGCTCCTCCTTCCTTCCGTGTGCTCCCATATAGAAGCTCCTTGCTATGGAGGCACTCATGGGGACTAAAGGGTTAGTAAAGGTTCCCGTTGTTATTATTTTTTTTAAATAACAAACATGTAATACTTGCCTCCACTGTGCAGCTTGTTTTGCACAGATTGGCCCTGATTCTTGTCTTCTGGGGTCCCTCGGTGGCTGTCTCGGCTCCGCCTCACAAGGGCTAACCCCCGTTCTGGGAAGTGCTCTCCCAAGGGGGTTAGCTTGCGGGCGTGCTCCTGTGATACAGTCGGTGGCCATAGGCGACTTTTTCCGTTTCTCTGTGCCACTTCTTCCCTGTGTAAAGGGGAAGAGAAGAGATCAGAGCTGTGCATGGCTGCATCTATTCTCCACTCTGTTTCTCTTTACACTGTGTTCAAGCAGCGGCAGGAGCCATTGGCTCTTGCTGCTGTCATTCAGATGCAGTGAAGAGGAAGTGGGGGCGGGCCCAAGTCCCACTGTGTACGTCTATGAAGCATGGCTCCAAAGACACACAGGTCAGGAGCGCGCAGCGTACACTCTCCCAATAGCCAGCAGCTATAAAAATTTAAATAAGGAGGCAATATCGCCGCCAGGGACCCCAGAAGAGGAGGATTGGGGCCACTCTGAGCAATAAAACTGCACAAAAAAAGGTAAGTATAACATGTTTGTTATTTTAATAATAAAAAAAACTATTTGACTTTAGTAAAACTTTAAGCTCATTTTGTTAAAATGGTTATACAATGACATACTGTACTTCTATTGGTTTAACATTGCACTGATCCCGGATAGGTTTGCACATGTTGCATTAGAATTTATGTTGTCTGTTTTAATCTAAAAGCCCAATTAGAGTGCGTCATTGTATACATGATATCACCGTTTGCCAAATCTCGCCGTCTCCAGCTCTGAAACATCTACAAAACAGACACACCCGAATGGCAGCCACATCCAAAAACCTGTCTCTCTAGCTTGCGTTAAAGCACAAGTGTTTACATTTTTAACCTCTCACCTTTTTTATTTTTTAAACGGCAATGCAGAAAAGTCTTAAAATGGACCAAGCAATAGAAATAGATTTCATGTTAATTGCATGTATGGTTGATAATGTGTACGTTATATTTACTGGTATTAATTACCTCATGGCTTTTTCTCTCTTTGTTCAGGGCCGGTTCACACCACACATTTGTGATCCAGACACATTTCTGCATGTGCGTTTTTGATGTGTTCCAGCGAGTTCTTAATGTGTTTTCAGTGCGGTTTTCCTCTTTTTTGCATTGCAGGGCGTGTGGCCATGTTTAAGATGCGTTTCATGTAGAAAAAAAATGCAGCATGTTTTACTTTTGTTGACTGCACTGGAACGCACTTCACTGGTGTGAACTATGCCATTGGAAATCATCCTGCCAATGCGTTTTTTTATGCAGATTAAAAACGCAATGGACTGCATGTGGTGAGAACTGGCCCCCGACACGTTTGTGATCCAGACACATTTCTGAATGTGCGTTTTTCCCGCACTAAGATGCATGTACAGAAATGACAAAATCATATAAATCCTAGCCGTCGTAGCTGTACGTTGGCTCTTTAAGATGCCTCCGACGGCGCGTGCCCGAAGTGTGTCCCAGAGGTCGCGATGGCCCCCGGGCACCCACGATTGCTCGTTACAGACCGAGAACGGGATGTATGCGTGTGTGTAAACACACACATCCCGGTTCTCTCAGGGGCGAGGAGACTGATCGTGTGTTTATACAATGTATGAACACCAATCAATCTCTTAATTCTTCTCCCACTGTCTGCCAGTGTAAGAAGGTCCTCATCTCACTTCCACCAATGTAAGGAGCATTCTTCCCTCTAACCACCAATGTAAAAGGATCCTTCTCTCACTCATTAGGGAACACAGTTAACCACTTGATCGCCCCTAGTGTTAACCTCTTCCCTGTCAGTGACATTTTTACAGTAATCAATGCATTTTTATAGCACCGCTTACTGTAAAAATGCCAATGGTCCTGGTGTGTCTGCCATAATGTCGCAGTCAAAAAAAATCCCAGATCGCCGCCATTACTTTATTTTGCTGCGCAAACTGTTGGCGCTATATAAAACCTGTATGATAATTACTAGTAAAAAAAAAAAGCCATAAAACTACCCCCTATTTTGTAGACGCTATAACTTTTGGCAAACCAATCAACATATGCGTATTGCGATTTTACCAAAAATATGTAGAATACATATTGGCCTAAACTGAAAAAAATAAAAATATTTAAAAAACAAATATATAAAACATGGGATATTTATTATAGCAAAAAGTAAAAGATAGTGGTTGATCAAATACCACCAAAAGAAAGCTCTATTTGTTTGGGTTACAGAGTCGCACGACCGCGCAATTGTCAGTTAAAGCGACCCAGTGCCGTATTGCAAAAAAATGGCCTGGTCATTGAGCAGCCAAATCTTCCAGGGCTGAATTGGTTAATATGCATGTGATGGAACGTCCCACACTGCGCTTGAGTGCTTCTGTCAGTATATCACTTCCTAAGCAGTGTCAGTGTCTGTTGACAGAAGTATGTCAGCAGGACAATGCTGGATCCTGTGGCTGGGCGAGTATCAACATTGTGCAGACATTGCCTCCAGGTAAGCAGGGGTATATATCTAACAAAAAAAAAAAAAAAAAGAGGGGGCTGAGGCTGAAAGTCCTCTTTAACCACTTAAAGGGTTTGTAAAGGAAAAACATGTTTTATCTTAATAGCTTCCTTTACCTTAATGCAGTGCTGTTTTCATGTCCTCATTGTTCATTTTGGCTCTCAAGTTGCTGTAATTCTTCTCTGATCTCCACACTTCCTGTTTGTCTGTTTCCTTATAACCACAGTACTGGGAGCTTTCTCTCTGTGGTCACTAATCAAAGAGGTGTGTCTGTGTGTCTAAAACCCCTCAGTACCAACCAGTTTCGTTTTACAAACCATCACTGCCCTGTATTGGCTCTGTGGCTCTGTACATCACAGGCAAGAAACAACATGCAAAAACCAAACTAGAAACTGCAGGTACATTATATGATTGATTTTTATCTATTTTTAATCATTTTTAAAAGGAATCAGTTAACCATTATGTCTCCATACCCTGTAAACAATCATTTTAGCAACAAAAAAAAATGTTTCTTTACAACTCCTTTTATGCATAGAATGCATTAAGGTGAATTTTTTTTCCCTTTACAACTCCTTTAAGGTCATATTCCTTTTGTTCTTGATCTTGGCTTCCTGATGAAAATACTGCCTTCCTGAACCTTCTGCACTCAAGTCTCCCTTTTCCCTCCTTCCTCGTGACTGACTATACATACGTTTTTCTCAACTCCAGTCCTCAAGGTGCCACAACAGGTCATGTTTCCATGATTTCCCTCAGATGAAACAGCTGTGGTAATTACTAAGGCATTGAAACTTATCAAATCACCTGTGCAAAATGACTGTTTACAGGGTATAGAGACATAATAGTTAACTGATTCCTTTTAAAAATGATTAAAAATAGATAAAAATCAATCATATAATGTACCTGTAGTTTGTAGTTTCGTTTTTGCATGTTTCCTGCTTCTCTGCTGTACAGAGCCACAGAGCCAATACAGGGCAGTGATGGTGACCACAGTGAGAAAGCTCCCAGCACTGTGGTTTTCAGGAAACAGACAACCAGGAAGTGTGGAGATCAGAGAAGAATTACATCAACTTGAGAGCAAAAACGAACAATGAGGACATGAAAACAGCACTGCATTAAGGTAAAGGAAGCCATTAAGATAAAAAAAAAAAATTCCTTTACAAACCCTTTAAGGTAAAAAAATATCAGATGAGTTTTACTTACCTGAACCTTCAAAAGTCCCGCACTCGCCCCCGTCATCCTCCTCGAGTCGAAGCCCGGCCTTTGATTGCTTTCAATCCATTCACTGCAGCCAATCACATCCAATGGCGCAGCGCGCCGGGGGGGTAGGCCGAGTGATACAGTGGCAGCTATGGCCGCCACTGTATTTTTTTTTTTCTTTTTTCCACTTCAGACTTAACCATAACTTGAGACCTGCTCATGGTTATATTCAATGATGTTTTGCATCATGTATGGAAAATATATAAATCTATATAATTATATATATATATATATATATATATATATATATATATATATATATATAATTCCCCCCCCCCTTGATTATTATTTATATTTATATATATCTTTATTCCTTCCCTTCTCCCTTCTCCGTCTCCCTCCGTCCCCATCTCCCTCCCCCCCCCAGACCTCCTCCCAATCTTCCCAGCAGACCTCAACCATCTCTCCTATTTCAGTAATTTCCTCCCCTTATTATTACCTAAGCTTCCATCATTTCTGCATATTCCATCTTATACTTATATTTTTTCCAAGCATCCCATTTGTCTTCAAAATCTACCCAATTTTCCTCCTCCCTGTATCTTAAATATTCGTTATAATATATTTCATCAAGTTTTTTTCCCCATCCTCTTAGTGTAGGGCTCTCTTCTTGTTGCCAATAACTCGAGATTTGGCTTTTTGCTGCATTGAGGAATTCTGGGATTAGTGTCTTTAAGTATTTTTTGGTTGGCATTCGAGACCCATGCAAAACACAGACCCAGAAGTCCTCAGGTATATTCATGTTTATTATTTCTTTAATTTTTTGTCTAATTTTTAACCAAAAAATGTTTTAACTTTAGGGCAAGACCACCAGATATGGGTCATTGTGCCTACCTCTTTACAACCTCTCCAACAAAAACGCGACTCAATTCCTAGGGATGGGTATATTTTATCTGGTGTGAGGTACCATCGTACCAAACATTTATAATTCTGTTCCATTACTTTATTATTTATAGAGGCAACATGGACCCTATTTATTATCTGTTTCGTTTCAAATTCGTTTATTAATGAGCCCGTTTCTTCTTCCCATTTTTTGATGAATGGAGGTATACTCTGTTTCCCTGAAACATTCAAAATTTCATACAACATCGAGATTATTGCCTTGTCGATTTTCTTTATACAAAGTCTTTCGAGTGGCCGTAGATTCGTTTCGGATCTTATCGGCTGTGGAAGGCTTTCAAAAAAAATGTCTTATTTGAGCATATCTCCATTCATCAATCCACACAAGATCTCTCTTCTCTTCCAATTCCTGCAATGATGATAATCTATTTTGTTCCATAAGATCTTTTATTTGGATGTCATCTCTCCTAATCCAATTACCAAAGTTTTTTTCTTCTCCCGGGGGAAAAAAGGGAGTATTTTTTAGGGGTATAAATGGTGAATTAAAACTCCATCCTTCTTTCCTATGAATCTGGTCCCAAAGTTCTAGGGCATGTTTTGTAATATCGTGAACATCAGGACTTAGTCTTCTGTATTGTGGTGGGATCCAGATTATATCTTCCCCAGTGCAGTTTTACTTAATTTATTTTCCATAGCTACCCATCTTTTTTCTACATTGTTTTTTGCCCATTCTATAACTCGTGATGTAATGATTGAGTAGTAATATTTTTTTAAATCCGGTGCCCCCAGCCCCCCTTGTGTCTTATCTTTTGTCAGAAGTGATAATTTAATTCGTGGTTTTTTCCCCCCTCCAAATAAATTTAAGAAACATTGTTTGCAGTTTTTTTAAAAAGGCTTGCGGGATTCTAATTGGAAGCATCTGAATTTTATAGATAATTTTTGGTAATATTACCATTTTAAAAATATTTATCCTCCCGGTCCATGTTAATTGTCCTGGTGCAATTCTATTAAGGTCTTCTTTGATTTCATTTAATAATGGTATAAAATTAGTTTTATATAGAGTCTCTCTAGAATTTCCTAATCTAATTCCAAGGTAGTTTAGGTCTTTTTTCCAACAAAAAGGAAAATCTTTCTGCAAGGCCTTCCCCTCTTTTTTAGTAAGAGTGATATTCAGTATTTCTGATTTAGTTGGGTTTATTTTAAAGTTAGACAGCATACCATATTATTGTTTTAATTATATTAAACAAACTTGTCCTGGGATTTGATATGTAGAATAGAATGTCATCGGCATATGCTGCCAGTTTATGTTCCTCCCCTCCCAACATTATCCCCCTGATATCCACATTTCGCCTTATCTCCTTCAAAAGGGGTTCTAATACTAATGTGAATAGCAGCGGGGACAGTGGACATCCCTGTCGAGTCCCATTTCTTAATTCAAAAGGATCAGATATCTTCCCATTAATTTTGATTCTTGCAGTTTATACAGGGCTCCTATCCATTGCCTCATTCTGGGTCCAATTTCTAATGCTTCTAAGGCAATTCTGCATAAAGCCCCAGTCAACGCGGTCAAAAGCCTTTTCTGCATCTACAGACATTAACAGACCTGGGGCTCTACTTCTGTTAATTTCCTCCATAATCAAAAGCGATCCAATTCCGTTATCTCTCCCTTCTCTTCCTGTAATAAACCCAACTTGATCTGTGTGAATTACGTCTGACATAATATTTTTCATCCTGTTCGCAAGGATTTTTGAAAAAATTTTAAGATCTATATTGAGAAGCGAGATCGGTCTATAGCTGGAGCATAAACTATTATCTTTGCCTTCTTTAGGTATTACCGTTATTAACAATTCTAGACTTTCCTTCCTCATTTCCCATTTCTCCCCAATTCCATTATAGTAGCTACATAATTTTGGAGTTAGTATATCAGACAATAATTTGTAATATAAAGTTGTAAATCCATCAGGCCCAGGGATTTTACCATTAGGTAATTCTCGAATAATTTTTATAATTTCTTCCTCTGTTATGGGCATTTCTAAGGTCTTAAAGCGGAGCTCCAGCCGCAAATTTTTTTTTTTTAAAGTCAGCAGCTACTAACAGTGTAGCTGCTGACTTTAAATAAGGACACTTACCTGTCCTAGGCGCCCGCGCTGATGGCCCCCCCGATGCCGGTCAAGCGATCGCTCCGAGTCCCGCGCCGCCATTCACACTATGGGAAACAGGCAGTGAAGCCGTACGGCTTCACTGCCCGTTTCCTACTGTGCCTGTGCGAGTCTCACGCTGGCTTGTGAATGGGCGCGCTGCTCTCGGAGAACACACACAGTTCCCAGAAAGCAGCGCGCCCCATTCACAAGGAGAAGGACAAGAAGAAATCGGACCGCGGTGCAGGTGAGGCAGAGTACGGACTTCCGCATAGCAACAGCTATTTCGGGTGAGTATTTTTTTTTTTCAGGTTTTTTTTTTTTTATTTTTTTAAACAACATGGCAAAATGTTGTTTTCCTGGGTGGAGCTCCGCTTTAAGTTTATGTTCATGTATGCTATTTAACTCCAAATTTCTCAGGTATGTTTTCGTTTTTTCTTCCCTTGACTTTGCTTCCTCTTTAGTGTTTTCCTTGTTAATTGAATAGAGGTCTTCATAGAATTTTTTAAAATTGTCTATAATCTCTGAGGTTTTGAATCTTATTTCTCCCGTTTTAGTTTTAATTTTCTCTACAAAATTCATGGATTTTTTATTTTTGAGGAGGCTCGCTAAGTATTTCCCTGTCTTGTTACCCCATTGATATCGTTCTTTCTTAATAATGTTAAATTCCACCCGAGATTCCTGTTCTATAAGTTCTCTAAACTCTTCTCTTTTACTGTAAAGTTTCTGAAGTATGTCTCTTTGGCCTGTTTCTTTATGTAGGTGTTCAAATTCTGATATTTCTTTAATTAAATTATTTTTTTTTCTTTGTTTTTTTTTGTTTTTCTGGATCCCTCTTTTATCAAAATTCCTCGAACAAAAACCTTATGGGTCTCCCAGATTATGGCTTCCGACAGCCTCAGTACTATTCTCTCTAAAAAATTGTAATAACTCCCCCCTTATTTTCTTTTCTATTTCCTTATCTAATAACAGTTCTTCGTTTAATCGCCAATTTGCTTTTGGGTTGTCTTGCTCTCCTAATCTAAGTTGTAGTGAAATGGGGGCATGATCTGAGAAAGTTATAATTTCAATCTTTGTATCCTCTACCCGCTCGAGCAACCTATGTTCTGCCACCACTGGATCACGGTAAAAGGCCCACAACAGCTACACACCATGCAAGGGACCACAGAAGACGTGGATCGGGGCCACTAACTGCACAGTGGAGGTAAGTATAACATGTTTGTTATTTAAAAAAAAAACGTAATAAAAATTCCTTTAAAGTGTTACTAAACCCACATCATAACAAACTATCAATAAATGCTGTATTGCATGTTGTTCTGAAAAAAATGGTTGATCATGCTATCTCCACCTTATGCCCAAGTCCCAATTCAGCTAGGGATTTTGCAGAGCTGTGGTGGAAACTCTGTACATGCTTAGTTTTCAATGAGTTTCTATGCTGAGCATACCCTCCCTATCACATCTGAGCAGCCCAGGTGACTATAGGAGTCACACATGTGAGCTTATACACAGTGGTAAATGACAACCCATGTCAATTTGCGTGCCAAATCGGGGGCTATTGCCGGCAATGGCACCTTCTGAATCGGTGCGGTGCCACACCGATTCCCAAAAGTAGTTCCTGTTCTGCTTTCTGCTTTTGGCGACTCCGGGAGGCAATTTGTATACATATCTGTGCAGGAACCCGCACAGATGTCTGTCAAATTGCCCCCGAAGTCAGACTGCATTGCCGGGTTGAATATGTGCGAGTTCAGCTGAAAACGGATTTCTAACCCACTGCAACGTGAACCTAGGCAAAAAAAAAGGAAGGACTTGTGACATGCCCGATGCTATCACATATGGGGCTTGTTAGCCCCCTTATGATACAAATTAAAGGGACACTAAAGTCAGGACTTTTTTTTTTTTAAATAACAAACATGTTATACTTACCTCCACTGTGCAGTTCGTTTTGCACAGAGTGGCCCGGAAAGCTGTCTTCTGGGGTCCCTCGGCGGCTGTCTGGGCTCCTCCTCGCAAAAGCTTTCCATCTTCATGCGAGGGGGCTCGCACGGTGGAAAGCTTTTTCGAGCGCGCTCCCGTGATACAGCGGCGGCCATAGCTGCCGACTGCATCACTCGGCCCCGGCGCGCCGCGGCATCCGCTGTGATTGACAGCGGCGCCAGCCAATGGCTGTGCTGCTATCAATTCGCCCAGCCTAGCCAATCAACGGGCAGGCTGGGAACCGAAGAGGATGACGTGGACGCGCCTGGGAGTTTCGAACGGTAAGGTAAGTAAAACGGGGACTGGGGGGGGGGGGGGCGATGCATAGGATGCATTAAGGTAAAAAAAACTTTTACCTTTACTACCCCTTTAAGTTGAATGAAAAAAATAAAAAAAATAAAAAAATGTAAAAAATAAAAAAAATTCTACATAAATAAAAAGCAACTCCATTGCCGTGTGCACACCTGGAAGTGCACATGAATCACAGTTTGTGCACGTGATTATAAATAGCATCTAAGCCACAAACCACTGCAAACATCAAAGTGGTAGGAATAATTATAGGGCCATCATTTATGGTATACTGTAAACCAGTACTTGTCAAAATATTAGCTAAAGGGGGCCTCAAATGGAGCCCCTGACATCTCCAAAGGGCTGCACATGATGTTCAGTATATGTAATGCTTGAGGGGACTGTCAGGACCTAATAAGGAAAATGAGGATCAGAGAGTGTGGACATGCTACATTTTTGGCTGGGGATATGCTGCAGAAAACAATATGAAATTGGAAACATGTTACAGGCGATATTACCCGAATCAATGTTCTCAATACAGACTGCTGAGGTACAAGGGTCGTACATCATACACCAAGGTAAAGGGTCACATTTGATGATTTTGGGTACCATAATAAATTTTGCCATTTAACCCCTTCCCTACCCACCCATTGTTATATGACGTACACAGGAACATTCTGTCCCTCCGTCGTTGGCTTCCCAGCGGTATAGGAGGTGCACGAGCATGCCGCGTCACTCGGGAGCCAATGAGCGTGCCCGGCAGCCGTGATGTCCGCTGTGCACCTGCGGATGCTGGTGACCGAACAGGAACGTGCAGCTGTGTGTGTAAATACACAGATCCACATCCTGTTAGGGGAAAAGGAGACAGATTGCGTGTTCCTAAGTATATAGGAACACCGATCGGTCTCCTCCCCTAGTCAGTCCCCCCCCACAGTTAGAAGCACTCCCTAGGTAACACAGTTAAACCCTTGATCGCCCCTTACCGTTAACTCATTCCCTGCCAGTGATATTTATACAGTAATCAGTGCCTATTTATAGCACTGATCGCTGTATAAGTGTCACTGGTCCCAAAATAGTGTCAAAAAAGTGTCCCATCTGTCTGCCGCAATCACAATAAAAATCGCAGATCGCCTCCATTACTATTAAAAAAAAAAAATCCATAAATCACCTATTTTGTAGGCGCTGCAACTTTTGCGCAAACAAATTAATATAAGCTTATTGCGATTTTATTTACCAAAAATATCAGCCTAAACTGGGGGGGAAAAAAATATTGTATTCCTATAGCGCAAAAAATAAAAAATAAAGAGGAGATCAAATACCACCAAAAGAAAGCTCCATGTTATTTGGGTACAGTATTGCATGACATACGTGCAATTTTCATTAAAAATGTTACAGCGCTGTAAAGTGAAAATTGGCCTGGGCAGAAAGGGGGTGAAAAATCCCTGTATTGAAGTGGTTAATAGGCATATGCAGCTTGGAGGCATGACATTTGCCATCTATTTTCTCTAGACTGCCTTATCGTCAATTCTGTAAAATAATATTAGGGATTAAATTGTGTTTTAATGCGTTAAAATTACTTATGTATTTTTTTTCCGAAGAATATAGGATTGGATAAAAAGTTGGCCAAATATTGCATGACACAAAAAAATGCAACTACCATCCTTTTTTTTTACAGGGCCTCTTGCTTTCAGAAAATATTTAAATATTCTGCAAGTTTTATGCAATTTAATAGCCAAAAATCCACATTTTAACATGTGTGCAAAAAAATTAAAACTTGGGGCAATAGGAGAAGTAGTTAGGGCTGAACTCCAGCGTTGCCTTCCGTCTTAGGCCTCGTACACACGATCAAATCTGTCCGCTGGAAACGGTCCGCTGGACTGTTTCAGCAGACAGATTCGATCGTGTGTACGGCCGAGCAGACAGATTTGTCCACCCGACAGATTTCAAAGCATGCTTTGAAATCTATCGGGTGGGAATCTGTCCGCCCGACATGTCTGCTGGTTAGTACACTTACACTTACCAGAAGACATGTCGTCCCGCACCGCCGCCGCACCGCCGCCGAATGGATTCGGCGCATGCGCGGAAGTGTTTTACTTCCTGGTGCGGTGACGTGGCGGCGTCAACGTCACCGACACGTCAGCGCGCCGTCTGCTGGCGGGGATTTTGGTTTGCTCGTGTGTACACGCGAGCAAACCAAAATCCCAGCAGACAGATTTGTTCAAATCTGTCGGACGGACAGATTTGAACAAATCTGTCCGCTCGTGTGTATGGGGCCTTAGAGTAGATATAAAAAGTCTACAAAAAAAAAAGAGACAAAGATAAATAATTTCAGAACTTTTTCCACCTTTATTGTGACATATAAACTGTACAACTCAACTGAAAACTTTTGGAGGGGGGGGGGGGGGGGGATTTTTTTTTTAATAATGTGGTTGCATAAGTGTGCATACCCTCTTATAACTGGGGATGTAGCAGTGTTCAGAATTAAGCAATCACATTTAAACTCTTGTTAAAGCGGAGCTCCAGCCGCGATTTTTTTTTTTTTTAAAGTCAGCAGCTACTAACAGTGTAGCTGCTGACTTTAAATAAAGGACACTTACCTTGTCCTACTTGCCCGCGCTGATGGGCCCCCTGATGCCGGTCCCACGATCGCTCCGGGTCCCGCGCCGCCATTCACACTATGGGAAACAGGCAGTGAAGCCGTACGGCTTCACTGCCCATTTCCTACTGCGCCTGCGCGAGTCTCACGCTGGCTTGTGAATGGGCGCGCTGCTCTCTGAGAACACACACAGTTCCCAGAAAGCAGCGCGCCCCATTCACAAGCAGAAGGACAAGAAGAAAAGGCACCGCAGAGTGGAAGAGGCAGATTACGGACTTCCGCATAGCAACAGGTATTTCGGGTGAGTATTTTTTTTTTTTTCAGGTTTTTTATTTTTTATTTTTTTAAACAACATGGGAAAATGTTGTTTTCCTGGGTGGAGCTCCGCTTTAAGTTCACACTGCTGCGTTTTGACATGTCAAATCGTCAGCATTTGCTGGCAAATCGCCGGCAATGACATTTGCGGCGCTGCACCGATTTCAAAAAGTAGTTTCTGTACTACTTTTTGGGATTTTGACCCACAATTTACATTGACATATGTGCAGAAACCTGCGTTGTCTCTGTAATTGCAGCTGAAATCGTGCGAGGCACGGCTTCACTCCCGCAGCCCAGTGTGAACCTGGGCTAAATAGGAGTCAGTACACACCTGCCATCATTAAAAGTGCCTCTGATTAACCCCAAATAAAGTTCAGTTGTTCTAGTAGGTCTTTCCTGACATTTTCTAAGTCGCATCCTACAGCAAGAGCCATGGTCTGCAGAGAGTGTCCAACGCATCAGAAAGATCTTGGTGTTAAAAAAAAAAAAAGGTATTAGTCAGGAGAAGGGTACAAAAGAATTTCCAGGGCATTAGATATACCATGGAACACAGTGAAGACAGTCATCAAGTGGAGAAAATATGGCACAACAGTGACATTACCATGAACTGATGAAAAGACAAAAAGAAAACCGGTCAGGGAGGCTGCCAAGAGGCCTACAGGAACATTAAAAGAGCTGCAGGAATATCTGACTGTGTGGTACATGCGACAACAATCTTCCGTATTATTCATATGTCTGGGCTATGGGGCAGAGTGGCAAGACGGAAGTCTTTTCTTATGAAGAAAAACATCAAAGTCTGGTTAAATTTTGCAAAAAAACACATCTGAAGTCTCCCAAAAGCACATGGGGAAATGTGTTATGGTCTGATGAAACCAAGGTTGAACTTTTTGGCCATAATTTAAAAAGATATGTTTGGTGCAAAAACAACCCTGCACATCACCAAAAGAGCACCATATCCACCGTGAAGCATGGTGGTGGTGGCAGCAGCATCATGCTTTGGGGCTGTTTTTCTTCAGCTAGAACCCCTAGGGGCCTTAGTCAAGGTGGAGGGAATTATTCCAAATACCAATCAATATTGGCACAAAACCTTCAGGCTTCTGCTAAAAAGCTGAACATGAAGAGGAACTCCATCTTTCAGTATTACAACGACCCAAAGCATACATCCGTATCAACAAAGGAATGGCTTGACCAGAAAAAGACCTGGCCAGAGCCCAGACCTGAATTCCGATTGAAAATCTTTGGGGTGATCTGAAGAGGGCTGTGCACAGAAGGTGACTTCGCAATCTGACAGTTTTGGTGTGTTTTTGCAAAAGTGGGCAAATATTGCCAAGTCAAGATGTGCCATGCTGATAGACTCATACCCAAAAAGAAAAAAAAAAAGGGTTTAAATACCCTCAATTGGGACTTTAAATTAGCAAAGACATGGAGAGAATGAGTAAAATCCTTTTATTAATACAATAAGAAACGAAATAATCAAACGATGATTGATAAAATAATGAAATATACAGAATTGTGTAATCTAGAGTCATTTCTCTCCAGTAATCAGGACCACTTTCCAGTATTAAAATCCAGGGAAAGCTATCAGATAGCCAACGCGTTTCAGGCTCAAAGCCCTTCATCGGGGTTATATGTATACAAGATTTTAAATTCAAAATATAGTGAATGGCACCGCAATCAAGAATATTCAGTCAAGATTTAATTTAAAAATTGTCAGTGGATGGCGTATGTAGGGATCTAGTTCAACCTGTAGATCTGAACAGTAACAGCCCGTAGGAAAGGAGCGTGTCAACGGTCCCTCAGGCCCAGGGATGTGCAGCAAGGAGCAATAACTTTACAGCTTCTATAAAAAAAGGTCCTGCATAGGTGATGGCGCTATGTTGGAGTGCTCTGTACGTTGATCCTTAAGCTGTATAGAGATGTCCATAAAGCACGCCATCCGGTCAGGCAAAGTCTACCCAAAAAGACTGAATGCTGTAATAAAATCAAAAGGAGCTTCAACAAAAAGGTATTAGTTTAAGGGGGTGCACACTTTAGTAACTATCTATATTTTATTCTTAGGGCTCTTTCACACGGGGCGCATCAGTAATGATACGCCCCGTGCACCTTCGTTTGCTCAGCGGGGATCGCTCCGTTGATTCTCGCTGAGCCGGTGGATGACAGAACGGTCCCCGCACACTGTGCAGGGACCGCCATGTCTTTTCTCCACTCTCCCCTATGGGGGATCAGATGAACACGGACCGCGTGTCTGTGTTCATCCGATCCGATCTGCCAGACGGATGGAAAAGTAGGTTTTTCCTCCGTCATACTTTGGCAGATCGGCGCGGGTCGGATGTCAGCGGGCATGTCACTGCTGACATCCGCGGCTCCATAGAAGATCACAGAGCGCCCGTTCAGGTCTGCAAAAAAAACTGGCAGACGGACCTGAACGGGCACTACGTGTGAAAGAGCCCTTACTTCCCTCCACCTAAAAGATTCCAGTTTGTTCTTCAACTGAGTTGTATAGTTTATAGGTCACATCCAGCTTTAGTTAACACTGTAACCATGTGGGAACCTACACGATTCCAGCACCGTTTCCCAAATCGCATCTCTCTCACAGGCAGTTCACACTGAAAACCGGTGCGGGTGTCAATACAATGGTAAGGATACCCCCAGGTCGCAGTGTGAACTGTGGATTCAGACAGAAATTTGGAATCGCATGGGTGAGAACACCCAATGCGATCCGATTCCAGTGCGAAAGCTATGCCCTTTTTTCTGCGCACTAAATGCCAGTTTATGGCTGAACTGGTATTGCATTTGATCGGCAACGCAGTGTGGGTGCAAATCACATGTGATGTCGTGTTCGCTACAGTGTGAAACTGGGCTAAAGGTGGAAGAAGTTCTGAAATTGCTCATCTTTGTCTCATGTCACAGAAACCTGACATTTTATATCCACTGTATATAGTTGTACAGACTCCTCTTCTGTACTCAAATTGCTTACATTCATTTCAGGTCAGCTAGTCTCTGCTTCATTTCCATGTTATAGGATGTCTAGCATCATCTACCTCTCCAGCAGTTGCAGAATATGAAGAGGAGGTACTACAATCATGAATCTTCATACATTTAGTCATCACTAGTGGGATTAGACACCCATATGAACACATATCTGTTTTGTGCACTGATATATCCTGTGAAAGCTTGAACTCATGGCCTAATATAACAAACATAATGCAAGGGCTAGACAACTCTGTATGGCCATAAAGACTACCTTTGCTGTAAATGGAGCTTTAAAAACAATAATTATATTGGAAGTTTCCAACAGAATAAGAGCCGTGTCATTAGGCGGAATTGTTTGGCTTTCACACAAGTCTGTCTTTAAAAATCTAGCAAACCACCACAATCTGCCTGTGTCAGAAATCTTTGCCCGACGTCTCTAATAAGCCGTCTTGTGACCCGATAATTCTGCCTGGTTAACTTGCCAGAAGTTCCCAGTTTAACTAGCTTGATATTTTTCTACATACAGGATAAAGGATATGGTAGCAGTTTAACTACTTCCTTACCGGGCCTATTCTGGCACTCCTCTCCTACAAGCAAAAATCAGCATTTTTTTGCTATAAAATTATTCAGAACCCCCAAACACTATATATGTTTTTTTTAGCAGACGCCCTAGGGAATAACATGGTGGTCATTGCAACTTTTTATCTCGCACGGTATTTGCGCAATCATTTTTCAAACCCCCTTTTTATGGGGGGGGGGGGGAATGTTTCATGAATTAAAAAATAACAAAACAGTAAAGTTAGCCCAATTTTTTTGTATAACGTCAAAGATTATGTTACGCCGAGTAAATAGAAACCCAACATGTCACACTTTAAAATTGCACACATTTTTGTTACGTCTCAAATATACCGGGGAAAACATATACCGTATTTATCGAGGGTATAGCGCGCTCCCGCGTATAGCGCGCACCCCTAAAGTTGCCCCCATTCCTGTGGAAAAAAACGTTTTTTGTACTTACAGTTTTGGCGTCTTGCGCGGCGTCCATCGGCGGCTTCGGGTGTCGTCCTCGTCGGGTCCGGCGTCCGTCTGCGGCTTCGGGTGTCCTCTTCGTCCTTCTGCGGCGTCCTCCTCGCTTTCCCGCACCGCTTTCGAATACTGCGCCGGCATATACCGAGCGCAGTACACTTGGGTATAGTCGGGCAGACTCGGCTCCGCTCGCGCCGACGTCCTGGAAGTACAGGACGTGAGCGCAAAACGAGCCGAGCCTGCATGACTATACGTGAGTGTACTGCGCTCGGTATATGCAGGCACAGTACACTCGTGAATAGTCGGGCAGGCTCGGCTCCTTTCGCGCTCACGTCCTGTACATCCAGGACGTCAGTGCGAGAGGAGCCGAGTCTGCCCGACTATACCCGAGTGTACTGCACTCGGTATATGCCGGCGCAGTATTCGAAATAGACGCGGGAACGCGGCTATCGGCGTATACCGCGCACCCACGATTTTGCCCTGATTTTCAGGGCAAAAAAGTGCGCGGTATACACCGATAAATACGGTAGTAAATTTATTTTGCGCCATCTTATCAACGCTGCTAGATCATGTATTGTATGGCAGTGGAGAGATACAAGCCCCTCCACAATTCTCACATGGGTCACAGGAATTGAAGAGGTTAATAGGATGGAGGATTTGTTATTATCGGCTCAAAAAATTGAAAGGAGACATATTTAGAAACTTGGGGCCAATGGAATACATTTAAATTCTCAGAGGAAGGGAGTTCCCTCTTTGTTCCTGAGAGTATTTGAAAAAGAGAAGAGTGGGGGGCCTTAGGGGTGCCCTCACTTCCCTGGGTGATGGTATAGTCAGGGCCGATCCTAGGGTCACAGGCGCCTGGGTGCAGTAATATTTCTGGTGCTGCCACGTGGGCGTGGTCATTTTATTAACTCCTCCACTTTACAAATGTTTCTATGGCAACGACTCAACCACAGAAATACTCCCCCACGAAGTCTTCATTTACCCCGGGATCCTTACATGATCTCTTAAAAATAAACAAAATACAGGAAGATAAGCAGAGTACTTTATTGGGACTTGGAGGGGGGCCTCTCTGATGGACGCAGAGAGGGCTTTTGTTAGAGAGTCTGCTAGAAAGACCCCAGACATACTACAGACATGAAACAGGAGACGGTCAAAGACTGCAGACATGGTACAGGAGACGGTCAGAGACTGCAGACATGGTACAGGAGACGGTCAGAGACTGCAGACATGGTACAGGAGACGGTCAGAGACTGCAGACATGGTACAGGAGACGGTCAGAGACTGCAGACATGGTACAGGAGACGGTCAGAGACTGCAGACATGGTACAGGAGACGGTCAGAGACTGCAGACATGGTACAGGAGACGGTCAGAGACTGCAGACATGGTACAGGAGACGGTCAGAGACTGCAGACATGGTACAGGAGACGGTCAGAGACTGCAGACATGATACAGGAGACGGTCAGAGACTGCAGACATGATACAGGAGACGGTCAGAGACTACAGACATGATACAGGAGACGATCAGAGACTGCAGACAATAGTACAGAAGATGGTCCATTAGACTCCTTTCACACTGGAGGGGTTTTTAAGGCGCTTAAGCATTAAAAATAGCGCCTGAAAAAAGCCTCATCTGCAATCCCAGTGTGAGAGCCCGGGGGGTTTCACACTGCAGCTGTGCGCTGGCAGGACGTCCAAAAATGTCCTGCAAGTAGCTTCTTTGAGGCACTTTAGTGTGTGTATACACATCGGCGCCCCCACCTCTGCAAGTGCACTATACCCAAAGCACCCTGCTTTGGGTATAGTAAACTCACCTTTACCTTGGTGCATTCCCCCTCCCCGATCAGTGTCCTCCCCCCCCCCTTTTCTTTTCTCTTATCTTTCTATCATTTTTTCTCTCTTTTTTTTTCCCCCTTTAGAAATTCTTTCCCTCATGTGGCTTTTTCCTTTTTCCTCTTCAGATATGTAGAGGTTTTTCTTCTTTCCTCTTGTGTTTTCAGGACATACAAGAGAAGCAGGTCTAACGAAAGAATGGGGACTATCCCAAATAACTAGTTATTGTTTTTTTTCTGTGGATGTAATTAAGATAAGAGTAATGCAGTTAATTGGATTTTGAATGGATTCGTTGGAACTCATACGATTGATGGATTAATGAAATTGTTATTATTTCTCTGTATGTATGACAATTAAAATAAAGAAATTTAAAATTGCACACATTCATTGAAAGGCGCTAAACTTCAGTACTTAAAAATCTCCATAGACGACAATTACATTTTTTTACAGGTTACCAGTTTAGAGTTACAGAGGGGGTCTAGTGCTAAAATTGTTGCTGGCGCTCCAACACACACGGCGATACCTTACATGTGTGGTTTGAACAGGGTTTACATATGTGGGCGGGACTTGCGTGTGTGTTCGCTTCTGAACGCGAGTTACCGGGAACAGGGGTGTTTTAATTTTTTTTTATTGTACTTAATTTTTTTAATTTTTGCACATTTTTTCACCAGAAATCTCTATGCTTCCCATCCGGCGCCGGCTAACCGTTTCTCCGGGTCCCCAATGGCACGGCAGAGGCCGTAGAAGCACCGGAAGGCAAGGGGGGGGGGGGACATCCCCTCCCGTCACCTATAAGAACGATCAAGTGGTGGAACTGCTGATATGATCATTCTCATGGTGTAGAGAATTGCCGGCTGAAAATAGTGATATCTGAATGATGCCTGTAGCGGCATCATTCAGATATCCCCACTGAAATTCCAGGACGTCATAGGACGTACCTTGGGTGTGAAGCGGTTAAAGAGATAATAAAAGCAGCGCTTTGGTCTGAGAGATAAATGTATCTCCTGGGTACAGATTCTGTATGCTGCCCCTGTTGCTAGGGTGAGGTTAAATAGCTATCAGAACCCTTCCCTTTGTTTCGTGGTACTCGGCAGGGGTGCCCCTTGTCACCCCTGCTGTTTGCCCTTGCACTGGAGCCTCTGGCAGCTATGGTGCGGGCGTCCCCCAATATTACAGGCTTCCACAGAGGACACGGATAGGAAAAGATCTCCTTATAGGAGGACGACACCCTGTTGTACTTGGGGGACACTGGAAACTCTCTGAGAGCAGTTATGCAACTAATAGATCAGTTTGGACAGTTATCAGTTTTGCCAATAATTTGCATAAGTCGGCTCTGTTGCCCCTGGATCCGTTACCGGAGTCTTTGCGGTGGACGTCTCTCATACAAGTGGTATCCTGCTTTAAATACCTGGGAATAGTGGTGACCGAGGACACACGGGACTACATATCTCTGAACCTGAAACCCATCCTACAAAAGTTCCAACAGAAGCAGGCCAGTTGGAGTAGACTACCGCTGTCGGTGACTGGTCGTGTAAATCTCATAAAGATGATCTGGGCACCAAAGCTGTTGTACATTCTGCACAATGCCCCGATCTGGATACCACAGTACTGGTTCCGGCATATTGATTCGCAGTTTAGAGCTCATATATGGAGAGGTGGTGTGGCAAGAATCAAACTGGCCACTCTACAACTCCCTAAGGACCAAGGAGGCATGGCGGTTCCGCAACCTCAAATGTACTACCTGGCTTCACAACTGCAACATTTCACAGGTTGGGATCTCGGGACGGTGTCAGACCCTTCCAGAGTTCTTCCTCTGGGCCCAGAAAAGGACTATACTGCCTTATCTAATATGGAGATGGGCCTCCCTAAAGTTCCCTCTACTTGCCCCACAGTCAAGTCACTGATGAAAATCTGGAAGAGGATTGAGACAACATTGGGATTGACAGGCTTCCTCCATCAGACTCCTAAATGGCGTAATCGCTTTTACACAGACCTGATCAGGGTGCCCAACCAGTCTCTCTGGGAAAGAGCAGGGGTTAAATTCCTTACCCAAGTACTCGACGGACCTGTCTTGAAGCCGTTTACTCAGTTAGTGTGCGAATTCCCTGCACTCCAAGGCCACCGCTTTCCATATATACACAACTGCAACATGCCATTAGATACCAGAGTAGACATTCTAATTTGCATCTAGAGGAATGCATGTTCCTTAAGTCCATATTCTCTGACCCTGAGAAGAGAATAATTTCTAGAATATATACACACCTGTTATCACACGTCCAAGCCCCTGACTTGTTACCATGTAGGGAGGGGTGGGAGCAAGATGTTGGTCCCATAGATGATGAGCAGTGGAACCAAATCCTGGGTGTGGGGACCTTGGTGTCAGTATCAGCAGCAGAGACTATCTCGGCTGTTTATACTGCACAGAATATACCGCACTCCGGTGCAGTTACATAAATGGGGTAGGCGCGATTCCCCCATTTGTCCCAAATGCCAGGCCCATCCGTGTGATTATATGCTCTAGTGTTGCCCCAAGCTAGTGAGGTACTGGAATAGCGATGTTACCAGAAAAAATAGTGTATACCACCAAGTCCAGCTTGAGGTTGAACCACTAATATGCTTGCTGGGTAGCCTAGATGAGGACTTGTACCTCCCTCCAGTATACACTGCCATCACAAGACTCCTATACTTAGCCAGGAAGCTGGTTGCCCGGTTGTAGCTATCAGTACGCACCTCGAGGGAGGCGCAGTGGCTCCAGATGGTCAATGCCGCTCTTATTGGGGAAAACACATATCAACATAGGAAATCGCTGAACAAATTTACCAACATCTGGCAGCATTGGTTGAACTCCCCTGGAGGTGGCACCACCTCAATTGGTTCTAGATAGGCTGCTGATGGGATAAACGGGCCTGTGGTGCTGTTTTTAAAACCTTGGTTTGCATGGAACGCTGAGTGATGTGCCAGGAAAGCTTTGCTTTTTAAGCCCCAAGGGGTATATCGAAGGTTGGAAGGTTTCTTTATTTAAAGTTGATTTAATTTTGTCTTCTTTCTCCTTGTATAAGTTGTACACTTGGTTGTTCATTCGTGTGTAGCCAAGAACTCAGGCTCAATGCAATGTGTTTAGGATGTATGACGGCAGTGTTGGCATTATTGTCAGTGCCACTCTTATGTTGGTGTGAGGAATGAGACGCCTGTTAATTTTTTTTATGTCATACATATGCAAATGTACAAATGTAATGCCTTGTGTTCTCAGTAATAAAAACCTTTTTGTTGATTATACACTTAAGGACCTTGGCTGTTTTTCAGATTTGGCGTTTACAAGATTAAAAACGCTAGAAGAATATCCCTGTATCATGGATGACGTGCTGCACGTGAAGCACGCTCATTGAGGGAGGGGCCGACCGTGCTTACGGACCCAGCTGATGGAGGACGCCGGAGGCTGTGAAAGGAAACGCGAGCGAGTGAGCGATAGTCGGGCGGAGTGAGAGCCGGCCGACACACCGAATGCGGGCACCCTAGCAGACACCGGCGCGCTCCCGCCACCCACCATCGCGCCCCCCCCCAGCGTCTCTCCCCGCTCCGTACAGCTGCTGGAAAGAGCGGGCAGAGTGAACGCACCCACCGGCGGTCCCAGTACAATCTTGGATGGGACGGACTTCCCAGGATCGTAGCCTCCCCCATATGGGACAGGTAACAACCACCCACAGCTGCCCTGAGAACAGGAGACAGACGCAGATGGCTCCCCATATTCGGAAAATAGGGGAGAGAGCAAGGCGGTAAGAACTTTCTGATTTTTCTCTTCTCCTCTCCATGATATCAACGTTTGGAAAAGATAATAGTGTATATCTACAAGTATGCGGTAAGGATTTGAGCAATAACAATTCATTGCTCATGAATGTGTACCTGTTTCAAAAGTGTGGAGTGCATGCTAGAAGTCAGTGCTATAACCCTGGAAAACTTGCTGAATACTATATACGCAGTATATAACTGATTGAATAACGGATCGATCATTCGATCAGGGGTGTATTTACTTTCTCTCGATTGTGTGAACTGTGCACGTGTTGAGGGGCGCGCTTTATACAAGCCCTGGACCACTTAGGCTATAAGTACAGTACCGGACGGGTGGAATTGACTGCACCCCCCCCCTCTTTTGAGAGCTTACAGTTGGAGCTAGATAAGCCGCTGACAACCTAAGGCATTCGGTTGGTCGCCGTATAATATCCCCCCATTGGGCGGGTCAAAGGAATAAGCTCCACTAGACGACCAAATAGTGTAAATCGATCCTATTCAGGTGAATGGACCGTGCAAACGGAGTACGCGTCAGCGCTTAAACAAGTAACTAGCCTAGCAGACTTGAAGTAAAGCTGCACTGCCCCTTTTGGCCCCACTTTCTGATTAGGACCCATATTATAAATCCTGTAATTACTCCACTCTTGGGATATATTATTGCATATTATATTGGGGAGTCAGAGTGAATACAAGCAGGACTTATTAAATACATCCCGTCTCGAGAACCAAGAACAACCTACCCATTAAGCTCTACTATAGACAGTACCGTTAAAGGCATTGTGGGACTTACGTCGCCTGATCCAGACACTAAGTCCGGTAAGGATATAAGCAAACCCTCCATTAAAACTGGGGAAGCGAATTAGAGCAAGAAACAGATAGAGTATGAGTAAGACCACAAGGGGCTCTGCCCCGAAAACCCCTAAAGATTCCTCTACCACAAGTTCAATAAGACACTATATGTCCCAAGAAGCGAGCTCTAAAAGCCCTGCTAACGAGAAGAAAACTACAAAAAGTCTGGGACTACCAAAAAAAGGGTCCGGGCTACCGATACGTCCAACGATGGGGATCAGGAATTAAGTAGGGCTGATGAGGCTGGGACTGGGCTACACATTCCAACAAGATCTGAATTAGATGGGATGTTGACGAGAGTGGAAAACGCCATAAAAGAGGAAATTAGTGTTTTAAGAAACTACATAAGTCACATTCTATCAAGGGTAGAGGGGATAGAAGAAAAAATGGAAAAACAGGAAGCAGAACTGAACGCGTTAAAAAGACAACACACCGCCATGAAACTGAATCAAAGGCAGCTCCAATACCGCCTGGAAGACCAGGAGAACAGGAATAGAAGACAAAACCTGAGAATTTGCGGTATTAAGGAAGAAAGGGGGGAGGATCTCAGAAAAATAATGAACAACCTGTTCATTCCTTTTCTCGAGAATGGTTCGGGGAAACCCCTTAAAATTGAACGAGTTCATCGCTTAGGGAGGTATAAGGATAACGCAAGTGAAAGAACAAGAGACATAATAATTAGATTCAGACACTATGAAGACAAGGCCGAGATATGGACAAAATTGAGAAGAAAGTCTCCTATAAGTTATGGCGATGTGGAACTCCAAATTTACCCAGATCTGGCATGGGAAACCTTAAATAGAAGAAGACACCTTAAACCCCTTCTTGAGCAGATGAGGGCGCATAATGTAAAATATCAGTGGGGCTTTCCGGCCTGTCTCATTGGCCAGAAGGAAGGGATTTCGGCAAAACTTACTTTCCCAGAAGATCTCCCAGGCTTTTGCAGCAAATTAGATTTGCAAGGGGTAGAAATACCAGGATGGGAAGAATAAGAAGGGCATGGTGGGCGGGGAGTGGGGGGGCGCGAGGGGAGGAGGGTGGGGGTATCCCCCTCGGATGGATTCACAACCTTGCCTTTAAGATCTGCCTTCGGGCTAGGCAGGGCTGGGTGCCAGGCTTCTATACCTCACTAGAAGAGAACCAGTGGGCAATGAGACACGATGTCTCCCACGGTTCAGAGGTCTTTTTTAGGCCCGGGAAGGGGGGGAGGTTGGGAGGGCAATGGGGAGGGGGGAAGGGGAACGTGGACCCCCAGGACTCCATAATGGCTACAAGGCTCACAGCTGATGAGCTTAGGTATGGCTGAGTTGAATTTCCTGTCATACAATGTGAAAGGCCTAAATGCGAGGGTCAAAAGAATACAGATCTTGGAAGAAATTAAACAATATAAGGCGGATGTGGTATTTTTCCAGGAGTCCCACCTCTCCCTAGAGTCCAATATTAAACTGTTTTCACCATCATACCCCACTTGGTTCTATGGTGATTCAATATCCAACCGCTCTAGGAGGGGTGGCTATTGGATTTGCCAGAGGGGTCAACTTCGCCTTGGAGGCGAGGCTGACAGACCCAGAGGGCAGATATCTAGGTTTAAAAGGAAAATTAGGGAATATAGCCTATACCCTAGTTAACCTCCCTGGCGGTATTCCCGAGCGTGACTCGGGGTTAACATTCAGTGCCAGAAGCGGTAACCCCGAGTCACGCTCGGGGTGCATTTTTTTTTCCCCCAAAAATTCCTGGCGATCCGGCGGGGGTTTCCCGCTGGATCGCCGGTCAGACTAGCCTCCCTGGCGGTCTTCACGTGTGTGGCACGGGGTGAGATTTTTAAGCTAATATCGGTAACCCCGTGCCACACACGCGCTTACCTCGCTGGATGCAGAAAAAGTTTACTTACCTTTTCTCTGCGATCCAGCGATGAATCCCCGCAGTACACGGCGGGCGGATGTCCGCCTGATGCTGTGTGTTCCGCCGATTCCCTTCCCTGCGAGCGTCGCGACGTAGGGGGGGGAACGGCGCCAAATTTAAAAAAGTAAACAAACACTATACATACAGTACACTGTAATCTTATAGATTACAGTACTGTATGTAAAAAATACACACCCCCCATGTCCCTAGTGGTCTGCCCTGTACACTACATGTCATTTTGTATAATAAAAACTTTTCTTTCTCCCTGCAAACTGTAGATTGCCCATAGCAACCAAAAGTGTCCCTTTATGGCAAAAATTGTTTTAGAGCAGCTAAAAAACAGCGATAATAAATCAGAATCACTTGCAGAATTTAGCGATAGCGATTTATGGGGAAATTCGTCATAAAAAAAAAAAAAAAAAAATGACAGCAAAAATTCTGCAACTGAGCAAATTTCAGTGATTTTGATTTGATTACATTATTGAATAATTTTTACTATAATTATATTATCATTTGTGATCATTTTTTATAATTATTTATTATATTATAATTTTTAATTAAAAAAAAAAAAAAAAATCATACCCGGGATGCCTATTAGACTCTTGTTTGAATAGATTTAAGTGAGTTATTCCTAAGAATTACAAGCCTACAGTATAAAACGCCAAATTCCCTTGCAAATAATGGTACCGCTTTTAGCACCTAAAATCTTAAAGAATCATACCGCCAGGGAGGTTAATATATATGCCCCCAATGTTCAACCGATAAAATACTTAAGCAGAATCCTAAGCAAAATAAAACCATTCGCCGAGGGATATACGATAATAATGGGGGATTGAATTTTGTCCTGAACCCAAGATTAGACAGTACCTCTCTGGGGAGGGGAATAACTAGTGTACAGCTACAGAAAATAAAACAAAAGATTCGGGAGTACCAACTGGTGGATGCCTGGAGGGCTTTTCACCCCCATGCACAAGATTTTACGTTCTTTTCCCCTCCTCACGGAACGTACTCTCGAATCGACTATATGTTGGTTGACCATAGATTATTGGACGTGATTACGGAGACAGAAATTGGGATAATGACTGTATCCGATCACGTTCCGATTACCATGAAAATTAAGATGGCTCACCCTAATAACAAACGGGCAGCATGGCGTCTCAATGATTACTTAATCCAGGACAAGGACGGGGCAAAGAGGGTAGAGGAGGAACTCAAACAATTTGTTCTTATTAATGACTCCGATGAGATATCGAGTGCAACCATATGGGAGACGCATAAGGCCTACATCCGTGGGATAATTATCTCTGAGGGGGCACGAAGAAAGAAGGAAAGGAACAGGCAGCGGGACCTAATAGTCAAAGAAATTACCCACTTGGAGCAAAAACATAAAGAATTGGGACATAAAGAGACGTACCTTAACTTAATAACAAAAAGAGAGCAATTAAAGGAAATTATGGAAAAGGAAGCCAAGAAAAAAACTTAACAGCATTGCAAGCGAGACATATATATGGGGCAACAAATCTAGTAAACATTTAGCGCAATTGGCTCAGAAAAAGAAAACGAGAAACTATATTGAAAAAATTTAAAAAGAAAATGGAGAGTTGGCCTATTCAACAGCGGATATCGCAGAAACTTTTAGAAAATATTATGAAGCTCTATACAACATAGAACAACAGCCGGGATGAATGGAGGAGAGGAGGGCTCGAAACCAGACATTTATTGAGGGGGCAGGCCTTGTAAAGGTTGATGAGGATACTAGCTTGAATATGGATAGGCCTATAACAGAAGCGGAAATTAACCACTTAAGGACCGCCTACTGTACATTTACGTCGGCAGAATGGCACGGCTGGGCACATCAACGTATATATACGTTGATTTTAGTACCCAGCCGTGGGTCGCGGGCGCGCGCCCGCGACCCGGTCCGAAGCTCCGGGACCGCGGGATTCGCGGACCCGATCGCCGCTGCAGTGCGGCAATCCGTCCCTGGAGCGGAAGAACGGGGAGAGCCGTGTGTACACACGGCTTCCCCGTGCTTCTCTGTGGCTGTAGCATCGATCGCGTCATCCCTGTAATAGGGGGACGCGATCGATGACGTCACACCTACAGCCACACCCCCCTACAGTAGTAAACAAAACACATAGGCACACATCCCCTACAGCGCCACCTGTGGTTAACTCCAAACTGCAACTGTCATTTCCACAGTAAACAATGCAAATTTAAATGCATTTTTTGCTGTGAAAATGACAATTGTCCCAAAAATGTGTCAAAATTGTCCGAAGTGTCCGCCATATTATCGCAGTCACGAAAAAAATCGCTGATCGCCGCTATTAGTAGTAAAAAAAAAAATAATTAATAAAAATGCAATAAAACTATTCCTTATTTTGTAAACGCTATAAATTTTGTGAAAACCAACCGATAAACGCTTATTGCGATTTTTTTTACCAAAAATACGTAGAAGAATACGTATCGGCCTAAACTGAGGAAAAAAAATGTTTTTTTATATATTTTTGGGGGATTTTTATTATAGCAAAAAGTAAAAAATATTGCATTTTTTTTTAAATTGTCGCTCTATTTTTGTTTATAGCGCAAAAAATAAAAACCGCAGAGGTGATCAAATAACACCAAAAGAAAGCTCTATTTGTGGGGAAAAAAGGACGCCAATTTTGTTTGGGAGCCACGTCGCACGACCGCGCAATTGTCAGTTAAAGCGACGCAGTGCCGAATCGCAAAAAGGGGCAAGGTCCTTTACCTGCATTTTGGTCCGGGTCTTAAGTGGTTAAAAAAGTCCTAAAAAACATGGCCCTGGGGAAAAGCCTGGGCCCCGATGGGTTTACGGTCTCATACTATAAAAGTTTCAGCGATATCCTGATACCTAAACTTTGCAGCTATTTTAACAGCTTAGGCAGGGAGCGCGGGTTGAGCCAGGAAGCATTAGCTGCATCGGTGGCGATCATTTTAAAAGAAGGAAAGGATAGCTCCCTGTGTTCTGCATATAGACCTATTTCCCTTTTGAACATAGACGTCAAGCTATTTGCAAAGGTATTGGCGGAACGTCTAAAGGGAGTTATGCAGGTATTGATCCACCCGGACCAGGTAGGATTTGTACCCAATAGGGAAGGCAAAGATAACGGTATAAGGGCTCTCCCTTTGATACAGATGATAAGGCAAGCGGGACCCCCCAGTCTATTCCTGTCAGTAGATGTGGAAAAAGCATTTGACAGGGTAGACTGGGGGTTCATGATGCAGACACTAACCGCAATTGGAGTTGGGAACAGGCTCAGTGGATGGATTGAAGCACTAAATCGTCGGCCAACAGGAGGAAAGAGGGAGGGGGGTAAACCTATGGATTACTGCAGGGGTATGGCCAGTGGGCAGCTAATGAGGGGGTGGCTGGCCCCAATTTGTATTTAAAGGTACATAAATGTAGTGTTCTTTATACCTATAACAGTATAATTAATAATAAAAAAATAAAAAAAACAAGAACGAGAAAAATATCTAGAAAAGCTCAGTTAAGAGACATGCAGAGCATGAACAATACCCACAGATGATGCAAAAATCGTATATAGAGACGATCGAAGGGTCATGCCATGAACGGCTCTCTAAAGCTCGGTATTAGCTGATGTGGGGGAAAAAAAAAACGCTAGAAAGATACTTAAAACCCCCAACCATTATATATTTTTTTCTAACACCCTAGAGCATGGGTCTTCAAACTACGGCCCTCCAGTTGTTCAGGAACTACAATTCCCATCATGCCTTGTCATGTCTGTGAATGTCAGAATTTTACAATGCCTCATGGGATGTGTAGTTCCGCAACAGCTGGAGGGCCGTAGTTTGAGGATCCCTGCCCTAGAGCATAAAATGGCCGTCATTGCAATACTTTTTGTCACACCATATTTGCGCAGCGGTCTTACAAGCGCACTTCTTTTGGAAAAAAAATCACTTTTTTGAATTAAAAAATAAGAGAACAGTAAAGTTAGCCCAATTTGTTTTATATATTGTGAAAGATAATGTTACGCCGAGTAAAATGATACCCAACATGTCACGCTTCAAAATTGCGCCCGCTCGTGGATTGGCATCAAACTTTTACCCTTAAAAATCGACGAAGTTTAAAAAATTCTATAGGTTGCATCTTTTGAGATACAGAGTAGGGTCTAGGAGTAGAATTATTGCTCTCGCTCTAACGATCGCGGTGATACCTCACTTGTGTGGTTTGAACACCGTTTTCATATGCGGACGCTACTCATGTATGCCTTCGCTTCTGCGCGCGAGCTCGTCGGGATGGGGCACTTTAAAAAACTTTTTTTTTTGTTTTCTTATTTTTATTTATTTTATACATTTTTACACTGAAAAAATAATGGATCACTTTTATTCCTATTACAAGGAATGTAAAACATTTCTTGTAATAGAAAAAAACATGACAGGTCCTCTTTAATATGAGATCTCAGATCTCATATGAAGACTTAAATACAAAAAAAAAAAAAAGTGTAATTTGAAAAGAGTGACAACAAGAAAATATTGCTTTAAGCAGCATGGGTGGGAGTGACGTTTTGACGTTGCTTCCGCCCTGCTATGGGGATGGGTGGAGGCCATCTTGCCCTCAATCGCATCCACAGCAAGCAGGAGAGGACCCGATCGCCTCCACCACTGCCGAGTGCTCCGGTAAGCAGCAGAGGGTGCGGGAGAGCGGCGGGAGGGGGGAGCCCTCTCCCGCCGCCAAAAACGGTGATCTTGCGGCGAATCCGCCGCGGAGACCACCGTTATCGTTTACAGGACCGAAGAAAAGATGGATCTCTCAATTGTGGCAGCAGCTGCTGCCGTTACCGAGATATCCATCTTTAACCACTTCAATACCAGGCATTTATACCACCTCCATACCGGGCCTATTCTGACACTTCTCTCCTATATGTAATAATCATCATTCTTTTGCTAGAAAATTACACAGTACCCACAAACATTATATATGTTTTTTTAGCAGACACCCTAGGGAATAAAATGGCGGTCATTGCAACTTTTATCTCGCACGGTATTTACGCAATCATTTTTCAAACGCCTTTTTTTTGTAAAAAATTTTTTTCATGAATTAAAAAAATAACAAAACAGTAAAGTTAGCCCAATTGTTTTGTATTATGTGAAAGATTATGTTACACCGAGTAAATAGATACCCAACATGTCACGCTTTAATTATGCGCACACTCATGGAATGGCGCCAAACTTCGGTACTCAATTTTTTTTTTACAGGTTACCAGTTTAGATTTACAGAGGAGATCTAGTGCTAGATTAGTTGCTGGCACTCTAACGCACGCGGCGATACCTCACTTATGTGGTTTAAATGGCGTTTACATATGTCGGCGGGACTTACGTGTGCATTCGCTTCTGCACGCGAGCTATCGGGGACAGGGGCGTTTTAATTTTTTATTTATTTTTTTGACTTATTTATTTATTTTTACACTTTTTTTCAATTATTATTTTTTTACACTTTTATTCCTATTACAAGGAATGTAAATATCCCTTGTAATAGGAAATGTGTGTGACAGGTCCTCTTTAAGAAGAGATGGGGGGTCAATAAGACCTCACATCTCTCCTCCTGGCTGGAAATCATGAGATCGGTGAAAAAAAATTCACTGATCTCATGAATGGTGGCTTACAGCCGCAATCGCGGCTTTGTTTACTTACGGGGACCCGGGCTTGACGTCATCACATCGCGCCCGGGTCCGGAGAAGCACCGGATGGCGGCGGGGGGGGGGGGGTGTCCCCTCCTGCGGCCGCTATGATCGTTCTTAGATTGTGCAGAATCGCCGGCTGAAGAAGAGAATATCTGGATGATGCCTCTGGCATATCATTCAGATATCCACCCGCAAAGCCCAGGCCGTCAATTGACGGCCACTTAGGATGGTAGATCCCATCTCAGGCCGCCAATTGTATATGGCCGGGTATTGAAGTGGTTAAAAACAGGACGTATATGTACATGAGCAGGTTCTTAAGTGGTTAAAAAAAAGTGCACTTAAAAGAGAATTATGGGATTGTATGACTTTTATATAGTGGCTTAACAATAGGGTGACCAGACATCCCCAGTTTCAGGGGACAGTCCCCTGATTGGGGACACTGTCCCCGGACCAAGTCTGTCCCTGGTTTTGTCCCCAGATTGGATTTAATAGGGGGCAGGGGCAATTTCAAAGACAATCAGTGCAGAATTAAAATAAAAAAATTAGAATTACACCCCCCCGCTCTACCATAGGGGGGGGTTATATTTTTCCCATTATTTGTGCCCCTTTCTGATGATCATGTGCTGATCGGAGCGGAGGTAATATTTCTTCAGTTTTGGGCGCATGCCCATTCAGCTCCACTCGCATGTTCTTCTGCCTTGGCTCAAATCCTGGCCAGCCACCTGCCGATCTCCTTGCCTTCCCTGGCAGAGTGATCTTCCTCTGCTCCCCATCCAGTAGTAGCCAGGGCCTTAAGAGTAAGACTTGAGCGGCTGTGAGGCGGGCGGCAACGGGCAGAGAGTCGCTGATTGTTGACATTACTAATAAAGAAAAAAATATGTCCCCGGATTTCATTTTAAAAATATGGTCACCTTACTTAACAACCACTTTAAGTCTGCACTCCTGTGACCCAGATTCAGCCAATAGTGGGCACAAAGCTGGTCCTGGCTCTGCAGGGATTCTGACAATTTTGGGATTCGCTCGCTCAGTGAGCTGGCAGGGACAGATGCGGCATTAGATCAATACTCCATTTACCTAGCCAAGTATGAATGCTTTTTTTTTTTTCAATCGTCTCTTTAAAAAGCCTATTTTTTTCATAAATCAGATACTGATAATAGAACTTACAGACATTTGCTTGTTTTTGTAACAGTTTCTCTGGCAAAACAATTAGGTTGGTTTTGTACGGACATTCTGTTTTTGTTCAGTTACGGATCAAAAACAGATACAGATGTCAAATTTTACATCCCTTCTCCTATCCTCTGACATCTGATGTTCTTCTGTTGCCCTCTTCCTTGGTTGTGTTGTTGTCCGCTGTCTGGCATCAGTTATATAGCGATGGGGCGTGGCTATCCGATGACGTCACCCAGAGAGCCCAACCATGTGATATCACAGGGGCCACGCCAACAGCTGATGACTCATTGGTTGTTAAGGACGCTTGCTCGTCCCCTCCCTTTCCTGACCTGCCAGGCTGCATGGTCAGATAAGGGTCTGGTACGGATTTTGGGCGTGGGGGGTACCCTCCGAATCCATTGCCGACAATTTTTTATTATTATTTATTTTTTTTACATTTAGCTGTCGGTGGGGACTGACCAGTTGTTAAGGACGCGTCGGCCAGCTTCCCGGGCCCCCTCTTTAGCAACCAGCTATATACAGTGTGTTTAACCAGATGAAAAAAGCGAGGGGGTTAAAAATGGATGTCAGTGGATCGGATGTAAGCGGATTGTTCGCTAACATCCGTTTTTCATCCGGTCAGGTTTTTTTTTTTACGGATTAAATAGGATTTTCTTCCGTAATAAAACACGGATCTTAGCGTAGATGGATGTCAGCGAATGATCATTCGCTAATGTCCGCTATCCCATAGAGATACATGTATGACCGTTTTTTCATCGGTCAACGGATGGATGAAAAACAGACAAACAGAATGGCCGTGTGAAAGGGGCCTTACTGTACATGCAGCTATTCAGAGCACCTCACACACAGGCAGTGCAAGAGGTGACAGCGGCTCCCAAGCTGTCAAGTAACAGTGCAGGTCAGCTGGAGGATCTGATGCGATTACTACATATTGGGAAGATTGAGTTTTGCTTTAAAAAAAACAATGGTATAACCGACAGTAATACTTTACCTATACATAAAAATGAACAGCTCACAAACAACAAACTCAAAAGTAATAAAAATAAAATAAAATTATTTTAAAATGCTTCCAAAAAATTTAAATATAAACCTCAAAAAAGCTGATAAATTGAACTGAACAGTGGATCTGCAAATTATCTAACAAAAAAAAAAGAAAAAGGGAAAAGTTCCAAAGTCTTGAACAATCAAAGGGACAGCACAGGGCAGCAGTTTCACAAATCATGCACAAAAAATTCATAAAAAGATTTTAAAAAGACCAGAATTTAAACTTAGAAATAAATACACAAAAATATAAAGCTGCAAGTGGAGAGAAAACCCTTCACATATATACAGTTGGCAGAAAACAGCAACTATGTCCGTTAAGCTGTTCATTAGAAAAAACATTCCACATTGAGCTTATAACTTACCAGCCGGTTGTTCTCGAACACATTTTCTTTTGAGAGGGCACCAAAGTCTCTGGAGAGAAATAGAAGAGGTATGTGAGTGAAAGCGACGATTGTTTCCCCATCAGCACGGATCCATTACAATGAACAATTTCACTTTTCTTTCACATACATGAAGAAACAGACAGGTGGAGATGACAGCAACTATGTGCTGCAAGGAATACTGGATTATAAAGAACAAATTATATACCATAATAGAAATAACATAAATATAGCATGGTGGTCTCCTAATTTTATAATAAAGCTACTAAATACTAAAGCTAAAAGCGTTTTATTTTTGCCTTACTCCATTCCTTGAATTACGGTAAAAAACTGTTAATATTTCTCTCCCCTCCCCCCCCCCCCTTTCCATGTGTGAAGGGGAAGAGAGGGGAGAATAGATCAAGTGCTGCACTGCACTGGAGCAGCAGCCATTGGATCCTTCTGCTGTGAATCAAATGCAGTGAGGAATAAGTGGGCGGGGCCAAGTCCCGCTCTGTACGCTCCATAGACAAAGCTCAGGAGTGGGCCCTGTGCACTTCCATAGCAAGCGGCTTGTCATGGGGACACATAAAGAGCCAGGATCTGTGCTGGGGGACCCGAGAAGAGGAGAATTGGGGCCGCTCTGTGCAATACCACTGCACAGAGCAGGCGAGTAAAACATGTTTGTTATTTTAAAAAAAAAAATATATTTTTTATTTGACTTTACAAACACTTTTACCACTTGCCGCCCGCCAATGACATATTGACGGCGGCAAAGTGGTTACTAGTTCCTGACTTGACGTCATATGACGTCGCCAGGATATTGAGCCGCTGCGCCCCCCCGGGGGCACACATCGCGGCGATGCGGGGTGTCAGTCTGACACCCTGCATCCCCGATCTCGGTAACGAGTCTCCGGCGGAGCCTCGTTACCACGTGATCAGCCGTGTCCAATCACGGCTGATCACGATGTAAACAGGAAGAGCCGTTGACAGCTCTTCCTCACTCACGTCTGATAGCAAAAACCAACAATGAGGAAGTGAAAAGAGGAATGTCTGCAGGTAAAGGATGCTTATTATTATTATTTTTTCCCCAAAAAATGCGTTTGAAAAATCGCTGCGCAAATACGGTGTGGAAAAAAAAATGCAACACCCACCATTTTAATCTGTACGGTCTTTGCTTTAAAAAAATATATAATGTTTGGGGGTTCAACTTAACTTTCTTGCAACAAAAAAAAAAAAGTTTTTATGTAAACAGTGTCAGTAAGGGCTTTGTCTTCAAGTGGTTAGAAGAGTGGGTGATGTGTGACATAAGTTTCTAAATGTTGTGCATAAAATGCCAGGACAATTCAACCCCCCCCCCCCCCAAATGACCCTATTTGGGAAAGTAGACACCACAAGCTATTTGCTGAGAGGTATGTCGAGTCCATGAAATATTTTATAATTTGACACAAGTTGCGGGAAAAATTAATTTTTTTATTTAATTTTTTTCGCAAAGTTGTCACTAAATGATATATTGCTCAAACATGCCATGGGCATAGGTGGAATTACACCCCAAAATACATTCTGTTGCTTCTCCTGAGTACGGGGATACCACATGTGAGACTTTTTGGGAGCCTAGCCGCGTACGGGACCCCGAAAACCAATCACCGCCTTCAGGATTTCTAAGGGTGTACATTTTTGATTTCACTCCTCACTACCTATCACAGTTTCAGAGGCCATGGAATGCCCAGATGGCACAAAACCCCCCAAAATGACCCCATTTTGGAAAGGGGACACCCCAAGCTATTTGCTGAGAGGTATGGTGAGTATTTTGCAGATCTCGCTTTTTGTCACAAAGTTTTGAAAATTTAAAAAAAAAAAAAAAAATGTATTTTCTTTCTTCATTTTCAAAAACAAATGAGAGCTGCAAAATACTCACAATGCCTCTCAGCAAATAGCTTGGGGGTGTCTACTTTCCAAAATGGGGTCATTTGGGGGGGGGGGTTATGCTATTTTGGCATTTTATGGCCTTCGAAACTGTGATAAGTAGTGAGGAGTGAAATCAAAAATGTATTTCGGGTCCCGTACGCGGCTAGGCTCCCAAAAAGTCCCACACATGTGGTATCCCCGTACTCAGGAGAAGCAGCAGAATGTATTTTGTGGTGCAATTCCACATATAACCATGGCATGTGTGAGCAATATATCATTTAGTGACAACTTTTTGTAAAACAATTTTTTTTTTGTCATTATTCAATCACTTGGGACAAAAAAAATAAAAAAATATTCAATGGACTCAACATGCCTCTCAGCAGTTTCCTTGGGGTGTCCACTTTCCAAAATGGGGTCATTTGGGGGGTTGTAATGCCCTTCCATTTTAGCACCTTAAGAAATGAGATAGGCAGTCATAAATTAAAAGCTGTGTAAATTCCAGAAAATGCACCCTAGTTTGTAGACGCTATAACTTTTGCGAAAACCAATAAATATACGCTTATTGCGATTTTTTTTTTTTTTACTAAGGATATGTGTCTGAATACATTTTGGCCTAAATGTTTGACTAAAATTTAGTTTATTCGATTTTTCTTACAACAAAAAGTAGAAAATATATATATTTTTTTTAATTTTCTGTTTTATATCGCAAAAAATAAAAAATAAATCGCAGAGGCAATCAAATACCATCAAAAGAAAGCTATTTGTGGGAAGAAAAGGACGCAAATTTTGTTTCAGTACAACATTGCATGACCGCGCAATTACCAGTTAAAGCAGCGCAGTGCCAAATTGTAAAAACACCTATGGGCATTTAGCAGCATATTGGTCCGGGGCTTAAGTGGTTAAATGTCCTTATTTCTTCTGAGAAATCCTCACTTCCTGTTCTTCTGTCTAACTCCACACAGTAATGCAAGGCTTTCTCCCTGGTGTGGAGTGTCGTGCTCACCCCCTCCCTTGGACTACAGGAGAGTCAGGATGCCCACTAACACACAGCTCCTCTCTCTATCTGCAACGTAGAGCGTCCTGACTCTTCTGTAGTCCAAGGGATGGGGCGAGCACGACACTCCACACCAGGGAGAAACCCTTGCATTATTGTGTGGAGTTACAGACAGAGAACAGGAAGTGAGTATTTCTCAGAAGAAATAAGGACATTTAAAAGCAAAATGGAAGGAAGGATGAGGAGGAGGACTGCACTAAGGTAAAGGAAGCCATTTAAGAAAAAAAAAAAAAAAAAAAAAATTGTACCTTTTGAACCCCTTTAAGTACTGTATACCCCTCCTTCTCGATCCCTTTCTTCTTTTTTTGGGGTTTTCCCAAGTTTAATGAAATTATGAAATTATACAACCCCTGGGGCGTTTTGAAGTTCATCCCCACAGTGGGCTGGGTCATCTTCAGGTTGGACAGGCCACCAAAGTCCAGCAACTTCAGCATTTGGTGTCAGGATCAACCTCAATGATCTCTTGATCCAGGGCAAATACTCATTCTCCAAGGATTGGGAACGTGGTAGTGTAGCGCTCAGAATAACAAAATATAACTATAAGGCTATACATATAAATAAAGTGTGAAACACAAAAAGTGATCTGTGCATCAACATGAAAATGATAACATGACTAATAAAATTGAAATAAAGTTCATGAAATAAAGTTCATAAATTCCAGTGACACAAATGATGCTTGATGTTCAGAAGTGAAAAAGAAAAAATCCCACCACCGGTGAAGATGCAGGCTTACCAGATGAAAAGGACTCTGAGAAACTTATATTTCTAGAGTCAGTCAGGCTTGGTATATGCTCAGATCTTGATATAAGGTGTTCCTCAGGAAAGGGATCAGCAGATATCTGTGGTGTAGATTCCAATGGCCCCGAGACTTGATAAGAGGTCTCTCGTTCGCGGAAAAAAAATAATGGTCATCCGTCTCAGAGATGGCATATATAAATGGAAAGGAGAAGAGGGGACGCCATAGTGTAACACCGTAAGGTCAATAAAAAAAATTTATTAAAATTGCACTTACATATACAGATGAAAGTAAGGCGCATGTCAATAAGATGGTGGCAATGATGGAGTCGTCCCTGACGCGTTTCGTGTCATTACACGTTATCAAAGGGTATCCCTCTCATGATGCCAACACAAATATTTATAATAAAAGGTCCCAAAAGGAAATTGGACTCACCGTCTGCAAGCAATCACAAAGCACAAGCATTTCCGGGTCTAAAGAAAATGGCGTCCAGGCGTGCGCTCCACGCCTCGTATCGAATCACGGAAGTGTTCTAATTCAGACACTTCCGGAGTGAAATCGAATACTAACAGCGTGCGCTGCACGCCTCGTTTTCGACATATGATCGAAACGTAAGCCTCACTTTCGAGATGGCGTCGAATGACGTAATCCGTCACAAAATGAAACGCTCGCCTGTATGAAGTCGTACCACACCTCGTGTTGAATCACAGGGGTGTGCTGATTCAAACACTTCCGGAATGAGGTCGGATATTGACAGCGTGCGCTGCATGCCTCGTTTTCGACGTATGATCGAGACGTACGCCCCGCTTTCGAAATAACATCGAATCCCGATATCCGTATCAAAAATCCGTCACATAATGAAACGCTCACTTGTGTGGAGTCAGACGTCGAAAAAAGGCGTCACGGATATTCGTAGGGACGACGAAAAAGTGGGCGGACATAGCGGAAGGAAGTGCAATCCAGCCCTCATTGTGGGGGCCGTTTGCATTCCAAAGTGAGTAAAAAGAAAAAAAGAATACCAAAATGTAAATCAACACATGCAAAATAGATCCGCATGTGGCGATCAAAATGGACCAAACATGAAATAAATCAATTCAAAGAATGGAAAAAATTAGTGTTCAGTATTATGGGACATTGAGGCAAAAATAAAAATTTAAATATGGCTTGGTACAAAATTGTAATACCAAAAATAAATATATTAATAATTGACTGGTACAGAAATGCAATGCCCGGGACATGGAAATGCATAATGCAAATCGCACAATACTGCAATATAGGCAGAAAGGGATCAGTGCTCAATGTGCATAAAGCAAATGATCCAACAGAAAATGCACATTGTAAATTAAAAATTACGTATAATAATAATGTGTGGGTCTTCCAGACAGTGAGTCGAATTCCCAAACAAAAACATACATAATAATGTGCGTTAATGTTAAAATAAATCGCCATGACGTAAAAACATATACATAATAAAAAATTGCTAGAGTTGAAAATTATGAAACATCCCAAAACAGATCCACCACTGTTTAAATATACTAAACAACCACTAGGACTTATCTATAAATGAGTTGATGTCCCAATCAACATTCAAGCCAAAGGGATGATAAGATTGAAGCTCGTAAATCCAGAATGTTTCTAATCTTGAAACACCCCTTGTTTTGGCCCCACCCCTCCAAGGAGGCATATAACGGTCAATAATTGTAAACTGAGTGCCAGAAGGATTTTTATCATGGCACTGTTTGAAGTGACGGGGAACAGTATGGTCCCTGTCGCCTGCCTTGATGAAGGCAATATGTTCGCCTACACGTATCGAGAAAGTACGAATCGTGCGGCCGACATATTGTTTACCACATGTACATGTGATGAGATAAACGATGTAATTGGTTTCGCAGGTACAAAAATGTTTAATCTCATACTCCTTTCCAGTCACAGTAGAAGTGAAGTGTGTAATTCTGCGTTCCCTCAGTGAGTTATGATGACAAACCTTGCATTTTCTGCATGGAAAGAAACCAACTAAGTCCTGAAAAAAAGAACTTTTTACTGGGGGATTGATGACATTGGGTGCAATGCGATTCTGCAACGAAGGTGCACCTCTAAATACCAGTTTAGCCCGTTCAGGAAGTAAAGGTCTGAGAACACTATCGTTCCTGAGTATATCCCAATGTCTATCGACAATATTCTTAACCTGCCTATGTTGAATAGAGTAAGATGTGATTAGGGCAAATTTGAAACTTTCATCCGGTACACGTTTAGGTTTCATTGAGATGAGTGAAGATCTATCCAATGAGAGAATTCTCTGCATTTCTTGATCTAGCTCAGCCCTGGGATAACCTTTATCTAGAAACCGGCCATGGATGTCTTTGATTATAGGGCATCCCGGACCGTTAATATAGAAGGTGTCTTTTCCATCACTGGCAATGACTCTGAATTAGGTGGACTCTTTTTAAGACTCAAAAATGTCATGACATCAGAGTTACATATCTTATGGGACATAGCCTTCTTAGAGCAATATATTGCCGAGAGCATGGTTCCACGTAGTCTTCGTTGGAATATCAATCCACAACAGGGAGAATTAGATCTCAATTCCTGGTATAAATATTTCAACGAAGCTGGGACCAACTTTTTGGGATTTCTAATTTCAAAAAAAAGGTGCAGATTAACAGCTCTTGATGTAGAGATCAAAGAGCTCAAAGATAAGCTTCAGACACACAAAACCTCTCTTGAGTACAATTCTCTTTCAACCAATTTACAGAGTCATCTGGAAAAGGAAGATAGAGATCAGAGGATTAAAAAACATAAAAAATACTCAAGAGACGTAGGTGACTACAAAAATGGTTGTGTTTTTGGATGGCAAAAAAATGCCACATCCACTCCACCAATGGATACCACACCTGTAGTTGTGTCCGATTTACCATCGCTTCCTGTTCCATCTATGATTCCCGGTGGGTTAGCGGCCCAATTTGGCTCCAGTCATATGACACCAAGGGGTAACAATACCACCATTGATCCCTCCCCTTTACTATCTGGCCAGGCACAGTCTAACCTCCAGATTCCTGATACCCATTATGGAGGCAGAGCTAATGGGAGAGGCAGGAGAGGCGGGCGAGGCCAATCCCGTGGTAATTCTTCACAACATTTACCCCGTCCTTACCAGCGGTATGACGGTTACGTCTCTCCTGGCCCATATAGAGAACAACATGAACCATACCATCAATATCCCCCTCAACATTACGCACCCTCTATTTCTACCCAGAATAGATTTTCCCCATTGCGTAATCAGGGTAGTTACAACTCTGATTCATATGGGAGAAACGACCACCAACATATGCCTAGACATTATGTTCAACCCAATATATATGGTAATCAGGGTTTTCGCGAGGACCAGTCCTCAAAGAAAAAAGGTCCAAATCCACGAGAGGGTGCAGAGGGGGGTACAGAATTCAGAAGAAGAAAGAGAAGAAGAGTGTAAGAGGCCTTGGTGTATTTAATCTTAGCAGTAAGACACTCACTAATGCCGAACAGTCAATACTTGATAAGGGTCTCAAATTTGCTCCCCCTAAACAGTTGAGCAGGTTTGGCACTTTTATAGATATACAAAAATATATTCGGAAAATCAATATCCAAAGATATTTGATTTCCAATACATGCAATTACGAAGACCGGGCTGCAACGTCCGGCACGGTGCATTCTGGATTATCCAATCCATCCCTTTTTAATCCAACTGTGGCGGTAGCACCTGCAGTCAAAATTTTTAAGGATTGTGTGTTAAGAGACTTATCCAGATTGTCAGTTAAATCACCACATCTACCATCCGTCTCCAGTGCGGGCCTCAAGTCCCTCTGTGATCGGAAGGATTTAGTCATACGCCCCGCCGACAAAGGCGGTGGCATTGTGATTTTGGACAAGTCCGATTATGAGACCGAAATGATTCGTATCCTGAACGAACCCGGTACTTATAAAGAAATTCCTACTAACCCTACACACACATATAAAACCCAGTTGCTAAGTCTTGTCAATAAGGGTTATGAGTTAAAAATTTTGAACAACAAAGAAAGAGATTTCTTAGTACCTAAAGTCCCACGCATACCCACCATATATTACTTGCCCAAGATCCACAAACATCCCACTGCCCCCCCGGGCCGGCCCATTGTGAGCGGGATCGATTCGGTCACGTCCCGTATAGGCCGGTACATCGATCATTATTTACAACCTTTAGTGCAAAAAACTCCTTCCTATCTTAAGGATACAGGAGACACTATAAGGTTATTGGAAAACACTGTTGTACATGGTGACTATCTACTAGCCACAGCAGATGTCGCTTCCCTATATACTTGCATTCCCCATCACTTGGGTATTGCTGCTGTCCAACATTTCCTAAATCAAGAACCTACCCTCGCTTCTTTTCAATGCGAGTATATTTTAGAACTTTTAGAGTTTGCAACCAAACGTAATTATTTTTGGTTCAACCAAAGCTACTACCTTCAACAACGAGGGGTAGCTATGGGGGCTAAGTTTGCACCCAGCCTTGCCAACCTGTTCATGGCCAAGTGGGAGGAGGATGTCGTCTATGCGCAGGACACTCCATCATTAGTCCTGTGGGCCAGGTACATAGACGACATCCTCCTCCTATGGAACGGCACCCCTGAATCATTAGAGTCATTTTTTAAAACCCTCAATCAAAATGACAGAGGCATTTCATTGACCTTTGAATACAGTCCAAGTAAAATCAATTTCTTGGACCTCGAGATTGGGTTGGTTGATCGCAAATTCAATTTTCAAACTTTCTTCAAGCCAACTGATAGGAATGGTTTCATTCCTATTGATAGCTGTCATCACAGTTCATGGCTTCGGTCAGTTCCGCGCAGTCAGTTTCTGAGACTTCGTAGGAACTGTACGGACCCAGAATCTTATCTGCTTCAAGCTACTATGTTGCGACAAAGGTTTCTAGATAAAGGTTATCCCAGGGCTGAGCTAGATCAAGAAATGCAGAGAATTCTCTCATTGGATAGATCTTCACTCATCTCAATGAAACCTAAACGTGTACCGGATGAAAGTTTCAAATTTGCCCTAATCACATCTTACTCTATTCAACATAGGCAGGTTAAGAATATTGTCGATAGACATTGGGATATACTCAGGAACGATAGTGTTCTCAGACCTTTACTTCCTGAACGGGCTAAACTGGTATTTAGAGGTGCACCTTCGTTGCAGAATCGCATTGCACCCAATGTCATCAATCCCCCAGTAAAAAGTTCTTTTTTTCAGGACTTAGTTGGTTTCTTTCCATGCAGAAAATGCAAGGTTTGTCATCATAACTCACTGAGGGAACGCAGAATTACACACTTCACTTCTACTGTGACTGGAAAGGAGTATGAGATTAAACATTTTTGTACCTGCGAAACCAATTACATCGTTTATCTCATCACATGTACATGTGGTAAACAATATGTCGGCCGCACGATTCGTACTTTCTCGATACGTGTAGGCGAACATATTGCCTTCATCAAGGCAGGCGACAGGGACCATACTGTTCCCCGTCACTTCAAACAGTGCCATGATAAAAATCCTTCTGGCACTCAGTTTACAATTATTGACCGTTATATGCCTCCTTGGAGGGGTGGGGCCAAAACAAGGGGTGTTTCAAGATTAGAAACATTCTGGATTTACGAGCTTCAATCTTATCATCCCTTTGGCTTGAATGTTGATTGGGACATCAACTCATTTATAGATAAGTCCTAGTGGTTGTTTAGTATATTTAAACAGTGGTGGATCTGTTTTGGGATGTTTCATAATTTTCAACTCTAGCAATTTTTTATTATGTATATGTTTTTACGTCATGGCGATTTATTTTAACATTAACGCACATTATTATGTATGTTTTTGTTTGGGAATTCGACTCACTGTCTGGAAGACCCACACATTATTATTATACGTAATTTTTAATTTACAATGTGCATTTTCTGTTGGATCATTTGCTTTATGCACATTGAGCACTGATCCCTTTCTGCCTATATTGCAGTATTGTGCGATTTGCATTATGCATTTCCATGTCCCGGGCATTGCATTTCTGTACCAGTCAATTATTAATATATTTATTTTTGGTATTACAATTTTGTACCAAGCCATATTTAAATTTTTATTTTTGCCTCAATGTCCCATAATACTGAACACTAATTTTTTCCATTCTTTGAATTGATTTATTTCATGTTTGGTCCATTTTGATCGCCACATGCGGATCTATTTTGCATGTGTTGATTTACATTTTGGTATTCTTTTTTTCTTTTTACTCACTTTGGAATGCAAACGGCCCCCACAATGAGGGCTGGATTGCACTTCCTTCCGCTATGTCCGCCCACTTTTTCGTCGTCCCTACGAATATCCGTGACGCCTTTTTTCGACGTCTGACTCCACACAAGTGAGCGTTTCATTATGTGACGGATTTTTGATACGGATATCGGGATTCGATGTTATTTCGAAAGCGGGGCGTACGTCTCGATCATACGTCGAAAACGAGGCATGCAGCGCACGCTGTCAATATCCGACCTCATTCCGGAAGTGTTTGAATCAGCACACCCCTGTGATTCAACACGAGGTGTGGTACGACTTCATACAGGCGAGCGTTTCATTTTGTGACGGATTACGTCATTCGACGCCATCTCGAAAGTGAGGCTTACGTTTCGATCATATGTCGAAAACGAGGCGTGCAGCGCACGCTGTTAGTATTCGATTTCACTCCGGAAGTGTCTGAATTAGAACACTTCCGTGATTCGATACGAGGCGTGGAGCGCACGCCTGGACGCCATTTTCTTTAGACCCGGAAATGCTTGTGCTTTGTGATTGCTTGCAGACGGTGAGTCCAATTTCCTTTTGGGACCTTTTATTATAAATATTTGTGTTGGCATCATGAGAGGGATACCCTTTGATAACGTGTAATGACACGAAACGCGTCAGGGACGACTCCATCATTGCCACCATCTTATTGACATGCGCCTTACTTTCATCTGTATATGTAAGTGCAATTTTAATAAATTTTTTTTATTGACCTTACGGTGTTACACTATGGCGTCCCCTCTTCTCCTTTCCATTTATATATGCCATCTCTGAGACGGATGACCATTATTTTTTTTCCGCGAACGAGAGACCTCTTATCAAGTCTCGGGGCCATTGGAATCTACACCACAGATATCTGCTGATCCCTTTCCTGAGGAACACCTTATATCAAGATCTGAGCATATACCAAGCCTGACTGACTCTAGAAATATAAGTTTCTCAGAGTCCTTTTCATCTGGTAAGCCTGCATCTTCACCGGTGGTGGGATTTTTTCTTTTTCACTTCTGAACATCAAGCATCATTTGTGTCACTGGAATTTATGAACTTTATTTCATGAACTTTATTTCAATTTTATTAGTCATGTTATCATTTTCATGTTGATGCACAGATCACTTTTTGTGTTTCACACTTTATTTATATGTATAGCCTTATAGTTATATTTTGTTATTCTGAGCGCTACACTACCACGTTCCCATTTTGTTTTTTGCTTCTTGTTTTTCAGTAGCCGTGTTTAGCAGCCATATTTATTCATTTCTAGCAGCGCAGTTTTACATACCACCCCCATTCTCCAAGGATTGCAGTGATCTATCGGCCTCCTGGACCTGTGTTACGCTTCCTTGATGACTTCTCTGCCTGGCAACTCTACTTTCTCTCCTCTGCAATACCCACTATTATCCTTGGTGATTAACCACTTGCTTACTGGGCACATAAACCCCCTTCGTGCCCAGGCGAAATTTCAACTTCTGGCACTGCGTCGCTTTAACTGACATTTGCGCGGTCGTGCGACGTGGCTCCCAAACAAAATGGACGTCCTTTTTTCCCCACAAATAGAGCTTTCTTTTGGTGGTATTTGATCACCTCTGCGGTTTTTATATTTTGCGCTATAAACAAAAAAAGAGCGACAATTAAAAAAAAAATATATATATTTTTTACTTGTTGCTATAATAAATATCCCAATTTTTTTTTTTTAAAAACATTATTTTTTTCTCAGTTAAGGCCGATACGTATTTTTGTAAAAAAAAAGCGACTGGTTTGCGCAAAAGTTAAAGCGCCTACAAAATTGGGAACAGAATTATGATTTTTATTTTTTACTAGTAATGGCGGCGATCTGCGATTTGTATTGGGACTGCGATATTGCGGACACATCGGACACTTTTGACACAAATTTGGGACCATTCACATTTATACAGCGATCAGTGCTATAAAAATGCACTAATTACTGTATAAATGTGACTGGCAGAGAAGGGGTTAACACCGGAAGGGGTTAAGTGTGTATCCTGGGTGTGTTCTAACTGTGTGGGGGGAGGGGGTGACTGGGGGAGGTGACCGATGCTGTGTCCCTATGTACAAGGGACACAGATCGGTATCCTCTCCTCTGACAGCATGTGGAGCTCTGTGTTTACACACAGAGCTCCACGTCCCTGCTGTCATCTGCTTGTTTTCCCGCCGATCGCATGTACCCGACGGACATCGCGGCCGCCAGCTACATGCATCGGCTCTTCAGCGGTGCGGCGGGTAATGCACTTTAAATGACGTCCAAAGACGTCAACTTGGCATTTGAGAGCCGCGCTGTTGACGTCTTTTGTCAATAGCGCGGGTCTTAAGTGGTTAACATCCCCACTAATGTTAACAGCCCAGCTGTATCCCAACCTCATCCTTTGACCTTACACAATGGACACAGTCCCCCACTCACTCTCATGGTAATTCTCGTGACCTTGTTTTCACCCATCTTTGCACCTTCTATAACCTCTCCTCTCTCTGTGCAAGTGATGAGGTTGTGGTCAATGTGCTATTCTCCAACCACCTGTCTCACCAAGCAGAAAACAATTACCCCCAGGAACCTTCGCCACTTTATTCCTTCTCTTTACTACTCTGCAACTGACCACCTCCATGAAAAAATCTCAGCCCTGTCTTGCCCTGACCTCTCCACCTCCATCTACAACAGTTCCCTTTCATCCTCACTGGACTCTATTGCTCCTCTCACTACACAAAATGTCAGCCCCCCGACTAATACAACCTTGGCAGACCGACAACACCAGAAACCTTAAGAGACATAGTCGAGCACTGGAGCGAGTGTGGTGTAAAACCAACTCCCAGCATGCATTCACCCAATATAAAATATCATTTAAAAAAAAACAGATTGATGCAATTTGTTAGACATCTCTACTGCACAGACATCTAACATCTAACCCATTTAACCACTTGCTTACTGGGCACATATACCCCCTTCCTGCCCAAGCAAAAGTTCAGCTTTCAGCACTGCGTCAATTTAAATTAAAATTGTGCGGTCGTGCGACGTGCCTCCTAAACAAAGTTGGCGTCCTTTTTTTTCCCACAAATAGAGCTTTCTTTTGCTGGTATTTGATCACCTCTGCGGTTTTTATTTTTTGCACTATAAACAAAAAAAGAGCGACAATTTTGAAAAAAAAAACAAAAAAAAAAAAAAAACAATATTTTTTACTTTTTGCTATAATAAATATCCAATTTTTTAAAAAAAATAAATAAATAAATCTCAGGTTAGGCCGATATGTATTCTACATATTTTTGGTAAAAAAAAATAATAATAAAAAAAAAAAAAAAAACGCAATAAGCGTATAGCGATTGGTTTGCGCAAAAGTTATAGTGGCTACAAAATAGGGGATAGAATTCTGACTTTTTTTTTATCTTTATAAAGTAATAGGGCGATCTGCGAATTTTGTCAGGACTATGATATTAGGGCGGACACATCGGACACTTTTGACACATTTTTGGGACCATTCACATTAATACAGCGATCAGTGCTATAAAAATGCATTAACCACTTCAGGCCCGCGCTACCGTCGGATGACGGCAACAGCGCGGGCCTGAATATCCAACATGCCGTCATTTGACGGCATGTCATTCTGGCGTTCCCAGCGCGCGCTGTAGTGCGCGCTGCGGGGAAGCCCTGTGTTGTCCGTGTCCCTTGGACACGGCCAATCACAGATCGCGGCAAACGGCCAATCAGAGTGGCCGTTTGCGATGCGATCTGTGGGCGAATGAGAGATGATCTCTCATAGATCATCTCTCATTGCCGTTTTACACAGAGACAGCGTCCTGTCTCTGGAGGGGAGGAGCCCGATCTGTGTTCCTTCCTACATAGGGACACAGATCGGTCACCCCCCCAGTCACCCCCCCTCCCCCCACAGTTAGAACACACCTAGCATACACATTTAACCCCTTCCTCACCCCCTAGTGTTAACCCCTTCAATGCCAGTCACATTTATACTGTAATTAGTGCATATTTATAGCACTGATCGCAGTATAAATGTGAATGGCGCCAAAAATGTGTCAAAAGTGTCCGATGTGTCTGCCATAACGTCGCAGTACCAATAAAAATCGCAGATCGCCGCCATTTCTAGTAAGCGCTATAACTTTTGCGCAAACCAGACGCTTATTGCGATTTTTTTTTTTTTTTTTTTTACCAAAAATATGTAGAAGAATACGTATCGCCCTAAGCTGAGAAAAAAAAATGTTTTTGTTTTTTTAATTGGGATATTTATTATAGCAACAAGTAAAAAATATTGTATTTTTCTTCAAAATTGTCGCTCTTTTTTGTTTATAGCGCAAAAAATAAAAATTGCACAGGTGATCAATTACCACCAAAAGAAAGCTCTACTTGTGGGGAAAAAAGGACGTAAATTTTGTTTGGGAGCCACGTCGCACGACCGCGCAATTGTCAGTTAAAGCGACGCAGTGCCGGAAGTTGAAATTTTACCTGGGCAGGAGGGGGGTGTAAGTGCCCAGTATGCAAGTGGTTAATTACTGTATAAACGTGACTGGCAGGGAAGGGGTTAACACTATGGGCGGGGAAGGTGTTAAATGTGTATCCTGGGATTGATTTTTACTGTGGGGGGAGGGGACTGACTGGAGGTGACCGATGCTGTGTCCCTTTGTACAAGGGACAGAGCATCAGTCTCCTCTCCCTGACAGGATGTGGAGCTCTGTGTTTAAAACTGCCGATTGCGGGTACCTGGCGAACATCGGCATTGCGGTGACGCGCCGGGTGTGCGTGCCGCCGACGGCGCGCGCCCCCCAGTGGCTGGAGGAGCCGAGGCCGTAAAAAGACGGCCTCCCGGTCTTTTTACTATGGCCTCGGACTGAAGTGGTTAACATACCCTGTACAATTCCACTCTCAACACTCAAGAAAAAGTAAGCCAACCTGTCGTGATTAATACTGCTCTTCCCTAGTTACGTGTGTAGTCAACAATTGCTTCCGACACTCACCTGTCTCTATAATCAATTTAGTCCTGGCATGAAGGCAGGAAGTCCCCGCCAGAACACGGTACTGTATGTAGCGGATGCTGCATACAGTTTATTCAGCACTGACAATAGGCACATGTATTGGTTAAGAAAATAGTTTGTTTGGGACAGCTGTGCTATTTAAATGATAGCAAATGGAGTTAGGCTTTAAAGGATCACTAAAGGAAAACATTTTTTTTCCGCTAAATAGCTTCCTTTACCTTACTGCAGTACTGGTTTTATGTCCTTATCGTTCGTTTTTGCTTTGAAGTTGCTGTAATCCTGCTCTGTTCTCCACACTTCCTGCTTGTCTGTTTCCTTATAACCACCATACTGGGAGCTTTCTCACGGTGGTCTAAGCTGTCATTACTGTGTGTCTAAAACTTCCCAGAACCAATCAGATTCATTTTAAAAACAAAACACTGCCCTGGATTTGTTTGTTTTTGTTCTGTGTGTCTATTTCTACTTCACAGAAACATGAAGATAGTTCAAAAGTGAAACTAACCTGCAGGCACATTATATGATTGATTTTTATCTATTTTTAATCATTTTGAAAAGGAATCAGTTAACTTTTTATGTCTCTATACCCTGTAAACAGTCATTTCAGCAAAAAAGATTTTTTTTCCTTTAGTGACCCTTTAAGGATTCATTACCACAGGCATTTAAGATGCATAGAGTGTATAATTTTGCATGCATCTAAACACAGCACTATAGTAATCAATGAGGCCATACACACAGCTATGTCTGTATGCAAAAATGTGCACTGTGTTTAGTGGTATTCTAAAAAAGTAGGACACAAATGCGTTTCTGGCCACACAGACCGGCAGATTTTACGCATGTGCTCATATAAACCCGTGTAACTGCGTATACACACACACACACACACAGTAGAAAAAGTGTACACATCTAAACATGAGTACTTTAGGTGCGTATTTTATGCAGGATCTGCCAGCAAGAATCTGTATATCATGCAAATTATATGCATATGCCCGTGTGAATGAAGCCCAAGCACTACATATTGTAACAAGAAGGTCACAGAGAAGAAACACTTGGATATGACACCTTACAGTATGAGTCACAGAAACACAAGACAGAACAGCATTTAATACCATGATTCATAGAAATAATAATGTATGTAATCCATGAGGACATAGGCGTTCATAGGTAGAGCTCACACAAGCTGGTCAGTAACATGGATTGGCTGTTCCTTTGATGATTTCTTATAAATGGACTGAAATAAAAGTGTCAAACCCCAGAAATCCAGATGAATGGGCAAATAGCACATTTACAGAAGAGACAAAACTGCACAATAAGATCCCCCAAAGGCAATGATTGCTGAGTCAGTGACAATGGTATCGTCATACACAGATTAGTACAGTCCTACCAGAAACAGACAGCCAACCCTGCAGAGAACATCACACTTGTCATACACACATAGGGGATGGCAAGTAATATTGGGAAAATACATTATGGTTCTTAGTCAGCCAACTCAACGTAGAACTAAAGAAAAACGTTCTGTCATTCTGGAAGAGCTTACTGACTGCCAAGTTGTTTCCTCATCCCTCATATTGTAATATTGTATTCTCACAGCGGGACGCCTCTGCCATCAGAATACAAAAAAAATCCAACATTCAAGAGCAGTAGGTCCTTAGATCAACTATTCATGAACGGGTATGGCCATAGATAGATCAGAATCCAGCCAGTCCAAATTTCAATCCATCTTTAGCTAGCTTATACAGTAGTGGTTGTAATAGTTAAAGGTTTATTAACTTCATGCATTTTATAGATGAAGGGAAAAAAAACACTTCAGTTTACAGCTCCCTCCTCTTCCTTAACTGAGCCCAACTTAATCCAGCAAAGGTACAAGAGTGGCACAGCTCTCCCAGGTCTCACCATCCTCATTGGCTCCCACTGCTGTCAATCACAGCCAGTGAGGGCGCAGGGCCAAGCCATGCCTTGTGTGTCTTGCGGGCACACAGAAGTGACTCGGAATTGAGCACACATGAGTGCCCCCAGAGCAAGCAGGGCCCCGTTAAAAGGAGGATAAAAACTGCTCTGTACAAAGTCTGTACTGAGGAGGGGGGGGGGGTGGTCTGTACTGAGGAAGGGGGGGGTCTATACTGGAGGGAGAGGGGGTCTGTACTGAGGGGGGGGGGTGACACCATTTTTTTTTCACCTGTGCCAATAAGTGCCACCTGCCATCCAGTGTCACCTGCCAGTGCCACCTGCCATCCAGTGTCACCTGCCAGTGCCAACTAAAGCCATCCAATGCCACCTGCCAGTGCCATCCATTGCCATCTGCCAGTGCCAATTAGTGCCATCTGCCAGTCAGTGCCACTTTCCAGTGTCACCTGTTAGTGCCACCTGCCAGTATTAGTGCCAGTGCCAATAAGTGCCACCTGCCAATCAGTGGCATCTTCCAGTGTCAATTAGTGCCATCCAGTGCAACGAGCCAGTGCCACCTGCCAAAAAAATAAAAATCGGCCGCAAAAATCAGCATCATATATCGGCCGCCCCGATTTCTAAATATCGGCATCGGCCAGAGAAAAACCCATATCGGTGGACATATATATATATATATATATTAAAAATGTAAGCCTTAGGGCCCTTTCACACGTCCGTTCAGTTCGTCCGTTTTTTTTTGGACGTCCGTTAACGGACCTCAATGCTTCCCTATGGGTTAGCGTCCGTTAGCGGATGAGCATCCGCTAAACGTCCGTTAACATCCGTCTGCGGTAAGCTCCGTTTTTTTTGGACGGAAGAAAACCCTATTTTTCTTCCATCAAAAAAAACGGAACGGACGAAAAACGGATCAACTGAAGGGGAAAAAAATGATCTTAAAAACTGAACGGACGTGTGAAAAAGCCCTTAGGAAGGCCATAGAGTGTAGACAGTGCACATTTTTTTCCTGCAACCACGAGTTCCAGGAAAGAAAAGTGCACAATTTTCCATCAACACAGACAGTGCCGACAGGGGAATCCCTCCTGCCAGGCAATTGTCTGCTCCTGGGGGGGGGAAGCCGTCCCCGCCAGGAGAAGACAGGGATTATTGCTAGTGGCTCTAGCAGCCGTTAGCAATAATCAAAAGGGAACATGGCAGGCTGGTTGCTCCTGAGCTGATCGATCACCTTGGTAAATTCTTCCTGCACTTCCTTCCTGAATCTCGGCTGGTTCCTGCTGAACCGTCGCAGATTTCAACCATCTATGGCCGGTCTTGATATCACTTTAAGTGTTGGTTGACCATAGATCGATTTTAATAATAAAAAAAATAATAAAATGATTCCCCCATCCCCACATTTTAGGTGAGCGGGGGAATCCTCCCTGCTGTGCTATTGTAGTGTGACAGCAGGAACTTCCTCACTATCAGAAAACAATGATCAGCGCTGCAGCACTGACTGAAAGAACATTTTCCTAAATTCCCATTCGAGAGAAGCCAATTAGACACTGGCGCATTGTGAGCAACGGCAGTAAAGTGGCGCTATTTTTAGCGGCACTTTACTGTCTTTTAGCGGTGCTTTTTGGCCACAAGCGGCGTTATTAACCCCCGCTAGGGCCGAAAAAGGGTTAAAAGTGGCGCTTTGCTTTCAATGGGCATGGGCGCTGTAGGAGCCGTGTTTCTTGCAGCACTTTTTTTGATGTCCTGCCAGCGCACCGCTCCAGTGTGACAGCCCTCAGGGTTCCGCATTGGTGAAACAGGAGAGGCACTTTGCAGGTGCTATTTTTAGCGCCTGTAAAGCACCTCAGTGTGAAAGGGGTCTTAGACCAACTTCTCTGTAGCAGGAACGACCATGGATGGGTCAGGATGTGTCCAGAAATGCTTGCTTAAAGTGGATGGTCCACAAAAAAAAAAGAAATATTAAAAGCCAGCAGCTACAAATACTGCAGCTACTGGGCTAATATTTAATATTAGGACACTTACCTGTCCTGGAGTCCAGCGGCGTCCGCAGCAGAGGACGAGCATTCGATCGTCTCTCTGCTGCTCCCCCCTCCATCCGCGGTGAGGGAACCAGGAAGTGAATCGCTGCGGCTTCACTGCCCGGTTCCCTACGGCGCATGAGCGAGTCGTGCTGCGCCCACCGATTGGCTCCCGCTGTGTGCTGGGAGCCGAGCACACAACAGGAAAAACCCGTCTTTTGCCCGAGACTGCGGGCCCGAAGTGAGTGCAAATACCTGTCTTTAGACAGGTCTCTGCTCCCCCCTCCCCCCTGAAAGGTGTCAAATGTGACACCGGAGGGGGGGAGGATTCCGATCAGCGGAACTTCACTTTAGGGTGGAGCTCCGCTTTAACGACAGGTGTTTTCTGCACATTTCAGATACTTGCCCACCCAGTGGATCCAGCGTTGTCCTGCCGAGATCCTCTTCTCTCCCGCCACTCCTCTGTCCGCACCACCCTGCTTTGTGTGTGATGTCATCAGGAGGCTGCCAACTCTTCCTGGTGCAATCGGTGCGCCTCCTGATGACGTGCTGCTAGCTTCCCCCCTTCTCCTTTACTGAATGAAAGGCTATTTCTCCTGGGATATGTGACATGCGCATCCCAGAAGGCAAAGGGAGCATAGTGCGTGCGATTTGCATAGGTGAGAGATATGTAGGTTGGACCAATGACTTTCTTTAAAAAATGAATAAAAGACAACGCTGTTTGTGTAAAGGAGGGTGAAGGGTGAAGATCCGCTTTAAGGCCTGAATCCCATTTTGGGGAAATTGTACACCCAGATTGTATAGTGTTTGGACAGGCACACATGGGGAGCAGATACCAGGACACTTCTCCTCAGACAGGTCAGAGGAGGGTACAGGGTACACTGCCCGTCCTGGCGTTGAGGAGATGATCAGTAATTGGGCACATTGTTCCTAACCTGCCTGTGTATGACACTGGATCTCCGCATGAGGGAATGGGTGAGACCTGGACTGTGTCATGCCATGTGTATGTACACATCATGTGATCAGAGAACAGATCCCATGATGAACATATGGAACAGAACTTCCCACAGCAGTCTTAGTATTCCTCTCATAGCACATGGATGGCCAGCAATGTTATGATGATGGGTGATGTAAACATTGGGGTGTTGTATTTCCTTCATTCATCACAAGAGACATTCTAGGAGTAGATCCCCCCCTCACCCAGTGCAGTGATCAGATTGGGGCTGAGCTCCCACACAGCCTGACCTTACATTAGAGGGTCAGCTCCTGGGCCAAGGAAGGGGCGGTACTTACATGAGGTCCGGTCTCTGGCGGTGTATGAGGGCGCAGAACGCTAGACCATCCCGGAAAGAGGAACTGAGGTCACTGATCCGGACTCCCGGGTAGCCCTCACACTGCTGGGCACACCACTGCTGCAGAGCCCTGGAGGCGGACATCATGGTGGGGCTCTACCGACTCAATACAGTCATGTGACAGGTGTACGGGGGGCTGGCGGCGACCACTCGTCCTCTACCGGCGGGAGAGACTCACTCGGTCCCCCGTGTCCCCGTCCCGGCAATCTTTAGATTTCTCTCCGGGTCTTTCAACGTCGTTCCCGGGCGGTGTCTGTCCTCTGCTGGCCCCGCCCCCCGTTACAGCGCCACTCGTGTAGAGGGCGCTAGAGGGCGCGCCTGCAGCGCCGAGTGTTGCAGAGATAGGCCAGTGCGGACTTCACCTCACATCCATCCGTTCCCTCAGACTTGTCCTTCATTAGGTGTGATGGATGGAGCTCTATAAATGGGAGCTCTGTTATATCACTAGGGGTGTTTAAAAAAAAAAAAAGAAGAGCTGCACTTGTCATACAAACTGACTTGAGGGCAAAAAGTATCCGTGACCCGCTCCTATAATGTGGGGGACCAGCATGGGCGGCTGAGGAATCACACCTGACCAATTTAACCACTAAAGCCCCGGACCACTATGCTGCTAAATGCCCAGAGGCGTTTTTACAATTCGGCACTGCGTCGCTTTAACAGACAATTGCGCGGTCGTGCGACGTGGCTCCCAAACAAAATGTGCGTCCTTTTCTTCCCACAAATAGAGCTTTCTTTTGATGGTATTTGATTGCCTCTGCGATTTTTTTTTTTTTCCGCTATAAATAAAAATAGAGCGACATTTTTGAAAAAAAAATCAATATTTTTTACTTTTTGTTAAAAGAAAAATCAAATAAACTAAATTTTAGTCAAACATTTAGGCCAAAATGTATTCAGCCACATGTCTTTAGTAAAAAAAAAAATTGCAATAAAAAAAAAATTGGTTACCTAGCGGCAACAGCAACACTAATACAGCGATCAGAAAAACGATCACTTAGTGACGCTGGCAATAGGGGGTGAAAGGGTTAACTAGGGCGGTGATCAAGGGGTTAAAAGTTTATTAGGGGGGGTACGGGGCTACCCTGGACCTAACACTAACTGCCTGTCACACTAACTGTCACACTGACACTAAATGCAGTGATCAGTAAATATATGATCACTGCAATCAGTGACAGTGTGACAGGGGGCTGGGAGGGTGATCGGAAGGGGTTAAATGTGCCTATGTGTGTGGTGTCAGTGTAGTGTTGGTGCAACTTACTGTGAGTCTTCTCTCCTCTCGGCGGATTGAAACAAACGCCAAGAGGAGAGCTGCATCACTTCCTCTGCCTGTGTTTACATTACACAGGCAGAGGAAGTGACACGGCGGAGGCTCAGGGGATTGGCTGGGAGCGATCACGAGGGGGCGGATAAAAACAAACAGCCGCCCCCTCGTCCCGGATCGCTCCCGGAGGTAAGCCTCCCACCGCATGCAGCGGAGGGGTTCCCGATCGGACCCCCGACCCGCTAGAAGGCAGGGACGTACATGTACGCCCATCTGCCTGTACGCTCCATTCTGTGGACGTACATAGTCGTGCGCAGTGTTGCTCATCTTACTTTAAAAAAGTAATTAGTTACAGTTACAAATTACTTCTCCGAAAAAGTAATTGCGTTAGTGACTCAGTTACTACATTGAAAAAGTAATTAGTTACTCAGCAATGTAACTGACTTTTTTTTTAATATTCTACAATGCTTTGTTGAGAAGCAGATGACGTGCGCTTGCCAGGGAGCAGTGAGTTAATACTCCAAGACAAAAGAATGCAAGATCCTTGAGAGAAGAAAAACGGAAACAAATGGTGATCTCGTGTATATCCCAGCCTAGGTGCATCCGTCCCACCATGTATGTGCAGCTAATAGGACTTAAAACCCTTATCCATCTGCTACATATTACATCCAAATTATAAGCTGGATTAAAATGTATGTTTATAATATACATTACCTTGATGTTTACAAAGTCTGTAATTTAAAATCTTATGTTAGGCTTTATAAGAATTTTCTATAGTGTATTGTTTATTATTTTATTTATCTTAAATAAGCTTTATTAGATGCAAGGGATCTGGAATGGGGATGCCAGATTTTTCTTTGTTGTCTGATGAAGAGATGAAATCACTGACCAAAAATAACCTGCTGATCATTGTTCTGTATAGGTGTCCTGCACTTACCATGTTGACCACTAGATGTCGCTGTGTACACTGTGTTGTATAGGGAACGTTTGTTCTGTGGAACAATTTGTTCCGGCCATGTGTTCCCCGGATCATTGATCAGGTTGCACACACAGTGTGTGTGATCGATGTGAGTTGTTCCCCGGTGATAGGTCAGTGTGAGGCGGGTGAGGCTCATTGTATCCAGGGCTCCTTGCGATTGGGAGTTTTCAGACCGCTGTGACAGGCCATCACAGCGGTCACATGATTCTAAAGCGGAGTTCCACCCATATTTATGTTTACAGCGCCGGCAGAAGCAATTACTCTGCTGCCATCTAGTGGCAGTAGATGTAATTGTGGTAATGCCGCCCAAGTAATGGGAACTGCGTTACCCTGAGGGGAAGAGTAATCAGGTAGATTACTCGTTACCCTCAAAAGGGGCTGCGTTAGGTAACTGCGTTTATTGTAACTCCGTTACTTACAACACTGGTCGTGCGGCGGGCGTTAAGCGGTTAAGAGGACCGGGCACATTTTTTTACACTTGGTGTTTACAAGTTAAAATCAGCTGGAAAATTTGCTACAAAATTACTTAGAACTCCCCAAACATTTTATATATTTTTTTTCAGACACGGTGTAATACTTTATGTCACAGCTTATTTGCTCAGCGGTCTTACAAACACAATTTTCTTTAGGGAAAATACACTTTTTTTAAAATAAAACATTTCAAATGTCTCCCTTCTGTCTGTTATGAGATCCGAAAAACTGCAGATTTTGTGGGTGGGTCTGCTGTCTGGAGTTCGATGGGTGGAGTCATGGTGTCAGTAGACTCCCCGCCCACCTCTACACTCCCCTTGTCAATATGCATTTTCTCCTGTGTCTTTCTTACCCTAAACTTCTGCTATGATCACAAACATTCAGTCAAAATCCAGGAAAGTCACCACATGACTTCAGTATACCCAATTATGCTAAGGTGTGGAGCAGCCAATCCTGGGAGAGCTGGAGAAGAAAGATGCAGGGAATCTGAAGTACACTTGTGCATGAGATATGTAAATCACCTGTCACTCAGGGTAAGGGAGAAGAACCTTGAAAAAAACCTCCCTGTAAAAAGATAAAGAGGATTGGTCAGAGCTGGATTAACTCTTTGTAGCAAGACTGGGCACAGATGACATGAAGTCCTATACTGTACAAGGTGCAAGCCTTAATTAAAAAAAAAATCCAGTTTACATTCACTTCAATAAAATAAAAAAATCCCCCTTAAGGTCGTTGGGTGTACTTGCAGGTATTTATGCACAATTTTTGTACTCTTTCTGTACAATGTGTAAACAAGCAATTGCGCGTATTTGTGCGTGTAGCAATGGCCCTGCGGGGTCGCTGCGTGTTTCTACATCCACACATTTCACCCTGCTGGTCAGACATCCATTTGGCACACTTTCCCAGACAATGTACAGTCTCTTGCTTGTTTTTGTTGTTTTTATTAGGGGATTACATTTGGATGGGGAAAAGGAACATGGGATGCCCAGATAATAAACACTTCTTCGTAGAATAAAAGTAGTTGAGTCTAGATCCGACATTCTCTTCCTCTGCACATCTCCTCCAGCACACTACTTGAGATCCCTTGCTTCACTTCACAGTTCAAATCTAGATTCCTGTCACAATTAGCACATGGCAAGGCCTCAATCTGATTAAGTCCTAACGTTTTCCTGATAGCCCATTACAGGCAGGGGTTTGCAGTCCCCTATGAGGTAGCAACCATTTTAGATGAGAAGAATACATGTGCCAACTGACACTTGGTGGACTACTGATCCCAGCACATCCAATGCCAATCCTGCTAGCCCCCCTGGCTGCAGCGACTTGACTCTACAATAAGGTGACCAGATTTTTAAAATGAAATCCGGGGACATAATTTTTCTTTACTAGTAATGGCAACAATCAGCGACTCTCTGCCCGTTGCCGCCCGCCTCACAGCCTCTCAAGTCCTACTCTTTGGGCCCCGGCTACTACTGGATGGGGAGCGGAGGAAGATCACTCCGCCAGGGAAGGCAAGGAGATAGGCAGGTGGCTGGCCAGGATTTGAGCCAAGGCAGAAGAACATGAGAGCGGAGCTAAATGGGCATGCGCCTGAAACTGAAGAAATATTCCCTCCGCCCCGACCAGCACATGATCATCAGAAAGGGGCACATATAATGGGGAAAATACAACCCCCCTATGCTAGTAGGCACTGCGGATCGTGGTGTGTAATTCAATTTATTTTTATTTTAATTCTGCACTGACTGTCTTTGAAATTTCCCCTGCCCCCTATTAAATCCAATCTGGGGACAAAACCAGGGACAGACTTGGTCCGGGGACAGTGTCCTCAATCAGGGGACTGTCCCCTGAAACTGGGGATGTCTTGTCACCCTACTCTACAACAACCCCACAGTCTCTCCCTCTGGCTCCAAATCCAACTCCTGGCATGTCTCTCCGTCTTTGGCTGGTGATCTCTGGCCCTCTCCAGCCCTCCGAGTCTCCCACAGCTGCGGCATACAAAATTACTGTAAGCAGGTTGACACTGTAGTACCTTGAGTCCTGCTGAAGAGGTCCTAGCGTGGTTAGTGGCTCTCCACAATGGCCGCAAACCTTCGGGATACGGCCCTTGGGACAGAGTAGACACAGCCATTCCACTCCTTCTATCACCCCCAAGACGAGCCCTCCGCGAATCTCCGGCCAAAAGCCAGTGTCTACCAGCTGGTTGCCAGGAACTTGGTAGGACAGGCAAAGTTACTGGAAGCCGGAATGCTTAGGAGGTTCAGTGGGTGAGGATCAGTGGAATATACAGGTAGCAGAGTCAGTAGCCAGGCCAGGGGTCAAACACAGCAAGACAGTCCAGGATCAAAAAGCAGCTGAGTTTTTAGCACAGAACACAGGATAAGCGGAGTCCATTAGTCAGGCCGGGGTCAGATGCAGGAAGCAGGCAGGAGGAAGTCAGAATTCAGATACAAGTTGGGGGATCAAGCCAAGGAATCAGAAGGAGCAGGTCCTTGTGCACTGATGCGTATCAGCGTGTCCTTGCCTATCTTTTTTTTTGTATAATTCTCCTTTAATGGAGTGTGGCAGGGGATGTTTCCTATGCCTACATACTTTTGCTAATCAGTGTCCCTCATTCCTATTTCCAAAAGTTGAGAGGTATGTATTTTTCTCCCACTGACGCAAGTGATATGGGGCGTATCTTGCTCCTACTTACACAAGTGATGGGACTTGTGATGGACTACCCCCACTAACACCAACTATATGGAGAATATGTTATCCCACTGCCACCAACAGTGTCACTCATTTATTCCAACTTTGTCTGCATTGTAGGGCCGCCATCAGGAATTATGGGGCCCCTTATACAGCTTCGGGCATGGCCCCCTGGAGCAGAGAACCGGGGGGGGTGCTGCCGCCTCAAATTGAGAAACGGGGGGGGGGGGGGCTGCCGCAAATTGAGATGTGGGGAGGGAAGGAAGGGTTGCCCTGTAAACCTCTGGGCCCCGTACAAAAAAAAAAATATTTCTAAAAAAAAAAATAGAAAAAAAATGTATAAATTTTTTTTTAACCGCTTGCGGCAGGTCGGCTTGGCTGCGCAAAATCACGTATTAGAACGTGATTTTGGTTTGCGGCCACTAGGTGCGCGCGTGGCCCCTGCTCGCTCCTGGTGCCGATGTGAGTGCCCGGCGGGCACCCGCAATCGCTCGTGACAGAGCGAGAACCGGGAGCTGTGTAAATACAATGCATACAATGCATGAACAGCAAACTGTCATTTCCTCTTGTTTTTACAGTAATCAATACATTTTTAGAACAATGATCGCTATAAAAATGCCAATGATCCCAAAAATGTGTCAAAAGTGTCCGATGTGTCCGCATTAGGTCGCAGTACCGATAAAACTCACAGATCTCCGCCATTACTAGTAAAAAAAAGTTATTAATAAAAGTGCCATAAAACTATATCCTATTTTGTAGACGTTATAACTTTTGCGCAAAGCAATCAATAAACGCTTATTGCGATTTTTTTTTAACTAAAAATATGTAGAAGAATATGTATCGGCCTTAAATGAGGAAAAAAATAGTTGTTTTATATATTTTTGGGGGATATTTATTATAGCAAATAGTAAAAAATATTTAAAAAAATCAAATTGTCGCTCTATTTTTGTTTATAGCGCAAAAAATAAAAACCGTATAGGTGATCAAATACCATCAAAAGAAAGCTCTTTTTGTGGGAAAAAAAGGACATCAATTTTGTTTGGGAGCCACGTCGCATGATTGCGCAATTGTCAGTTAAAGCGGCGCAGTGCCGAATCGCAAAAAGTGGCCCGGTCATTGACCAGCAAAATGGTCCGTGGCTGAAGTGGTTAAAAAGGGGGGTTGCCATCCGAGGCTCTGGGGACCTCTGGGCCCTTTAATAAAAAAAATTAAAAAATATATAAAAAAAAAATGAAACTTTTTTTTATACATTTAAAAAAAAGGGGGGTTGCCATCCGTGGCCTCTGGGCCCTTAAATTTAAAAAAGAATATATAAAAAAAAATTAAACATTGTTTTTTTTATAAAAAAAAGGGGGGTTGCCATCCGGGGACCTCCGGGCCCCTTACAAAAAAAAGAGGGTTGCCATCCGGGCCCCCTTACAGGTGTACTGCCTGTATCCCCCTGATGGCAGCAAAGCATGGGGGAAAGATTTAACACTACAGGTAATGTGAAGCAACTTTTGTTAATGCTCACATTTGTCCTGCAAGTGTCAGGCATCGCATTCTGCATCTTTCTTCTCAAGACCCTAGTTTTTTTTTTCCAAATGTTGTCTATGCATTTACAGTGGTCAAGAGTGAAAACTGCAGATATAATTTTCTTTGTTATTCAAGCATTGTTAAAAAGCAACCCACAGAAACCTAAACTATATTAACTGCGGCTAGTTTAAAAAACTGCTATCACTTGAGATGGGTAAGGGTCAGTTCTTAGTGGAGTGAGATTGACACATTAAAAGAGCAATTGGGCTTTTAAAAAAAAAAAAAAAAAATCATACTTGCGGAGGTGGATTCTGCATATGTCTCCCGCAGGCTCTAAAACAAACTGAATGATCAAAAACTGCTAAGCACACGGTTCTCAGAGCTGATGACTGTCTGTCACCGCTCTCTACTCTGCCCCCCGCACTCACTGAAGCGCTGGGCTGTGAAGGGGGGCTGGAACGCCCGGCTCAAGCTCTCAGTGGCTCGCTGAGAGGCTAAGCCGGGTGCCAGTCCAGGCATGTGGGTGGATCCTGATTTTATTGTGGCAATCTTGCCCGAACCTGGACCAGCAGGCTTCAGTCCACTGTCTGCTGAAAACGAGTCACAGGAGTGCAGAACAAACTGATCCCCCTCCCCCATCTCAGCAGTTTGCAGCTGAGGGGAGGTCAGAACTCCTCCAACAGATCCTGCGCATCTCAGTTCAGTTGCAGGACCCCCTTATCTCTGCCTCCTTGGTCTCAACACTCACCAGACTCCAGCAGCTGACTTCAACCCTCCTCTGGTCCTCCTCCAGACCCTGCACTTTCTGCTTTACAGCTCCCCCAGCTTTTTCCTGGCAGCAGCACAGGGGGTGTGCGCTGTGATGTAAGGAAGGCTGTGGAACACTTACATGTTGATGGTGGGGGGTCTGGACATTGGATGTATGGGGGGGGGGGGAGTGCTCTGGACATCCACTTATAATTATTATGAGAAGAATACAATTCTACGCCAGTTGAAATGGAGGGTCGCGCATGGCTGGTATCATCTACATGAAACTTTATGGGAGACTGCTCAGACAGAACACCATGGCAGAACTATGTTCTGTCTGAGCAGTCTCCAATAAAGTTTCTTGTGGATGATATCAGTTGTGTGCAGCCTCCTTATCAGACTTGCATCTTCTGCTACAGGAATGCCCAGTGCCAGTCTGCATTTATCCTTCACAGCCTAACAAAGCTCATTTGGCTGTACGTCTCCTGTGTGCATCACAGGAGTGCAGTTTGTTTTGCACTCCTGTAAACCTGTTTTCAGCAGACAGCAGATTGCAGCCCGCTGTCAGCTAACATCACAGAACTGGTCCAGGCTCAGGAAGGATTGGGATCCCTCATATCCCCCAGAACCCTAGACCAATATCCAGGATCACGCCCCCTTCACATCCCAGCACGGAGGGGGGGGGGGGCAGGGCAGAAAGTGGCGATTGTCAGTCATCAGCTCTCTGCTCATGAAAGCTCTGAGATCTGAGCGATCGTCAGTGTTTGGCTCTGTTGTGCTTTCTTAAGGTTCTTTTTAACCCGCACAGTAAATTATTTAGAATTCTTTGATAACGAAGAGATTTTTAAATACAAGTCAATCTATATGACATAGTCTATAATATGAAACGTATTCACGGAGACGTATAATCATACGAAATAGCTAATTTATTGGTAGACAAAAATATGGATATTTACATGAAATTAGAATACCAGATGCGTTGCATGAACGACTTGCAAATCAATAAAATACCCCCAAAATGGGCATGCAATACCTTTGATCTGTGTGTCATGGTAAGTTCTCAAAATAACTTTATACAAAAGACAATGAAACAAAAGCGTCTATTTCATATATCAACCGTTACTATACTGCAGGAAAGTAAATGGTTAACAATGTGAAATATATTGGACGTTTGTTTTGTTAGTAAAATTGGAACTATGTAAAAATATAAAAAGATAATAAAACTTGTATTTTTTAGGGAAAATCTACCAGTTATTGGTTATGAGAACAGACCATGATTACAAGATATTCAATACTTCGATATTTCTAGGGAACAACAATATATTTCTGATAAAATCAAAAATGGCATAATTACCGATTCCAAAATGGCTATTTGCAAATGACCAAAGTTAAAATGCAGTGGCTTTCTATGGTCCTTCATGGGATAACAATATGTATGCATGCATCGTCCTAGCGTGCCCCTCCCCATCGGAGACAGTCCTGAGTCATCCCTGCATCTCTCTTCTCCTGGGGTCCTCCTATGGATGGGGTCTTCTTCCTTTTTCAGTTCATTGAGCCATTTCCATTGATCTTCCTCTTATGGGCTCGCCCTCTTTATATCGATCAGAACAATAGGACTATAAAGATTATGTTAAGTTCTGGCCATCTGACAACTGTCCTTAACTCATAGGCCCCTGGTCTATATGGGAGTTCCTGTCAAGATGTGTCTGGTTCCTATTGGCTGACAGCTTAATCATTGACTTGTTTTCTGAGCTTTGAGAACCTCAGGAAATATCACTTTCAACCACTAGTTGTCTCACCTTTATTGTGAGATTATCTATACGATAATATTTATATTATTGGGGAAGGCTACCTACATATATGGGGAAGGCTACCTACATGCATAAGTTTATATCTCTTAATCAATGCAAAATAATTATCAATGTGGATACATGAATCATTTTGATATGTGTTTGGAGGATACGTGTTACAGGTTACATTTTTATAATCTCCATTTGATATCTTTCATAATGTTGATTAGCTTCTTTAAAACACTTCTATTTATAAAAACAAATTTCTAAATCACCATATGCAGAGATCATCATTTTCCTCTGTCCTAAGACGTCATTGATAATCTAAACATTATTTTCATTTATTTGATGTTAATATATATTCTTTAATATCATGTGTATTTTAAAATATCTCTGACTTGTGTCCATATCAGGGATAGATGCGTACATTCGTCCTTGGTGTGAAATGAACTGGGTTCTTCTGCTATTGTCTAAGGCTGGGTTCACACCTATGCGAATTGAGTGCGGCTTAAACCGCATTTAATACGCAGAACATTTCTAAATACATTGTTTTCAATGAGGCTGGTTCACATATGTGCGATGCATTCGCACTGCGCATTGCAGAAAAAACGTGTGCAGATTTTATGCCTTGCGGTGCGGCTCAGGTGCAAATTCAGTCCCATTATCTTCTATGGGTATGCAGCTGATTCGCAGATGTGTTCAGTTCCATAGTTGCCAACAGTCCCGTTTTTGCCGGGACAGTCCCGGATGTGGGACCCTCGTCCCGGATAGATTTTGTCCCGCTCATTTTCCCGGAATTTTGCTTTTGTCCCGCCAGGAAAATCTGTGTTTTGGGGAAAACGGCAGGCGGGCTACAAAAACATGGCCGCCACTGCAGACACAAGGATTATTCCCCTTATGTTCAGTGGCAAGGGGAGGAGCAGCCAATCAGAGAGTCAGGGGGAGGAGAACACTTCCCTGAGCGGCTGAAGCGTACTAAGTGGGGGGGGGGCGGTAAGGCCCGGGTGCCACACACTGGGGGGGTGTCAGGCCGGCGCTCCCCCCCCATGACCAAAGTGGAGAAAACCCGGGTTTAAGCAGCACAGCGGCACTGGCAGGTAAGAATAAGAACACGATCGTCGGCAGTACAACGCCTCTCTTGGATGCGCTGCCGCTCTGTCCTCTTTTCTCTGTCTCGGCTGTCTCACGCAGCCGAGCAGTGTCAGAGTGAAGCCGCCGTCTCCCCCTCCTCCTCTATGTAGACTGCTACACGTGCCAATGTCCCGCGCTGACCATCTGAGCTGAAGTGACAGGCAGGAGGTCTGAAGGGGGGGTCTGTAGTGTATTGTAAGGGGGTGTCTGCACTGTGAGGGGGGACTGTCTGCACTGTAAGGGGGGTGTCTTTACTGTGGGGGGGCTTCACTGTAAGGGAGGTGTCTTCACTGTGGGGGGACTGCACTGTAAGGGGGGTGTCTTCACTGTGGGGGGGTTTGCACTGTAAGGGGGGTGTCTTCACTGTGGGGGGGGACTGCACTGTAAGGGTGGTGTCTTCACTGTGGGGGGGGCTGCACTGTAAGGGGGGTGTCTTCACTGTTGGGACTGCACTGTAGGGGGTGTCTGCACTGTAGGGGGGTGTCTGCACTGTACAGGGGTCTAACATGTAGGGGGTCCAGAACTGTTAGGGGGGATGTCTGTGTAACATACAAGCGTCCAGAGCTGTGGGGGTCTGTGTAATGTAAAGGGGTGCAGGGTGCTGTGTAATGTAAAGGATCCAGAGGTGCAGGGGTGCTGTGTAATGTAAAGGGGTCTAGAGGTGCAGGGGCTGTGTAATGTAAAGGATCCAGAGGTGCAGGGTGCTGTGTAATGTAAAGGGGTCTAGAGGTGCAGGGTGCTGTGTAATGTAAAGGGGTCTAGAGGTGCAGGGTGCTGTGTAATGTAAAGGGGTCTAGAGGTGCTGTGTAATGTAAAGGATCCAGAGGTGCAGGGTGCTGTGTAATGTAAAGGGGTGCTGTGTAATGTAAAGGGGTCTAGAGGTGCAGGGGCTGTGTAATGTAAAGGATCCAGAGGTGCAGGGTGCTGTGTAATGTAAAGGGGTCTAGAGGTGCAGGGTGCTGTGTAATGTAAAGGGGTCTAGAGGTGCAGGGTGCTTTGTAATGTAAAGGGGTCTAGAGGTGCAGGGTGCTGTGTAATGTACACAATAGTGACAAAGAGATATTTAAGGATGCAGCGGTATGCAGGGGGCACAGTGGGGGGGGGGGGGTGCCAGATGTAGGATTCGCCCCGGGTGCCAAATGCACTAGGTACGCCCCTGCGGAGCGGTGAGAGAACTCGGAGCATGTGTTCTTTGAAAAGGAGTCAGTGCGGTTCCCTGGGAGGGGAAGGCTCTGTCCCTGCCGCCGGGGATTATAGTGTGTGGGGCAGCCTGCTGTTTGGGGATATCCATATACAGTGCAGAAAATAAGTATTTGAACACCCTGCTATTTTGCAAGTTCTCCCACTTGGAAATCATGGAGGGGTCTGAAATTGTTATCGTAGGTGCATGTCCACTGTGAGAGACATAATCAAAAAAAAAATTCCAGAAATCACAATGTATGATTTTTTTAACTATTTATTTGTATGAAAGAGCTGCAAAGAAGTATTTGAACACAATCAATCAATGTTAATATTTGGTACAGTAGCCTTTGTTTGCAATTACAGAGGTCAAACGTTTCTTGTAGTTTTTCACCAGGTTTGCACACACTGGAGGAGGGATTTTGGCCCACTCCTCCACACAGATCTTCTCTAGATCAGTCAGGTTTCTGGGCTGTCGCTGAGAAACACAGAGTTTGAGCTCCCTCCAAAGATTCTCTATTGGGTTTAGGTCTGGAGACTGGCTAGGCCACGCCAGAACCTTGATATGCTTCTTACAGAGCCACTCCTTGGTTATCCTGGCTGTGTGCTTCGGGTCATTGTCATGTTGGAAGACCCAGCCTCGACCCATCTTCAAAGCTCTAACTGAGGGAAGGAGGTTGTTGCCCAAAATCTCGCAATACATGGCCCCGGTCATCCTCTCCTTAATACAGTGCAGTCGCCCTGTCCCATGTGCAAAAAAAAAAAAAAAACCCAAAGCATGATGCTACCACCCCCATGCTTCACAGTAGGGATGGTGTTCTTGGGATGGTACTCCTCATTCTTCTTCCTCCAAACACGGTTAGTGGAATTATGACCAAAAAGTTCTATTTTGGTCTCATCTGACCACATGACTTTCTCCCATGACTCCTCTGGATCATCCAAATGGTCATTGGCAAACTTAAGACGGGCCTTGACATGTGCTGGTTTAAGCAGGGGAACCTTCCGTGCCATGCATGATTTCAAACCATGACGTCTTAGTGTATTACCAACAGTAACCTTGAAAACGGTGGTCCCAGCTCTTTTCAGGTCATTGACCAGCTCCTCCCGTGTAGTCCTGGGCTGATTTCTCACCTTTCTTAGGATCATTGAGACCCCACGAGGTGAGATTTTGCATGGAGCCCCAGTCCGAGGGAGATTGACAGTCATGTTTAGCTTCTTCCATTTTCTAATGATTGCTCCAACAGTGGACCTTTTTTCACCAAGCTGCTTGGCAATTTCCCCGTAGCCCTTTCCAGCCTTGTGGAGGTGTACAATTTTGTCTCTAGTGTCTTTGGACAGCTCTTTGGTCTTGGCCATGTTAGTAGTTGGATTCTTACTGATTGTATGGGGTGGACAGGTGTCTTTATGCAGCTAATGACCTCAAACAGGTGCATCTAATTTAGGATAATAAATGGAGTGGAGGTGGACATTTTAAAGGCAGACTAACAGGTCTTTGAGGGTCAGAATTCTAGCTGATAGACAGGTGTTCAAATACTTCTTTGCAGCTGTATCATACAAATAAATAGTTAAAAAATCATAAATTGTGATTTCTGGAATTTTTTTTTTGGATTATGTCTCTCACAGTGGACATGCACCTACGATGACAATTTCAGACCCCTCCATGATTTCCAAGTGGGAGAACTTGCAAAATAGCAGGGTGTTCAAATACTTATTTTCTGCACTGTATATATATATTATGGCGGTGTGTAGGAGAGTGGCTGGTACAGTAGTGTGTGAGCTCCACAACATCTTGGACTCCTTCTCTCCATAGTGAGTGCTTACTGTCCATTGTGTCAGTGGGTGGTGAGAAGACTCCACCACAGAGTAGGGTGACCACATCTCCAGACTGCCATTCAGGGACACCCCCCCCCCCCAAAAAAAGGTGATTTTTGGGGGGGAAAATACGACTTTTGGGGCAGTTGTTGCACTAAGCACGTCGTGGGGAACAGTGGACAGGTCTTAAACTGCGCTAAATTTTGGCTTAAAGGGGGTGTTATTAAAGAGAGTTTGGGATGACTTATATAGTGCAAAATGTTAAATAGGGAATGCAGAGTGTATGGCGGGGGGTAATATGTACACAGTGTGACAGTGGGATGGATAAAGGGACAGTGAGGTGGACGGAGGGACAGTGAGGTGGACGGAGGGACAGTGAGGTGGACGGAGGGACAGTGGGGTGGATGGAGGGACAGTGGGGTGGATGGAGGGACAGAGGGACAGTGGGGTGGACAGAGGGACAGTGGGGTGGACAGTGGGGTGGACAGAGGGACAGAAGGACAGTGGGGTGGACAGAGGGATAGAAGGACAGTGGGGTGGATGTAGGGACAGAGGGACAGTGGGGTGGACAGAGGGGTGGATGTAGGGATAGAAGGACAGTGAGGTGGACAGAGGGACAGTGGGGTGGATGTAGGGATAGAAGGACAGTGGGGTGGACAGAGGGACAGTGGGGTGGACGGAGGGACAGTGGGATGGATGGAGGGACAGTGGGGTGGATGGAGGGACAGTGGGGTGGATGGAGGGACAGTGGGGTGAATAGAGGGACATTGGGGTGGATGGAGGGACATTGGGGTGGATGGAGGGACAGTGGGGTGGATGGAGGGACAGTGGGGCGGATGGAGGGACAGTGGGGTGGATGGAGGGAGAGTGGGGTGAATAGAGGGACATTGGGGTGGGTGGAGGGACATTGGGGTGGGTGGAGGGACATTGGGGTGGGTGGAGGGACATTGGGGTGGATGGAGGGACAGTGGGGTGGATGGAGGGACAGTGGGGTGGACGGAGGGACAGTGGGGTGGATGGAGGGACAGTGGTGCTCAGTGATAGGATGTACACATACCTCTCTCCTGCTGTCACATTCTGCTGTGGGTTGTACTATAGCAGGGGTGGCAGTGGAGGGCAGTATAATAGCAGGGGTGGCAGTGGAGGGCAGTATAATAGGAGGAGTGGCAGTGCAGTGGAGTATGTTGGGAGGGGGTAGTAGTGGAGGGCAGTATAATAGGAGAGGTGGCAGTGCAGTGGAGTATGATGGGAGGGGGGGCAGTATGATGGGAGGGGGTAGTAGTGGAGGGCAGTATAATAGGAGGGGTGGCAGTGCAGTGGAGTATGATGGGAGGGAGGGGGGGGGCAGTATGATGGGAGGGGGTAGTAGTGGAGGGCAGTATAATAGGAGGGGTGGCAGTGCAGTGGAGTATGTTGGGAGGGGGTAGTAGTGGAGGGCAGTATAATAGGAGGGGTGGCAGTGCAGTGGAGTATGATGGGGGGGGGGCAGTATGATGGGAGCGGGTAGTAGTGGAGGGCAGTATAATAGGAGGGGTGGCAGTGCAGTGGAGTATGATGGGGGGGGGGGCAGTATGATGGGAGGGGGTAGTAGTGGAGGGCAGTATAATAGGAGAGGTGGCAGTGCAGTGGAGTATCATGGGAGGGGGGGCAGTATGATGGGAGGGGGTAGTAGTGGAGGGCAGTATAATAGGAGGGGTGGCAGTGCAGTGGAGTATGATGGGAGGGAGGGGGGGGCAGTATGATGGGAGGGGGTAGTAGTGGAGGGCAGTATAATAGGAGGGGTGGCAGTGCAGTGGAGTATGTTGGGAGGGGGTAGTAGTGGAGGGCAGTATAATAGGAGGGGTGGCAGTGCAGTGGAGTATGATGGGGGGGGCAGTATGATGGGAGGGGGTAGTAGTGGAGGGCAGTATAATAGGAGGGGTGGCAGTGCAGTGGAGTATGATGGGGGGGCAGTATGATGGGAGGGGGTAGTAGTGGAGGGCAGTATAATAGGAGGGGTGGCAGTGCAGTGGAGTATGTTGGGAGGGGGTAGTAGTGGAGGGCAGTATAATAGGAGGGGTGGCAGTGCAGTGGAGTATGATGGGGGGGGCAGTATGATGGGAGCGGGTAGTAGTGGAGGGCAGTATAATAGGAGGGGTGGCAGTGCAGTGGAGTATGATGGGGGGGGCAGTATGATGGGAGGGGGTAGTAGTGGAGGGCAGTATAATAGGAGAGGTGGCAGTGCAGTGGAGTATGATGGGAGGAGGGGCAGTATGATGGGAGGGGGTAGTAGTGGAGGGCAGTATAATAGGAGGGGTGGCAGTGCAGTGGAGTATGATGGGGGGGGCAGTATGATGGGAGGGGGTAGTAGTGGAGGGCAGTATAATAGGAGGGGTGGCAGTGCAGTGGAGTATGATGGGGGGGGGCAGTATGATGGGAGGGGGTAGTAGTGGAGGGCAGTATAATAGGAGGGGTGGCAGTGCAGTGGAGTATGTTGGGAGGGGGTAGTAGTGGAGGGCAGTATAATAGGAGAGGTGGCAGTGCAGTGGAGTATGATGGGAGGGGGGGCAGTATGATGGGAGGGGGTAGTAGTGGAGGGCAGTATAATAGGAGGGGTGGCAGTGCAGTGGAGTATGATGGGGGGGGGGGCAGTATGATGGGAGGGGGTAGTAGTGGAGGGCAGTATAATAGGAGGGGTGGCAGTGCAGTGGAGTATGTTGGGAGGGGGTAGTAGTGGAGGGCAGTATAATAGGAGAGGTGGCAGTGCAGTGGAGTATGATGGGAGGGGGGGCAGTATGATGGGAGGGGGTAGTAGTGGAGGGCAGTATTAATGTACAGCATGACTGGAGGGGTGCAGTGTATGGGATGGAGCAGAGTGACCATGAGTCTCAGTCAGGGCAGTGCAGGGAACATTTAACTTACCTTTCTTCCAGCGCAGGAACAGCCACCAGGGAAGAGGCGGAGTCGGGGGCGGGGCTTAGGCGGAATTCTCCACCGGCTCGCTCGGAATGCTGGGGCTCCACTCTCCTCTTCGTGGTGACGTCACTGGTTGTTAGACGCCAGTCGGGCTATGCCTAGCAACCAGTTGTTTTGGCAGTGAGCCAGGCAGCGTCTGGGGGAAATCAAGCGATCTCTCGCTGGACAGAACTAGCCCAGCGGCAGTGAGGGACAGCAGCAATTTTTAGGGGGCATCAGATCGGCCAAGGAGGCAATTCTGGGACAATGTATTGTCCCGGAACGAAGGTGCCCGGGATCAGGGACAAAGCCATCAATTACGGGACAATCCCGGGCAGTCCGGGACACGTGGTCACCCTACCACAGAGAGGAGGGGCTAAGCCAACAGCAGAGCCTTAGGAGATTTGGTGAGTGCTGCACTTTACACAGCATTATGTGTGAGCCTCTGTGATTTATTATTGTGTTAGTAAACAAGGTGGTGTGTAGGGGTTCTAGTCCAATGTATCGTGTCTGATAATAGAATAAGTAGGCGAAGATTATGCGGAGTGGGTGGAGCTTCGGGGAAGTGAGTTTGGTAATTAATAGCTGTGCTGCAAAGTGTCCCTGGAATTTTTTTTCAAATGTTGGCAACTATGCAGTTCTTCTCAGGAATTTCTCTCATTCAGCTCAATACATTTCTCCCCCACTCTCCTCTCACCCGGAACTTCTCCCAGGTCTCCAAATTCGCAGCAAAAACTGAGCTAATCTGCTGAACACTTCCCTTATCTATCTGCAGAGATAAAAGAGCTGAAATACTCACCACACAAGTGTAAACCCAGCCTAAATGACAGCTGAGACAATACTGCTTGTTTACATTAGGGCAATCTTATTCTCTGATACAATGGGAGTTATTTACTTCCATGTGATATTCTCTATTGCAGGATTTCTCCTCACTTGAAACCAAAATGTCTTGTTTGGTGAGCAAACCCTTATCAATGTTCCACGCTTTCCCCCAAGTTTGTTAATGTTATAGATAGCTGATGTATTGGGCACATGAGCTATGGTTTATTTTCTTCGTTTCTGAAAGGCTCTCAAAAGATTTATAGTTCATCTAAGCGAATCTCACATTTCGTTTTCGGTAAATATTAAATATATTATTTATCTGCGCCAGAACCATAACAGCTCGGTTCTCAGTGTTTGAGCCGGCGGGGTCAGATGCAGCATCGCACTGATGCTGCATCCACCTAGGTAAGTATGGTTGTCTTAAAAAAAAATACTTCTCTTATATTAGGTTATTACTAAAACCAGTAAAAATGTAATGCATATGAAATTATTTAATACAATTAAGAGTAGATACATTTATATAGTCTTATAGATGCAACCGGCCCTTTGAGGGCAAACATAATGCTGACTAGGGATGAGCCCAGCATTCGTTGAAATTAGAACGTTATGGGCCGTTCGTGCCAAATTCGAGTGGCGCGTCACGGCTCATAATTCACTGCGGCATTGCGCGCTGATGATTGGCCAAGCATGCACTATGACCCGCATGCTTGGCCAATCACAGTGCGCAAAAAACAGAGAGCCATAATTGGCCAAAGCCAGGGTGGCTTTGGCCAATTATGGCTCGGGGGGTTTAGTACACGCCCCACACTATAAAAGGCCTCTTGCAGGGCGGCCTTGTGTAGTGTGTTGCGGCAGTTAACAGAGAACAGAGAGAGACAGAGAGTGTAATTTTTTGCAGGTAGATAGAGCAGGCAGGCAGGCAGGCTAGTCAGTTAATGTTACAGTGTGTAGAGCAGGGGTGCCCAACCTTTTGAAGAGCGAGGGCCACTTAAACGACTTGGTAACTGGTCAGGGGCCACAATGAGCGGAGCGGGTGGATGGCAGCCCACTCTACTCTATAGAGCACACTCCACTCTTTTTTTTTTTTTCGGATGAGATTGGAGGTAGGCGTTTGTAAATGGACACAAGTCCATTTACATCTGCCACTCCTTAGAGGTGAATGGAGGGTCCAATTGGTTCGGACTGACTGTGTGAAAGGGGCCCAAGGCTGCTTTCACTCTGATGCGCTGCAGCTTACCCGCAACACGAGTGCAGCACAGTTCACCTGCAGGTTAGCTGCACTTTGTCATAGACTTCTATTATATTCTGCAGGTGTGGTGCACTTTCAGAAAGCTCACCAAACTCGCAGGTAATAGAAGTCTATGGGTCAGTGCAGGTAACCCGCAGGTGCACTGCTCTGCACAAATGCCGATCAATTTGAAAGCAGCCCAGTAACCACTGCAGAACAGATATACCCATATATACACTGTGATTTTAGTAATAAACGTACCTTTAAAAACAGTATTTTATTCAATTTTATTCCATTCCAGAGAAGGAGGTCACGGGCCACATCAGAGGGCTCTGCGGGCCACATGTGGCGCCCCAGGCCACTGGTTGGGCACCCCTGGTGTAGAGGATATATATATATCCCAGGTGTTGTACATATATTTATATACTGTATAGCTTAGCTAGATCAGTTCTTCATAATTTACTGGCAGGCAGGTGATTGTGCTATCACAGGTATAGACACCCAGCAGGTACAATATTTAAAGGAATTTTTCATTTTTTTTAATTTAAGCATCATTAAAATCACTGCTCAGAAGCAGTGATTTTAATGATGCTTAAATTTAAAAAGAAAAAAGAAAAATTCCTTGAAATATTGTACCTGCTGGATGTCTATAGTTTGCCTGTGAAAACGTCTTTGAGAACCCGGGAACGAGGGAACATGTATCAATGGAAAAAAAGTTTTAAAAACAGTATTTTTTTCAGGAGTCCTGCTCCTGAAAAAAAACAACCGTTTTTTAAACTTTTTTCCATTGATACATGTTCCCTTGGGCAAGACCCGGGTTCTCAAAGACGTTTTACGACAAGAACTTGCATATTAGGCTTTAAAATGACCACTTTTGAATTCAAACGTTTGAGTCCCATAGACGTCAATGGGGTTCTAAATGTTCGCGTGAACGTTCGGTGCGTTCGAAGGTTCTGGTGCGAACCGAATGGGGGATGTTCGGCTCATCCCTAATGCTGATGCAGCCTGATTATAAAATTGAGTTTGACACCCCTGCCCTAGATGGAGGGAAGAATGTCTGATTGAACAACTGCCTTAAGAAAAATAACTGCAGCTCATATTTTGAGCAAGCTGATGTCATTGGGAATAACTGCTCTGGGCATCAAGATCTGTTTGCCATGAAAAATCACTTTTTTTTTTGCTGTACTCCAAAAATCCTTCCAGTGCCAAGTAACAGAATCTAAATATTCTTAAATCACAATAAACCAGATAGATTATTGAGTATGCAATTGTTTTTGACCGAGTCATATTATCTGCTGGTCACGGATATAAACTGCAGTAACATGTAGATGATCAAAGTCACAGATAATAAGCAGAGTGGGGCATTTTTGGCATTTCTAGGATTCCAAACTCCTACCTGATTCTGCAAACAGAGAAGAAGTTGTGCTTGATATGCAGCAAGCAATGATGCATTAAAATTCTTCCATGCGCATCTGAAATAAACACCAATATATACAGTATCTACTTATACTCCCTCTGATGCTTTACATCTTGCAATATATACAAAGTGAACAGTAATGTAATTTCCTTATATATGAAATATGTGTGTTAAGTTATTTGTAAAGCTGACCATGCACACTACAAATTCATTGTACAGTACAATGTCTTTATCACATTTAAATATGTAATATGAAGCCATATTGAAAATAAATCAAAATAGTTTTTTTTTAAATAAATGTGTTCTGAGGGGAAAAAAAAGGAGACTGCCATTAATGAGCTCCTGGAAATACTAGTCTTTAATGACTTTGGTGATTTCTCCATCCTAGACCCAGAACAAGTATAAAGTGAGGGAAGCCAGTGCAAAGTTTTAATGCCTGCTGGGACAGTAGCTCAAGATATAATGAAGCCATTACATCAGCAGACAGCCAGGCAAGCGACATTTTAAAAAAAAAGTTAATTTTTTTAAACTGCTGGCTACCTTTAGAGCCGGTTCACACAGGGGTGACTTGGGATCTGACTTGAAGTTGCTCTAAGTCGCGCAACATGTCAAATTACATTGAAGTGAATGGGAGTCGTCTTAATGTACACTACTGAAGTCGCTCCGACTTCAGAAAAGGTTCCTGTACTACTTCAATCTGACTTCTAGGCGACTTGTACCCATTGATTTCAATAGAAGTCGCCTCCAAGTCGGATCCCCGTTCATAGTGAGGCAACTTTACAAGTCGCCCCTGTGTGAACCGGCTCTAAGGCAAACCCCTACCACAGAGCTGGTATTTGGTATGAATCATGAGGGGGAACTCCATGCCAAATTTTAAATAAAAAACCGGCATGGGTTTCCCTCCAAGAGCATACGGGCCCTTAGGTCTAGTATGGATTTCTAGAGGAACCCCCAACACCGGAAAAATGGTGTAGGGGTCCCCCCAAAATCCATACCAGACCCTTATATCTGAGCACGCAGCCCAGTCGGTCAGGAAGGGGGGTGGGGACAAACAAGCACCCCCCCCCCCGAACCATACCAGGCCGCATGCCCTCAACATGGGGGGTGGGTGCTTTCGGGCAGGGGGCACCCTGTGGGCCCCCCCCACCAGAAAGCACCTTGTCCCCATGTTGATGAGGACAAGGGCCTCTTCCTGACAACCCTGGCCAATGGTTGTTGGGGTCTGTGGGTGGGCAGCTTATTGTAATCTGGGAGCCCCTTTTATTAAAGGGGCCTCCAGATCCCGGCCCCCCACCCTATGTAAATGAGTATATGGTACATCGTATCCCTACCCATTCACCTGGGGGGGGGGGGGGGGGGAAGGTGTCAATAAAAAAAAAAAACACTAGACAGCTTTTTAAAGTAATTTATTAGGCAGCTCCAGGGGACTTCTTCCAACTTCGGGGGTCTCTTCCGACTTCTCCACTCTTCTCCCGCTCTCCGATGCTTTCTGCCTTCTGCCGGGCTCCTCCAATATCTTCTGCTAGCTCTTTTACTAGCGGGGCCCGGTCTTCTCTGTCGGCTTCTTCCCTCTTCTCTAGTTCCGATGTCCCGCTGTAATGCCGTGCAGCGATTTGGTCACCGGGTGATGTCACCAGGCAGCGGCTAGTAAAATAGCTGGAAGAAGATAGCGGAAAAGCCCGGCAGAAGGAACCGGAGAAGTCCCTTGAAGTCGAAAGAAGACCCCCAAAGTCGGAAGAAGGGCAAAGACCGGGCCACCGCTAGTAAAAGAGCTGGAAGAAGATAGTGGAGAAGCCTGGCAGAAAGAACCGGAGAGCTGGAGAAGAGAGTGAAGAAGTCAGAAGAAGACCCCCGAAGTCGGAAGAAGGGCGAAGACCGGGCCACCTCTAGTAAAAGAGCTGGTAGAAGATAGTGGAGGAGCCCTGCAGAAAGAATCAGAGAGCGGAGAAGTCGGAAGAAGAACCCCGCAGCTGCCTAATAAATTACTTTAAATACCTGTCTAGTGTTTTTTTTTTTTATAGGCACTTCTTTCCCCCAGGTTAATGGGTCGAGGTACAATGTACCCCATACTCATTCACATAGGGTGGGGGCCCTCCTTTAAAAGAGGCCCTTGTCCCCATCAACATGGAGACAAGGTGCTTTGGGGTGGGGGGCTGGAGTATGGATTTTGGGGGAACCCCCACGCCGTTTTTTCGGCATAGGGGGTTCCCCTAAAATCCATACCAGACTTAAGGGCATGGTATGCTCTTGGAAAGGGAACCCATGCTGTTTTTTTATTTAAAATTTGGCGTGGAGCTCCCTCTTCCAAGTCGCGCTGTGATTCACGATCAAGTCGTGTCCAAGTTGCGCACAAAATCATGTTGCCCCCTGTGTGAACTCGCTCTTAAAGTGATTGTAAAGCCCCATACACACGGTCAGACTTTTGGCCAACCAACTTCAAAATCTGCAACTTTTCAAATTTGTCTGATCGTGTGTACGCTCCATCAGACCAACTTTTTCAGGTTTCATCCAACAAAAAGTTGGGTCTGCGAACGGACCAACTTTTCGGCAACAAAAGTCTGATGGTGCTTTGTGTGACCGTGTGTACAGCAATCCAACCAACTTTTGTGCAAAGTGCAAATACGCATGCTCAGAACCAATGTTAAAATCAACCAACAATAGCAGAAGTTAACCAAAGGGTGGCGGTAAAGAGCAGAAAAACCACGTGACAATGGGAAAGTTTTAGAAAAGTTTGCAGAAAAGTCTGACTGTGTGTATGCTATGGGTGTGACCAGACAAATCAGGACAAAAATCCAAGGGAAATTTTGTTGGATGTCCTACCTTGTGTATGGGCCTTTAGGCTATGTTTTAATTTTTTTTTTTAAATAACAAACATGTCATACTTACCTTCAATGTGCTGTTTATTTTGCATAGATTGGCCCCGGGGCGATCCTCGACTTCTGGGGTCATTGGTAGCTCCTCCCCGCATCAATATGACCCTCTAGGACAGGAGTCTCCAAACTACGGCCCTCCAGGTGTTCAGGAACTACAATTCCCATCATGCCTAGTCATGTCTGTGAATGTCAGAGTTTTACAATGCCTCATGGGAAGTGTAGTTCCGCAACAGCTGGAGAGCCGTAGTTTGAGGATCCCTGCTCTAGGAGAAGCGCTCTCCGGGGGGGGGGGGGTACCTTGCGGGTGCGCTCCCGAATCCAGCAGTCGGCATCCATAGAAGCTAAATATAGGACTCGACCCCGTCCTCCATCATTGGATTTGATTGACAGCAGCGGGAGCCAATGGCTGGCTGCTATTAATCTATCCAATCAAGAGCCAAGACAACGGGAAGAGGGGGGAAAGGCACTACTCCAGTGGGGGAATACATGTCAGTATTCTGCAGTGTCCCTCTTCTGGGATTCCATGCATGCTACCCAGCATGCGCCTGCCGATCTCACGCATGTGTTGCAAGAGAGTCCCACAGCTTGTAGGCCAGGTTTCCATAGCAATGCTAAGAGCCGGCGATGCTCATCGGGATGACTCCTGGCATTGATGACACCCATCTCTCAGGAGTCAATGCAAAGCCAGAAATGATGTATATCGCCGCAGCTACAGGTGGAATGGAAAAGATATAATAAATAAGGTAAATGAACCTCAAACAAAAAAGACTATTGACAATTTGTTTTTAGGATGCACATAAGTGGTGCATGGAGGACAGTGAAAAATGTGGGTGGAACACCACTTTAATGCTGGGAATGCATTAAGGTACAAAATGTCCAGTCTTTACAACCACTTTAAGGGGGAGCAGTTGGGGCTATGCGTTTTTACCATCCCTCAATCACAAATGTAAATTAGGCCTTAATAAAAGAAATATGTTTCACCAAAATAAGAATACATTTTCCCGATTTCTATATTTCTTTTAGATTAGGGTCACAACTACGCAGATTGCGGTTGATGTGTTTTCCCAGTGCACTTTTGACATGTTTTGCATTTTTGTCTGTTGTCATGTGTCATGCAGGAAAAAATATAGCGGAAGCAGATTAAAAACACAAGCACTGCATTTTCCAGGTGTTTTTGCTGCATTTCCATTTAAGTCTATGGAATCAAAAACGCAGGTAAAAAAGTTCCTGACTCTTTTCAAAAAATGCACAGGTTGAAAACGCACATGTGATGTGAACGTGACACATAGGAAATCATGTTAAATGAACTGTAGTGTGTTTCTGTAAAACTGAAAATGCACTGCAAACTAGAATATAATTGGTCTTGTACTTACTACAAGGTTGCAAGTGAAAGTATACCTCCCCTAGGCTAAAGGTTCGCACATATAAAAAAAAGTCTGCGAGAAGTGAAAATGTTCAGAGCTGCTAGGGGGAATAACCACAAACCAGCTGACAGTACTTCCACCCTACAGAGAGCAGCAACAAGTGTGTGTAATCTGCATTGGAATAAGCTCCAGTGAGCTGAGGCCAACAGACACTTTGCAAATGTGTTTTGTAAAGCACATGGCTTCATGCATTAATGCAGCCTATTCATTTTGAACAGGCTGGAAGTACACCTCAATACATGAAAAACTAGACCTGCACCATTTTTGCTGCAGTGCACCACATCAGGTTCCATTAATGCTTGTGTAGGCAGTCCTATTGATGTCTCTTCGGACACTGCTACTGTGTCCCAATATGAGGGTATGTGACAGAAGTTATAACAACCCCTTACCACCTTATAATGCATTGCACATGGTTGCACTCCAGCCCCATTAACTCAAGGGGCAAGTCTGACAGATGGTACCATCTGTCAAACTCTGCACCCGAAGTTACAAATGCCATAGCCGTAAAGCTGCCTTAGCCACCTGTTTTTGATGGACAGGCTGCCAGAAGCCAACGCTAAAACAGAAGAACTGGAGAACAGGTCACGCCAATACAACGTCCGCATCAGGGGGCTCCCTGAAACCTGCACGGATCTAGAGGGAGACATACATGTGCTCATGAAAAACCTGTATCCGGATATTTCCCCCCCATCAGAGGGAAATCAATAGGATCCATTGTGCTCCAACAGCCCCTAGGGCAGACGGCCTGCTGTGAGATTTGATGCTGACAGCCAGAAATAAGCAGGATTTACACCTCTATGACGCACCTATACAATTATTCAATGATATTGCGCCATCGACTTTTCAGAAACGGAAGCCACTACTGCTTCAACTACTCAATCGACGCATCAAATATAGAAGGTCAATCCTTTTTTAACTGTCTTTCACTTATAAAGGCAAACCCTACTCCTTCGCCACTTTCCAAGATGGAGAAAATCTGCTGCTGAGTTGGGCATCATTTCTAGGGAACCAAAAACATCTTCCCCTCAGTGTCAGATGATGCCTTCTGTTGATCGTAGTGGTATGACTGCTACCACTCTGGACTTCGCCACGTCCTTCAGTTAATTGTTGGTGAGTTTACTGTTCTGGCTTACTATAGATCAGGGGTCTCCAAACAAAGGGCCAGTTTTATGTCCTTAAGACTTTAGGAGGGCCGAATTGTGGCCAGCGGAGATGGCAAATGTCTCGGGCCCAGCATCAGTGACAATAAATATGGCCTCAAGGTTGGTCTCAGTAGGAAGTAATAGTGCCCCTATTAGGAGGAGGAATAGTATCCCATCATTGGTATTAGTGGAAGAAATAGTGCCCCCTTGTTGGTGTCAGTGGGAGGAATAGTGCCCCAAGGGCCGGATACAGGCCAGTAAAGGGCTACATCTGGCCCTCGGGCCGCAGTTTAGAGACCCCTGCTATAGATTAACCTTGGTCACTACTCTACAGTTTTATTGGTTGATACAGGGTTCCCTTTTTTTGAAATTGGGCTTACCCTAGATCAGTAGTTCTCAACCTGGGGGGTCAAAAGATTATTTGCAAGGGGTCACCGAATCCTGGGCTGTTCCTGAAGCCCACACTACTCTTCCAGCCTTTTAGCGGCTGCCCAGCAGGGCTGTTCCTGGAACCCACTCAGCCTCTCTGCAGCCGCCCATTCAGTTCCTGGCATGGCTTGGGGGCAGAGACTAGAGGACAGCTGACTGGTAAGGAATGTGAAGTGGGAGGGGCTGAAGGAGACCCTATATCCCGATTTCGGCATAGGTGTCACTGCTACGAGACACCACCAATTTAGAGACAGAGTGAGTAACACTACCTGTGATTATAGTTGCCATTAAAAGTCTACTACAGTTCTCAGATCAGCAGATGACCTTGATCAGGAGCACCTAAGTTGGCTGATCAGGAACCCCCCACCAGCACTGTCACTCACCCCCCCCCCCCCCACCAAGGAGTAAGAGAAGGAATAAAAATATAGAATACATGGAAGGGAGAGGAAAAAAGGGAGAGAAACAATAAGGCCGGGTACACACGTACGAGAACCTCGTCGGGCTAAACCCATCGTTCCGCCCGACGAGGTTCTCGGCCGGCCGTCGAGCCATTAGTCCCGATGGCCCATCGAGGAAATAGAAAACCTGCTCTCTATTTTGGCTCGACGCCTCGCTCGACAGTTTGCTCGGCGAAAACGTACACACGATCGAGCTTCTCGGCAGAATATGGATCCCAGCGAGCTTCTCGCTGGATTCTGCCGAGAAGCTCGGTCGTGTGTACGGGGCCTAAGAAAAAGAACAAGAAAGACGGCTAGAGAGGGATGGGAGGGGGGACATAAGGAATTAGGATAGAGATAAAAAGGGAAAGAAAGGAGAAAATCCTAAAATGTACCATATGGGTTTTTAATACTGTATGAAAAAAAAGGGACTCAGGGAGCACTAAATGCCCGTGGGTTAGGGGTACAAATTACTTTCTTGCTTTCTTACTTGTCTTGCCTTGAGTGCCGACACCCCACACTACGATTTTTTTACTGTAGGGTTCCCCACAACTTGGGATATTTTATCATGGGGGCACGGCCCTAGAAGGGTTGAGGACCACTGCCCTAGGTGGACCTTGTCTAACACCCAGATATTACCGAACCATTGGCGATGACCCTGTTTAGAGTGTATTGTTTTTTTAGCCAATTCTCTCACCTATACCTGCTGTACTTCTGATTTTGATTATGCCCCTCCTATGACTTTTTCCTTCACCAAATGATGGAGGCAACTTCATGTTTTGAGCCCTGGCCTTTGACCCAAGGGAGGGCTCCGGCCCATTGCTACCTGTATAATTTAGTGACTAATACTTTACATAACTGTCATTTAACATATTTTGCTTTCACCTTCTTACCCTTTTTCTATGATTCCCTTCCTAGCCTCACAGTAAACCCCAACCCGGGCTCTTGTTCCGACAGGCCAACAAGAGAAGATTGTTGCGAAATCCGACACTTAGCTCCTGACCACATACTACAAAATATCCAGATGAGAGTGCTCTGCCCCACCAAGATGGCCAAGTCACAGAACTTAAATTTTTCTAAAACTTCGCCCCCCCCCCCCCCCCCCCCCCAGGTATCTTACCGCCAAAATACACACAATACTACATTTCATCAGGCAGCGAAAAGAAAAGAGGGATGGCTATATACTTTTCGAAAAGGACTCCCTTTACCCCCATCACTATCGTAAGGCATAAAATTGGTAGATAAACTATGGTGGATGGCCATATCCACGATCAGCTAGTATCCCTGATCTCCTACTATGCCCCTAATATGGGACAGGTGGAATCCGTTACCACCATGCTCAAGGTCTTAAAAATCCGGGCCCCCAGTCACAATTGTGACAAGAAATAGCGACCTGGTGCCCGGGGAAGCTTAGGCCTGCAAAAGGCCGCAGCCTTAATTATCGTGAGGTGGGGGCGCACAGAGACATCCTGTCATCCGAGCTGGCCGGTAATTGAGGCCGCAGCTTTGTGGCCTACTGCAGGCCTAAGCTTCCTTCTGTGATCTAGCGCCATTTTGTGGTGGCTGTTTGCATAACAAGTAAAACAGCAATTCTTATGTGTTTTCACTGCCATCTCCTTCCTTCTAATTAAAGCCCCAAAACATTATATATGAATTTTATTCTAACACCCTAGAGAATAAAATGGCAGTCGTTGCAATACTTTGTCACACCGTATTGGCAGCGGTCTTACAAGTGCACTTTTTTTGGTAAAAAAAATAAATACACCTTTCTTTAATAAAAAAAAAAAAAAACATTAAAGTTAGCCCAATTTTCTTTTATATTGTGAAAGATAATGTTACGCCGAGTAACTTGATACCCAACATGTCACGCTTCAAAATTGCGTCCGCTCGTGGAATGGCGTCAAAATTTTACCTTTTAAAAGAATTCTACAGGTTGCATGTTTTGAGTTACAGAGGAGGTCTAGGGCTGGAATTATTGCTCTCACTCTACCAATCGCGGCAATACTTCACGTGTGATACCCCCACACTTTCCCTTCTTTGCCCTCTCCTCTGCACTTTTTCTCCATGTTGTTTCACCCCCTTTTCAATCATTTTAATTACTGGGTTTCAATTTCGGCTATATTTGTTATGTCGTTTCTATCTCGGCGGACCATTGTCTACTTGGGCTATGGAGGGAGACAAAGCGCGACCGGAGGAACCAGACTCCCCAGATAGTAGGGTGGGGAGCTGGTTCTTCCCAGTGGGTGGAACATACCCCAAGGCCTAGGATTGGGATTATGCATTAGGTCATAGACACAGTGGCACTGTGTAAAGTCCACGATTCGTAGTTGAGAAAGGCATGTACACCACACTTACTTGAGCAAATGAGTTACAGTCAACATTAGGAGGTGTAATGGTCTATGTATGCTATAAGAGGAGGATTCCTCAAGTATTTTAAAATATTCAATGTATGTTTCTCCAAATACATTGTATACTGCTCAATGAAAAGCCAAGATCTCTGTATTTTCTTTATGTACCATAAAACTTTAATAAACACTATTGAAATATAAAAAAGGAGCTACCACTTTAAATTACCTGATGAGTAAAGTTTACAGGGGCTTTATAGTGTATGAAAATGTAAAAAATTATAGAGTGCTCACAGACCATCACAATGTAAGGTGTGTGTGTGTTCCTCTATAGTTAGGTTTATTGGTTTACCCTGTCAGAAACCCTACCTGAATGCAAATACCTTCTATAGAGTGATGAAGCCGATGCAGTCCCATTGCAATCAGCATTGTCATGGGGGAATCCTCTGTTCAAGTCTAGACTACAGAAGCCAACATTACAAGTTGTAAATGCACAAGTTGTATTGTGCAATTACAACTCTAATGTATACACATCCCCTTGTCTGTTCAGTGCATCCCACTGAATCTAAAGCTCCCCTTTTCTATCTGTACTAATGATTGACGAGAAGTGTACTTTGCGTCAATCATTGCCAAAACAAGGTTTACTCCTACTTTAATGTACTTTTTGCTTTTTCTTTGTCCCTGTGTACTGACTTGTATCAAATAAAATATGGTATTAATATTTTCTAATATTAATAAATTATTCCTGTGTTTAGAATTCTATTTGACTTTGGTGTGATCGGTTAATGAGGATTAGACCAACACCACCACTCCTTGTGCACCCTATAGCCCACATGTTAAAATTGGCATAGTAATTGACAAAGTTAAGGCCTTAAACATTCTGAACATTTTATTAAAACAGTCAAATCCTTCCAAGATTGTGTGCTTCGAAGTTGTATTTGACCTTCAATCCTTATAAATATATTGTGTGTGTGTAACTCTCAAGGCTTCTGGCTCATCTTCTTTAAGGTCTTGTTCAACTATAAAAAACAAACAAAAGTATTTATTTACAGTCAGATAAACTATTGAAAGTGCACACTATGCAATGCAAACCTATCATATTTGTCAGATTAGCCAAGGAAATAGCGCACATGTGCATGCCTCTTGCTCACAGGGCACTCTGAGCCTGTTGCAGCAGAAACTCTGGCGTATTTCCCCCATACCGAGAAGCCCTGTTGCTGCATACAGCCGCCTATAGATATGAATGGCTGTGCACAGCTGTAGTCGGACAGTATGCCTGCATTAAAAAAAATATATGCTTTTCTAATTTTGGAACACGCCTGTATGCTAAATGAGTGTTCACGTGTACCAATGTATACCTGCGTACAGCCATGCAGCTCCTGGGTGGAGAAAATATGCAGAATCTACATATCATTGGGCTCTGTGTGCAAGAGTACTACAGCTATGCTATACTTCTATCTATTTATATGTAAATATGGGATTGGCGAATATGGCCAATATGTAGGGAAATGTATTTGGATTAACTGCTCCCAATGTGTGCAGGGTACAACAAATTTGTTGGAGTGTGCAGCCATCTAAAGAACTGAAGAATGTTCACAAGAATGTCTAAGTTTTCTATTTTGCACCGAAGGAGCTAGAATGACATCAGGATTTCAAAGACATTTTCTTCCCTACATTCTGGTTTAATATTTACCTTTTTAATTATTCTGTAAAAAGATTTATAGAGATGCAAAGAAAGCTTACCTCCTCAAACTTGTGTATCTGCCTAATAAAGAAGTCTCCATAGCGTCTGGCCACTTTGGTGTCAGCAATGTGAATCATATCCTGGGGTGAAAAAAAAGTTAAACATTAATAGATTTCTAAAGTGTGATTTCTCCATTTCGTTTTTATCCAAGTCAGGATTTTATTTTACATCTCTTCTGTTACTGCCTGGTTTTGAGACCTAGACAAAATGATGTCATACATTCCAGGAATCTTCAGGAGGAAATGCAGGAAAAGCTTTCTCAGCTATGCACACCCTCCTGCTTGCATGCCTTAGCTAAGGACAGATGAATTGCAAGAAAAAAACGTTACACAAATCATCTGCCTATACTCATTGGCTTTGGCCAGAAGTGCTAGGGGGTGTTTTTCAAGGTGAAAATAAAGCATTGAGACATGGATGGGTGGGTTGGTTTTAAATACTGTATAACACTCACTTTTTTACCCTGAAAATAGAGGGTAAACTGTGCCTGTGTGTTATACGTAGGAGGCTGTGGAAAGTTTTTTTCCTGAAACTTCCCTCTTAAAGTTAGGGTGCGTGTTATACACCGATAAATACGGTAATACAAATGAATTAAACAGCGTTTACAGTTTGTGGTGCTTAGATACAATTTGGTATGTAAAAAAGAGCAAGCTTGACCCATGCTTTCCCCTCCATGTAGTTCTAGAGAGAGGTGTGTAAGCATAATGCATGAGGAACATGTAACTACTGTATAATAGCGACAAGAAGTGAATAATTAAAACGTAAAATACATTTAATACGTATACTCAGAAATAAATTTAAAGTGGAAAACAGATACTAGGAAAATGTTAAAAACTTAGAACACACTAGTAGTCAAGCTATGCCATTTTCACATCCATCTTCCCCAGAAACTACTTTATTTACCTACTAAAAATTCTGCTAAAGCAGGTGACCTCTAATCCATGTCTTCAGCCCCCAATAATCTGTCTAGCACACTAATAAAGTATGAGCAAAGGACTCAAACCAATGAGCTTGTCTGGTGATCAAGCCTCCATGTTATTTTTTATTGCCAATTGCTAGAGCAGTGATGGGGACCATATCAGCCTGACATTCAAAAAGGCAGGATAAGGCATTCGTAAGAGGTCTAGAATTAGAGCTTTAAGCACATGCAGAGGAGGAAAAAACACAAAATCACGTAATATTCAGAAGCAGCCAAGCTAAACAGGCTCAGGTATCACACCATTGCTCCATTTTTACAAAACAAGCTTAACTTCTTGAGGCCCGGCGATATAGCCGAATGACAGCTACAGCGCGGACCTGAATTTCCAACAGGACGTCTTAACGTCCGCCCCTTTGGGCGTTCCCCGCGCGTGCTCCAGAGCGCGCAGCGGGGAAATTCAAAGCTGGCCGTGTCCCTTAGACACAGCCAATCACAGCGAACGGCCAGAGTGGCAGTTTGCTATGCGATCTGTGCGGCCAATGAGAGATGATCTCAAATGTAAACATATGAGATCATCTCTCATTGCCGGCTCACACAGAGACAGCTCCTGTGATAGAGAGAGGAGACCGATCTGTGTCCTTTGTACATAGGGACACAGATCGGTCACCTCCCCAGTCAGTCCCCCTCCCCTCACAGTTAAAACACAATTCAGGGTACACATTTAACCCCTTCCTCACCCCCTAGAGTTAACCCCTTCAATGCCAGTCACATTTATACAGTAATTGGTGCATATTTATAGCACTGATCGCAGTATAAATGTGAATGGTGCCAAAAATGTGTCAAAATTGTCCGATGTGTCCGCCATAATGTCGCAGTCCCAATAAAAATCGCAGATTACAACCATTACTAGTAAAAAAATAATAATAAAAAAAAATTCTGTCCCCCATTGTGTAAGCGCTATAACTTTTGCGCAAACCAGTTGCCAATTGCGATTTTTTTATTTATTTTCGTAAAACGCCAGTTTATGATGTGTGTGAGAATAGCTGCAGGAAGCAATTTAAACTGTTACAGGAGTTTAGGAAGGACTACAGACTGACCAGACTCTCAGCCAAAGTGAGTATATAGGGTGTCATGGTGGAGATCGGCTGCAGAGCTGTATTGTAGGTGGTTGGAGACGGGGGAGAGCTGCAGACTCCTCAGAATGGAGGAGTACATGTTAGCGCACTGAGGTGGAAATCGGCTACAGGACAAATTAGAGCAGATTGCCAGCAAGTGATTGCAGATGGGGAAGAGCTACAGGCTGTGTAAATCAGAGATACAGGACTCCTAATGCAGGGAATGTACCTCCCTGCTGTTTAATCCTTAACCTGTTGCCGACCGCCCGCCGTCATTTTACTGCGGGACGGTGGCTCTCCTGGGCGAGAGCCCGTAGCTATACGTCCGCATTAAAGCGGCCACTAGGGGGGCGCGTGCGCGCCGCCCCCGAGTCCCGGGCACACGTGATTGCTTGTTACAGAGCGGGGACCGGGAGCTATGCGTGTAAACACATAGCTCCCAGTCCTGTCAGCGGGGGAAACGCTGATCTTCTGTTCATACAATGTATGAACAGAAGATCAGTAATTTCCCCTAGTGAGGCCACCCCCCCATACAGTTAGAACACACCCAGGAACACACTTAACCCCTTCCCCGCCCCCTAGTGTTAACCCCTTCACTGCCAATGGCATTTTTATAGTAATCCAATGCATTTTTATAGCATTGATCGCTAAAAAAAATGCCAATAGTCCCAAAAATGTGTCAAAAGTGTCCGAAGTGCCCGCCATATTGTCGCAGTACTGAAAAAAAATGCTGATCGCCGCCATTACTAGTAAAAAAAAATATATATTAATAAAAATGCCATAAAACTACCCCCTATTTTGTATACGCTATAACTTTTGCGCAAACCAATCAATGAACGCTTATGATTTTTTTTTAACGAAAAATATGTAGAAGAATACGTATCGGCCTAAACTGAGGAAAATAAATGTTTTTTTATATATTTTTGGGGGATATTTATTATAGCAAAAAGTAAAAAATATTGCATTTTTTTCAAAAAATTGTCGCTCTATTTTTGTTTATAGCGCAAAAAATAAAAACCGCAGAGATGATCAAATACCATCAAAAGAAAGCTCTAGTTGTGGGGGGGGAAAAAAAAAGGACACCAATTTTGTTTGGGAGCCACGTCGCATGACCGCGCAAATTGTCAGTTAAAGCGGCACAGTGCCGAATCACAAAAAGTGCTCTGGTCATTGGGCAGCAATATGGTCCGGGGGTTAAGTGGTTAACAAATCTACATTCGATTATGGTTAACAAGTGTTATTTCCTACAATAAAATGCCGTAAGGTGTATACATATACTTTGAAACACAACTTCAGCTTTCAGGTCCCCCTCTCCTTCCCTATTCTTATAACATTTCCAGCATACTTGATCTTCTCCAGCGCTGGCATTCCTCAATGCTGCATAGAACAGTGCTCACATTGTGACATGCAAGAGAGTCTAAGCAGTATTTAGAATGAGCCCAGGCTGTGTGATCATGCAGGAGCTGTGTCAATTACAACATTCACTCAGAATAGCAGTATAACGCTGGCTCAAGAGAACAAGCAGCCGCTAGTGGACAGAGTGTCTGTGGAGGACCAGGCAGGGGATAAAAGGTGATAATTGCAGCTAAAGGGAATACTTTTTCTATGGGTTATTCAATTTTTTTCTTCATACAGAAGCTATAATATGTATTCCAAGTAAGATACACTAGTCCATCTCAGATTTTTACTTTTTCAATTTTTAAATCACACTTTTAAGGTCTCGTTCAGACCATGTGCATAGGAAAGGACACAAAGAAAAAAAAAAATGTGCAGTCTTTATATCACAACACTGATATGTGCAGATTATTTTTTTTCTGCGCAGGAAATCGTCAAAGTGTAAGCTGTTTTCTGTGCAGTAGAAAAATAAAAACCAACATGACATCAACATTGTGGTGTGAACAGGGCACATAAAAGAAACACATAAAAAATGTCAGTGTACATTAAAACTGATGTAAACATGTGTCTCTGCAAGGGAAATATGCAGTTTTCATGCACGTATGGTGTGGACGAGCCCCAAGCAATCCTGGCACATGTATTGTAGTCACCTTATCTATATAGAAGTCAACTTCTGAGGCAGACTGAAATTCTCCTTCCAACGCAGAGATGCCACTAGTCCAGACAAGATTCTTCATCTTGTGTTTAAAAACAAGCAGCTGAATCCGAAACTCCTGCTCTGGAAGATCCAAGAAACCAGCAAGCTTGGCCACAGGCATGGTGGTGTAAAGCTTCAGGAAACTGAGGGCAAGAGAGGCATATGAGATAACAGGACACAGAAATAACATACCTCTACAAGATCTACAAATGTGACTCACCTCCGGATAGTGGACAGCTGGGCTTGCTGCTGAACTTCATCCAAAAACACTTTTAGTTGTTGTAGATAGGGTTCTTTGTGATAGTTTGGGTGGACATTATCATAGTTGGGGACCACTGGCGACAGAAACTTGGGACATGCAAAATTAAACAGCTCTTCATAGATCTGTGCATCTCTGTTAAATAAAAACAAATCAGACTAAGAAAATCGCTTTGGTTTATTTTTAAAACGTGTAAAAAACAAAAAAAAGAATAAAAAAAAGAAAGAAAAAAAAAAACACACAGGAGGTGTGTTGCCCATAGCAATCATATCCATCCAGATGAGTGCAAGAGAAAATTTCAATCTTTTTTTTTTTCTTCTGTTGGCAGCACTAGAGGGTTCTTGTACACATACAGCTCTGCACTCAGGGAGCATACTCCAAGCTACCCCCCTGCTTCCCTCATTACACAGTAAGAGCACATACACATAATCTAAGAATATGCAGTGTTTGAATACGCAATGTACATGGAGTACACCCAAGGTTTGCAGAACACACAAACACTTTACAATACAAACCATCACTTGAGAAAAGCATTATTAAAGGGGCTTGGGATAAGCATGCCAGCATTGTATATAATTCACCGACGTGTGCATGTGGGAGATTATTACCCTCTTCTATATCTGCAAAGTGGGCACTGCAAAAGTTGGTGGTTTGGTTGGCACAAGTAAAATGCATTCAATTACATAAGAACACAAGACCAATACTTTAGTTTGCCCAATATATGCACAAGCAAACAGTGAACCCAGGCAATCAAACGCTGTGAGTTTATAAGGAAAGCTATAAGCATGAACTTGAATGTTAACTACAGTTTTCATATTTGGATAGACAACACGTTTAACCACTTCCAGCCCAATCACGTCATTGATTTGGGGTGGGGATCATTCTTTTCAGCCGGCGATTTTGTGCACCATAAGAACAATCATCGCGTCAGTTCAGCCGCTTGATCGTTCTTACAGGTGGCAGGAGTGGACATTTCCCCCCCTCGCTGCAGCACACATTCTTACCCCTTCTGCATGCGCAGCATCTTGTCACCATATTTTTCTCTCAACTGTGTGTGAATACTCTCATCAATGCGCATCGGATACATGGTCAAGGCAATGGCCAGCAAGCCATGCATCTGTTCGTTCTGCTTATTAATCTGTACAGAGGAAAGAAGGTAGGTTAGAAAAACAGCATTGGATAAAATAAAAAATAAATAAAAAAAAAACAAGCTACTCACCATCTCATACTTGTATGTTGTCCTCTGGAACATACTTTTGGTCCTTTGAATGTAAAGCAGGATGTTGGCAAAGACACGTATTGCATCCTGGTATCTTCTCATCATAAGATAAGCAAAACCAACATAGTAATAAGTGGTGACCTGGCATTCTGGTACACGGGAGTACATACTCTGTTAAAAGATAAAGCAACAATTCCTTATTTTCTTTCTGCATTTTAATATGTAATCAAAAGGAAGAAGGCATAGATGTAATGTCCTATAGGAAAGCATGTATAACTGTAGTGTGTTTCTGAAAAAAGCACTAAAAAAATAAATAAAAAATAGGGCCTTAGAAGGGCTATGGGAGGTGCACACAGTTTTTTAGAATTCAAGGTAAAAAACAAAAAAACCCTTTCAGCTTTTAGAACTACTTTATGTCTTACTCAAGCAGATGGGGGCAAAGGGTCCCGAATTTGCCACTAACCCAACACTGCCAGCTGTGATTTGACAGCTCTGAACCTAGATGGAGTACCTTAGCACTTCCAAGTTCATTGCTCCCCCAGTAAAATATGAAAAAAGGATCATACCTTCTTGTTGAGCTCTATATTTTCCAACACCTTGATGGCCTGATAATAGTCTCCCAACAGTGAGTGTAGACGCAGTAAACCAACCAAGCTGAAGTACCCAAGCATCTTATAGAGAGAGTGTCTGCCATATTCTCCAGCCACGCTTTCCGGGTCCCCTGTGAAAAAAAAATAAAAAATAAACATTTTCTGGACTTGGCAAGTAGAGCAGGAAAATATCCATCCACAAATGGCAGCCTCCAAAAAGGGGATTAGAAGCAAAATCCAGCAGGAGCTACAGAGCATTAAAAGAGAAGAGAGGCGCCTCTAGGTGTAGCAATATGGTTACATTTAATGAACGTACAACATTTAGAAACTCACATGGTTGATGATTAAAAGAGGCACATCCAAGTATGCAGGCATCTGGGGTAAAGCTGTCCACAGACCATCCTCCGCACTGCCAGCTCTCACCGCTGTCAGTCTGCAATCGTGACTCGGAAGACTACCCTGCAGTAGAGTGATCTGAAAGCGACCAAGAAGCGCTCGTGGAGCTTAGCATGGAAGGAATGAGATCGATGCGGAGGACAGTTTATGTGGACAGCTTTACCACGAATGCATGAATACTTAGATGTGCCGGTTTTAATCATCAACCATGCAAGTTTCTAAATGTTGAACCTTCATTAAATGTAACCATATTTGCTACACTTCGAGGTGCCTCTCTTCTCTTTTATACTCAGTTGTGACGCTACTTGTATATCAAGACATTGCTTGTTTAGCAAGTCAAATATATATATATCTCAAGGTTTTACTGTATTTTAGGAAATATAAACAAATACCCTCATCAGCAGTTTATAGCAGTCTAGTGACTTCTATCAGTGTCCAACTCAGCTATGAGGCTGCAGGATCTCTGTCTGGACCGTGCCCATTGGATCCGATCACATTCACCCTCTTAAAACTTTTTTAAAAAAGTGCCCAAGATTCTGTACCATTTGGAGATGACTTGGGGATAGTAAAAGAGGAGACTAAGAAATGACCGTCTCAAGCCCGCCTTAACCCCTTCCACAATTAGTATAAAAAGCATGCATCACAGCATATGCAGACTGAAGCTGGAAGCAGTTATCACAGTGATGGACATGCAGCTCCATTTTGTGTGGTTGGCAGGTTACTGAACATACTAAAAAAATAACAGTGTGCCAAAAAACACAATAGAATAGAAGCAGTGCGTTTCCTCACCTCCACTTGTATACACCTCCAACTGACGGTTGATGTTGGATTTGTCCACTAGAGAATGCAGGACATTCAGAACACTGTGCACATTCCAGATTTTAGGGTTAGTGCGTAGGAATTCAATCTCTTCCTCCGACTTCTTGGCAGTCTTGCATCGATACTGGCTGAATGACTGGAACTGAAAGTATTGGAAGGACAGCTCAAGCCCAAAAAGTCTTAAACCCAATATTTCCATATCAAAACACAGATCAAAAATTTTCTACAGAAGCACCTGTCATTTCATACCTGGTATATAAACTCATCAATAATGTCCCACAGCCACTGGTTAGGCAACTCCAAGGGAGCTGGACCATCTGCATCTACAAAAGTAAGATAAAAATTATACACTTTCTTTCATTTAATACATTCATAAAATTTGATTCACCCAGGTTTCAGAAGCACTTACTAAGAATGTAGTTAAAAAGGTTGCAGTAGTTGTAATAGGATTCAAATCGTTGCTCCAATGAGGGTCCTCCCTACAGACACAAATTCAGTTAGTTATTTGCAAACCTAAGGCATCCAGGCAAGCATTTTTATGGTGTGCAGATAAAAACAAGGCAGATCAAAACAGACAGAAATACTACTTTTCCCCCTGTACTGCCTGCAGCCACACCACTCCCAAGGAATACTTACACTGACTTTGGCATATACGTGTCTGTAGTATAGTTCTTTATATAGTATTAGGAACACTGCATCTGAAAGAAAGTGGTAAAAGCTAAATACAGGAACACAAAAATAATAAAGTAACTAAGCAGAGGATGCCGACTGTTTACACTCTGAAGCCTAATTGGTTTGCATCAAAGCGGAACTCCAGATACAAAATACCTTTATGTAAATAAATTCTTCAATATCCACAATAGGATATAATTGTTTGTGTGCAACAAATGTCATTGCAAACCCAGACATTGCCATATAAAACATTGTTGACAGCACTGTGCTGCAATTGTCCTTTGCAGACAGAAGGGGCAGAGTATACAAGTTGTTTAGTGCTGGATTACTACACAAATCCAAACAGCAACATTCAGGAAAGAATACACATGCCTCTCTAGACAATATATAATTAGTCTGGAGTTCAGCTTTAAGCACAATTACTGTTGTAGCTTTGATTAACAAGATGTCCAGTCAGTCTGCATATTGAAAGTTATCTCCAATTTAAAGACCAATAAAATATAGAATTTTCTCACTCTTACCATTTCCAACTTGGGGAGCAATGGCTTCTGCTTCAGGCCAGGGAGAACTCTTAAAGAAACGTTCCGTTAACTTTGCCCAACTGCATTACAAATGGAGTGAAAAATTAGTTGAAGTTGTCCAACATGCACAAAGCAACACAACACATGGATAAGCAGTAGAAATGTATTTAAAAATGCTTAAAGTGGTTGTAAAGGTAGTTTTCTTTTACTTGAATGCATTCTCTCCAATAAAAGGTGAAAAAAAAAAAAGTGTGTTCTGCTCCCCCACCCAGGCCCCCCAAATACTGAGCAGGCGAGTATACCACATTTGTCATTTTTAAAACAAATCCCTTTACAATCACTTTAGACAAATGTGTATTGAATTTCAAAATAAACAAAATAGAAAGAAATATGCTGTTACAACCACATCGCCACTACTTGTACAGCCAAAAAGGAAAAAAAAAATCATACAGCAAGTAATGTCAAAACAGCAAAAATGGAACAAACCCAAGTAGGTGAGCGGGTACGGATAAATGGTTGCCATAAATGGCAAATTACAATGATACCAGCTAAGATACCAGCTGGGCAAATAAATCTAAATGAAAATAAGTAGTATGAAAGGAGAAGGAAGAGAGGGGGGGGACTAAAAAAGGAGAAAAAACAGCAGAGGAAGGAGGAGAGGACCAGAGGAGGTAGTGGGTCTCGCACTGTATACAACAGGCTAAGGACAAACCCCCAAAAAGGTGACAGCTGGTCCTGGACAGAGGCAACAGTGTCAGGTAATCCACCCCACTACATGCGGCGGTAGGAAACCCGCGGGGAGCGATCCGGAAAAAGGCGCGGCTATTCGTTTCTAGCCGCCCCCTCGCGATCGCTCCCCGGAGCTGAAGAACGGGGAGAGCCGTATGTAAACACGGCTTCCCCGTGCTTCACTGTGGCGGCTGCATCGATCGAGTGATGCCTTTCATAGGGAGACTCGATCGATGACGTCAGACCTACAGCCACACCCCCCTACAGTTGTAAACACACACAAATCCTCCAGCGCCCCCTGTGATTAACTCCCAAACTGCAACTGTCATTTTCACAACAATCAATGCAATTTAAATGCATTTTTTGCTGTGAAAATGACACTGGTCCCAAAAATGTGTCAAAATTGTCCGAAGTGTCCGCCATAATGTCGCAGCCACGAAAAAAAAAAACGCTGATCGGCGCCAGTAGTAAAAAAAAATAAAAATAATAAAAATCCCCTATTTTGTAAACACTATACATTTTGCGCAAACCAATCGATAAACGCTTATTGCGATTTTTTTTACCAAAAATAGGTAGAATACATATCGGCCTAAACTGAGGAAAAAAAAAATGTTTATATATGTTTTTGGGGGATATTTATTATAGCAAAAAGTAAAAAATATTGCATTTTTTTCAAAATTGTCGCTCTATTTTTGTTTATAGCGCAAAAAATAAAAACCGCAGAGGTGATCAAATACCACCAAAAGAAAGCTCTATTTGTGGGGGGGGGGGGGGGGGGGGGGAAGGACTAAATTTTTGTGCCTTTGGGCATTTAGCAGCATATTGGTCCGGGGCTTAAGTGATTAAAGTGACTGTTACCCAAATTGCAGTCCAAACAGAAGAGTTACCAGTTAACAATTCTCTTGCTGTACAGTCACAATGTAAAGTCTAATTGTAAACCAACACTTTCAGGAGAGTTGCTCTCATGTAGCTCCCAGCAGTTTCTTTTACCAACCCCTACCTCACTACTATATTCTGTAGTAACATAGTAGTCAAAAACAAACAGACACACCCAAATGGCTATAATCAGGCTCTAATAATTTACATTAGAAGTTTAGTTAACCCTTTCCCCATCTGTAACTAAGTGTACCCCAATTCAAACTACCATACTGGGGACACATTCATAAAATGTCTCTTTTGAAGGTCAAGTAGCACAACTAGAAGGATTCCTGATCATGCAACGGATATACGCTATGAATCCTGTTTACTAATAATAAAAATAAATAATAATATAGTGATCACTATGTCAGCTGCGATACAGGAAACAAATGCAGCATATCCAAGGACTGGCAAGCTACAATATAACACATTTCTTGAAAGCATGTTATACAGCACAGTGCTGTGTAATTTGGCCCCCTGGAGCACCTAAAATACCTGGCTGATTCAGCCAGTTTCTGCCCCACCCTCTGTACACTGACCACGATAATCAGGGCTGCTAAACCCCGACACCGGGGCCCGTACTCTGACCACGTCAGCCGCAGCCCTGCTCTCCGTGTCTGTCTCCCTCTGTATAACACCTGCTGAGATAAGATATCAGCCACATTGGGAGAACAGCGGATTGAATGAGTTAGCCGACTCAGAGTGGCACTTTGAGGAGTAGAAAAGCACATCCACTCCATATTTTTTTTGACTTTATGGATTGGTTGTTTTAGCAATCAATGGTCATACCTGTTCTCATAAATATCTTGAATCTCATAAACCTTTTGGTCAATGAGATCACTGGATACTCGACTGGCTTGTAGTTCATACACCTTCTGGTCAATTAAATCAGACACTGTCTTGTGGAAATATTGGATGAAGTTTTTGATGACCTCAGGGATGACCTGGTAGGTCTGCTGCTCATACTGGCGCTCATAAGCTAGATCCTGTTTCGGATCACCTAAAACATAAGAAGAAACGAAATAGTTAACATCCAGATTTGAACAGATCCAAGAAGCATAAAAATATGTTAAAAACACTTGAAAACTCCACAACTGCATGCGCTTACAGACATCTACCAATCTGTCGAGGTGAGAAGCCTTTAAAAGTCAAAAGCTCTTGGAACATTTTTTTTTTTTTTTTTTTTAAGAGGATTCCTCTGATATTACCACAAGAAGGAAACCTACATATGTACAAACTATCAGCTGGGAACAAGGCTTATGTACGCCAATGTTGATCGTAAACTGCTCACTCATGCACAGTCTGAAAATTCTGAAGACAGCACAAGTAAATCTCTCCTCCGCCCTTCGTTCCACAACAACAAACCTCTGGTGCCCCTCAATTTATTAGTAATCATACCATTTACAAAACGTAGTATAGGTAAACCTGGACTTTTAATCCTCATGTTCCTGCAGTAAATGCCAATCTGGCAGCAATTCCGCACCGCCCTGCAGTCCCCTCTCTCCCTAGTTGCTTCCATGTTCCAAGCCTCGCCATGAATTCTCTAAAACCGTGCTTCCACCACCCCTTAATCTTATACTGCTACATATTCTATTTCAGCATCATTTAGAATAAAAATAGCTTCTTGTGTTGGGTCTGAGAAGGTAAACACATCCATATAATTATAGACATGGCATATTATGCTAACCAGATGAGATATTTTATCTAAAAAATCCCAATTCCCCGAGTCCATCTTAGGAGCCAGTAAGAGGGTGGCTACGTTCCTACAAACAGTGGGACCACGCAGAACGAATGTAGCCACCGGCTAACAGGAAGTATGATCACAGCATAATAAAAAGGAATTAGGACATCTTGAGGCTGAGAGCATCTCAGAGGTGTTTTGTAACAGGGCCAGCTGCCCACTAATCGATTTATAGCAACCTCCCTGTACAGAAATGTCAGGCTGCTTTTATCTGATGTGTCCTAGAATTTGATAACAGAAGAACGGGTCAGGAGAGAGCTATGGGACTTGGCTCTTTAAAGAGAGATAACAAAATACTGCAGATATATGTGCCAATCTCAAATTTCATGAATTGGATTTACATCCACTTTAAGGCTGATTAGAGTAAATTAAGGGATAATAGGTGTTAAAACAGAGGAACAATTTAATTAAAAAAAATAAATAAAAAAAAATAAAAAATATTTTTTTTTTCCCTTGGCAAGGTTGCTTTAACCACTTCCATACCGGGCCAATTCTGGCACTCCGCTCCTACATGTAATAATAATTTTTTTGCTAGAAAATTACTCGGAAACCCCAAACATATATTTAGCAGACACCCTAGGGAATATAGTGGCGGTCATTGCAATTTTTTATCTTGCAAAGAACGGTTTCATGCATAAAAAAAAAGAAACACAGTAAAGTTATCCCAATTGTTTTGTATAATGTGAAAGATGATGTCACACAGAGTAATTTTTTTTTTTTTTACAGGTTACCAGTTTAGAATTACAGAGGAGGTCTAGTGCTGCACACACGCTAATGCACGCGGCCATACCTCACATGTGTGGTTAGAACAACGTTAACATGTGTGGGCGGGACTTACATGTGTGTTCACTTCTTAGCGCGAGCTACCGGGTTCAGGGGCGTTTAAAATAAATAAATAAATTGTTACACTATTATTCCTATTACAAGGAATGTAAACATCTTTTGTAATAGGAATAGTGTGCGACAGGTCAATAAGACCCCACATCTCTCCTCCAGGCTGAAAAGCATGAGATTGTGAAAATAAATAAAAACATTCACCGATCTCATGTGAACAGCCGCTATTGCGGCTTTGTTTACTTCCGGGTACACGGGCGTTACGTCATAACGTTGTGCTCCGGGCCTCAAAATGTCAGAGACGATTGGAAATCTCTATCGTTGTGAGCCGGCACCAGATGATTCTTTCTCTGGGCCCCCGATGGCACGGGACAGTCTAGTGAGGCACTGGATGCCTATAAGAACAATCAAGTGGCGGAACTGCTGCTATGATCGTTCTTATGGTGTGCAGAATCGCCGGCTGAAAAGAAGGATATCTGAATGATTCCTGTAGCTGCAGGCATCATTCAGATATCACCCCCAAAGTCCAGGACGTCATGACGTCCAGCGGTAGGGAAGTGGTTAAAAGGACTTCATTTACAGATTGAAGTACATCCCTTTGAGCTGTAAAGGGACAGAAAGATACAATGTTTCTTTTTATCTCTTTTAGAGCTGAGCAATGTTGGTTGCTTTTTTTTTTATAACTGAGAGCACGATTTTTATAAATCCTTCACACAGGATTAGAACACTGAGGGGATGGTATGAAGATCTGAAAGTTATTTGAGCAGCAGGAGTTGCAGGGGCAGGTCTTGTGACTAGCTGACAGGGAGGGAGGGGAGAGAGCACAGAGGAGACAAATAGCAGGGCTGCAGGAGACGGAGGCAGGTAAACCGACCACGCTGTCTGGGTTTAGCAGCCATGGCACACTGTGGTCAGTTTATAGAGGGGAGGGCATAGCCAGCCAGGATCAACCAGGTATTACAGGTGATACAGTGGGCCAAATGACACAGCACAAGCACTGTGCTGTATAAAATGCTTTAACTACTTGCTAGCATGCAGAAGCGAAATGCATACTCAAGTCTCGCCCACATATGAAAACGGTGTTCAAGCCACACGTGAGGTGTCGCCGTGAACGTTAGATTGAGAGCAATAATTCTATCCCTAGACCTCCCCTGTAACTCAAAACATGTAACCAGTAAAACATTTTAAAGCGTCGTTTATAGGGACTTTTAAGTATCGAAGTTTGGCGCCATTCCACGAGTGTGTGCAATTTTGAAGCGCGACATGTTAGGTATCGATTTACTTTGCGTAACCATCTTTCACATTATGCAAAACAATTGGGCTAACTTTACTGTGTTTTTTTTAAAGCATGAAAAATAGCTGCGCAAATACGTTGCAAGATAAAAGTTGCAATGACCGCCATTGAATTCTCTAGGGTCTGTGCTAAAACAAATAGAATGTTTGGGGGTTCTATGTAATTCTCTAGCAAAAAAAATTATGACTTTTACATGTAGGAGAGAAATGTCAGAATTGGTCTGGTTGGCAAGAGGTTAAAAAGAACAGGATCTTTTTATTTTTTAACTGCTATGAATACAGCATTGGGAGTTAAACATATGGATTCCCAGCTAGTGATGTCATTAGTTCGTCCATCAAGTCCAACCTATGTGTGTGATTATATGTCAGTATTACATTGTATATCCCCATATATTGCGGTCGTTCAGGTGCTTATCTAAATCGTTTTTTTAAACCATTGATGCTCCTCCCCTGAAACCACTGCCTGTGGAAGAGAATTCCACATACTTGCCGTTCTTACAGTAAAGATCCCTCTGCGCGGTTGTAGCTTAAACCTCTTTTCTTCTAATATTAATGAGTGGCCACAAGTCTTACTAAATTCCTTACGCAAAAGTTTTATCTTTATTGTGAGGACACCAGTATGGTATTTGTAAATTTACATCATATCCCCTCACATTTCATAATAAAGCTTCTAATGAAATCAAAATATATTGTGTCATCAATTCTAAAATAACTTGGGCAGACTGTGCTACAAATTACCATAACAATTAAAACATAAAATTAGTTTGTTTAAATACCTGTGTGCGCATCATACTCTGCTTGATAGTTGTATGGATCATATGAGGTGGTGCCCTAAAAAAAAAAAAAGAGGGAGGGGGGGTCAAATATAAACATTAGAACAACAAACACGTGACTAAGTGAGACTAAAGTCTCATTTTTTTTTCCTTTAAAAATAACAAACATTTTATATTTGCCTGCTCTGTGCAGTGGTTTTGCACAGAGCAGCCCAGATCTCTTCTTCTCGGGTCCCTCGCTGGTGCTCCTGGCCCCTCCCTCCTGCTAAATGCCCCACACAGCAAGCAGTTTTGCATGAGGGCACCCAACCTGCTACTCTGTGTGTCCGCTCTCTCTTATTGGCTCGCTGACTGATTGACAACAGTGGGAGCCAATAGCGCCGCGCTGCCATCTCAGCCAATGAGGAGGGAGAGTCCTGTGCAGCCGATACACTTCTGCAATGTTGCTGGTTTAAGATGGGCTCAGATAAGTATTAGGGGGGGCTGCTGCACACAGAAGTTTGTTATCTTAATGCACAGAATCCATTAAGATAAATAGAATAAACTTTCAGACTTTACAACCACTTAAAGAGGGTTGTTTTTTTCCCACTGATCTAAACAGACACAATTTTCAGACCCCCTGTGCTGTATATTATAAACTCCTTTTTCACTGCAGAAGCCATTCTGTTATGTACACATTGCTGCAAATAACATTCTTTAAACCACATACTGTACATTGCCACGATAGACAATGTTCTGTATTTTTACATAGATCTGTGCATGTTGCTTTACATACACATTTTGTACCCCTGCACTCTGAACTATACTGTACATGACAAAGACTGGACCCCGTGTACTATACTGAACATGACATGGTCCAGATCCCCTGCACCCTGTTTACTATACTGTACATGAAAAACTGGACCCCAGCACCCTGTGTACAATACTGTACATGACAGTCTAGAGTAGACCCACTGCACCCAGTTTACTATACTGTACATGACAAAGATTGGACTCTGCACCCTGTGTACTATAGTCCAGACCCCCTGCACTCTGTACTATACTGTATATTACGAAATCCAGAGCTATACTGTACACAAACAAAATCCAGAGCTCTGCATTCCATCTACTATACTGCCGACGTCATAATTCAGAGCCATGTATTCTGTGTGTACTATACTGTACGCGACATAATCTGAAGTCCTGGATTGAGTATACTATACTGAACCCAACATAATACAGAGCCCTGCAATCCATATACTTTACTGGTTTGCAAATGTTTGCAGACTAAACCCCCATTTTTAAACGCATGCTGTTAGAAAGGATCATTTCATCGTTTGCAGGCTGGTCGGTAAGATAAGCTGAGAATTTCTTTGATTTTGTATGCATTGCCCTTCCATGTGCTCTTTGCTGCAAAGGCCAGTTACTGGTGAGGGCAGTGACCATTTGTTTGTACTGTAGAAAAATTGGTGAGGGGACGCACTGGACAACTTTACTGCCAGAGTGCTATGTGCTGGATGTACAGTGTGCCCCTGTGCCTTTAAGGAGGGGTGGGCTCCCTCCAGACTCACCTGCCCACTGCCTATATATTATAATGCATATGCTTCCACTGCGGAGGCTCTCAAACATTAGAGTTAGGCTGGGTTTACACTGGTGCAACAAATGCTCCGACATTGGGAGCTCATGTCGCATGACGTATAAAAAACAATGTTTCCCTATGAGAGCCATCTTAACTGGTCCGACACATGTCAGTCCGACTTTGAAAATGCTCCCTGCACTACTTTGGTCCAACTTTGATCCTACTTCAGCCCATTGAATATGACTGAAGTTGGATCAAAGTCGGAACGCCGTCTTGCCTGATCCGACTTTGGAATGCTTGTGCTCTGCTGATCTTGAGGGGGAACTCCGTGAAAAAAAACAAAAAAAAAAACGGCATAGGTTCCCCCGCCGAACAGCATACTTCAGTCTTGTATGGATTTTAAGGGGAACCCCCTACGTCGAAGAAACGGCGTGAAGGTCCCCCCAAAATCCATACCAGACCCTTATCTGAGCACGCAGCCCAGCCGGTCAAGAAAGGAGGTGGGGACGAGCAAGCCCCCCCCCCCCCCCCCCTCCTGAACTGTACCAGGCTGCATGCCCTCAACATGTGGGTGCTTTGGGGCAGGGGGGTGCCCTGTGGCCCCCCACCCCAAAGCACCCTGTTCCCATGTTGATGAGGACAAGGGCCTCTTCCCGACAACCCTGGCCGTTGGTTGTCAGGGTCTGCGGTCTTATCAGAATACAGATCCCCGTCCCCCACCCTATGTGAATGAGTATGGGGTACATCTTACCCCTACTCATTCACCTGGGGGGAAAAAGTGTCAAGAAAAAAGCAAAAAAAATAAAAAACAAAACACACTAAACAGGTTTTTAAAGTTATTTATTAGGCAGCTCCGGGAGTCTTCTTCCGACTCTCTGCTGCCTTCTCCCGGCTCCTCCACTATCTTCTTCCAGCTCTTTTACTAGCGTTGGCCCGGTCTTCATCATCTTCTTCCCTCTTCTTTTCTTCCAATGTTGACACAACGCTCTCTCTCCGGCTGTAATGCCATGTGCACAACGATTTATATAGGCATACGACGTGGTCACCGGATGATGTCACCCAGTGACCACACCTCTCATGTCATCACAGTCCCATCATGCCCTGGGACATCATGAGGGGCGGGGTCACCTGGCAACATCACCCCTGACCACGCCCCATGCCTATATAAATCGTTGTGCACCGCGCACACGGCATTACAGCGGGAGAGAGCGTTGTGTTAACATTGGAAGAAAAGAAGAAGAGGGAAGAACACGATGGAGAAGACAAACACTAGTAAAAAGAGCTGGAAGATGATAGCGGAGGAGCCCAGGAGAAGGCAAAAGGCACTGGAGAGCGGGAGAAGAGAGCAGAGAGTCTGAAGAAAACCCCCGGAGCTGCCTAATAAATTACTTTTTTTTGCCCAGGTGAATGGATAGGGATATGAAGTACACCATAATCACATAGGGTGGGGGGCCGGGACCCCCTTAATAAAGGGGGCTCCCGGATTCTGATAAGCCCCCCCCACAGACCCAGACAACCATTGGCCAGGGTTGTCGGGAAAAGGCCCTTGTCCTCATCAACATGCTTTGGGGTGCAGGGCATGTGTGCAGACTAAAACCCTGTTTTTAACGTATACTGTTAAACAGGATACTTTGGTAATTTGCAAGCTGGTTTATACTGTAGCTGACATAGCCTGGAGCCCTGCATTCCATGTACTATACTGTACGCAACATAACCCGGAGCCCTGCTTTGCGTGTACTATACTGTACGCAACATAACCCAGAACCCTGCTTTCCATGTACTATACTGTACGCAAAATAACCCGGAGCCCTGCTTTCCGTGTACTATACTGTACACAACATAACCCGGAGCCCTGCTTTCCGTGTACTATATAATGCACAGAACATAACCCGGAGCCCTGCTTTCCGTGTACTATATACTGTACACCAGGGCTCAAAATTTCAAGCCCATAGCTACAAGCCAGGCCTCAAGAGTTACTCACCACTAGTTGTCCCACCTAATTCCTACACTGCCCTGCGCCGAATTGCACCCGTAAACACGCCCTCATAGATTATCTCATGAAATGACACTGTTAAATGTTTTATGCAGAATCAAGTTACACAATTAAATATTACCAACAACAACTTTAACAAAATGGGACAGGGCACTGGGGGCAGACCAGAGGGACAGGGCACTGGGGGCAGACCAGAGGGACAGGGCACTAGAACTGGGTCTCTTCCCCATTCTCTTGCTGTTTCCTCTGCAACTCCCATCCATCCTCTCTCTCTCTCCCTCTACTATTCATCTCATCATCGGGAGCCTGTGTGTGCGGCTCCACGTTTGCATGTCCCCACTTCCCACTTTTATTCAGGCTGGTAGTGAGGAGAGAAGCTGCAGCACAGAGGGAGGGAGTACAATCCAGCGCTGAGATCCACACAACTGCACAGCCATTGACACCATAGCACAGCCCACACTGACACCGCACAGCACACATTGAGACCAGTCTGTTCACAGTGCTCAGGCTGAACTTTTGGACACTTACATAGAGCACAAGGAGAAGAAAACTGCACAAACTGGAAGGCTGCCACTCTCATGTCAGGGCAACTTTCAGTGAGCGCTGCACCGGAGTGGTAATTTTCGCAATCCTCCACCTCACTCATTACTTCCTGCTTCCTGCTCTTCAGCTACATTGGTCGGGGGGAGGGGGGCATGCTCAGAGAGGTTATACTGTTAGGTCCCATGGCTTAATGAGAATTGTAAGGAGAGCTCCTGTGTACTGCTCTGCCTGTGCGCAGCTCACCATACTACTTTTCCTGAGCATGCACCGTTCCTCTTCGGCCGCCAATCTCATCGGGACTCTAAGTGTAGGCACAGATTGGAGGGAGATTGGTCATGCAGCCCTGTCATCACTCGCCCCCAGCTTAAATCCACTCGCCAAATGCTAGTAGGCGAGTGTAAATTTTGAGGGCTGCTGTACACAACATAACCCAGAGCCCTGCTTTCTGTGTACTGTACGCAACATAATCCAGAGCCCTGCTTTTCGTGTACTATACTGTACGCAACATAACCCAGAGCCCTGCTTTCCGTGTACTATACTGTACGCAACATAACCCAGAGCCCTGCTTTCCGTGTACTATATACTGTACGCAACATAACCCAGAACCCTGCTTTCCGTGTACTATACTGTACGCAACATAACCTAGAGCCCTGCTTTCCGTGTACTATATACTGTACGCAACATAACCTAGAGCCCTGCTTTCCGTGTACTATATACTGTACACAACATAACCCGAAGCCCTGCTTTCCGTGTACTATATACTGTACACAACATAACCCAGAGCCCTGCTTTCCGTGTACTATATACTGTACACAACATAACCTGGAGCCCTGCTTTCCGTGTACTATATACTGTACACAACATAACCTGGAGCCCTGCTTTCCGTGTACTATATACTGTACACAACATAACCCGGAGCCCTGCTTTCCGTGTACTATATACTGTACACAACATAACCTAGAGCCCTGCTTTCCGTGTACTATATACTGTACACAACATAACCCAGAGCCCTGCTTTCCGTGTACTATATACTGTACACAACATAGTCCAGAACCCTGCATTTCCGTGTACTGTACACAATAGTCTGAAGCCCTGCATTGTGTGTATTATGTAGTCTGGAGCACTATACTCTGTATACTGTGCCATACACTATATACCCCAATCTGCTGCACTGTAATAAGTCATACTGTATAGATTTTTACTAGTCTGAATAGTACATTTCTATGGTGTAGACAGAAAATCTTAAAAAACTAGGCTTATCCCTGGAAAATGTATTTACAAATATTCCGATACAGTCTAAAGATCGATCTCACTTGATCGCCATTACAACTATAGTGATATTCCGCCCTCTCACGGAAGCAGCGCCATTGCATGATCTCTAATGACTAGACTCACCTCGAATTCCTCTTTCGCGTAAGACATGGTCACTGGCTGCAGTACAACACAAGCCGAATCCCGGTAACTACACCGCACATAGGGCAGGAAAGAGAGAGCTACTTCCGGCGATCAGATATTACCTCATTTCCGGTACGGGGCTAATCCAATCATTGGTGTCTTTTTAGATTCAGTGTCCTGGCCTTTGGTTCTCACGCAGGAGCCGATTGGTGGTGGTGATCGGTCACATGGTCTAAGGCCAGCTGTGCTGTAGTTTTGTTCCTGGGAAGCACATGGAGAAGAGGTGTGCGTCTGCCCGCATAGGAGATGTGCCGCTCACACAGACCTAGGAGCTTTACAGATTGAAGAATGTGAACTATTGGAGAGACAGAGAATTGTATTTTACCACCAAAGTCTGGTCATGCCAGCTGTGTATTGCATGTTTAATACGATAAAAGTCGCACTTTTGTCACAGTTTGCAGTGAGCCTGGCCTTAGATTATCCATTCCAGGCATGCTAAATGATAGCCACATAGGTTAAAAATACATGAAATTCAACCAATAGAAAAAAATATATTCAATAAACCAAACAACTGTATCTATAAAACCCTAAACCTGCTGTTTGTCTAGAGCAGGGGGTGTCAATTTCATTGTGGGCCACATCGGCATTATGATTGTCCTGAAAAGTGCCGGTTGTATCTGTAAGATTAGATATCCAGCACATCTCCTCCCCTTACATTAGATGTCAAGAGCCACCCCACCACCAAAGTTGAGTCCCCCACTCTCGCTTACATCACAGTGCACCCCATTTCCTTATGCTGCTGCTGGAAAGAAGCTGGATGCATTGCTTCAAAGCAGAAAGTAGACAGGGAAGGTGTTCTGCAGGCTTTTGTGTCCTACTACTCTGACCTCTATCCCACAGTATGACAGCCAGGTTCTGACGGACCTGCTGGACTCCTTTCAGGCCTTGGAGGCCCCCTTTTCTCCTAAGGATCTGGCTGTGGCTATTGCCTCCTTCCCGAATGGTAAGGCGCCGGGTCCTGACGGGATCCCAACAGAGTGGTATAAGACCTACTCGGATGTGGTGTCTCGCAGACTACTGAATCTTTATAAAGACTGTTTGGAGTTAGGAAGTCTGCCCCCCTTGTGGTAGGAGGCTCACGTGGTCTTGCTTTCCAAGCCTGAGAAGGACCCCCTTTATTGTTCCTCCATTAGGCCCATTGCATTGTTGAACATGGACCTTAAAATATTGACTAAGATGGTAGCAAACAGGTTGATATCCTGTTTAGACCACCTGATATCTCCTGACCAGACGGGGTTCAGGCCTAAGGAGGCTACTGACATCAACATTCGCAGGGTATACACTAGGGTTGTCCCGATACCAAGCATTTGCCCGAGTACTTGTACTCGGGCAAATGCTCCCGATGCTTCATCCGATACTTGTACTGTTGGCGGTGATCAGTGCATGGGGAAGTTTCAAGCACAGATCACTGCTGATTTTAAAGCAGCTGAAAGCCACCGTGTATGCCGTTGTGTATCCCGCCGTGTTTCTCTCCCCTTCCGTGTCAGAGGTCTGTTAAGACCCGTGATATTCACCAAAGTCCCCCGCCAACAGGGCTGAAAAAATAAAGAATAAAAAAACAAAAGAATAAAAAAAATTATTGTAGAAAATAAAAAAAAATAAAGAAAAAACACACTGACACAGTCCACCCCCCACCCCCTTAAAAATAATATTGTAAAAAAAAAAATTAAAAACAAATTGTTAAAGTAAAAATAAATAATAAAAAAAACATACTGACACATGTGCCGCTGTCACATGAGATTAAAAAAAAGCATCGGTATTTGGTATCGGCGAGTACTTGGGAAAAAAGTATCGGTCATTGTACTCGGTCTTAAAAAAGTGGTATCCTGGTGTTTTTCGATCTTGAAAAGGCGTTTGACTCCATTGATTGGGGCTATATGACTCAGGTACTGGAGCGTATTGGCTTCGATCCTGTGTTCCTCAAATGGATATCATTGCTTTACGATAGCCCGGTAGCGGCAATTCGTCTGAATGGCGAAGTGTCGGCTGCTTTTCCGGTATCCAGAGGCACCAGGCAGGGCTGTCCCTTGTCACCGGGCCTATTTGCCCTGGTGATGGAACCCCTGGCAATTGCGTTGAGATCCTTGCCCTTAATTCGGGGAATCAAGGTGGGCACTCTGACTGAGTCAGTGACTCTTTATGCGGATGACCTGGTTCTATTTCTTGGAGATACTGGTCGTTCCCCGCTTGCCGCACTTTCACTGATGAGCAAATTTACTGAGGTCTCAAAGTCAACTGGACCAAATCCAAAATCCTCCCGCTCCGTTCTCATGTGTCCCCTGATCAGGCTGACCCTTCCAACCCCTTACAGTGGGTGACCCAGATTAGGTACTTGGGGTTGCAGATTAAGAACTCAGTGTCAGACTTTATCAACCTCAATGTGTCCCCATTGCTGAACATTGTCTCTAAGAGGTTGAACTCTTGGAAAAATCTCCCTCTGTCCCTCATTGGTAGGGTCAACCTTATTAAAATGAAGATCCTTCCTCTCCTGCTTTATACACTTAGGAAATCCCCGTTATGGATACCAAAGTAAATTTTTAGGGCCATAGATAGTTTGATCTTCTCCTTCTTGTGGCAGGGTAGTCTCCCACGCCTCAAGTTGGCCATCCTTCAGCAGCCATGGGGGGAGGGGGGTTTGGTGGTGCCTAACTTTTACAAGTATTTCCTGGCCGGCCAGTTGACGGTTGCGTACCGTTGGCTGACCTCTGCTCCAGATGATGCTGCGGTGTCGTTGGAAGCTGCCTGTGTGGGCTCCTATGAGGCACTCTCCTGTTTAGTCTATAGAGGTCCAAAGGCCCCGTGGCCCTTAACGCCTTCCATGAGGTCGGTGATCAGGGCATGGTCTGTGGCACAAGAGTTAAGACCTTCTGATCGTGTCACCTTTTCCCCTCATACGCCTCTATGGATAAATCCCAATTTGGTACACTTTTTAGATGCCCCGGTGGTATGGACTGCCTATGGGATTAAGACCCGAAGTCACGTTGTGGTGAATGGTACCCTTGGGACGTTTGATGATCTGAAAACGCGCTATGACCTACCCAATGCTCATTAGATACTTGCAATTGCGCCATGCGTTTCTAGCCCAGTTTGGAGGGGATCCTTTGGTTCTTGAATTCAGAGATTTGGAATCGCTGGCTCGTAGTGAATCACTTCCTAAGGCGGTATCTAGCCTTTATCAAGACCTTTTTCAGGAGACTACCAGGTTGCTGTCGCCCTGCAGAGGTGCTTGGGAATCAGTGACCTCGGGACTGGACAGGGATGACTGAGACGATGTCTGGGGACGGCCTTTCAGGCCCTGGTTTCTACCAGGGACAGACTTATACATTACAAGTTTCTACATAGGATATACCTGACTCCTGCCAGACTAGCCAGAATGTTCGGAGGTCAGGGATCTGCTTGCTGGCGGTGTTCCATGCCCTCTGCCAATTTTATGCATGTTTTTGGGAATGCCCCCAGGTCAAAGCATACTGGCAGGCGGTGGTGGATTGCATTCGGTCAGTCACTACTATCTCAATTCCCACGACTGTATAGGTGTGTTTGTTGCATCTGGTTGAACCTCTGGCTACGACCAGGGCTATAAGGACTCTTCTCATTCTTTTGCTCTTTTATGCCAAGAAAATAATTATCTTTTCTTGGAAAAGCTCCTTAGCCCCGACGGTGTCAGCCTGGAAGGTATTAGTCAACAAAGCCATCCCATTTTACAAAGCTACTTGCTTAAGTAGAGGGGCATTGAACAAGTTTGATAAGGTGTGGGGGGGGGGGGGATGGATGAGCTCCATGGGGCTAAGTTGATGGAGGAATTGATTATCCAACAGCTGCAGTGGTCGGGGAATTCTTTGGAGGGGATGATGGAAAACTAACCTATATGCTTCAGGGTGTTTGCTTACTTTGGTAGGGGTACTTATTGTAGTCTATTGTTGCGGATGGGGCCCTTGGAAGGGAGTGGGGCCATACGTTCCTTTGTTTAGCACTGGAGTTGGGAGTAGGCAAGGAGGCTTTCCTTATATTGTATAGGGGGGACCAGTTATGCTCTGACCTCATTTCATTCCTGTTCATCTTATTCCGTTTGGCAGATGTTGACAATGTCTGATGCAAGAATTTCTGCCCCCCCTCCCCCCCCCTTTTTTTTGTGTGTTCTGTTTTTGTACACCGGTCTCTGTGTTCTGACTGGTCACTGTTAGTCACGCATGTGGCCTGTTATTGTATACGTGTCTTGAAAATTCAATAAAAATAATTTTACAACAAAGCAGAAAGTAGGGGTCTGGAGGAAGACCAGAGGAGGGCTGGAGTTCTCCTGCAGCTGCAGGAGAGTTGCGAGGGCCACATGAAATGGCCTGGAGGGCCAGATTTGGCCCATGGGCCTTGTGTTTGACACCTGTGGTTTAAAGCACATGTGTCAAACGCAAGGCCATTTTATGTGAACCTCGCACCTCTCCTGCAGCAGCAAAAGGAAAGGGGGGGGGGTGCAATGTGATGTAAGGGAGAGTGGGTGACTCAACTTCTGATGATGGGGTGGCTCTTGGCATTTAATGTAAGGGGAGAGGAGGCGCTGGACATCTAATCTTACAGATACCAACGGCCCTTTTGAGGGCAATCATAATGCTGATGCGGCCCACGATGAAATTGAGTTTGACACCCCTGGTCTAGAGCTGTGGACACCGAACCATGGCTTGTGCACTGGATGCAGTCCTTTACTTGTGTTTATCTGGTCCCTAGGGCACCTTTTCTGCCACCAACACCAACAATGAGGCCCTATTCCTCCTACCAAGAGTGGGGCACTATTCCTCCTACCAACACCTACAGTGGGGCACTATTCCTCCTACCAACACCAACAGTGGGGCACTATTCCTCCTACCAACACCCACAGTCGGGCACTATTCCTCCTACCAACACCCACAGTCGGCACTATTCCTCCTACCAACACCCACAGTGGGGCACTATTCCTCCTACCAACACCCACAGTCGGGCACTATTCCTCCTACCAACACCCACAGTCGGGCACTATTCCTCCTACCAACACCCACAGTGGGGCACTATTCCTCCTACCAACACCCACAGTGGGGCACTATTCCTCCTACCAACACCCACAGTGGGGCACTATTCCTCCTACCAACACCCAGAGTGGGGTACTATTCCTCCTGCCAACACCCACAGTCCGGCACTATTCCTCCTATCAACACCCACAGTGGTGCACTATTCCTCCTACCAACACCTACAGTGGTGCACTATTCCTCCTACCAACACCTACAGTGGTGCACTATTCCTCCTACCAACACCTACAGTGGGGCACTATTCCTCCTACCAACACCTACAGTGGGGCACTATTCCTCCTACCAACACCTACAGTGGGGCACTATTCCTCCTGCCAACACCCACAGTGGGGCACTATTCCTCCTACCAACACCCACAGTGGGGCACTATTCCTCCTACCAACACCCACAGTGGGGCACTATTCCTCCTACCAACACCAACAGTGGGGCACTATTCCTCCTACCAACACCCACAGTCCGGCACTATTCCTTCTACCAAACACCCAGAGTGGGGCACTATTCCTCCTGCCAACACCCACAGTCCGGCACTATTCCTCCTACCAACACCCACAGTGGTGCACTATTCCTCCTACCAACACCCACAGTGGTGCACTATTCCTCCTACCAACACCTACAGTGGGGCACTATTCCTCCTACCAACACCTACAGTGGGGCACTATTCCTCCTACCAACACCTACAGTGGGGCACTATTCCTCCTACCAACACCTACAGTGGGGCACTATTCCTCCTACCAACAGTGGGGCACTATTCCTCCTACCAACACCCACAGTCGGGCACTATTCCTCCTGCCAACACCCAGAGTGGGGCACTATTCCTCCTGCCAACACCCAGAGTGGGGCACTATTCCTCCTGCCAAGACCCAGAGTGGGGCACTATTCCTCCTGCCAACACCCACAGTGGGGCACTATTCCTCCTACCAACACCCACAGTGAGGCAATATTCCTACTACTAATACCTACAGTGGGGCACTATTACTCCTACTAACACCCACAGTGGGACACTCTTCCTCCTACTAACACCAACAGTGGGGCACTTATCCTCCTACTAACACCAACAGTGGGGCACTCTTCCTCCTACTAACACCCACAGTGGGGCACTCTTCCTCCTACTAACACCCACAGTGGGGCACTCTTCCTCCTACTAACACCCACAGTGGGGCACTCTTCCTCCTACTAACACCCACAGTGGGGCACTATTATGTGCTTAAATACCGTCAGTATTTGTAAATTTGATGGACTGTTTTAAAAGCAGCAGCAAACCTGACTTTACATGCTTGCTAATGTGACAGAACACCTCTGATTTTCACATTTGTCTAAATGTGAAAATCGGAGGTGTTCTGTCACATTAGCAAGCATGTAAGGTTTGCTGCCGCTTTTAAAATTTAACATGTAAACAGTTCATTGGATTTACAAATAGTGTATTTAAGCATATAATCTGTTTTGTGTTGCAAATAACTGTGAAATCTATAACTCCGTTGGGTGTAACAAGATGTCCGCTTGCTGTGCAGAAGTGTGGGGTGGAGCAAGATGGTGGCGACAAAGCATCACTTCCGGACAAGACAGCCACCGCCGGGTATAACAAGATGGCCGCCGCTCCAGGGCTAGGCCGAAGCCTTTCCTATGGCCGAGGCTGCGGATCGCATTGTGTGCTGATCTGAGCAGGGTGACCCATTTGGAACACGGATCGGTGACGATCCGTTGCACCACTACTATAAATTATGCCGTTAGGTTACATACATAGTCCTGACCAAAGTGTTTATTATGTCAACCGTTGCTGGTTTTAATATAGTTAATGATCATTTTCTTTTAAATAAATCCTTGTCCTGAGGTTTATGTGGGACAGTCGTTTGTGGCAGAGTAACAAGGAGTATTTTGTGGGTACAAGCATGGTGGTTCTGTGTTTTTATTCTTCCAGTTTAAGTCACTACCACTGTTAAGTAGAATCTGGCTATGGCCATTGTTAGCCACAGTGCGCTGTAAATCTTGTTTCTGTATTCTATCCCAGGGGGATATAGGTCTTTCATAACCATTAGTATGCTCACCTATTGGTACACGCTATTCACATTTTAATTGTAAAGCCAGTCATTCACATATAGGCTTGGATTGGGTGTCACAGGCCTTTCATACTAATTTTGCTTTGGAATCAGAAATGGTACTTCCATGCAGCCTGACGGCTCTATTACGTAGTAGAACAAGGATTACAACATAATCTATTAATTTGGGACACCGATTGCTTGGAGGGAAATACAGAAAAAGCTAGGGATCGCCCCTTATATTTATTTCCACCTAATATTTGCCTATCCAGTGTTTTTCAATGTTTCTTTAACCCCATCCATACAGGGCATTTTCACCCCCTTCCTGCCCAGACCAATTCTTTTTTTTTTTTTTGTGACTGTGACATTGCGGCGGACATATCGGACACTTTTGACACGTTTTTGGGACCATTCACATTTACACAGCGATTAGTGCTATAAAACTGCACTGATTACTGTGTAAATGTGACTGGCAGGGAAGGGGTTAACACTAGGGGGCGCTGAAGGAGTTAAAATGTTACCTAAAGTATGTTCTAACTGTAGGGGAGGGGGATTCACAAGGGGAGGAGATAGATGTGTGTTCCTCTTTACTGGGAACACACATCGGTCTCCTCATCGCTGACTGAAGGTGGATCTGTGTGTTTACACACACAGATCCACACTCCTGCCGTGATCAGCGGTAATCGCGCGTGCCCGGTGGCAATCGCGGTCGTCGGTCATGCGCACGGGATAGCGAGTGGTGCCGCGCGCGCGCCCTAGAATGCCTAGAACAAAGGACGTCCACTCTCATCGGCGAGGGGTTGCTCCAGACGTCAATCCCCTCTTGCCCGGTATGGAAGGGGTTAAAGCATGCAGCATGAGGCCTTTTCTTCTGCTGACCTAAGGCTACCTCTCTGTATGACATGGACTCTTGTAACTTAAAATCGTTCTAAGATCGGGCTGCTGATTTTAGCCTACCAAGCCACCACTTTTACTACTTAGAGTTCACCGACTATACTAAATCTTGCTGCCCGGATAGGAACGAAAGGTTTCAGCTTTCCCTGATAGATTGCCAAATTCAAAAACCATCCTATGCAATCTCAGATCTCTTATAAGCCACATCTTTGAAGGATTAAAATAAGGACTTTCCAGGTGACGCTCTTTTTGATAAGCATCTTGAGGGCTACAATAACATTCAGAGACTGGCGATCAATGATACCTGGAGAGAATTCAAATTCAAGCTAATTCACAAAGCCTGCTTTCCTTTCCTCCCAGCAAAAGGACAATACTCAGGTGTCTGTTCTCTCCTTGGCACCTGTCAACCCTTTCTTTCTATTTGTAGTTCTACCCTTCAATCTCCAATTTTTGGGACCAAGTGTCCATCTATACAGTATATATGGGGGTCATAAACAGTCAAATCCCCGAAGATCCACTATTATTATTGTTCAGCTACGGTACAGCAGCAACTCACCCTACCACCCCAATTCCAGAAAAGTTGGGGGGGGGGGGGCTGTGTAAAATCAACATTAACCACTTAAGACCCGGACCAATACGCTGGTAAATGACCCAAGGTGTCTTTGCGATTCGGCACTGCGTCGCTTTAACAGACAATTGCGCGGTCGTGCGACGTGGCTCCCAAACAAAATTTGCGTCCTTTTCTTCCCACAAATAGAGCTTTCTTTTGGTGGTATTTGATCACCTCTGCGATTTTTATTTTTTGCGCTATATACAAAAATAGAGCGACATTTTTGAAAAAAAAACACTATTTTTTACTTTTTGTTAAAAAAAAAATCAAATAAACTAAATTTTAGTCAAACATTTAGGCCAAAATTTATTTAGCCACATGTCTTTAGTTAAAAAAAAAATCGCTACCTAGCGGGAACAGCGGCACTAATACAGCGATCAGAAAAATGATCGCTTAGTGACGCTGGCAATAGGGAGTGAAAGGGTTAACTAGGGCGGTGATCAGGGGGTTAAAACTTTATTAGGGGGGGTGGGGGGGCTATCCTGAACCTAACACTAACTGTTTTTTACACTGCCTGTCACACTGACACTAAATGCAGTGATTAGATCACTGCATTCAGTGACACTGTGACAGGGGGGTGGGGGGGGCGATCACAAGGGGTTAATATGCCTATGTGAGTGTGTGTCAGTGTTGTGTTGGTGCACACTTACTTGTGATGTCTTCTCTCATCAGCAGCGCTGGGAAACAGCGCTGCGATGAGAGAATACATCATTTCCTCCTTCCTGTGTAAACACAGGAGGAGGAAGTGACAGGCTGGGAGCGCGCTCCCATTGGCTGGGAGCGATCGCGGGGGGGGCGGATATCACGGACATCCGCCCGCAGATCCCGGATCGCTCCCAGAGGTAAATTTACGCCCTTGTGCCTGTACGTGCCATTCTGTGGCCGTATATGTGCGTGCGGGGGTCCTTAAGTGGTTAAGACAGCATGCAATGATTTGCAAATCTCTTATTTTTTCCACAATTGAAAACAGGTCAAATGTAGACATGTGCACTGCCAAAAAAAACGTTTTTTTCGTTTATGTATTTGTTTTTTTTTCGAAAATTCGGGAAATTAAAAAAAAAAAAGTTTTTGTTTCATTTGTTTTTTTCAAATTTTTCGGAAATTCAGGATTTTTTTTTCCGTTTTATTCGTTTTTTTTGTAATTCAGGAAATTTGGAATTCAGAAATTCGAAAATTCAGAATTTTCGGATTTCCGAAAAAGCAAAAAACGAATAAAACGGAGAAAAACTAATGAATAAAAAATAATTTTCGGAAATTAAAAAATTTGAAAAATTCGGAAATTTCCCATTTTCGAATTTTAGATTTTTTAATGTTACAATTTCGAATATTTGAATTTTCGTAATTTTTTTATTTTTCGAAAATTCAAAAAATAATACATTTGAAAATTAGAATATTCGAAATTCGAAAATGAAAAATTTTGAAAATGAAAAATTTGAAATTTAAAAAAAAAAAATTCTGAATTTTGAAAATTCAAACATTTGAAAATTAACCACTTAAGACCCGGACCAAAATGCAGGTAAAGGACCTTGCCCCTTTTTGCGATTCTGCACTGCGTCGTTTTAACTAACAATTGCGCGGTCATGCGACGTGGTTGCCAAACAAAATTGGCGTCCTTTTTCCCCCCACAAATAGAGCTTTCTTTTGGTGGTATTTGATCACCTCTGCGGTTTTTATTTTTTGCGCTATAAACAAAAATAGAGCGACAATTTTGAAAAAAAAATGAATATCCCCCAAAATATATATAAACATTTTTTTTCCTCAGTTTAGGCCGATACGTATTCTTCTACCTATTTTTGGTAAAAAAATCACAATAAGCGTTTATCGGTTGGTTTTCGCAAAATTTATAGCGTTTACAAAATAAGGGATAGTTTTATTGCATTTTTATTAATTTTTTTTTTTTTACTACTAATGGCGGCGATCAGCTATTTTTTTTGTGACTGCGACATTATGGCGGACACTTCGGACAATTTTGACACATTTTTGGGACAATTGTCATTTTCAAAAAAAAGGGATTTTTAATAACAGCTTACCTGTAAAATCCTTTTCTTGGAGTACATCACGGGACACAGAGCGCATAGTCATTACATATGGGTTATATGGGTACCTTCAGGTGTGGACACTGGTGTAATCAACTTCACAGGAAGTTCCTCCCTATATAACCCCCTCCCACTGAGAGTGCTTTAGTTTTGTAGCAAGCAATTTCTCTGAGGTTACACAATGTTCCCCAAAAAGAGGGGTGGGAGCTCTGTGTCCCGTGATGTACTCCAAGAAAAGGATTTTACAGGTAAGCTGTTATTAAAAATCCCTTTTTCTTGATCGTACATCACGGGACACAGAGCGCATAGTCATTACATATGGGATGTCCCAAAGCAATGCTCCATGAAGGGAGGGAGACCGTAAGGCCAAAATTAGCCAAACAGAAAATATATCAGGAGGTAAAAAATAGCTCCACCAACAGAAAAAACAAGGGGGCGTGAACCGGGCCAGAGGATTCTATACTGCTGCCCGAAGGACCGCCTGCCCAAATGCTGCGTCCGTAGCTTTTGTGACGTCCAACTTATAAAATTTAGTAAACGTATGTACGGAAGACCAGGTTGCCGCTTTGCAAACCTGTGCCATAGAGATCTGATGGTGTGCCGCCCAGGAGGCACTCATGGCCCTCGTAGAATGGGCTTTAACTGATAAGGGAGGTGGAACGCGCTTCAGACCATAGGCCTGAAAAATCAGCTGCTTAATCCACCTAGCCAAGGAAGACTTGGCAGCCGGCTGACCCTTCTTGGGGCCATCCGGGAGAACGAAAAGCACATCTGTTTTCCGAATCTTTTCTGTAGCCTTGAGATAAACCCTCATGGCTCGAACCACGTCCAAAGTATGAAGCAGTCTTTCCTCTCTGGACTGGGGAGTAGGAAAGAAGGATGGTAGGACTAGGTCCTGATTCAAGTGAAAACTGGATATGACCTTAGGAAGGAAAGAAGGTTGAGGCCGCAGAACCACTCTGTCCTTATGCAGAATCAGGTACGGTTCCCTGCAAGACAAGGCTGCCAGCTCGGAGACCCTTCTAGCCGAAGCCATAGCCACCAAGAAAACCAACTTTCGGGTTAGCAGCACAAGAGGGATTTCTGTCAGAGGTTCAAACGGCTGCTTTTGTAAAGCTGACAAGACCAGATTTAAATTCCAGGGGCAGAGGGGAGCTCTAATAGGGGGATTTACATGCAAGACCCCCTGCAAAAAGGTTTTCACAAGCGAATGTGTGGCCAAAGGCCTTTGAAACCATATCGATAAGGCAGACACCTGCCCCTTTAGAGTACTAAGAGCCAACCCCTTGTCAACGCCAACCTGGAGGAATCGCAAGATCCTGTCAATAAAAAACTTGCGAGGATGCCCTCCTTGAGACTCGCACCACTCCACATAGGTTCTCCAGACTCTGTAATAGATATTTCTAGAGACTGGCTTTCTAGCTTGAATTGACGTAGATATGACTTGGGCTGAGAGGCCTCTGCCCTTAAGAATTAGGGATTCAGCCGCCAAGCCATCAAATTTAGCTGCTGTGAAGCAGGGTGGTAGATCGGGCCCTGAGACAGCAGATCTGGGCGCAGGGGGAGTGGTCACGGTGCCCCTACTGACATCCTCACGATGAGTGCGTACCAAGCCCTTCTGGGCCAGGCTGGGGCCACCAGGATCACCGGCCTGCGTTCCACCCTGATCCTTCGTAGAAGGCGGGGAATCATCTGTAGTGGAGGGAACGCATACAGGAGAGAAAACTGGTGCCAGGGGCAAACCAACGCATCGGTCCCGTAGGCCGAGGGGTCCCTGGCTCGGGATACGAATTTTTCCAACTTCTTGTTGAATCTTGTTGCCATGATGTCCACATCGGGAACTCCGAATCTTTGGCAAATCTCTTGGAATACCTGGGGGTGAAGAGACCACTCTCCCGGGAGTAACTGTTGACGACTCAAAAAATCTGCTTGAGAATTGTCTATCCCTGGGATGAACACTGCTGAGATGCAGGGTACATGGGCTTCGGCCCATGAAAAAAATCAGGTTTACTTCCCTTTGAGCCGCTAGGCTCCTTGTGCCCCCCTGGTGGTTTATGTATGCCACCGCCGTGGCATTGTCGGACTGTATCCTTGGAAAACAGCAGGGGGCGCTAGAAACTGATTGTTTAAATACAATAGTGAACTATGTATATCCCCATCAAAGGAGATAATCAAAATAAAGGTGCAATACAGTGCAAAGTGTTAGTACATAAATTGCAATGAGCATAAAAATATTATTAATAAATGTCCAAAAAGAAAGTGCAGAAACCAAATCCAAAAATTATGAAAAAATGTCCATATAGGTGCAAAAGGATTAATAATATCCTTAAAAATCCTTGTGACTTGTTCTCTCATATAAGTGAATATAAGTGATCGCAAATGAAGTGTTTCCACCTTCACCAACTAAACACCGACAGTGTAAACAGGATGGCTCCTTACCGCAAACTATTGACCTTTCTCGTTAGAAAATAGGTCAAATAAAGCGTTGTGTCTCCACGGACAGTAGATAGCCTGGATTCCCTTGATTGCATGCGTTAAAGGGCAAAGAAACACAGAAAATTGCCGCCATAGCGTGATACCGTTTTATTAAAAGACATGGATTTATACACACAATGCCGAGTGGCTCCTTACTATTTTTGGTGCCCTCCGTCCCGGCACTGAGGCTAATGGCTTTGGGTCAATGGATAAGATGCGTCCTCGCTGGGGGAGCACTCGCGTGCGTTCCACTTCCCTTGTGTAGAGAACCAGCTGGACCGGAAGTTGCTGTGCGTGGTCACGTACCGCCTCGACATACGTTTCAATAATTCGTCATCAGGAAGCGCCTGTATCCTTACTGGCAGACCCTGCAGGGGGAGAGTCCAGGCGACCAGGGCCAACCGAGCAGCTCTGATCTCTAGGACATTGATGGGAAGCAGACTTTCTGCCTCTGACCACTGTCCCTGCTGGGTCCGTTTTCCTAAGATTGCCCCCCAACCCGTTAGGCTGGCATCTGTGGTTACTATTTTCCACGAGATGGGGCAAAAGGTTTTCCCTTTTGATAATTTCTGAGGGATCAGCCACCAGTACAGGCTGCGCCTGACTCCTGGGGAAAGAACTAATGGACGGTCTAATGCCTGTATGGACTTGTTCCAAGCAGAGAGAATAGCTGCTTGCAGAATTCTGGTATGGATCTGGGCATAGGGCGCTGCTTCGAAAGCGGCCACCATCTTTCCCAGCAGTCGCATGCATAGGCGAATAGTCGGCTTCTTTTTGCCTAAGACTATTTGAATCGTTTGAATCAACGACCTGATCTTCTTTTGAGGTAAAAATACCCTCTGGCATTCTGTATCTAACCGAAAGCCTAGATATTCCAACTGTCTTGTGGGTTGTAACCTTGATTTTTCTTGGTTCACAATCCACCCGAACTCTTCTAGATGCCGCACTGTGCGGACTACTGCATGATTGAGGTTGGAAGCTGATCTGTCGATAACCAGGAGATCGTCCAGGTATGCCAGGACCAAGATGCCTTCTGTCCTTAGGACGGCTAGCACCGGGGCTAACACCTTTGTGAATACCCGTGGAGCTGTTGCCAACCCGAAAGGGAGGGCTACGAACTGGTAATGACTTTGATTTATCGTAAAACGAAGAAACTTGTGATGTGCTGGGTAAATCGGCACATGCAGATATGCATCCTTTATGTCTATAGATGCTAGGAAGTCGCCCTGATGCAGGCTGGCTGTCACTGAACGTATGGAGTCCATACGAAAGGTCTGAATCCTTAGAAAGCGATTTAGGCGTTTGAGGTCTAATATAGGCCTGACGTCGCCATTGGGTTTTGGTATAACAAAAAGGTTGGAGTAGAATCCCAGACCCCTTTCTTGGGTTGGTACTTCTACAATTACTCCTTGGAGCAAGAGGCGATCCAACGCCTTTAAGAGAGAGGCCCTCTTTAACGGGTCGCTTGGAAGACTTGACCCCTGAAAATGAGGAGGGGGGATTTCTCGAAACTCTAGTTTGTAGCCTGAGGCTACTACGGACCGAACCCAAGCGTCGGGAATTCTGGCCTTCCAGACTTCGGAGAAAAACTGAAGTCTTCCCCCCACCCAAGAGAGTGGGGGCGCCCCTTCATGAATCTGACTTGATGACTGGTTTAGCCGGCTTGCGAGACCAGGGCCTCTTGTTTGCCGCGGCTTGTCCCTGTGGGCGGCTATTAACTGCTGAACGCCCGGGAGGCCGTCGATACTGACGGGAAGTCGAAGGGGCCGAGCCTGCAATGGCCTGTCGTTTAAACGTGGGCCCACGCGGTCTTTTCTTGACCGGTAAGGAAGTACTTTTTCCACTTGATATGGTGTGGATATATTTATCTAGGTCTTCCCCGAATAGTCTTCCCCCATGAAAGGGAAACCCTGCTAAAAGCTTTTTGCAGGGTGCCTCTGCTGACCAGTTCTTTAGCCACAAAAGACGACGCATGTGAACCATCAGTAGAGATGAACGGGATGCCTGTTGGATGGAGTCCTTAATAGCATCTATTGCAAAGCAGAGAGCCCTAGGGAATTCTGCTAATTCATGAGTATGCTGAGCCGGCATGTCCTTTAATATATGTTTTGCCTGATCCTTCAGGGCCTGACAAACACCAATGGCTGCTACTGCTGGCTGAACCATGGCACCTACTGAAGTAAAAGCTGCTTTCAGTAGGGTCTCGAATTTTTTGTCGACCGGATCCTTGAACATATGGACATTTTCAACCGGACAAGTCAGGGATTTATTCACGCAGGAAATGGCCGCGTCCACTGTAGGGAGTGCCCATTTCTTTACATATTCCTCTTCCATAGGGTAGAGAATAGAGAATCTTTTAGGAGGGACAAAGATTCTATCAGGTCGAGCCCAATCCTGGTAAATCACGTTCCGCAGAAGGGGGTGCATTGGAAAAGACGCACAAGTTAATGGAGCCTTTAAAGAACCCAATGAGGATACCTCCGGGGCTACTAGTTCTGGCACTGGAAGTTTAAAGGCAGTGCGAACCATATCTGTCAAAGACTGGATCCACAGGCTCTCCGCTTGAGAGGCCGAAAAATATTCATCTATAGTGGAATTTTCCCTGTCTGAACCGTCGGGACTTGGGTCTGCCTGATCCCCTTGTGGGTCCCGTTCCTCTGAAGAGGAGACCTCCGCATCTGAAAACCCCACACTGGGTGAGGGGGATCTAGCCCGCTTGCTACTTGGGCAAGGACGGGAAAACAACGCAGTTAACCTTTTCTCTAGCCCACTCATGGTGGCTGCTAGCATTTCTTCCGTCACGTAAACGGGAATGGGTGGATCGGGGGCCGCCTCTGCCCCCAGCACCCCCAATGGCTCTTGTACTATGCCACTCGGTGTCCTGACTGGCAAGGGTGGGGCCGTAGAAGCCTGGCCCAAATCCTCTGACCCCGATGGAGACCCCTTTTGCTTTTTGGCACCTTTAGCAGCCTTGGCTGGTCCAGATCCCTTTGGAGCCATTGTACAACCTTGGGTCACCCCTATAGCCAACACCTGACTGTTGCAGCTAGGAGTAACCAATATGAGGGCAGGTATGAGGAAATGAAAAAGAACTAATTTCTCTCTTTTTCTTTTCAAAAAATTTTTTTTTTTTTTACCCGCCTGGGAGGTGGCAATACTGAGGAAACCTGTGAGTATTGACACACCAATGCCCGTTAGCCGGAGTCCAAGGTAGACTCGGATACTGCTGGATCTAAGGCTGAGTCCCTTTAAGCAAAAAACTTTTTTTTTTTTTTTTCTGGTCAATAGTGGACCTAAGTCCTAGACCTGAAGATCCACAAAACCGCCACTAGGTGTCCCCGTGTGGCCAAAAGACCCAGCTGCACGCTCTGTATCCTTTCTTCCTCTGCCTCCAGGAGGGAAAGACCAGCCAGAGAAAAAGTTTTCCCTTTAAACAGACCCTGACGCTGCTGGCCCGCCCCCCCGACGCACGCCGACGCTATAAAAGGCGGCGTGCACGCGCGCGCGCACAATCGCGCGCACCACGCTGAAACCACATGGAGGAAGCAGAGCAGAGGAAACAACATGGACCAGCGTTTAGGCAGCACCAACAGACACCAGGTAAGCACTAATCTTATTGTAGTGCACACATAGCGAGGAAGCTGTCCCCATGGGCTTCCTAAGAAACAGGAGTTTTTACCAGCAATTTCCTCTTTAAAACATGTGGGGTTGCAGTATCAGTGTTAACAGGCAGACCTGGGGTGAGTAGCAAATATATAACTTACACAAGTATACATATATCTACATGTTATCTGGGTAAACATTAGTATCCCATCCTGCCCACACAGACATAGTGGAGATAGTGGCTGATGCACAAGCATACTGTTAGCCAACCCAGAACCCCCAGGGGGATACCTACTGTCGAACCAAGTCCCGCAGGTTCCCTCTTACCTGCTCCACGCCGCAGGGTATTGCAAAATGCAAGAGGCCCAGCCTTCCCCCATCTCCGTGGGTATTGTCTTGGACCTTCAGGGACCGGGGTCCTGTGTTAAGGAACCCACACCCCTGGACCTATATAGCATCCTGGCATCAGTAGCGTTTAGTTCTTGGAAGAGACTAAGGCACTGGAGCCCAGAATCCAGCCCTCCAAGGAGAGGCATTATAGGCAAAACCCCACTCCAGCAGGGCCCGGGTACCGTACTCCTTGGCTCTGAAGCACTTCGGACGGATCCGGCTAGCTATCCTGGGTCCCGAGACCTCCGAGGGACAGCTAGACATGACCAACACCTAAGACACTGGCGAAAAAACTAAAGCACTCTCAGTGGGAGGGGGTTATATAGGGAGGAACTTCCTGTGAAGTTGATTACACCAGTGTCCACACCTGAAGGTACCCATATAACCCATATGTAATGACTATGCGCTCTGTGTCCCGTGATGTACGATCAAGAAATGCATTTAAATTGCATTGTTTACTGTGAAAATGACAGTTGCAGTTTGGATGTGTACAACTGGATGACGTGATCGATGCTGCCGCCACAGTGAAGCACGAGGAAGCAGTGTTTACACACGGCTCTCCCCGTTTCTTCAGCTCCGGGGACCGATCGCCGCACTCCAGCGGCGATTGGGTCCGCGAGTCCCGCAGTCCCGGAGCTTCGGGCCGGGTCACGGGAGCGCGCCCGTGACCCACGGCTGGGTACTAGAACCAACGTAAATATACATGGATGTGCCCAGCCGTGCCATTCTGCCAACATATATGTGCAGGAGGCGGTCCTTAAGAAGTTAAAAAATTCGAAAAATCATTTCCGTAAATCCGAATTTCCGAAATTCGGAAATACGAAAATTCGGAAATTAAACATTTCGGAAATACTAAAATTTGGAAATTAAAAATTCGGAAATTAAAAAATTTGGAAATTCCCGAAGTCCGAAAATTCGGAAATTGAAAAATTCGGAAATTGAAAAATTCGGAAATAAAAAATTTGTTAATACGAAAATTCGGAATTAACTCATTTCCGAATTTTCGTTAAAAAACGAATTAGAAACTAAACGAAATGCACGTCTAGTCAAATGTTTAAAACTGAAAAAAAAAATGTTTTTCAGTAAAAAAAAATAAAAATTACATTTTGAAATTGATAGCAGCAACACATCTCAAAAAACAGCATCTTAGAGAGTCAGAGGTTCACTAATCTGTAAAAAGCTGCTTCTAAAAATTGTCGAACAACTTTAGAATAATGTTGTTTCACAACCTGAAATTGCAAAAAAAATAAAAATAAATAATTATATTATATCTCATGATCTACAGTACATAATTTTATTTAAAAGATTCTGAAAATCTGGAGACATCTCTGTACACAAAAGGACAAGGCCGAAACATAATATTCGATGGCCATGATCTTCAGGCCCTCAGACGGCACTGCATTAAAAACAGGCATGATTCTGTGATGAACCTTACTGTATGGGCTCAGGAATACTTCCAAAAATCCTTGTCTGTGGACAGTTCGCTGTGTCAACCAAAAATGCAAGTTAAAGCTATATCATGCAAAGAAGAAGCCATATCTTAATATAATCTACAAACTCTACCATATTCTCTGAGCCAAATCTCATTTACATTGGTCTGTTGCAAACTGGAACACTGTTCTATGGTCAGAATCAAAATTTGACATTCCTTTTAGCAACCATGGGTACCACATCCTCTGGACCAAAGAGGAGAGGGACCTTCTAGCTTATCAGCGCTCAGTTCAAAAACCTGCATCTCTGATGGTATGGGGGTGCATTAGTGCATAAGAAATGGGCAACTTGCACATCTGGAATTGCACCATCAATGCTAAAAGATGTATCTATATTTTAGAGCAGCATATACCCCCAGCTAGGTGATGCCTTGTTTTTTTAAGGGAAGGACAATGCAAATCTGCACACTGCGTCTTTGACAACAGCATTGCTTTTGAAGTAGAAGAGTCTGGGTGCTCAACTGGCCTGCCTGCAGTCCAGACCTTTCTCCAATTGAAAGTATTTGCGAACCTTGAAACAAAAAATAAGACAAAGATCCAGGACTGTTGAGCAGTTAGAATCCTGTATCAGACAAGGATGGGAAAACAGTGCTGCCATCAAATTTCAAAATTACCAGATTTTTCTCCTAAAATAGTACAAATTGTCAGTTCAAACATTTGGTATGTTTTCGATTATGAATAAAATATGGGGTTAAGAGATTTACAAATCATTGCATTCTGTTTCTTTATAGATTTTACAGTGTCCCAATTTTGGAATTTAGGTTATACATCAGGTTAACTTAGGAGACCTTCACTATACCTGCAATAGATTTATATTTGCCTGCTGGTAGCTTAGCTTGCAGGGCTATCCTCAAGAAGTGGGTATCCCCCATGGCACCAACCATTTCAGATATACATAAAAAATAAAAGAGCTGAAAATGTACAGGGGAGAAGTTGGACAAGGAGGTTTATTGCCAGATGCAAGCCTTAATGGACTCTACCTTATCAAGCTCAGAAATTTACCAGGAAAAAAAAAAAAACTTACATTTTAAATAAAAAAAACACATTGAAGCAAAATAAGGGTCAGTGCCAATGAATGCCCATCTGCAGCCTCAAAATTGCCCATCAATGCAGCTTGATCAATGCCCATCTGCAGCTTCCCCATTGCCATGAATGCAGCCCGATCAATGCCCATCTCAGGGAGGGGGGCAGGATGAGCACCGTCAGATTACATACAGCGACAGTGACCTCTTTAATAACAAAGTCCCGCCTACTGGACCGGCTTCTATGATAGACATAACACTGGTCCAATGCCGCCCGAGGAGACAAGACTATTACAGTGGCCGCGAGTAAACAGGAGATTCTCGCTATACGGAATCTGACGGCGCTCGTTCCGGCCCCCTCCCCGTTCTCTTGGAGGCAGCCCAAATTACAGTATCGGTGTATAACAAGCACGCACTGTTTGCAACCGATTTGCAGGGTGAAAAAGTGAGTGTTAAATGCCAATAAATACAGTACTTAAGTAATTATATAGCTCCATCAATTTATGCAGCGCTTTACATATTTATATTACATATTCACATCAGTCCCTGCCCTCATGGAGTATACAGTATAAGGTCCTTAACTAACATTCATACATGCATAATAAGGCCAATTTATACAGGAGCCAATTAACCTACCAGTGTGTCTTTGGAGTGTGGGAGGAAACCAGAAATGACATCTTTTCTGTCCTTGTTCCAAAATATGTAGTGGTAAGCCAAAGAAAATCTTGGCAATCTATAAAAGGCAGATATCTATCAAATCTATTCTCCGCTATCTCCTTCTACAACCATCTATTTTTTTCCCCCTGGATTTATATATGGTTGATAACCTAGAATGCAGTCTTGAATACTCTGTTATTCTTTTGATGTTACTTGCCTACAGTGGGTATAGAATTTTTTTTTACCCGCCTTTAAAAATATTCATATTTTGTTTCTTTGCAGCCCTAGATGAAGACAGGCACTGTTTTTGTTTCATCCAGCCAATTCACCTAAAATGATGTATCATAGAGTAGTCATGCATGTATTATATGCATTTCACTTTGTAAAACTCATATATAATCATACTTATATAAAAAGTTATACTGTAGCTGATCATATTCACAACAATGATCATATCATGTTGAGCCATGAAAGGGCCACCATGCGCTTCCAAAGACGACTTCATGTTGCCATTAGGAACTCCCAGGGGTCAGTGGGCCATCTCAGGGGAAAACCAGGGGGCCACCTGCCTATCTGGGGACGCTGTCAAGCTGGTCACAACCACAGGCCATATTTGCCCCTGTGTAAAATATACTGCACCAGGCATCACCAGACAAATAACACAGGGAAGTAGAGGGGAAATAGTGTCCTACTCTTGAAGGTGAAACTATAACCCTATAGATCTTGGCTATTCTCTTCAATGTATGAAGGAGAATCATTTGCAAAATGAAGAAGTATCAGAGAGATACACTTAAACAGCCTGAACTACAGCTAAGCATTGGAGATCAATCTGTTGAAAGTCCAGTTCGCCAGAAGGAGATTTAAGTTGCTTTAGTTATTAGAAAATGCCAGTATTATTAAAAGGATGCCAGTAGGCTGAATTATTCTCTGGTCTTTCATATCTGAATAACGTGGAATAACGTCCTTGCAGGATGTCTCCAATTTACAAACCGACCTCAATGCTCTGTCTAATTGGGCGACTAAGTGGCAGATGAGGTTTAATGTTGATAAATGTAAAGTTATGCACTTAGGGGCTAAGAATATGCATGCATCATACATGCTAGGGGGAGTTCAACTGGGGGATCTGTAGTGGAGAAGGAACTGGGGGTTTTAGTTGATCATAAGCTCAAGAATGGCATGCAATGCCAAGCTGCGGTTTCCAAAGCAAGGAAAGTCCTTTCTTGTATTAAGAGAGGTATGGACTCCAGAGATAGAGATATAATTTTGCCCCTGTACAAATCATTAGTAAGACCTCATCTGGAATATGCAGTCCAGTTTTGGGCACCAGTTCTCAAAAAGGAGAACTGGAGAAAGTGCAGAGAAGGGCAACTAAACTGATAAGAGGCATGGAGGAGCTCAGCTATGAGGAAAAATTAGAAAAACTGAATTTATTCACTCTTGAGAAGAGGAGAATAAGGGGGGATATGATCAACATGTACAAATATATAAGAGGTCCATATAGTGAACTTGGTGTTGAGTTAGTCACTTTAAGGTCAACACTGAGGACAAGGGGGCACTCTTTACGTCTGGAGGAAAAGAGATTTCACCTCCAAATACGGAAAGGTTTCTTCACAGTAAGAGCTGTGAAAATGTGGAACAGACTCCCTCCAGAGGTGGTTCTGGCCAGCTCAGTAGATTGCTTTAAGAAGGGCCTGGATTATTTCCTAAATGCACATAATATAACTGAGTACTAAGTTTTGTAGGTAAAGTTGATCCGGGGTAAATCCGATTGCCTCTCAGGGGATCAGGAAGGAATTTTTTCCTCTCCGGTAGCAAATTGGATCATGCTCTGCTGGGGGTTTTTGCCTTCCTCTGGATCAACTGTGGGTATGGAGTTGGGTGTATGGGATGTACTGTGTTTTATCGTGTTTGTTTATTTTTTTTTATGGTTGAACTGGTGGATGGACTTGTGTCTTTTTTCAACCTGACTAACTATGCAACTATATCTCTTGAAAACTTCAACGGCACACAGAAATCCATCTCCATCCCTTGGGTCAGAGTCTCACTCACCAATAGCAGTATATTTATGCGACAGGAAAAGTAAGCCCAATGCCTAATGGCCATGGCAGTTCAGTGCACCAAAAAAATCAGGTGCAAATCGTACCACTACAGTCCTCTACAGAGATAATAAATCAGACAATAACAAAGTATTTTTAAAGCAATTAAAAAAAGTAAAAGTAACAAATGTCATACTCACCCGCTCTGTGCAATTATTGGCCCTGAACCAAGTTTTGGAGCCCTGTGCCAGCTTTCCTCTGCTCCCCTTTTGCGTCTGCCCTTATAGCAAGCTGCTTGCTCTGGGGAAAGATGTGCAGGCTCGCTCCCGATCTACCCAGTGTGTCCACAGCATGCCTCCGCCCCATCCCTGAATCTCTGCTCACAGAGCTTGAGCCAATGGCTTCCAATGCTGCCCAATCTTACTGTTAAAAGAGAAAGACAAGGGAGCAGAATTGCTGACGGGCACAGCAATAATTTGATCAGGTATGGGGGGGGGGGGGGGGGGGGGCAGCAAGTGGCAAAACGTTTTATACCTTGATGCAGGAAATGCATTAAAGGTAAAAAAAACGTTTTAGCTTTAGAACCACTTTAACCTTTAACTTGCTAGCAACTACAGTCATATATACAAGTTCAGGTCAGACTTGTTCCTTCCAATTGTTATGTCTTTAGAAAGAACAAAAAGGTAGGTTCACACCGCAGTCCCTTGGGATAGCGACTCCTGGGGACACTCCGGGGACACACGCGCCATTTAGCACTAGCAGTCTGCGCTGTGTGCTATGTACTGTTTTCTGTACCTAATCTACTGTATGTATCATAATCTGTTGGCCTGCGCGGCCTTGTCCCGGTTTACAAAAAAGAAAAAAAAAGAAGGTAGGTTCAGCCATGGTAATGTTTCTGACTGAGGCAAAACGCAAAGCAGAACTTTAAGATGAATGTCATTTTTAATGAAAGAGTTTCAATCAATCATACAATGAAAGGGCATTTACAGCTCCGTAAAGAAGAGTCACAATGTTGTTGTCACAGTACAACAAATAAGACAGTATTGTATTTCCTAATGTAAAATGGTGGAGACATTAAGATTGATACACCATTGCAGACAATGAGAAATGACCCACAATCTTATAGAGATAAAGAACTGTACATGATTATCTCATAAAACATGTTTAGCGCAATTCCAGTGCAAAATATAAATCAGCCCACCTAAAACTGAAATTTTTGTTGATGAATGCTGGAGTGAAACACCCAAGAGATTTGTATGTCTCTTGTGGAATCTCTGGGGGTTCTTAAACACTTTTTATTGTTTTCTTACTATATTTTGCTTGTTTTGCATTTTCTTATATCCGGCTGCCTCCATTTCCCTTTCTGGCATTGCTGTGTCTTTCTGTACCATGATGTTCAAAATGTTATGATTGCAATATATGATGCGTTAACACATGGAGCCACCACAACAGAAAACAAACTGGCTACTGGAATCTATCTAGTAGGACTAAAATGTTCTTGTCAGACATAGTCCATCACTGCGCACATAACTTTCCATGCAAGGGATTGGTTTTTACATAAAATTCACCCTCGTGAGTGTGAGATATCGGACATTTAAAATACAGGAAAGAAGAAGAGACGGTAAAATTGTGCATATATTTTTAATCGATGTGTTTACCTGTGAAGCAACCATTATGTTTAACTTTGATGCGCTGCACATTTAATAATCCTTTCACTTCAAGGAAAATAAGATTGAATTAAAGAGTATTTAAACCCTACTATTTATATTCTGAATGTGTGCCTGCTGTACAATGCAAAAAAGAAAAGAAAAAGTATCCTGTAATCTTTGTGTGAAACATCCCATGTTCCTGCCAATTACTCTGCTTTCCCATTAAAAACTGACTGTGGAACCTAAGGCATTATTCCTGTGCATTGTGTAGAAGGTTGTTTTAACCGTCTTCTATGATCTTCCCTTTCTTCCACAGGACCCAATCCAGCTCCTGGTAGTACAGAGCCCTAGGAGTCACTCTGCACAAGCTCAGTTTGAGGTGTATTACTAGAGAGTTTTTTTATTTATTTTTTATGGGAAGGTGCATGTGATCAGCACTGTCCAGACAGAGGGTCAGGAGTTATGCAGCCTCATAAGACAGTCTTGGCCAGACACAGATTGATAGAAGTCACAAGACTATATAATGCTGATGAGAAAACGTATTTAGCAGTTTATATTTACTAAAACAATCCCATTTCCATGTTTTGTGTACTGTGGGAAACCAGATATAGTGAAAGCAGGGTCCTGGGTTTAGTAACACTAACTTAGAACCGTAATGAAGTGGGTATTTGACACCTTAGAATAACAGCAGTTTTGCACCGGATTTGCATTAAATGTCCAATACATACAAAATTACACTAAAAAAACATTTTTAATCTGGACTGCACTACTGCAAATACCTTTACGTACATATAATACAAGTGACACAATGAAAATATGTAAGGCAGAAAAAAGTGCAGTAAACAACAGAAACCAATTAGCTTTCAGTTTAATGTAGTTAAAGGGTTTGTAAAGGTCTGTGTTTTTTCACCTTAACGCAGCCTATGCATTAAGGGAAAAAAAAAAAATCACTGTCATGGCCCCCCAGCGAGCCACCCCCCAGTTTTACTTAGCCGAGCCTGTTCACCTGCTGTGCATGACCCCTGGCATCCTCTTCTTCACTGAGTCTGGCCATTGATTGAGTAGATTAATAGCACTGCAGCCATTGGCTCCCGCTGCTGTCAATCACATCCAATGATGCGGCCGTCGGGGGGCAGGACCGAGTCATACACTTGGCATCTATGGACGCCAAGTGTATGACAAGGGAGCATGCCTGCAAGCTAACCCCCTTGGGAAAGATTCCAAGAGGGGGTTAGCTTTAGCGGGGAGGAGCCGAGACAGCCACTGTGGGAGCCCAGAAGACCAGGATCGGGGCCACTCTGTGCAAAACGAACTGCAGTGGAGGAAAGTATAACATGTTTGTTATTTAAAAAAATAATTAACCTATACAACCCCCTTTGAATATGGAAATGCTGAAATCTGATTGGTTGCTGTGGGTTACTACAATTTGCATAACCCTACTAATAAATTCCCACAGATCTCAGGACTCAATATTAAAAACACCTAACAGCAGCCCAGTGAACATAGATATCATGGAGTAAACATGCACAACTCAAGGCAATACACCAGCCAAAAACAAAAACGCACAGGGTCTTCACAGAATACGAATACGAAGAAAAATCTGTAGCTCCTTGAGTTGAAACGTGTAGAGGTGTAGATTGTCATCGTACCATACGTTTGTAGTCAAGGTGTTAATGGATTCCCGATGTACCTTTCAGCAGGCAAGTTCAAATGGCTAAAACCTTAAGGCCTCATGCACACTGGACGTTAAAATAAGGTTATAAACACGCCAGTAGCTTTGCAGTGAGTTTTTCAACTTTTTTTAAAGTTTTTGCAATAGCGTTTTTTAGCTTTTTTTTTCAATGGATCACAAACGTTAAACGCTGGTGATCGAAGATTTTGAACGTTTATTGACAATTATCAGCGTTAAAGCGTTTTTACAGCTGAAAAACGTCTCTCAGAACTAGGGGTGCAATGGATCATGCCGATCCGACCTATTCGGATCGGCACACATTGCGATCTGCGGACCGCACCGCCGCCGCGTCCTTAGGAAAGGCCGCGGCTTCGGCCTAGCTCTGGAGCGATCGGCCATCTTGGTACACCCGGCGGCGGCGGTGCGCGCTGATGTCATCACCCCTCCCTCTGCAGCCTGTACGTGTCTGTTCTGTAAAGAGCGCGCAGTACCGTCTCCATGCGGCGCGATTACAGTGAGAGTGACACCACACAAGTTCTACAGTGAGGAGTCAGGACTGCAGTGAGTTGATTCTAGTGGGAAAATAAATGGCTATTTTCAGTGTGTTACTGTTTGTGTGGGGGCTATTATTATTTAATATTAGTGGGATATATGGCTATTATTTATTACAGTGTTACTAGTGTGGGGGCAATGTTGGCTACTATTATTAGTGGGAAAAATGGCTTTTATATTACAGTTTTACTACTAGTGTGGGGGCAATGTTGGCTATTATTATTAGTGGTAAAAATGGCTATTACAGTGTTACTGTTTACTAGTGTGGGGGCAATGTTGGACTGAACAGTGATGGATGGTGATAACGAGTGGGGGACAATGGTGGACATTACAGTGACTAGTGGGGGGGAATTGGTGGATGACTGTCTGACTGGATGTTACAGTGAGGTGGGGGCAATGGTGGAAGTTAGTGAGGTGGCGGCAATGGTGGATGATGTTACAGTGAGGTGGCGGCAAATGGTGGATGATGTTACCGTGAGGTGGGGGCAAATGGTGGATGATGTTACCGTGAGGTGGGGGCAAATGGTGGATGATGTTACCGTGAGGTGGGGGCAAATGGTGGATGATGTTACCGTGAGGTGGGGGCAAATGGTGGATGGATGTTACCGTGAGGTGGGGGCAAATGGTGGATGGATGTTGCAGTGAGGTGGGGGCAAATGGTGGATGGATGTTGCAGTGAGGTGGGGGCAATGGTGGATATTACAGCAGTGGATATTATTACAGTGGGGGGGGGGAGACGTCTGTGGATATTATTACAGTGGGGGGAGATGTCTGTGGATTATATTACAGTGGGGGGAGATGTCTGTGGATTATATTACAGTGGGGGGAGATGTCTGTGGATTATATTACAGTGGGGGGAGATGTCTGTGGATTATATTACAGTGGGGGGAGATGTCTGTGGATTATATTACAGTGGGGGGAGATGTCTGTGGATTATATTACAGTGGGGGGAGATGTCTGTGGATTATATTACAGTGGGGGGAGATGTCTGTGGATTATATTACAGTGGGGGGAGATGTCTGTGGATTATATTACAGTGGGGGGAGATGTCTGTGGATTATATTACAGTGGGGGGAGATGTCTGTGGATTATATTACAGTGGGGGGAGATGTCTGTGGATTATATTACAGTGGGGGAAGATGTCTGTGGATATTATTACAGTGGGGGGGGGGGGGGGGGGGGAGACGTCTGTGGATATTATTACAGTGGGTGGGGGGGGAGACGTCTGTGGATATTATTACAGTGGGGGGGGGGGGAGACGTCTGTGGATATTATTACAGTGGGGGGAGATGACGTCTGTGGATATTATTACAGTGGGGGGAGATGACGTCTGTGGATATTATTACAGTGGGGGGAGATGACGTCTGTGGATATTATTACAGTGGGGGGAGATGACGTCTGTGGATATTATTACAGTGGGGGGAGATGACGTCTGTGGATATTATTACAGTGGGGGGAGATGACGTCTGTGGATATTATTACAGTGGGGGGAGATGACGTCTGTGGATATTATTACAGTGGGGGGAGATGACGTCTGTGGATATTATTACAGTGGGGGGAGATGACGTCTGTGGATATTATTACAGTGGGGGGAGATGACGTCTGTGGATATTATTACAGTGGGGGGAGATGACGTCTGTGGATATTATTACAGTGGGGGGAGATGACGTCTGTGGATATTATTACAGTGGGGGGAGATGACGTCTGTGGATATTATTACAGTGGGGGGAGATGACGTCTGTGGATATTATTACAGTGGGGGGAGATGACGTCTGTGGATATTATTACAGTGGGGGGAGATGACGTCTGTGGATATTATTACAGTGGGGGGAGATGACGTCTGTGGATATTATTACAGTGGGGGGAGATGACGTCTGTGGATATTATTACAGTGGGGGGAGATGACGTCTGTGGATATTATTACAGTGGGGGGAGATGACGTCTGTGGATATTATTACAGTGGGGGGAGATGTCTGTGGATATTATTACAGTGGGGGGAGATGTCTGTGGATATTATTACAGTGGGGGGAGATGTCTGTGGATATTATTACAGTGGGGGGAGATGTCTGTGGATATTATTACAGTGGGGGGAGATGTCTGTGGATATTATTACAGTGGGGGGAGATGTCTGTGGATATTATTACAGTGAGGGGAGATGTCTGTGGATATTATTACAGTGGGGGGAGATGTCTGTGGATATTATTACAGTGGGGGGAGATGTCTGTGGATATAATTACAGTGGGGGGAGATGTCTGTGGATATATTACAGTAGTGGCGGGGGAGATTGTGGATATTACAGTGGGGACTATATGATGGTGGAATTTTCACAGGTTTATGCAAATTCAATTAATTGCGGCATTTTGTACGTTTATCAAAAATTTACTTTTAGATTATCCATCTGTAGTTTTTTTTTTCTAATTATTTTTTGTATTTATGGTGTTCTTGTCAATTCATGCGTTTACGTCGGTCGCTCACTATTGTAATATTACGTTTAGGTTTAGCGCAATCCTATTTTTTTTCTAAATTTTATTCACTGTATTGGGGTTTTGCAGAAGGATTGCTGAGTTTTAGGTAATTTTTGTGGACCGCCGCCAGCTGCATAAGATTTCTTCTAGGTCTTACGTCTTAGCGCAGTTTCTTTCCTTTTTTTCCCAGATGAGCTTTCCTGACTGGCAAGTCGGGCGACTGACTGCCCACTGTGCCCAGTGTTCTGTCCTCTAGGCTACCGAAGCACCTCCACATCCTGCCTCTATTTTGGCAAAGAATCAGTCCACACACACACACAGTGTGGTCATGGCGAGTGGAGGAACGGAGGAGCTTGAACGCCCCGCGTCGTTTAAATCTCCTGTATGGGAGCATTTTGGCTTCCCTGTGAAATATGATCATGAAGGAAAGAGGATGGTAGATAAAACCGTGACGGCGTGTAGGCACTGTGGCACAAGAAAGCCATACGACAGTGGAAACACGTCAAGTTTGGCCACGCATTTAAAGCGTCATCACCCCGGTGTTCAACTGACAGGAGTGAAAACAAAAAACGTTCAGCAACCACTCATCACCGCGGCATTTAAACAGCCCCTCATGCCACAATCGGACTGGGCTAAAGCAATCACAAAAGCGATCGGCGTCTTCATAGTGCAGATATGAGGCCATATTCGATTGTGCAGAACGAGGGATTTAAAACACATGTTGAAGGTGCTTGAGCCACGCTACGACATCCCATCGCGTACCCACTTCAGCGAAAAGGTTGTGCCTGATCTTTATGAGCAGGAGAAGAGAAAAGTTGTGGATGAACTATCCCGAGCATCCTCTGTTGCGCTCACAACAGACGGGTGGACGTCCAGGGGAACGGAGAGCTACGTGACAATAACCGCTCACTTCATCACGGCAGACTGGGAGATGAGAAGTCCGGTGCTGCAGACACGCCCTCTCTACGAGAGTCACACAAGTACTCATCTTGCGCAGGTACTGACAGAAGCAGTGGACAAATGGAAGCTAAAGAGGCCCAGTACTAATATCCCAGTCACAACTGACAATGCCAAAAATCAAACTAATGCAGTGATTGAGGCAGGACTGGGCCCACAGATAGGGTGCTTAGCGCATGTCGTGAATTTGGCATCTCAGAAGGGGATCTCTGTCAGTAGGATGGACTGCCTCCTTGGGAGGATTAGGAAGGTGGTTTCCTACTTCCACCGAAGCACAACAGCTGCTCATGTACTTAAAACAAAGCAAGAAATGCTAAAGCTGCCTAAACACAAGCTCATAAATGATGTGCCAACAAGGTGGAACTCCACTTATGATATGCTGGCGCGTTATCTGGAGCAGCAGGCAGCTATATACTCTGCACTGACTGACAAGACCCTAAAGAAAATTGTCAAAGACATCATTACCCTGTCTGATGATGATGTGAGAGTGGCAGAGGAGGTCCTCCAACCCCTCAAAACGGTTACATGTCTTCTGAGCACTGAAAGTTCACCATCTGTATCGATGATCCTGCCCCTAAAAACAAGGATTCTACAATCCATGGCTCCAAGTGTTGAAGACAGCACCATCACACGAGATGTCAAGACTGCCATCAGAGAGGACCTGCAGCCCAGATACACTTCGCCCCCTACTCTACAGGACTACCTTAACAGATCTACTGCCCTGGATCCAAGGTTCAAGTCCCTGTCTCACATGGACCCTGCCCTACGCCAGAGGACATACAGTGACCTCACCACCGAGATTGTGAGCAGTCTGGGCACTAAAGACTGTGATGAGGTAAAGAGAATATTCTTTAAAAATTATAAATTTAAATCTAAATCCATTTTTTTTGTAATAATGGCTTTTATTAAATGGTATTTTCATGTTTCATAAACAGGAAAAATGTGGCAATAATATTGCCACATTTTTCATGTTTATGAAACATGAAAATAAATAATAGGTTTAATTAATGAACAATTTTTTTTCTGCAGGGTCAAGCTGCAGAGCCAACAGGAGCAAACTTGGACTCATCATCTCCTCCACAAAAGAAGTCGGCGATGGCAGAACTTTTTGGAGAGAGCTTTACCAGCAAAGACAACAAGACTTCTGCTGACATCATCAAAGAGGAGGTGGAATTCTATCTGCTGGCAGCAAGCGGCATTACAGTGGATGGTGATCCGATGACATGGTGGAAAAGCAATGAGTGTAAATACCCTCATGTTGCCAAGATGGCAAGATGCTATCTCGCTGTGCCAGGCTCTTCAGTTCCTTCTGAGAGAGTGTTCTCAACAGCAGGGGACATAGTGACTGCACAGAGGTCCACACTCTCCCCAGAGAATGTAGACATCCTTGTCTTTTTGAAAAAGAATTTGAAATTATAAGCTCAGGAATGCTTTGCATTCTTTCTTTTATTCTTCTTTGATGATGTGGACATACTAGGATTTCACTATCCATGTTTCAAGGAAGAAGATATGCCTTTATGTTGCACTTTAAGTTGTTTTTCATTATGTTAAAAAGAAGATATTATGCCTTGTGCACTGTAACTTGATTGTATATATTTTCAAGTAATTTAAGAGCGTTAATAAACAAAAAGACAAAACTTATGTTTGTCTTGTGTTTTTTTTTTTTTGCCGATCCGAAAATGATCTGATCCGTGAATCCGGATCCAAAGAACGATCCGAACCGTGAGTTTTTTGATCCGTTGCACCCCTACTCAGAACCCACTAGTTTTGGGTTTTTTTTACTGCTCAAAAACGTCACTGCCCAAAAACTGCTGATAACAGCCTATGTGTGCATGGACACATAAGATAACATGATGGAGAGTTTAATGGCTGTAAAAAAATAAAATAAAAAGTCTACAGCCAAAAACAGCTGCTGTAAACAAAAAAAATGTCCAGTGTGCATGAGGCCTAAATATGAAGCCCAGTTAGAAAAGGCAGGACAAATGCAAATGAGTCGTCTCGCCAGCTGGATTGTTGTTGTTTGGTTAGGAATACCTCTTTCCTCTCCAACAGCAGGTATGCTGTATGCCTGTAAACCTAGTAAGTTCACACCAGTGCTTTGCTGTTATATATGGGTTCGATGGTTACCCAACATATGGTTCATAATAGGACTACCCCTATACCAGCAGATAAATCATTATTAGGTGGCTGCTTACATCAATACCTGATTGAGAGGTATTACAGACAAAATTAACCTACTTTAAGATTACCAAGGGCCTCTTCAGACCGTTGGGGTCCATGGGAGGCATTACCACATGCACATAAACATGTGTTTTTTTAAGATGGCCCATTCATTTTTAACAGGCTACCATCAGCTGGCAATGGACAAAAAGATTGGACCAGCAGCATTTTTTTAATGCAGCACATAAACAGGCGTTTTAGTGTGCTGCAGGAAGGGCGCATTGTAGTCTACTGTGCTTGTGCACTGGGTGTCATTGGAAATTTGCATTTTACCATATAATACTGCAATGCACAGATGTGAAACTAGTCTAAGTGTTCAACTTCAAGTGCACGTAGGTCGGGGTAAAGTTTCAAAACATTTTGTTTTCTAAAGTTCAGATTTAAGGTTTCCCGCTAGGGACCGACACACCTAGATGACAGTCAAGGTAGCCAAAAGTCCAAGATTGTATGGCAGTAAACAGGCGACTGGAAAATTCCAGGAGTTCCTGATATAGTACAGCAGTCACGAGTGTGGCTACCTGTTTTCCATGTTCTGTATTTGGAGGCTGAGAGATGTGAAGCTGGCCAGAAGCTCTGTCACCTCATCCACCTGTAAAAAAAATAAAATAATTTTTTTTTAATCTGTGAGATTCAAAGATGACCCAAAGGAAAATAGGATTAATACTTAAACAAAATAATATTTATAATAAATACATAGTCTAAGATTAAGATTACAGATTTGTACCTGCTAATTTTCTAAAGATAAGAGATCATGGCAGCACATTAATAGTGATCTAAAAATTTTCTATGTGGGTCAGCCTACTGTACTCACTTGTGTTTTTAATCAGATAGATGACATTTAACTAAGGGGGGTGCTTTTTAGCACTAGCAATAGCACCTGTAAAGCCCCTGAAAACTGCCTCCCATTCATTACAATGTGTGCTTTCACACCCAGGCTATGCGCATGTGGGACATTTGAAGTCATGTAAGCGACATCTTTGGGTGGTCTGGGAGCTCCCCAAATGTCCCTGCCCTTTTTGGTGTTAAAAGCACCCCGCCAGCAGCCGAAAAGCGCCGCTAAAACGAGCGGTGCTTTAGCGCTAACGCGACCCCAGTGTGAAAGGGGTCTTAATGTGGTGAGAAAATGTTACATTTGTTACATTACAGCCAAAATGGGTAGTAAACATAACAAATATTTTAACATTTTAATTGCATACTGTTCGCTACACATATAGAACACTTAGCCTGGGTTCAGACACGTTTGCGGGAAACACAGCGATCCCTGAGCTTTTTCACACCGCATTGCAATCGCATTGTGTTTGTGATCCGCTGTGGTGGAAAAAAAAAAAAGTTGTCAGCACCCCAAATATATAGCAGGTTATAGTGCTCAGTGATGACTGCATTACTGTAACTGAAGTTCAGATTTAAATATGTGTGATCTCTATACAAAAAAAACAAATAAAAAAAAAAGGTATTATGTTTATAATGTAGCTTAAAAAAAAAAAAAAGGAAAATCTGACCAGTTGTAAACACAAACCTTTTTTCTATTTACTTTCATAAATGAAGCCTATAATCTAGTATGCATAAAAGACAGTAAGCCCAATCCATCACCTGTTCCTTTGTGCTTGTCCTCTGTAGCCTGTAACAAATTTGGTCCAACTGTTCAGTTTGCTCCTGCTGGCCCAACTTCTCTAGATACTCTCGCAACATCTGGATGATCTAAAAATTCAATGAACAAACATAACAGGTTTCTACAGCCCAATAACATAATATCCTAAAAAAAGAGACATCTTTGTTTAATGGTGTGTATCCTATCTTGTAGGCTGCTGCTTCATTTAAAAACCCTTGCTTTATTCAGCCGGATAGTGGCTAGAGCAGCGATATTCCAGTGCTGCAGGGGTTAACAGCAGTACCTACAAATATGAAAGACTTGCGTCGCTTGCCCTCCCCTTCCTGCCCACTCCGCCACTCACAGAACTCAAAAGATAACGCCTTCTGCAAATGGAGGAGGGATGGATGAATGACTGGATCTTCCCTGCACAGTCACAGAACGCATTGCATTGTAGGACAATACTACTATGAGTCCTGTGAATAGTGGAGGGAGCAGAAAGGGATAGGTGATTGACAGCACAATTGGCTCCTGCTGCTGTCAATCAAAATCACTCAGCCAATCAGGAAAGAGAAAGGGCAGGGCTGGATCACAGCCCCATGTCTGAATGGTCATAGGGAGATATGACTCAGCTCGGGTGCCCCCATAGCAAGCTGCTTGCTGTGGGGGCACTCAACAGGAGGGTAAGTATAGCAGGTAAGTAGAACATGTTTGTTATTTAAAAAAAACAAGAATTTACAATCCCTTTAAAAAGAGGAAGTAAACCTACCTGTATACCTTGTACTTATACAGTATCTCACAAATTGAGTACACCCCTCCACATTTTTATAAATATTTTATTATATCTTTTCATGTGACAACACTGAATAAACAACACTTTGCTACAATGTAAAGTAGTGAGTGTACAGATTGTATAACAGTGTAAATTTGCTGTCCCCTCAAAATAACTCAACACACAGTCAATGTCTAAATCGCTGGCAAGAAAAGTGAATCGTGACCAATTAACTTTTTTTTTCCCTCCCCTGTGTGATGCGACTCGTTAGTGTTACAAGGCATCAGGTGTGAATGGGGAGCAAGTGTGTTAAATTTGGTGTTCTCACTCTCACTCTCTCATACTGGTCACTGGAAGTTCAACATGGCACCTCATGACAAAGAACTCTCTGAGGATCTGAATAAAAGAAGCGTTGTCTACATTAAGATGGCCTAGGCTATAAGAAGATTGCCAAGACGCTGAAACTGAGCTGCAGCATGGTGGCCAAGACCATACAGCCGTTTAACAGGACAGGTTCCACTCCGAACAGGCCTTGTCATGGTCGACCACAGAAGTTGAGTGCACATGCTCAGCGTCATATCCAGAGGTTGTCTATGGGAAATAGACGTATGAGTGATGCCAGCATTGCTGCAGAGATTGAAGGGGTCAGCCTGTCAGTGCTCAGATTATAGGCCGCAAACTGCATTAAATTGATCTACATGGCTGTCATCTCAGAAGAAAGACTCTTAAAGATGATGCACAAGAAAGGCGGCAAACAGTTTGCTGAAGACAAGCAGACTAAGGACATTGATTACTGGCACCATGTCCTGCGATCTGATGAGACCAAGAAAAAAACTTATTTGGTGCAGATGGTGTCAAGCGTGTGTGGCGGCAACCAGGTGAAAAGTACAAAGACAAGTATGTCTTGCCTACAGTCAAGCATGGTGGTGGAAGTGTCATAGTCTGGGGCCGCATGTGTGCTGCCGGCACTGGGGAGCTACAATTTATTGAAGGAACCATGAATGCCAACATGTAATGTGACAAACCATAGCAGAGAATGATCCCCTCCTTATGGGGACTGGGCCGCAGAGCAGTATTTCAACATAATGACCCCAACACACACTTCCAAGATGACCACTGCCTTGCTAAAGAAGGGTAAAGGTGATGGACTGGCCAAGCATGTCTCCAGACCTATACCATATGGAGCATCCTCTTTTTTTTAGGCTTCCCAGCCTAGAGGCGAGATGTGGGGTCTTATTGACCCCCATATCTCACTGTTAGGAGGATCTGTCATGCTTATTCCCATTACAAGGGATGTTTACATTCCTTGTAATAGGAATAAAAGTGATAAAAAATGTTTTTTTTTTTTTTTTTTTTTTTTTAAGTGTCAAAGTAAAAAAAGTTAAAAGGAGAATTAAAATTTTTTTTTTTTTTTTTAAAGTGCCCCTGTGTGCTCACACGCAAATGCATACGCAAGTCCCGCCCACATATGAAAACGGTGTTCAGACCACGCATGTGAGGTATCGCCGCGAACATTAGAGCAAGAGCAATAATTCTAGCCCTAGACCTCCTCTGTAACTTAAAACATGTAACCAGTAAAAAAAAAAAAATTAAAGTGTCACCCATGGGGATTTTTAAGTATCGAAGTTTGGTGCCATTCCACGAGTGTGTGCAATTTAGAAGTGTGACATGTTAGGTATCTATTTACTTGGCGTAACCTCATCTGTCACACGCAAAAAAAAAAAAAAAAAAAGGCGGCGGCTAACGTTAATGTTTTTTTTTTTATTATTTTTTAAAGCATGAAACGTTTTTTTTTTAAAACATGAAACGTCCCCCCCCCCCAAAAAAAAGGTGTTCGAAAAATTGCTGCGCAAATACTGAGCGAGATAAAAAGTTGCAAGGACTGCCATTGTATTCTCTAGGATCTCTGCTAAAAAACAAAAAAAACATACATAATGTTTGGGGGTTCTATGTAATTTTCTAGCAAAAAAATTATGATTTTTACATGTAGGAGCGAAGTTCCAGAATTGGCCCAGATGGGAAGTGGTTAATTGGTTATTAGCTGTGTAACAAACATAACAAAAAACAAAAAAACTCTACACACCAATCTGAGTTGCAGTGCAGTATTCTAGACTAAATGGGACAGATACAAGCCTAACCAAAGTGGCAGCTAGTCATGTACACACATAACCCACACTAGGGAGTCAATGAAAAGAGTTGGGATCCAATAGGCTGCAGAAAGCCAAGTTAAAAGAAAAAAACAAAAAAAACAACATCCAGCTACTGCGCTGGTAACAAAGCCTTGCACATGACAGTCTGATGACTTGATGCTGATTGAATAATCCATGGAGGAACGAGAACAATTTATAACAGCAGCATGATATACATTCCAATAGAGCGCACTGGTGTCAGGAGATTGGAAGCTGACAGAGGTGAGCAGTAAAGACAGTCAGATGGGCAGGGACATTCCCTATCTAAATCAGGTAACCTCAACCCGTCAGTGGTAACACCATATGAATGACTCCTAAGTGTGGGTGTCACAGACCTTCATTCATGCTCATCGCTAAGTGGGATAGATGTAAATAAAGTCCACTTAGCTGTTTCTAGTAATACATTTTTTCATTAGTAGGATTCCCAATTTTCACACTTTTGGTATAATAATGTCTGTGTGGAGTTATTTTGAGAGGTTATACAAGCTGTACACTCACTACTTTACATTGTAGCAAAGTGTAATTTCTTAAGAGCCAGTTCACACAGGGGCGGCACGACTTTGGGGGCGACTCTGCAAGGTGATCTCAAGACGACTTCAGAGGCGACTTGCAAAATGACTTCTGTATTGAAGTCAATGAAAGTTGTACAAGAACCTTTTTCTAAGTCGGAGCGATTTGAGTTGCTTCTATTAGAACGGTTCCATTGAATAGAGCGGAGCGCGACTTGTCAGGTGGCTGAGACGCCCCTGTGTGAACCGGCTCTCAGTGTTGTCACATGAAAAGATATAATACAATATTTACAAAAACGTGAGGGGTGTACTCACTTTTGTGAGATACTGTGTGTATACATAAATAATATATATTTACATATTGTTGGAGGTGCAGAGACTTCTAGCTCAGAGGAAATACATCACTGGAAGAAGGAGGAAGAACTACAAGTGGGCTGTGACAAGACCAGTGGTTGTGGAAATACAAGGACTAGCAGCCAGTGGTCTTACAAACAAGAAAACATTGGGAAATAATGGTTTGATTAAAAAATTAAACAGGCTATTTCAGAGAAACTACGGAGTGAAACAAAAAGATGGATGACATATTCAGTGAAGGTAGGAAAGTAGCAATAATGACATGTAAAAAAGTTTTTGCCCGGAGTTCAGCTTTAAGCCATCTCACCTGTTTCACCTCCAATCGCAGTGATTCCAAGGTCTGCGATTTTCCATCCTGCAGGATATTCAGCTTTGACTTGGCTAAGTGAAGAGGGGTTCTTCCTGCACGATCCAAGGCATCCACTCTGGCACCTTGAGTTAAAGTAAAATGCATACTCCAGATATTTAATGCAACATATTTTTTACCCTGTAATGGAGATTTTGGACAAAAATATATCTTACCTCCACGTAAAAGGGTTGTAATTACCGGAACATGGCTCGTACATGCAGCTGGGGGGGGTTAAAGAATAATAAATAGCATAAGTGCTAGCTATGAAATACAGAGAAATATGAAAAACTATGGGATGTGTCATACCTAAATGTAATGGAGTATTCCCTAGTCCATCTCTCTGGTTTGGATCAGCACCATGGTCCAAAAGCATATGAACTGAAAACAGAGCAGAAAATAAATAAAAATGATGATATATACAGTGGGTAAAGTATTAAACACGTCACCATTTTTCTAGGTGAATATATTTTTCTAAAGCTGTTATTGACATGAAAATTGTCACCACATGTCAGTAACAACCCCTGCAATCCATACATACAAAAGAAACCAAAACAAATACAAACACATTCAGAAATTAGGTTATGTGTAATAAAATGGAATGACACAGGGAAAGTATAAAACACGTGAAGAAATGGAGGTGCAAAAAGGCATGCAAAGCCAAGACACCAGCTGCAATCTATTAGTAATTAGAAAGCAGTCCTGCCCCTTGTCAGTGCAAATTAATAGCAGCTGGTTCAGTCTAAACTGATGACCTATAAAAAGGTGTCTAATTACCCAGGTATCAAAAAAAAAAAAAAAAAAAATCATCTTGTGATGGGTAAAAGCAAAGAGCTCTCTCAAGACCTTCGCAACCTTATTGTTGCTAAAATACTGATGGCATTGGTTACAGAAGGATTTATAAACTTCTGAATGTCCCAGTGAGCACTGTTGGGGCCATAATCCAGAAGTGGATTTCACCAAAAACCAGCCATGACCAGGTACACCTCACAAGATTTCTGACGGGAGTGAAAATAATTATCAGAAGAGTTGTCCAAGAGCCAAGGACCACTTGAGGAGAGCTTCAAAAAGACATGGAATTAGCAGGCTAATGCACACTCACCACGCAAGACTCCATTGCTAAAGAAAATCATGTTGAAACTCGTTTAATGTTTGTTGCATAACATTTAGACAAACCTGTGAAATACTGGGAGAATACAGTCTGGTCAGATGAGACCAAAATTGAACTCTTTGGATGCCATAAGGCTCCATTCACACCTGAGCATTTTGTCGCCTGAAGCGCGACGCTACAATACGCTAGAGGGGAAAAAATACATTATTCTCTATGGAGATGGTTTACATCTCCACTACAAAACGCGTGACGCTGAACGTCTGAAGCTCAAACAAGTTCCGGACCCTTTTTTGTCGCGCGAATTGGGCGCATTGGGCATTTTAGGACGTTTCTATTCCCATAGAAAGTAATGGAAACGCTCGTTTCAAGCGTCTAGCGTGACAACGAGCGTTTCTATAGGCGTTCTGTCGCTTTAGTCAATAGAACATTTCACCCAGGCAGAAGATAAAAAAACTACAAACATAGCAATAAGTGATGAAAGAGATGATAATTTTTTCTATTGGCTAAAATAAAAAACGTCGAAGTTCAAAAACGTCAGACGACGCTGTATGCAAACGTGCGAATGCGCGCGACAAAACGCCGGAAAAAACTACCGAAAACGCTACGCTCAGATGTGAATGCAGCCTAATACACACCATGTTTGAAGGTCAAAAGGCACTGCACTTCATTCCAAAAACACCCACCATACCAACAGTGAAGTTTGGAGGTGGGAACATCATGGCGTGAGGCTGTTTTTCAGCATACAGTACTGGCAAACTTTATACCATTGAAGGAAAGATAAATATAAAAAGTACAAAAGACATTCTTGACACGGTTTAGGTCACAGGACTCTGAATGAACAGCCCAGGTGGCTTTTCCTTCACAGGGCATGCATCGGTGATGTAACTGGTAGCATGTACAGTGCATGTTTAGGAGATATTTACAGTACCTATAGGTATTCCTTATTATAGGCTTACCTATAGGTACAAATTATGCATGAGAGTTTACTACAACTTTTATTACACATCAAATAAGTTCAGAAATACATTTTTTTGGTTTCATTATATGTATGCATGGGTTGAAACGGACGTAAAAATGTCATGTCAATAGCTCCAATACCTAATTAACACACATACAATTCTGTGAAAAAGTATTAGCCCCCTTTCTAAATTTGTATTTTCAAACTAATTTTATTATTGCACAAAGATAACCTGAGTAAATGCAAAATTAAAGTTTCATTTATTAAGGGAAAAAAGCGGTCCAAACCTGCCTGGCTTCACGTGAAAAGTAATTGCCCCCTAAACCTAATAACTGGTTGTGCCACCCTTTACGGCAACAACTGCAATAAAGAGTTTTCGATAACTGGCAAATAAACTTTCACATTGCTGTGGTGCAATTTTGGCCTATTCTTCTTTGCAGATGTTTTAATTCAGCCACATTGGAAGGTTTTTCCATCATTATTTTGGCCTGTGTAAGTTCACGATACAGCATCTCAATTGGATTTAAGTCAGGGCTTTGACTAGGCCACTCCAAAACCTAAATTTAGCTTTGTTTGAACCATTTAGAGATGGACTTGCTGTTGTGTTTTGGATCATTGTCCTGCTGCATAACCCAAGTGCATTTGAGCTTGAGGTCACAAACTGATGGCCGGACATTCTCCTTTAGGATTTTCTGGTAGAGCTCAGAATTCATGCTTCTATCAATTATGGTAAATCGTCCAGGTCCTGAAGCTGCAAAGCAGCCCTAGACCATCACACTACCACCACGTCCGATTGTTGGTATGATGTTCTTGTTATGAAATGTTGTAATCGTTTTATGCCTGAAGGAACAGGAAGCACACCTTCCAAAAAGTTAAATTTCTGTCTCATCAGTCCACAGAATATTTGCCTAAAAGTCTTGGGGATAATCAAGATGTTTTTTGGTAAATGTGAGATGAGCCTTTGTGTTCTTTTTGGTCAGCAGTGGCTTTGACCTTTAAACTGTCCCATGGATGCCATTTTTGCCCAGTCTCATTCTTATTGTTGAACCGTGAACACTGATCTTACCTGAGGCAAGTGAGGCCTGCAGTTCTTTAGATGTTGTTCTGGGTTCATTTATGACCTCCTGGATGAGTCGTCTTCATGCTCTTGGAGTAATTTTTGTAGGCTGGACACTCCTGGGAAGGTTCACCGCTGTTCCAAGTTATCTCCATTTGTGGATAATGGCCCTCCCCGTGGTTCACTGGAGTTCCAAAACCTTAGAAATGGCTTTGAAACTTTTCCTAGACTGATACATGTTTGTTTCTAACCTGTTCTTGATTTATTTTTATTTTTTTTCGATTGTGGCATGGTGTGTGGCTTTTTGTGATCTCTTAGCGTGCTTCCCTTTGTCAGACAGCTTCTGTTTATGTGATTTCTTGATTCAACAGGTCTGGTAGTAATCAGGCCTGGGTGTGAAAGTGAAATTTAACGCTTTCCAAAAAATTGTGGTTAATCACAGTTAATTCATGATTCAGCATGGGAGGGGGCACTTTTTTACATAGGCCAGGCAGGTTTGAACAGCTTTTTCCCCTTAAAGCGGTTGTAAACCCACATCAACATTTTTTTTTTCTCCTGCAAGGCAAAAGTCATACCGCATATTAGCTCATTATGAAATACTCACCTCGGAACGAGGCGTGTAGAACTTACCTGGTCCAGGCCGAGCGAGATATCATCTTGATTCGGCGTGTCTTCCAGGTATCGCCGCTCCATCGCTGTGATTGGCTGGAGCAGCGATGACGTCACGATTTAAATTCGGCAGGATGTGGCGGCGGCCGGTTCTTTCGCCGTGGCGTCCCCCCCGCGAATGCGCCGCTGCAATCAGCGGCACATTGCAAGGGGAATATCTCCTAAATCGTACAGGTTTAGGAGATATTCTCCTTACCTACAGGTAAGCCTTATTATAGGCTTACCTGTAGGAAAAAGTGGGTTTACAACCACTTTAACAAATAAAATAATAATTTAAAAACTGCATCTTGGATTTACTCGTGTTATCTTTTGTGTAAAATTAAAACTTGTTTGATGATCTGAATCAAATGTGAGAAATATGAAGAAAAAGAAAGAAGAAAAAGAAGGAAGGGACAAATACTTTTTCACAGCACTTATATAATACACACACATATATAGCGCTGATATTCTAACATGTTGATGTGTGTTTGTATACTTTAATAAAACGTCTATGGACATTGCTATGTTTGAGTATTTGGAGCCATCTAGTGACCAAATACTGGTAATGCAGATATGTTTTTCCTGAAAGAAGCACAAAAGACTAGACAGGAAGTGACTGTTTTGGGAGGAGGAGGCCGACCTTTTTCACCCAGGAGGTTTGGTGACCTACTCATGAACACCTTCTTGAGCAGTGCATGCTGGGTAGGAGATAAAAGGAGCCAGAGCAGCCATTTTAGGTCTCTTGGAATCGTGTCGCCTGCCTGAAAGGGACCGGTGGGGAGATGGTGGCAAGATTGCAGAGACCCAGAGACACTCATCCGAGCATCGGAGGACGGGATCCACCCAGTGGAGCTGAACGGAGCGATTGGCCCAGCTGACGGAGAAGCAACCGGACAAAAGTTACCATACAGAGCCTCTATTCCAGTGGGTGAGCAGGTCACGGCCAACAGTTTGTTAAATCTCACATGCAGTTAGACTCATATACAGGCCTCACTGGAAATTATAGTTCCACGAAGGAGCAGAGCAACTGACACTGAGAAGGCTTGAGGCCTATCTACCTTGATGTCTCAAGCAATGTTAAAATAGTTGTTACAGCTACACCAGGAGCATTTTCAATTTAACTCACCATAACTGTGGATTACAAATCACAAGGAGCCACTTTAGCTAGCGAAGAAAAGAAGATCCAACACATAGCTTATGAAGTAGGGGGAGCTCCCAGGTATAGACACACACACACTATAGATAGATAGATAGATAGATAGATAGATAGATAGATAGATAGATAGATAGATAGATAGATAGATAGATAGATAGATAGATAGTATACTGTTTTTTTTTTTTGGTTTTTTTTTCAAATTGTTTATATTGAAATCCATTGTGCTGTTTTATGTTGACAGCACAATTACTGTAATCACTTTTTGCATATTCTACAGTAAAATATATCTCTGGTTAAGTATCCAGTTGTTGTGGCCTATTGTTTTCTCCCACCAGGTGCAGTCAGTGGATCCTGGGGTGACAATACAGGTATTTTGTACCGTCTTACATTGTATTGTATTGCATTGCATCACAGCTGTGCCAAGGGGATTGAGCCAAGTTAGTGGGGTTTATTGGTAGAGTGCAGGCCCAAATCAAACCAGCAGCTCCTTCGGGGGTCAGTGCTACATATATATTTATTATACACACACACACACACCCACCCACGTGTATGGATTGAAGATGTTCATTAATTTTAATAACAACAGGTAAACAAAATACATTTTATAAAACAATAAAATAATATTATTAATATTATTATTATCACAAATAAGCACATATAGAAATTTACTAATCAGGTTCTATATAAAGAAAGATCAGCAAACATAGTAAACTGCGATAAAAAAAGATGACTTTTTTAGAACTCGTAAAATCTTGACATATAACCAAAATGATTCTTAAAATATTAACTGGAGGCACTAGCAAATACACATATTCTGATATGAATCACAAAGAGGAATTACAAATGCAATTGAACAATCCCCAGAACATTTCTTGCACTCTCTTATAACCTCTTGCCATCCAAGTAACTCATGTGTGGCAGCTATGAGAGTGGGCGTTAGCGCCCACATGCTGTACCTGTGCATCCATGGGCAGCAGAGCTTTTTGTGCGGACAGCATGCTCACTACATATTCCCAGCACAGTGACCAAGCTGTCAAAGATAGCTCTTGGTCTGTACTAATGGTTGGGAGCTGGCAGGACTGGCTTCCAATCATGTGGCCACGCGATATGTCGATCCCTTCTGTCCCCTAGGCATACAGACACTATTAAAGAAATGCTGGAGCTGGGCAGGAAGGGTTTTTTAAGTAACAATAGAACAGCGTTAATAAGTGTTATGTAGCAACATGAATGCTTGTCAGTTCCACCCTCATGTCTGAAGTCAAAATTGGAAAAATGCACTTTCTTGATCGTACATCACGGGACACAGAGCGCATAGTCATTACATATGGGTTATATGGGTACCTTCAGGTGTGGACACTGGTGTAATCAACTTCACAGGAAGTTCCTCCCTATATAACCCCCTCCCACTGAGAGTGCTCTAGTTTTTTCGCCAGTGTCTTAGGTGTTGGTCACGTCTAGCTGTCCCTCGGAGGTCTCGGGACCCAGGATAGCTAGCCGGATCCGTCCGAAGTGCTTCAGAGCCAAGATGTACGGTACCCGGGCCCTGCTGGAGTGGGGTTTTGCCTATAATGCCTCTCCTTGGAGGGCTGGATTCTGGGCTCCAGTGCCTTAGTCTCTTCCAAGAACTAAACGCTACTGATGCCAGGATGCTATATAGGTCCAGGGGTGTGGGTTCCTTAACACAGGACCCCGGTCCCTGAAGGTCCAAGACAATACCCACGGAGATGGGAGAAGGTTGGGCCTCTTGCATTTTGCAATACCCTGCGGCGTGGAGCAGGTAAGAGGGAACCTGCGGGACTTGGTTCGACAGTAGGTATCCCCCTGGGGGTTCTGGGTTGGCTAACAGTATGCTGGTGCATCAGCCACTATCTCCACTATGTCTGTTGAGGCAGGATGGGATTCTAATGTTTACCCAGATAATATGTAGATATATGTATACTTGTGTAAGTTATATATTTGCTACTCACCCCAGGTCTGCCTGTTAACACTGATACTGCAACCCCACATGTTTTAAAGAGGAAATTGCTGGTAAAAAACTCCTGTTTCTTAGGAAGCCCAAGGGGACAGCTTCCTCGCTGTGTGTGCACTACAATAAGATTAGTGCTTACCTGGTGTCTGTTGGTGCTGCATAACGCTGGTCCATGTTGTTCCTCTGCTCTGCTTCCTCCATGTGGTTTCAGCGTGGTGCGCGCGATTGTGCGCGCGCATACGCGCGCGCACGCCGCCTTTTAGAGCGTCGGCGTGCGTCGGGGGGGCGGGCCAGCAGCGTCAGGGTCTGTATAAAGGGAAAACTTCTCTCGGGCTGGTCTTTCCTCCTGGAGGCAGAGGAAGAAAGGATACAGAGCGTGCAGCTGGGTCTTTTGGCCACACAGGGACACCTAGTGGCGGTTTTGTGGATCTTCAGGTCTAGGACTTAGGTCCACTATTGACCAGAAAAAAAAAAAAAAGGAAGTTTTTTGCTTAAAGGGACTCAGCCTTAGATCCAGCAGTATCTGAGTCTACCTTGGACTCCGGCTAACGGGCATTGGTGTGTCAATACTCACAGGTTTCCTCAGTATTGCCACCTCCCAGGCGGGTAAAAAAAAAAAAAAAAAAAAAAAAAAAGAGAGAAATTAGTTCTTTTTCATTTTTCCTCATACCTGCCCTCATATTGGTTACTCCTAGCTGCAACAGTCAGGTGTTGGCTATAGGGGTGACCCAAGGTTGTACAATGGCTCCAAAGGGATCTGGACCAGCCAAGGCTGCTAAAGGTGCCAAAAAGCAAAAGGGGTCTCCATCGGGGTCAGAGGATTTGGGCCAGGCTTCTACGGCCCCACCCTCGCCAGTCAGGACACCGAGTGGCATAGTACAAGAGCCATTGGGGGTGCTGGGGGCAGAGGCGGCCCCCGATCCACCCATTCCCGTTTACGTGACGGAAGAAATGCTAGCAGCCACCATGTGTGGGCTAGAGAAAAGGTTAACTGCGTTGTTTTCCCGTCCTTGCCCAAGTAGCAAGCGGGCTAGATCCCCCTCACCCAGTGTGGGGTTTTCAGATGCGGAGGTCTCCTCTTCAGAGGAACGGGACCCACAAGGGGATCAGGCAGACCCAAGTCCCGACGGTTCAGACAGGGAAAATTCCACTATAGATGAATATTTTTCGGCCTCTCAAGCGGAGGGCCTGTGGATCCAGTCTTTGACAGATATGGTTCGCACTGCCTTTAAACTTCCAGTGCCAGAACTAGTAGCCCCGGAGGTATCCTCATTGGGTTCTTTTAAGGCTCCATTAACTTGTGCATCTTTTCCAATGCACCCCCTTCTGCGGAACGTGATTTACCAGGATTGGGCTCGACCTGATAGAATCTTTGTCCCTCCTAAAAGATTCTCTATTCTCTACCCTATGGAAGAGGAATATGTGAAGAAATGGGCTCTCCCTACAGTGGACGCAGCCATTTCCTGTGTGAATAAATCCCTGACTTGTCCGGTTGAAAATGTTCAAGGATCCGGTCGACAAGAAATTCGAGACCCTACTGAAAGCAGCTTTCACCTCAGTAGGTGCCATGGTTCAGCCAGCAGTAGCAGCCATTGGTGTTTGTCAGGCCTTGAAGGATCAGGCAAAACATATATTAAAGGACATGCCGGCTCAGCATACTCATGAATTAGCAGAATTCCCTAGGGCTCTCTGCTTTGCAATAGATGCTATTAAGGACTCCATCCAACAGGCATCTCGTTCATCTCTACTGATGGTTCACATGTGTCGGCTTTTGTGGCTAAAGAACTGGTCAGCAGAGGCACCCTGCAAAAAGCTTTTAGCAGGGTTTCCCTTTCATGGGGGAAGACTATTCGGGGAAGACCTAGATAAATATATCCACACCATATCAAGTGGAAAAAGTACTTCCTTACCGGTCAAGAAAAGACCGCGTGGGCCCACGTTTAAACGACAGGCCATTGTAGGCTCGGCCCCTTCGACTTCTCGTCAGTATCGACGGCCTCCCGGGCGTTCAGCAGTTAATAGTCGCCCACAGGGACAAGCCGCGGCAAACAAGAGGCCCTGGTCTCGCAAGCCGGCTAAACCAGTCATCAAGTCAGATTCATGAAGGGGCGCCCCCACTCTCTTGGGTGGGGGGGAGGCTTCAGTTTTTCTCCGAAGTCTGGAAGGCCAGAATTCCCGACGCTTGGGTTCGGTCCGTAGTAGCCTCAGGCTACAAACTAGAGTTTCGAGAAATCCCCCCTCCTCATTTTCAGGGGTCAAGTCTTCCAAGCGACCCGTTAAAGAGGGCCTCTCTCGTAAAGGCGTTGGATCGCCTCTTGCTCCAAGGAGTAATTGTAGAAGTACCAACCCAAGAAAAGGGTCTGGGATTCTACTCCAACCTTTTTGTTATACCAAAACCCAATGGCGACGTCAGGCCTATATTAGACCTCAAACGCCTAAATCGCTTTCTAAGGATTCAGACCTTTCGTATGGACTCCATACGTTCAGTGACAGCCAGCCTGCATCAGGGCGACTTCCTAGCATCTATAGACATAAAGGATGCATATCTGCATGTGCCGATTTACCCAGCACATCACAAGTTTCTTCGTTTTACGATAAACCAAAGTCATTACCAGTTCGTAGCCCTCCCTTTCGGGTTGGCAACAGCTCCACGGGTATTCACAAGGGTGTTAGCCCCGGTGCTAGCCGTCCTAAGGACAGAAGGCATCTTGGTCCTAGCATACCTGGACGATCTCCTGGTTATCGACAGTTCAGCTTCCAACCTCAATCATGCAGTAGTCAGCACAGTGCGGCATCTAGAGGAGTTCGGGTGGATTGTGAACCAAGAAAAATCAAGGTTACAACCCACAAGACAGTTGGAATATCTAGGCTTTCGGTTAGATACAGAATGCCAGAGGGTATTTTTACCTCAAAAGAAGATCAGGTCGTTGATTCAAACGATTCAAATAGTCTTAGGCAAAAGAAGCCGACTATTCGCCTATGCATGCGACTGCTGGGAAAGATGGTGGCCGCCTTCGAAGCAGCGCCCTATGCCCAGATCCATACCAGAATTCTGCAAGCAGCTATTCTCTCTGCATGGAACAAGTCCATACAGGCATTAGACCGTCCATTAGTTCTTCCCCAGGAGTCAGGCACAGCCTGTACTGGTGGCTGATCCCTCAAAAATTATCAAAAGGGAAAACCTTTTGCCCCATCTCGTGGAAAATAGTAACCACAGATGCCAGCCTAACAGGTTGGGGGGCAATCTTAGGAAAACAGACCCAGCAGGGACAGTGGTCAGAGGCAGAAAGTCTGCTTCCCATCAATGTCCTAGAGATCAGAGCTGCTCGGTTGGCCCTGGTCGCCTGGACTCTTCCCCTGCAGGGTCTGCCAGTAAGGATACAGTCCGACAATGCCACGGCGGTGGCATACATAAACCACCAGGGGGGCACAAGGAGCCTGGCGGCTCAAAGGGAAGTAAACCTGATTTTTTCATGGGCCGAAGCCCATGTACCCTGCATCTCAGCAGTGTTCATCCCAGGGATAGACAATTCTCAAGCAGATTTTTTGAGTCGTCAACAGTTACTCCCGGGAGAGTGGTCTCTTCACCCCCAGGTATTCCAAGAGATTTGCCAAAGATTCGGAGTTCCCGATGTAGACATCATGGCAACAAGATTCAACAAGAAATTGGACAAATTCGTATCCCGAGCCAGGGACCCCTCGGCCTACGGGACCGATGCGTTGGTTTGCCCCTGGCACCAGTTTTCTCTCCTGTATGCGTTCCCTCCACTACAGATGATTCCCCGCCTTCTACGAAGGATCAGGGTGGAGCGCAGGCCGGTGATCCTGGTGGCCCCAGCCTGGCCCAGAAGGGCTTGGTACGCACTCATCGTGAGGATGTCAGTAAGGGCACCGTGGCCACTCCCCCTGCGCCCAGATCTGCTGTCTCAGGGCCCGATCTACCACCCTGCTTCACAGCAGCTAAATTTGATGGCTTGGCGGCTGAATCTCTAATTCTTAAGGGCAGAGGCCTCTCTGCCCAAGTCATATCTACGTTAATTCAAGCTAGAAAGCCAGTCTCTAGAAATATCTATTACAGAGTCTGGAGAACCTATGTGGAGTGGTGCGAGTCTCAAAGAGGGCATCCTCGCAAGTTTTGTATTGACAGGATCTTGCGATTCCTCCAGGTAGGCGTTGACAAGGGGTTGGCTCTTAGTACTCTAAAGGGGCAGGTGTCTGCCTTATCGATATGGTTTCAAAGGCCTTTGGCCACACATTCGCTTGTGAAAACCTTTTTGCAGGGGGTCTTGCATGTAAATCCCCCTATTAGAGCTCCCCTCTGCCCCTGGAATTTAAATCTGGTCTTGTCAGCTTTACAAAAGCAGCCGTTTGAACCTCTGACAGAAATCCCTCTTGTGCTGCTAACCCGAAAGTTGGTTTTCTTGGTGGCTATGGCTTCGGCCAGAAGGGTCTCCGAGCTGGCAGCCTTGTCTTACAGGGAACCGTACCTGATTCTGCATAAGGACAGAGTGGTTCTGCGGCCTCAGCCTTCTTTCCTTCCTAAGGTCATATCCAGTTTTCACTTGAATCAGGACCTAGTCCTACCATCCTTCTTTCCTACTCCCCAGTCCAGAGAGGAAAGATTGCTTCATACTTTGGATGTGGTCCGAGCCATGAGGGTTTATCTCAAGGCTACAGAAAAGATTCGGAAAACAGATGTGCTTTTCGTTCTTCCGGATGGCCCCAAGAAGGGTCAGCCGGCTGCCAAGTCTTCCTTGGCTAGGTGGATTAAGCAGCTGATTTTTCAGGCCTATGGTCTGAAGCGCGTTCCACCGCCCTTATCAGTTAAGGCCCATTCTACGAGGGCCATGAGTGCCTCTTGGGCGGCACACCATCAGATCTCTATGGCACAGGTTTGCAAGGCGGCAACCTGGTCTTCCGTACATACGTTTACTAAATTTTATAAGTTGGACGTCACAAAGGCTGCGGACGCAGCATTTGGGCAGGCGGTCCTACGGGCAGCAGTATAGAATCCTCTGGCCCGGTTCACGCCCCTTTTTTTCTGTTGGTGGAGCTATTTTACCTCCTGATATATTTTCTGTTTGGCTATTTTTGGCCTTACGGTCTCCCTCCCTTCATGGAGCATTGCTTTGGGACATCCCATATGTAATGACTATGCGCTCTGTGTCCCGTGATGTACGATCAAGAAAAAGGGATTTTTAATAACAGCTTACCTGTAAAATCCTTTTCTTGGAGTACATCACGGGACACAGAGCTCCCACCCCTCTTTTTGGGGAACATTGTGTAACCTCAGAGAAATTGCTTGCTACAAAACTAGAGCACTCTCAGTGGGAGGGGGTTATATAGGGAGGAACTTCCTGTGAAGTTGATTACACCAGTGTCCACACCTGAAGGTACCCATATAACCCATATGTAATGACTATGCGCTCTGTGTCCCGTGATGTACTCCAAGAAAAGGATTTTACAGGTAAGCTGTTATTAAAAATCCCTTTTTTTATTTGTTACGTGTTCCCATTCACACAGCATGCATAAAACTAATAAATAATCATATATTTCTTACCTTTCACGTTGTTTGTTTGGAGCAGACCCTTGGGCAGACTGCTAACTACTCTGACAAATTTAAAAATGAATGTGAAGAGACAAAGTAGGGGCAGGGTGAGTTTCCTCTCATTAACAGAAAACGCAGAACCTAAGCCCTGAGATATTTAACCCTTTATTAGGACAAAAAAAATTAAATCTAGTTTACAACTAATGAGGTCTGCCAGCACAGGGTTAATTATGGTAAACATTAACTTCTCAGCCCACTCCTTAAAAAAAAAAAAAAAAAAAACATTCCACTTACAAGTACTGTAGCTGCTGACTTTTAATAAGGACACACTTATTTGTCCAGGGAGCCTGCGATGTCAGCCCCCTGAGGGAAACCAGCAGTGCCTTTGCGGCCGATTTCCTACTGCGCATACGCAAGTCATGTGGCATTTAGTGAATGGCCACCACATCTTCTGGGACACACGGGTCCCAGAAGGCAGCGGGGGAGAAGGACTCACCACAGAGGAGGACATGACGTACTTTGCCACGGCCCAGCTAGGACAGACGTACACTTTGTACTTCTAAAAAGGTAGGAAAGGGAAAAAAATAGATAGATATCCAAAATTAAGGGGTGATCTTTAGTTTAAGACCACCTTGTAAAGTTCGGTGGAACTCCGCTCTAACAATGCAAATTAGTCAAAAACTAGTTTCCTAAAAAAGAGAAAGTGAAAATGTAATCAGCATTGTATAAATACATACGTCATATGAAAAGGAACACAAAACAAATATATAGTAGGCGTTATCCCAGTTTTGATTGCAAACGTGGAAAATACACTTATAATACATACCTGCAAAACATTAACTTTGAACCAGTCTGTTCAAAAATATTGTAAAACTGCCATAGATTCTTGTCTTTTTCCAAAACAGAAAAAGGTAGAAAGTTGCAATAAAAATGTATCAAGAGTCTTGTACATAGATCACATAGAGGAGAAAGTGTCAATTACACTTTTGGCCCCTTTCACAGGGGCAGACCGTTTATGCCCACTCAACTGGCGGATCGGATAAAAACGGACTCTATGGTCCGTCTTCATCCGATTCCCCATAGGGGAGAGCGGCGCTCTGACAAGCCAGTCGCTGCACAGTGTGCAGAGACCGCCCTGTCATCTGCCTGTTCAGTGGGGAATCGATGGAGCGATCCCTGCTGAGCAAAGCGGAGCCCCCGTACACGTGCAAAATGTCCCTTAGGAGGTTTTAGGACAAGAAAAAATACTTGTTGTCAAATATGGTCTCAAACCCTTGAAATAAAGCAAAAGAAGATTGCATATACAAAAAGATATCTTATAAATCATGAGAACAGTGAAACAATTTTTTTTTCAATGGACGAGAATGGTAGTGGGGCATATTCTCTTGGACAATCTGTACTGCTGTTCTGCTTAAAGGAGTTGTAAAGGCAGAAGTTTTTATAATCTTAATGTATTCTATGTAATTTGCTGTTTTAGACGCTCTTTTTAAAACTGAATCTAACCAAAATATGATGCAAGACTTTTTGTAATGTCACCAAATAAATCTTATCCATTCACTATGTTTTCTTACCAATTTGGTCATTTCCATTGCAGGAAGCAAAGTGCAATGCTGTGCGGCCCTTGTCATCAGCCGCACATGGATCTGTGCCTTCATCTAGCAAATGCCGGACTGAAAAAAACAAAAAGAATTTGGTAAATTAATATTACAGCTCATTAGATAATTTTAAAGATCAGTTCCAGGTTAAGCACAGACTCTCCCCTCCAGCAGATGGTGGTCATTTCTGTTTTGAACACTAACATAATGATATAATGCAGAACAGTGAGCCCAGGAAGCCCAGTTGTGCATCTTACCATTTCCTATTTGTTTGGTCTAAACATTATTGAAATGTCAAAGTTCTATATGCATAGCGGCGTTGAAAAGTAATAGCTTGCGTTGAAACCTGTTGCACTGTCAGCGCACACCACAACAGATTGCTGCAAATGGTCACCATAGGGAACAAGGCATATGTCATGTACTGGGTCTACACTGGACAAGGCCACAAAGTGCACGTGGGATGAACGGGCCCAAGATGTTGATTTTAGACAGCAATTCTTTACTTTTTTGAGTTCAGGTCCACTTAAACGTGCTGCCTCAATGCACTTACAGAACTACAGTACTTCTACCGGATATTACTCTGTGATTAAAAACATACCACTTAGAAAATGAGGAAGTGCGCTCTATCCACTGACAAGATTCTGAACACCTGGCACAAAGGAAGCCATAATAGAGACATGTACATGTATGGGTGTTTTTTTTTTTTTATAATAACTCATTTAAATCTTGTATAATTTTTATTTTATTTTCGTTTTTAGGCATTTTCTCCTGCAAACAGGGTACCCTGGAGACCAAATCTCTAATGGAAAGCGTATCAGACAAGTCTCCAATTCACCCTCTTCTTTTACCTAACTAAAGACATTATCAGCAGCTGGATTCTGCAAGTACCTGTCCAACCACTACCCAACACATTGATTAGAAGTACTAGCTCCAGCAATAAACATTGCAATGTTTGCCAAATTCCAGCCCCAAGAATGACCCCACACTATACTGTGCAGTATGTTTAGTTCAGTAAAAAGGGGACTACATCACCAGGATGTGATGCAGCATGTAAGGAAAGAAAAATGGACAGCCGCACTCCAATGGATGAAAAGACTTAAAAATAGTGCCTGTTTATTCCAGTCAAAAAACTAAAACAGCAAAAACAGCAAACAGTGGGGTAACAAAAGCTGACGCGTTTCACATCAACAACCGATGCTTAGTCATAGCTCATGTGATGTAGCATGGCTCTTGCTACACTGTCCCAAATCATTTAAAGCACAGGTGTCAAACACAAGCCCGCAGGCCGGATCTGGCCCTCCAGGCCATTTTATGTGGCCCTCCCACCTATTCTGCAGCTGCAGGAGAGCTCCAGCCCTCCTCTGGTCCTCCTCCATTGCCTTACTTTCTGCTTTCAAGCAATGCTTCCAGCTTCTTCCGAACCAGCAGCATAAAGAAAGAGGGGTGCACTGTGATGTAAGGGAGAGGGGGACTAAACTTCTGATGGTGGGGTGGCTCTTGACATCGAATGTAAGGAGAGGGGATGCGCTGGACATCTAATCTTACAGACACAGATGTCTTCTCATCCTTGGACACAGTTTCCCGCCAATCACGGACGTCTTTTCATCCTCGGACAAGAGAACGTCCGTGATAGGCGGAACACTGAACAAAGTGTCTGCTGGGAAACGCCTATCACGGAAGGGACCAGGGGGAAGCTGCGACTTTTAAACAATGGACAATGAAGCCCTTCAAGTAAACGGACTTAAAGGAATACTAAAGTCAGGAATTTCTTTTTTTTTAAAATAATAAACATGTTATACTTACCATCACTGTGCAGCTCGTTTTGCACAGAGTATCCCTGAACTCTGTCTTCTGGGGTCCCACGGCGGCTGTCTTGGCTCCTCCTCGCAAAAGCTTTCTACCTTTATGCGAGCGAGCGAGCATGGTGGAAAGTTTTTTAAAGCGCACTCTCGTGATACAGCAGCGGCCATAGCCACCGACTGTATCACTCGTCCCGCCCCCCGGCGCGCCACGTCATCCGCTGTGATTGACAGCAGTGCCAGCCAATGGCTGCGCTGCTATCAATCCGCCCAGCCTAGAACAGGATGACATGGACGCGCCCGGGAATTTCGAACGGTCAGGTAAGTAAAACGGGGGCTCGGGGGCGGTGCTGTCAGATGTTTTTTTTACCTTAATGCATAGGATGCATTAAGGTAAAAAAACTTTTACCTTTACAACCCCTTTAAGTATAAGCCGAGGGGTGTATTTTCAGCCCTAAAAAAGGGCTGAAAAACTTGGCTCAAATTATATATATATATAAAAATAAATATAAAAAAATGGAGCCTGCACCACATTGCACCCACGATCTTCAGATTTCGGGTGCCTGCAAATAGTCAGTACAGAAGTGCATGAAATGTCAAGAACTACAAAATCCCCCTTGCAGTTTTAAGAGAACTACAAACAGAACTAAACATTTAGTTCATTAATTCACAGATCTGTGAAATGAATGATGTGGCTGCGCGGGTGGAGCTTCACACAACTATGCTGTTTTTAAATAGTTACAGTGGGTGCAGGTAGAGGATCCTGCAGCCTCTGTCACAATGGGGGGGATCGGGGGGAGGGGGCATAAGCGGGGCTGCTGCATTAGTAACATGTTACACTCTGAATACAGATGTGACATGATATTAAAAGGCGAACTTATCTTTTAAAGAAAGATGCAACGCCTAATGAAGTTGTAAGTCTAAAAATTGGTAATACATTCATACCATGGAGTCCATCTTCCCGTTGGCTGTTTAAGGGATCTCTAATGATCAGTTATAGCATTTAATAATAAACACATTAACAACAACTAGAAAAAATCACTTTCACAAAATAAACTTACCTGTATCGATGTCATTCCCATTCGCCGCTTCTCTTAATTTCTTTAGAGCTGTTGGTGAAGAAACAATGTGAACAGAATTATTTATCTATACAAACAATATTCTTTCTCCCCGCCCGACAGAGTAAGTGCATTAAGATATTTTCAGGAGGTCTGCAGTTGTCACATCTCATTTGCAGGCTGGCTGTAATCTAGGATGAAAAATCATTCTTGCAGCTACTGTATATTTGATGCAATGACATCATACAATGTTTGACGCAATTTTTACTGAATGTACTGTAAATAATGTGTATAGACAATGTGTAATCAATGCATGCATCAGTGATGTCTCAACCTGCATAATACCCACTGGTGGCATGGCTTTTCTAAATGGCAAAAAATGCACTCACTGCATAGTCTGTATGGGGGCTTAGTAGAGGAATAGTTTGTTATGCCTACCATTATGACTGATGGGGGTAGTTCAAGCCTGACCCTCTATACCAGGGGTCTCCAATCGTTACAAGATTGCCCAAGCGTTCCTGTATTTGCCCACAACGTTTCCTGTATTTGCATCATGTATTCCCATAAAACAGGTAGTCAGAACCATAACAACCAATGATGCTGAATGGTAGGGTTGTCCCGATACCGATACTGGTATCGGTACCGATACTAAGCATTTGCAAGAGTATCGGTACTCGTGCAAATGCCCCAATACCAAAAACCGATACCTTCGGGCGCTGTACTTTCAGCTCTCAGCAGGAATTCCGTGCTAACAGCTGAAAAGTAAAGGAAAAAAAATGCTGGCAATCATTGGTTGTTAAGTAACGGAGCCGCCGCATCCTTGACAACCAATCACGTGTCCTTACCTCCTCCTCCCCTCTCGTCAGTTGCTCTGTGGGAGAATTGTGTGGGGAGCACGGGCATAACGTGGGCAGCCGATGGACCCGCGCTGTCCCTGGGTCCGATGCCTCAGCAACCTGCGGGAGTCGGGGCACTACTGACAGCGCCGGCTCTTGCACAGAACAGTGAGGAGGATCGCTGAAGCGGGGAACAATTACAGGAACCATGCCCTGTGTCTGTCCAGCAGCTGAAAGCTCTAAGACCTGCCTCCCTTTCCCTGCTGGACGCTGGTCTGACACAGATACAGGGTGCCACCATGGTTCCTAAATTGCTCCCCGCTGTCCCTGGCAGTCTCGGTTAAAGTTTTGTGTCCGGCGGAGTTTTCTTCTCTCCCGAGTGCTGACACATAACATCAAGTGCAGAGAACAGGAGGACCTGTGGGCGGAGGTAGCAGGACTCAGGAGCCCTGAAAGAAGTACACGCATGGTGAGTAGATGGCTGTGTATTATAGAGACGGAGGCTGGGCGGGACTATGGGACTACAATCTCCAGCATGTTTATGGAGGAGGAGCACTTATTGTGCGGCTGGAGGTGAAACCATGGTGGTGTATCAGTTCCACTTGCAGTGTAGGTGAGACCACGTGTCTGGATGGCAGGGGGAGGAGCTCAGAACACCCTGATATTTTTTGAGGGGGCAAACTGGTGGCAATTGATAGACACAGTGGTGACAATTAATGGCATGGCACAGAGGTGACAATTGATGGCACAGTGGCTGTGTTTGATGACATGGCACAGTGGCAACAATTGATGGCGTGGCGACAATTGATGGCATGGCACAGTGGCAACAATTGAAGGCATGGCACAGTGGCAACAATTGATGGCAGGGCACAGTGGCAACAATTGATGGCAGGGCACAGTGGCAACAATTGATGGGCACCGTGGCGACAATTGATGGGCACCGTGGCTGCGGTTTGATGGCATGGAACAGTGGTGACAATTGATGGGCACAGTGGTGACAATTGATGGGCACAGTGGTGACAATTGATGGGCACAGTGGTGACAATTGATGGGCACCGTGGCTGCGTTTTGATGGCATGGCACAGTGGTGACAATTGATGGCATGGCACAGTGGTGACAATTGATGGCATGGCACAGTGGTGACAATTGATAGGCACAGCGAGACTGCAATTGATGATTTTTATTTTCGTTTGTTTGCCCCCCCCCCCCCCCCCAAAATTGAGCACCAGCCGCCACTGCCTCTAACCCTCCTATCCCGACCATTATTTCCATCACCCGTCCCCTTTCTCATCTCTCCTCCCTCCCCCTCCTCTCGCTCTCATTCCCCCCCATGTTCTCTCTCCCTCTTTCTATCCTCTCCCCCTCCTCCCTCTCTCTTTCTATCTTTTCCCTTGCCCTCCTCTATCCTCTCTCCCTTCCCTCCCTCTCTCTGTTGCCCCCATTCACTCTCTACCTCCCTCTCTATGTCCTTCCCCTTTGTCATTTGTCCACCACTTCCTCTGTCCATTTTTGTTTTGTTTTATTTGAATAGAGAGGATTGCGACTCCCCTCCCCACTTTATCAGCCCTCTTTTTTTTTTTTCTCAGTTACCAGTTTGCCCTGCTACAGTCTCCCAGTTTGCCCTGCTACAGTCTCCCAATTTGCTCTGCTACAGTTTTTCCAGTCATTCAGTCAGCACATCTTCACCCCAGCCTCATCCAACTCCCCCAAACCACCCCTTTACCTACTCTTCCTAGGTGATAGGTATCGGTATTGCATCAGCGAGTACTTAAAAAAAAAAAAAAAAAGTATCGGTACTTGTACTCGGTGTCAAAAAGTGGTATCGGGACAACCCTACTGAATGGCCAAGCCAGATAGACCAACTGCACCATGAAAATGCATGATGCTGATCCAGTACCACGCATTCAGAAGAGGATCTGTTTCACCTCCCAGCTTCCATCCAGACCTGCTTCGCCTCCCTCCCTGTGCCATGCTGCTTCTGTGTTGAATATTAAAGGTAGGACAGGAGGACTGAGTGCTTTGATGTTAAGGGAGGGTGGGCACTGGTCAGATGTGAAGTGGGCACTGATCACATGTTAAAGATGATGAAGAAAAGAGGGAAGGACGGCCGCACTCCAAGGATTTTCAAACGAAAAAAGTTGTCTTTATTGTAAATCCAAAAACATGTACAGTCACAGCAATCACAGAAAACAGGACAGCCGACGCGTTTCGCACTCGATCAGAGCAGTGATTTCTTTTCTTTTGTCTTTTTTGGATTTTGGATCACATGTTAAAGGTGGAAGCTTTGATGCGACGGGGAAAAAAACAGGAGCTCTGAAGTGACCCCCTCACATCAAAGCTTCCCCCTTTAACATCTGACCCTGATAACCCCTTTACGTCTGCTGATGTCAAAGGAGGAATCTCTGATGAGATGGGGGAAGCAGGAGCTCTAATGTGATGGGGGATTGATGTGAAAGGGGGAAGCTCTGATGTGATGGTGGGATTGATGTGCCGGGGGTTGATGTGATTTAGGAGCTGGAGCTCTGATGTGACAGGGAGGAAGGATTTATGTGAAAGGGGGAATCTCTGATGTGATGAGGGGGAATCCGAAGCTCTAATGTGAGAGGTGGAATTGATGTGGAAGGGGGCTGCTCTGACGTGATTGAGGGGGGGGGGGGAGGCACAAGCTGTAATTTGAGGAGGGGGGTTTAATGTGACAAGGGGGGAGTGGGAGTGCTGAAGGCATTGGGGGGATTGATGTCAAAGGGGGAAGCTCTGATGTGATGGGGGGGTAGCAGAAGCTCTAATGTGAGGAGGGGGGAGTGATGTGAAAGGGGAATTCTGGTGTGACGTTATTTCTTGGAGCATGTTTATTTAATCATTCATTCACATTGTATTCATTTATTTTTCAAGCCAATTTATTTTCAGCCCACAAATATTTGTAAAATACATGATATGGCCCTCATCCTGGAAAGTCCAAGGACCCCTGTGCTTTACCATTTGAAAAGTTCTGAAAAAAGTCCTTTAACCACTTAGCAACCACCTGCCGAAAAATAACGGCGGCAAGGTGGTTGCTTAACTCTGGGATCACGTTATACAACGCGATTCCAGAGTCGGGCGCGCACACAGGAATGTCCGTGACCGCCGGGTCCTCTGGACCCGGCGGGTCACGGATCACGGTAAATCGCCGCTGATAGCGGCGGTTTACCACGTGATCGCGCCGTCATTGGATGACGCCGGTTCCTCCCTCCTCTCTCTGTACCGATCGGTACAGTGTGAGAGGAGAGGGGAGGGAGCGGATGGCAGCGTCAGTGCTGCGGGCTTGATCTGTGACAAATGCAGTCACAGATCCATCCATCCATCCCTCCCTCCTCAGCCATCCCTGCTGCAATACTCAGCAATGCTGGGCAATACTCTGGGGGGGGCAATACTCTGGGGGGGGCAATACTCTGGGGGGGGGCAATACAGCGCCCCTGTCCCTGTGAGCTTGCATGCAGAAGCGAACGCATACGCAAGTCCCGCCCACATATGAAAACGGTGTTCAAACCACACATGTGAGGTATCGCTGCGAACGTTAGAGCGAGAGCAATACTTTTGGCCTTAGACCTCCTCTCCAACTAAAATGATGTAACCAGTAAAAATATTTAAAGTGTCACCTATGGGGATTTTTAAGTCGCAAAGTTTGGCGCCATTCCACGAGCGTGTGCAATATTGAAGGGTGACATGTTGGGTATCTATTTACTCGGCGTAACTTCATCTTTCATATTATGCAAAAACATTGGGCTAAATTTAATGTTTTTTTTTTTTTAAAAGCACAAAACTGTTTTATTTCCAAAAAAAATGTGTTCGAAAAATTGCTGTGCAAATACCATGCGCGATAAAAAGTTGCAACAACCGCCATTGTATTCTCTAGGGTCTTTGCTAAAAAAACATATATAATGTTTTGGGGTTCTATGTAATTTTCTAGCAAATAAGTGTTGATTTTTACATGTAGGAGAGAAATGTCCGAATTGGTCTGGGTGCTCCAGAACGCCTGATGGCGTTCCCTGCATGTTGGGCCTCTGTATGTGGCCACGCTGTGTAAAAGTCCCACAAATGGGGTATCGCCATACTCGGGAGGAATAGCAGAATGTGTTTTGGGGTGTAATTTGTGGTATGCATATGCTGTGTGTGAGAAATAACCCGCTAATATGAAAATTTTGTGGAAAGAAAATAAAAATGAAAAAAATCTTGATTTTGCCAAGAATTGTGGGAAAAATTACAACTTCAAAAAACTCACAATGCCTCTTTCTAAATACCTTGGAATGTCTTCTTTCCAACAAGGGGTCATTTGGGGGGTATTTGTACTTTTCTGGCATGTTAGGGTCTCAAGAAATGAGAGGCTGTCAGTACATCAGATGTGATCAAATTGATCAATTTTCAGTAATTGGTACCATAGCTTTTAGATCCTATAACTTTCACCCAGACTAAATAATATCTCATTTTTTTTTTGTTTTGTTACCAAAGATATGTAGCAGTATACATTCTAGGCCAAGTTTATGAAGAAAAATTACTTTTTTGCAAAATGTTATAATAGAAATGAAGAAAAATTACTTTTTTTACAAAATTTTCGTTCTTTTTTCCATTTATAGTGAAAAAATTAAAAAACCGCAGAGGTGATAAAATACCACCAAAAGAAAGCTCTATTTGTGGGAAAAAAAGGACAAACATTTCATTTGGTTACAGTGTTGTATGACTGAGTTATTGTCATTCAAACTGTGAGAGCACCGAAAGCTAAAAATTGGCCTTGTTATTAAGGGGGTTTAAGTGCCCAGTGGTCAAGTGGTTAAAAAAATAAAAATAAAAAATGCCATTCACATGACAAAAGCCATATAAGTAGCAGCTCTGATTATACAGTGACCAGCAGACGTTCCAAAATAGCGTTCCTTTATTAAAAAATCACCAGGGACAGCAGATATTTAGTCACGAAGACACGTTTCACACATCCAAGAAAAGAACTTTAGTAAGACCTGTTCCTGGTGCCGTTTAGGCTTTAACCACTTAATCACCGCCCTATAGACGAAATACGTCTATAGGGCGGTTCCTGTACTCTAACAGGACGTCCATGGACGTCCTCCGTTAGAGTCAGGTGTGCGTGCCCGACCAGGCGTGCACACGCGATCACCGGTGCTCACCGGGTCCACGGGACCCGCAGCATCAGTGATCGCGGTAAGGAGCCAATGGCGGCGGCTCCTTACCACGTGATCGCGCCGTCCAATAACGGCGCGATCACGGATGTAAACAGTGTCTCCTCTCCTCACCATTGCAGCGTGAGAGAGACGCTGCAATGGAGGAGAGAGATCAGTGCCCCAGCAGTGCCACCAGTGCCCCACCATTGCCACCTGTGCCCCACATCAGTGCCACCTGTGCCCCACATCAGTGCCACCTGTGCCCCACATCAGTGCCACCTGTGCCCCACATCAGTGCCAATCAGTGCCGCCTGTGCCCACGAGTGCCGCCTGTGCCCACGAGTGCCGCCTGTGCCCATCAGTGCTCATTTTCCCCCCCCACCAGTGCTGCCTGTGCCCACCAGTGCCATCTGTGCCCACCAGTGCCATACCAGTTCCATCTGCACCACTGCAGTGCCGCCTGTTGGCTTGAAATGAGAGATGCTGTCAGTACTTCAGGTGTGATCAAATGGATCAATTTTCAGTAATTGGTACCATAGCTTGTAGACCCTATAACTTTCACCCAGACTTAATAATATGCAAATTTGTATGACCGAGTTATTGTCATTCAAACTGTGAGAGCAACGAAAGCTGAAAATTGGTCTGGTTATTAAGGGGGTTTAAGTGCCCAGTGGTCAAGTGGTTAAAGGGGTTGTAAAGGTAAAAAATAAAAATAAATCCTAAATGGCTTCCTTTACCTTAGTGCAGTCCTCCTTCACTTACCTCATCCTTCGATTTTGCTTTTAAATGTCCCTTTTTCTTCTGAGAAATCCTCACTTCCTGTACTTCTGTCTGTAACTCACCACCGTAATGTGAGGCTTTCTTCCTGGTGTGGAGAAAGCCACTTGAGGGGGCGAGCAGGAGTGTCAGGATACCCACTAACACACAGCTCCTTTCTCTATCTGCAAAGTGTCCTGACACTCCTGCTCGCCCCCTCCCCCCTCAAGAGGCTTTCTCCACACCAGGGAAAAAGCCTTGCATTACTGTGTAGTTACAGACAGAAGAACAGGAAGTGAGGATTTCTCAGAAGAAATAAAGACATTTAAAAGCAAAATCGAAGGATGAGGTAAGTGAAGGAGGACTGCACTAAGGTAAAAGGAAGATATTTAGGGAAAAAATGTTTTACATTTAAAACCCCTTTAACCACTGGGCACGTAAACCCCCCTTAATGACCAGACCAATTTTCAGCTTTCGGTGCTCTCACATTTTGAATGACAATAACTCAGTCATACAACACTGTAACCAAATTAAATTGTTGTCCTTTTTTCCCCACAAATAGAGCTTTCTTTTGGTGGTATTTGATCACAGCCGGAACAGCCGCCATGATCATTCTTATGGTGTAGGGAATCGCCGGCTGAAAAAGATGATATCTGAATGATGCCTGTAGCTGCACCCATCATTTAGATATCCCTGCACAAAGTCAAGGACGTCATAGGACGGCCAGCGGGCAGCAAGTGGTTAAAACGCATTTTTTTTTCCAGAGTATTTTTCGGGTATTGCATAGTACTGGCGCAGGGGGTATTGCATAGTACTGGCGCAGGGGGTACTGCAGAGTACTGGCGCAGGGGGGTACTGCAGAGTACTGGCGCAGGGGGGTACTGCAGAGTACTGGCGCAGGGGGGTACTGCAGAGTGTACTGCAGAGTATTGGCGCAGGGGGTACTGCAGAGTATTGGCGCAGGGGGTACTGCAGAGTATTGGCGCAGGGGGTACTGCAGAGTATTGGCGCAGGGGTTGCAGGGATGGATGGATCTGTGACTGCAATAGTCACAGATCCAGCCACAGCGCTGCCGACACCCGCGCTCCCTCCTCTCACACTGTACTGATCGATACAGAGAGAGGAGGGAGGAACCAGCGTCATCAAATGACGCCGGTTTGTTTACATGTGATCGCTCCGTCATTGGACGGAGCGTTCACGTGGTAAACGGCCGCTATCAGTGGCAATTTACCGCGATCCGTGATGCGCCGGGTCCGGACACTCCCGTGTGCGCGCCCCATTTACGTCCTCCCAGAGTTGAGGAACCGCCTTGTAGCCGTATTTCTGCTATAAGGCTAACCGCGGTTAAGCGGTTAGAGGAAAAAATTAAAAAAAAAAAAATGTAAATCTGAACACTGGAAACCCCCCCTCGCCATACTTGATTCAGGGCTCCAGTGCTGTCAGCATTCCTGCAGCCAGTCCAGGGATTTGAAATCCCTGCTCTTCTCAATGCAGAAACTTCCAGGATGGACCAGACTGATTCACAGTGACCAATTAGAATCAGTCTGGTCTGTCCCAGAAGCTGCTGCATAGAGAAGAGCGAGGAATTCAAATCCCTGGAACTCTGGACCAGCAGCAGAAATGCTGACAGCCAGGGCAAGTGGTGGGCAGGAGGGTGAGCTGCCCTGGGCACTGTGGTGTCATGTGAGCTGGGGGGGGGGGGGGGGGGGGGGCCCACCATAAGGAGATTGAGAAGCTTTATGTTTGGAGGATGAATTTGGGGGGCAGCAGGGGAAAATAATTGTTCTAGGAGGAGAAATAATGAGGGAGGAGGGTTCTAGGAGTAGTGGGGGATTCAGAGGGATTTGTGTTGGGTGAAGAGGAATTGTGCTGGGGGGGGGGGGGGGGGATAGGTTAAGGTTTTGTGGGGTGATTTTAGCATTGTCGGCTATGCCCAAACGCCGAAGACGCCTGAAAAAAGGGTCCGGGACTTGTTTTGAGCTTCAGGCGTACGGCGTGAAGATGTGAACCATCTGCATAGCCGACAATGTTAATTTGCCCCTCCAGCGTATTTCAGGCTGCTACAGCGTCGGGCGTAGGGCGACAAAACGCCTAGGTGTGAATCCAGCCTTAATGAATAGGCTGCTGGACCCCCAACATGCAAACATGAAAACCTGCGAATATAAAAATCCTACAGAAAGGGTGGAAATGGCAGAGATCGGATCTGATGAAATCCTCTGGGTCACGGTGGCGGTGCGTCCATAGAGGGTGCAGGAGCGCCGCCCCAAAAAAACGATACATAGATTCATGCATTGCATGAATCTATGTATTTTCGCCGCTGCCCACTATTCAGATGACCGCCCCCCTGGCGAGCGCCAGCCATCTGAATAACGGCAGCTGGTTCACTTTGGAAGTGCCCATCAGAGCCAACGGCTCCGATAGGCTTTCCAATTAAAGCCTGAGGGCTGTAATCGGCTTCCAAATAGTTAACCAGGGGACGCAGGGGGTGTGCATGCTCTGGTTAACACTGACAGGCATCTCAGCCAATCAGGTTCACCGGATCTGGTTATCAGTAACCTGATTGACTGAAGCGACATTGAGGGTGGGACTACTTTGAGGGATGGTGGAGGAAGATCCGAGAAAGGCAAGTGCCAGGCGGGGGGAGGGGCAATTGATGGGCACAGTGGCGACAATTGATGGGCACAATGGCTACGTTTGATGGCACAGTGTTGACAATTTAATGGCACAGTTGCTGTGTTTCATAGGCACAGTGAGGCTGCAATTGATGGGTTTTTTTTCCGTTTGGTTGTGCCCCCCCCCCAAAAAAATTGAGCACCAGCCGCCACAGGGAGCTCCCCTCCCAGTACCTACCTGTAGCAGTTGTAGGTTGCCTGACTGACACTTTGCTAAAAAGACTTGCACATTTACACGGATAGTGACAGAAGGATCGTCACCTATACAGGGGGAAGCATGAGATGACAGCTGAGCGCACACACAGCCTCCTCTTTACACACACAGCCTCCTCCTCTTTACACACACAGCCTCCTCCTCTTTACACACACAGCCTCCTCCTCTTTACACACACACAGCCTCCTCCTCTTTACACACACAGCCTCCTCCTCTTTACACACACACAGCCTCCTCCTCTTTACACACACACAGCCTCCTCCTCTTTACACACACACAGCCTCCTCCTCTTTACACACACACAGCCTCCTCCTCTTTACACACACAGCCTCCTCCTCACACACACACAGCCTACACACACACAGCCTCCTCTTTACACACACACACACACACACACAGCCTCCTCCTCTTTACACACACACAGCCTCCTCCTCTTTACACACACACAGCCTCCTCCTCTTTACACACACACAGCCTCCTCCTCTTTACACACACACAGCCTCCTCCTCTTTACACACACACAGCCTCCTCCTCTTTACACACACACAGCCTCCTCCTCTTTACACACACACAGCCTCCTCCTCTTTACACACACACAGCCTCCTCCTCTTTACACACACACAGCCTCCTCCTCTTTACACACACACAGCCTCCTCCTCTTTACACACACACAGCCTCCTCCTCTTTACACACACACAGCCTCCTCCTCTTTACACACACACACAGCCTCCTCCTCTTTACACACACACAGCCTCCTCCTCTTTACACACACACACAGCCTCCTCCTCTTTACACACACACAGCCTCCTCCTCTTTACACACACACACAGCCTCCTCCTCTTTACACACACACAGCCTCCTCCTCTTTACACACACACACACAGCCTCCTCCTCTTTACACACACACAGCCTCCTCCTCTTTACACACACACACAGCCTCCTCCTCTTTACACACACACACAGCCTCCTCCTCTTTACACACACACACACAGCCTCCTCCTCTTTACACACACACACACAGCCTCCTCCTCTTTACACACACACACAGCCTCCTCCTCTTTACACACACACAGCCTCCTCCTCTTTACACACACACACAGCCTCCTCCTCTTTACACACACACAGCCTCCTCCTCTTTACACACACACACACACAGCCTCCTCCTCTTTACACACACACAGCCTCCTCCTCTTTACACACACACACACAGCCTCCTCCTCTTTACACACACACACAGCCTCCTCCTCTTTACACACACACACACAGCCTCCTCCTCTTTACACACACACACAGCCTCCTCCTCTTTACACACACACACACAGCCTCCTCCTCTTTACACACACACACAGCCTCCTCCTCTTTACACACACACACACAGCCTCCTCCTCTTTACACACACACACAGCCTCCTCCTCTTTACACACACACACACAGCCTCCTCCTCTTTACACACACACACAGCCTCCTCCTCTTTACACACACACACACACACAGCCTCCTCCTCTTTACACACACACAGCCTCCTCCTCTTTACACACACACAGCCTCCTCCTCTTTACACACACACACAGCCTCCTCCTCTTTACACACACACAGCCTCCTCCTTTACACACACACACACAGCCTCCTCCTCTTTACACACACACACAGCCTCCTCCTCTTTACACACACACACACACACACACACACACAGCCTCCTCCTCTTTACACACACACACACAGCCTCCTCCTCTTTACACACACACACACAGCCTCCTCCTCTTTACACACACACACAGCCTCCTCCTCTTTACACACACACACACAGCCTCCTCCTCTTTACACACACACACACAGCCTCCTCCTCTTTACACACACACAGCCTCCTCCTCTTTACACACACACACAGCCTCCTCCTCTTTACACACACACACAGCCTCCTCCTCTTTACACACACACAGCCTCCTCCTCTTTACACACACACACAGCCTCCTCCTCACACACACACAGCCTCCTCCTCTTTACACACACACACAGCCTCCTCCTCTTTACACACACACACAGCCTCCTCCTCTTTACACACACACAGCCTCCTCCTCTTTACACACACACACACACACACAGCCTCCTCCTCTTTACACACACACACCCTCCTCCTCTTTACACACACAGCCTCCTCCTCTTTACACACACACACACAGCCTCCTCCTCTTTACACACACACAGCCTCCTCCTCTTTACACACACAGCCTCCTCCTCTTTACACACACAGCCTCCTCTTCTTACACACACAGCCTCCTCTTCTTACACACACAGCCTCCTCTTCTTACACACACAGCCTCCTCTTCTTACACACACAGCCTCCTCTTCTTACACACACAGCCTCCTCTTCTTACACACACAGCCTCCTCTTCTTACACACACAGCCTCCTCTTCTTACACACACAGCCTTCTCTTCTTACACACACAGCCTTCTCTTCTTACACACACAGCCTCCTCTTTACACACACAGCCTCCTCTTTACACACACAGCCATCTCTTCTTACACACACAGCCTCCTCTTTACACACAGCCTCTGCTCACCATAGCTCTCCTTCCCCAGAGGACACATCCTATAGCGGTGTTGTCGTTGAGACTTCACTCGGCCACCGAAATTCCTCTTCTGCTTCTCGGGTTCCTCCCATAGGACTCTCAGCAGCTCCGGCACAGCGGACGGGCAAAGCTCTTCCCCCTTAATCCCAGCGCCCACATCGGCAGAAATCATCGTCTTGCTGGGCTCCTCCAGCTCCATTCCCGAGTCTACAGGTTCCGAACAGCACTAGGCCGCAGTAACCACGACAACAATGATCTGTAGCCAATCGCGACTGAGCGTAGGCTATGAAACCTGACACGTAAGGAAAGCCCCAGTCCAGCTCATTTGAATACCGTTTACTAGATACAGCCTTTGCCTGCCTAGACATTCTATCGCCACAAGGTGGCAGGCGTTCGCCAACTTATTCTTAGACATGCTACGCTTCGTACTCATACTAGAAATGATTGGAGTAACCAACAGGAGCATACATTCTATATCTGGCACCCTCCTCCCCCACCCCCTATAGGGTTGCAACATCATCCCATTAATCCAGGACACATATTAGTTACGTACGCACTCAGCCCCCCCCCCCCCTCCCACCTGTAGACACTCAGCTGCTCCCTCCCACCTGTACGTACTCAGCCCCCCCCCCTCACACCTGTATGCACTCAGCCCCCCTCATACCTGTACGCACACAGCCCCCCCTCATACCTGTACGCACTCAGCCCCCCCTCATACCTGTACGCACTCAGCCCCCCCTCATACCTGTACGCACTCAGCCCCCCCTCACACCTGTACGCACTCAGCCCCCCCTCACCTGTACGCACTCAGCCCCCCTCATACCTGTACGCACTCAGCCCCCCTCATACCTGTACGCACTCAGCCCCCCTCACATCTGTACGCCCTCAGCCCCCCTCACATCTGTACGCACTCAGCCCCCCTCATACCTGTACGCACTCAGCCCCCCTCATACCTGTACGCACTCAGCCCCCCTCATACCTGTACGCACTCAGCCCCCCTCATACCTGTACGCACTCAGCCCCCCTCATACCTGTACGCACTCAGCCCCCCTCACCTGTACGCACTCAGCCCCCCTCATACCTGTACGCACTCAGCCCCCCTCATACCTGTACGCACTCAGCCCCCCTCATACCTGTACGCACTCAGCCCCCCTCACATCTGTACGCACTCAGCCCCCCTCATACCTGTACGCACTCAGCCCCCCTCATACCTGTACGCACTCAGCCCCCTTCATACCTGTACGCACTCAGCCCCCCTCACATCTGTACGCACTTAGCCCCCCTCATACCTGTACGCACTCAGCCCCCCTCATACCTGTACGCACTCAGCCCCCCTCACACCTGTATGCACTCAGCCCCCCCTCACACCTGTACGCACTCAGCCCCCCTCACCTGTACGCACTCAGCCCCCCTCATACCTGTACGCACTCAGCCCCCCTCATACCTGTACGCACTCAGCCCCCCCTCACATCTGTATGCACTCAGCCCCCCCTCACACCTGTATGCACTCAGCCCCCCCTCACACCTGTACGCACTCAGCCCCCCTCATACCTGTACGCACTCAGCCCCCCCTCACATCTGTACGCACTCAGCCCCCCTCACCTGTATGCACTCAGCCCCCCCTCACACCTGTACGCACTCAGCCTCCCCTCACACCTGTACTCACTCCGCCCCCCCCTCACACCTGTACGCACTCAGCCTCCCCTCACACCTGTACGCACTCAGCCTCCCCTCACACCTGTACGCACTCAGCCTCCCCTCACACCTGTACGCACTCCGCCCCCCCTCACACCTGTACGCACTCAGCCTCCCCTCACACCTGTACGCACTCAGCCTCCCCTCACACCTGTACGCACTCAGCCCCCCCTCACACCTGTACACACTCAGCCCCCCCTCACACCCGTACGCACTCAGCCCCCCCTCACATCTGTAGCCACTTAGCTGCCCCCTCACACCTGTACGCACTCAGCTGCCCCCCTCACACCTGTAGACACTCAGCTGCTACACTCACACCTGTACGCACTCAGCTGCCCCCCTCACACCTGTACGCACTCAGCCCCCTCACACCTGTAGACACTCAGCTGCTACACTCACACCTGTACGCACTCAGCCTCCCTTATACCTGTACACACTCAGCCCCCCCCCCCTCATACCTGTACGCACTCAGACCCCCTCACACCTGTATGCACCTAGCCCCCCCTCACACCTGTACGCACTTAGCCCCCCCATTTACATCTGTACGCACTCAGCCCCCCCCATACCTGTACGCACCTAGCCCCCCCTCACACCTGTACGCACTCAGCCCCCCCCCTAACACCTGTATGCACTCAGCCCCCCTCATACCTGTAAGCACTCAGCTGCCTCCTCACACCTGTAAGCACTCAGCCTCCCTCACACCTGTACGCACTCAGCCCCCCCCTCACACCTGTACGCACTCAGCCCCCCCTCACACCTGTACGCACTCAGCCCCCCCTCACACCTGTACGCACTCAGCCCCCCCTCACACCTGTACGCACTCAGCCCCCCCTCACACCTGTACGCACTCAGCCCCCCCCCTAACACCTGTATGCACTCAGCCCCCCTCATACCTGTAAGCACTCAGCTGCCTCCTCACACCTGTAAGCACTCAGCCTCCCTCACACCTGTACGCACTCAGCCCCCCCCTCACACCTGTACGCACTCAGCCCCCCCCCTCACACCTGTACGCACACAGCCCCCCTCACACCTGTACACACACAGCCCCCCTCACACCTGTACGCACTCAGCCCCCCTCACACCTGTACGCACTCAGCCCCCCTCACACCTGTACGCACTCAGCCCCCCTCACACCTGTACGCACTCAGCTGCCCCCTTACACCTGTAGACACTCAGCTGCCCCCTTACACCTGTAGACACTCCGCTGCCCACCACACACACACCTGTACACACTTAGCTGCCCCCCTTACACCTGTACACACTCAGGTGCCCCAAACCTACCCCCACACGCACACATAGCTCTGCCCCCTACCCCTGTACACAAACAGCTACTCCCTTGTAGTCACAGACCCCACTTGTAAGGGGGTCTGCCTTCTTGTCCCAGGCCTTGATTCCACATGTCTCTGTAAAAAGTATATCACTGTACAGCACACACGAGGGGCGCTCATACATGAAGAAGCCAGAGGTAGCAGTATAGAGCTCGATGTGCGCAGAGCAGCCAACTCGCACAAACGAGAGCCAGCACAGCTACAAAGCAGAGATCACCTCTTGCACCCCCCGCTGCCTTGTCCCGGCTCTGATAGCTGGCCTGACCCCCCCCAATGTGTGGCACCCAGGGAGGACCACCCCCCACCCTTCCGTAGATACGCCACTGGTAACCAATCAGCATCTGGCATTGTTTTGCTTTCAAAATATAAGCTATAAAGTAATTGGTTGCCATGCACAGTTGTCTAAGTAAATTCCCTTCTGTGTGTTCATGCCCTCATCCCCCGACATCTGTGTCATCTCCGCACCTCGTACCCATTGTGGGTTCCATTACCCATCCCTAAAAACTCTGTCAATCTTTTCCACTCCTCATAGCTAATCCTGGGTTCCATTTCATAGCCTTTCCCCCAACAACTGTGCAATCTCTTGCCCTTCCCATAACCTTTTTCTCCCTTTCCTTGACAACTGTCATCTCCTCATACTCATTCTTGGCTTCATTGCCCTTCCACAGACAACTGTCACCTCCTCCACTCCTCATATTCATTCTGAGTTCCATAACCCTTCCATGGACATCCGAGTCATCTTCTCTTCTCCTTTTACCTATTCTGGGTTCTATTGTTCTTACCCTGACAACTGTGCAATCTCCTCCATTCCTCATATCCATTCTAGGTTCCATCACCCATCACCTGACATCTGTGCAATCTCCTCCACATTTCATATCCATTCTGGGTTCAGTAAACCTTCTCCGGACATACTGTATGTATGTATGTCATCTCCTCCACTCCTAATATCCATTCTAGGTTCCATCACCCATCACCTGACATCTGTGTCATCTCCTCCACATTTCATATCCATTCTGGGTTCAGTAAACCTTCTCCGGACATACTGTATGTATGTCATCTCCTCCACTCCTAATATCCATTCTAGGTTCCATCACCCTTCACTTGACATCTGTGTCATCTCCTGCATTCTTCATATCCATTCTGGGTTCAGTAAACCTTCTCCGGACATACTGTATGTCATCTCCTCCACTCCTCATATGCATTCTAGGTTCCATCACCCTTCACCTGACAACTGTGCAATCTCCTCCACTCCTTATATCCATTCTGGGTTCTATCACACTTCATGTGACATCTGTGTCATTTCCTCCACATTTCATATCCATTCTGGGTTCAGTAAACCTTCTCCGGACATACTGTATGTGTGTCATCTCCTCCACTCCTCATATGCATTCTAGGTTCCATCACCCTTCACCTGACGACTGTGCAATCTCCTCCATTCCTCATATCCATTCTGGGTTCTATCACACATCACCTGACATCTGTGTCATCTCCTCCACATTTCACATCCATTCTGGGTTCAGTAAACCTTCTCCGGACATACTGTATGTGTGTCATCTCCTCCACTCCTCATATGCATTCTAGGTTCCATTACCCTTCACCTGACAACTGTGCAATCTCCTCCATTCCTCATATCCATTCTGGGTTCTATCACACTTCATGTGACATCTGTGTCATCTCCTCCACATTTCATATCCATTCTGGGTTCAGTAAACCTTCTCCGGACATACTGTATGTGTGTCATCTCCTCCACTCCTAATATCCATTCTAGGTTCCATCACCCTTCACTTGACATCTGTGTCATCTCCTCCATTCTTCATATCCATTCTGGGTTCCATCACTCGACTTCTCTGTCATCTCCTTCATTCCTCGTACATTCTGAGTTCTATCACCCTTCACCTGACATCTGTGTGTCAGGATCAGCGGCTAAGGTGACCAGACACGTATGCTACACAAGGGAACCGAGACCAAACAAAGGATATATATATATATATAGTGATATTTATTTACCGTGAGAATACACCAACAAACATACACAGCAACAAAAGAAAACAAAAACCACTCCAGCAAACAAGAATAACTAATAAACCTAATAGCTAACTATATACAATATCTACAACAATAACTACAACAAGGCAAAAGGCAACAGGGATGCAAGGAAAAGGACACGGCTGGGGACAAGAGCATGGAACAAGGCAAGACAGGTGGATAAGGGCAGGTAATCAGGCACACACTGGTAGCAGGCAGACAGGAAAGGAACAGAATCTTGACGCACTGGGGGAAGGGAGGAGCAGCCTTAAATTACCCGGCAGCTGGAGCCAGGTGTGGCTGATTAGATCCTGCTGGCATCTGGGAGACACCTGCTGGTGGACACTGGAACTGCAGCAAACGCAGAGCAGGATAGTGCCACCAGCAGGTGAACTTAATCCTAACAGGTTCCCCACCTTAAGGAGTGGCCTCTTGACGCTCCATGGGGCCCCACCACCAGGATCTGCAAGCTGACTGAGCACTCCACTGTCTGAAGGCCTGGTGAAAACCCTGCCGCCGGGGTCCCAAAACTGTCTGGGTTCTCTGCTAGTCAGATCCCTAAGGAGGCGCAACACCAACGGTATATTCTTAAAAGCAGCCTGTGTCCCAATGCTGGGACATCAAAGGACACCTGACCGCCCAATGCCAGAGTCCCTGGTCCGTGCAGGTACCCCGATGCCAGGGCATTCCTTCACAACTGGACCTTCTCTCCCTCTGTTACAAGAGGCCACCAGGGCTGGACTGGGACAGAAATTCGGCCCTGGACTTAATCCAGACTGGCCCACTTCGACAGGTCTCTCCCATGGCGGCCGGGCAACTGCCGCACCCCCCTCCCAGCCACCCAAGCCCCCTCTCCCCCTTCACTAGCCGTTCTACTTTATTAGAGTAGAACTGCTGGTACTGGTACGCTTATAGGCAGTACCAGTGGCGAAGCTAGACATTATTTCACCCGGGGCAAAGAATCAGTTCGGTGCCCCCCTTATGGGACAAGATTAGGCAGAAGTGAGAAACTCCCAGGCCATAGCTGTTGATTCAGCTGTCTGCCCCTCCCTCATGCTCCTCTGTTGTCCCCCCGCCTCCTCTGGTCCTCCACCTGCTTCTTTGTTCTGCTGAGCTCTGTGGTGAGGGAGAGGAGGTTAGCACTGTGGGAAGGGAGAGACAGGAGCGGCGGTCCACTGTCACTGAAGCCGGCCCATTGAGCCATCGGCCCACCGGGAAACTCCCTGTAGTCCCAATGGCCAGTCCATCCCTGGAGGCCACTCTGTACTGTACCTGTCCCTCGGGTCTACCTAGCGCATAGGTTACCCCACCCGGGTCCCCAAATGCACCAGGGATCGCAAAGATGGCCCCTGGGTCAGGACAAAGCTCAAATGGTACACTGTCCTTTACCATGGGATCTCTACTACCGGGGCTGCAACAGCAAATTTGGCTCTCAAGTTTAGATGGGAGATCTGGACCATCTGGCTGCAAAAAGAACTCGGGAGAAGCAAATGTCGGGATCTTGACCCACCCAGACAACCCATTTAGGCCACATAACACTGGATTTTTAAAAGCCTCAGACACATCATTAGGTTGGTGTTTAACCCAATCAGTAACCAGTTTGACAGCAAGTAGAGATTTGGCATAGTCCGGAGGGGCGGCAGCCCCGGCATTAGCATAGTCCAGAGGGGCGGCAGCCCCGGAATCAGCATAGTCCCGCTGGTCGGCGGCAGCCCCGGAATCAGCATAGTCCCGCTGGTCGGCAGCAGCCCCGGAATCAGCATAGTCCCGCTGGTCGGCGGCAGCCCCGGAATCATCATAGTCCCGCTGGTCGGCGGCAGCCCCGGAATCAGCATAGTCCCGCTGGTCGGCGGCAGCCCCAGAATCAGCATAGTCCTCTCTGTGCCATCTTATTGGAAGAATTTCACCATTGTGTTTATTTCCATATATGCGGCTTTACTTTCTGATTCCCTACTGCGCATGCGCGATCTGAATGGTCCCTGCTTGTAACAGAATGACTCGTGATACTCTGAGACTTTTGAAGGGTGCAGTGTACTCCTGTGCCAGCTTCACCAATGACTCTTGGGTCTAGGGTCACCCTATGTCCAATAGGGGCATAGGGGGACTAAGAAATTATATCTCGGATTACATAAGATGGAACATTAATGATAATTCATGTACTGCAGGAGATCTGGACATCTTACAGGTGATTTCATGCTGACCCACAAGCGGTCAATAAGAGTGTCTCCTTCAATGCTAACCTAGGCTATTTAGATGCTAATTAAGTCTACCTAGCTATAGTGATTGAATACTGTTTTGTGTCTATTGTACTTGTAGTGCTCACCCCCGAAGGAGCCGCTGGTTTGATGATGGGATCGGCATGTTGAAGTTACCCTTGCTTGGTCTAGGGATGCACCAGAACACTTTGCAATAACTCGAATGTCCAGACAGGCAATAAAGATTTTCTCATGCTTTAATTCCAGGCCAACATAGCCAAACATCAACTCGATGAAGAAGGACAGGTCGATGAATAAGACATAGAGATTCTCGATGTCAGGCCTGGATAAGCACACAGCGCAACTCAGTCACAGACAGCGCCAATTTACATGTGTCACCGTCACAATGCAGGCTAGGAGGAACGGGTCTTTCCTCTCTCTGAATAATTTGCCAGCACCCGAACAGAGCAAATCCTCCCAGCTATTTTCCGTGCGTCCGGCACCATGCGACAGCAAAGAGTACCTGTCTATGGCTCTAGTACCGGATCCTTCTCGGCGACATTCAGGAACCCAGCCATTTACTCAGATTCATCTCCGACCGAGACTCAGCAGGGCCCGTATATTGGCCAGATGGGCCACGCCGGTGGGGTCCCTGGGTGCGCACACCCCAAAGGTGGATGCCGCACCCCGATTGCCGGGACCCCCTGCAGGGAACGCCAAAAGAACCCAGAACACCTGACCTCTCTTCCAGATATACCCCTCCCCAGCATGCCCAGCGAGAGGAAAAACTCTCCAATTGGCTGCTGGGGAAGACTCAATCCGCAGGAATCCCTCTAGCTCCCACTGCCGGCCAAGGATGAACTTACATCTCCAGAATGCAGTCCGAGCCAGTGGACCTTCCTAGAATAAGACAGGCCAGTAAATCAACAATTGCGATCGAGAGCAAAGTAACTCTCCCAATCAACTATTATTTTTTTAAAGCGCAATACCCACGCTAAACGCAAGGGGGCACTACATACTAATGGTCAGGTGTCTAACTTTGAGGTGATTAATTGAGTGGGTTAGCATGTCAATTATGTTTCAGCTTGTCGCGGAGTCAGAACGTCTGTCTAAGATGTGGATTGAGGGGAACTCATTGTGTGATGCGGTTTTGTGTGAATTCTATTGATAATAGATGTGGAATGTGTCTTGTCAGCTGTAGTAATTAACTCCTGTAATTCGGTGCCCGAACGTCTGACATAGGAATGTCTATTATGCAGGTGAATAGCTGTTGTCCGAGTCTGGACATCTGGGTGATAATTAACTCACCTGAATGTCATTATCTAAAAGGATGTGTTTGACGGTCATTGTGTAATGTGGTGGGTGGAGAGTTTGTTCCTTTGATAACTGTAACATGGCTGTACTGTATATAAGAGAGCTAACCATTAAAGAGTTCATTCATACATTTTGAAACCAGAGAGAACGGAGCTTGTCTCGTCTTTATTCTGGGAAATGGAATGGATCGTGTCTGCTGGTGTGTCGGATAAGCTGTCTTGGGTTGATGGAAGATCGTAAACAGTGGTGACTGTTACACTGCTGTTTTCTGGGACCTGTGTGTTTACCAGAAGACAGCAGGGGGGCGTCGGACGTGGCATAGATACCCGCAGATAATGCGGCTATCCATGCCCGGAAGTCGGTGCAAATTCCTGTCTTAGACATGTATCTGCTCCCCCCTGAAAGGTGCCAAATGTGACACCAGAGGGGGGAGGAATCCGTACAGCGGAGGTTCCATTTTTGTGTGGACCTCCTCTTTAAAGTGGTTGTAAATAATCACCTTGTCAAACAACCCATTCAGTTTAAAATGGAAAACAAAAGGCACATTTTTTTTGTCCAAATTAAAAAAGAAACCATTATAAATCCCATTTTTTTTTTATCACATTACCTCTATTCTCAGCTGCAGAAGAGCTTGGGGGAGGAGAAGCAGCAGGACTCCGAACTTGTCAGGACAAGTCTGATCATTGGAGAGCAGGCTGAGTTCACAGCATAGCTGGAGAACTGATCATGATTTGCTCTCCTGCTTAGTGTGATCAGTTTTTATTAGCGAAGCAAAGGGTCTGACAGGAACACCAAGGATTTCACACAAAGGAAGTAAAACAAAGAGAACAGGATACTTTTTTTTTTACACACGTACATGATACAGCAGGCACATATCAGGAATATGAAATGTTTGGGTAACAAACACCTTAAGTGGTTTTATATTTCCAGAATGCATTTAAAAAATTTAAAAATGTTTTTTTTTTTTTTTTTTTACCACTAAGCATTGGTGAATGTAAAAACAAACACAGCTCTCCCTGCAAGGTAAAGTCATAATGTGCCAATATGCATTGCATACTAGCACATTCTGAAAGATAATTGATACTAAGCTCTCACCACTGCAGAAGCTTCCATCTTCAAAGGCATTTCTTCTGGGTTCGCAGGCTAATGCCACTTCAATGGTTGAGCTGCAAAGACGCCGCGGCAGAGCTCTGTCTGAACTGCACAGGTATGCCATTCTTTCAGAGAGCACGCACTGGTGACGTCACTGGATGCTACTCACTAGAACAGTGATGGCGAACCTTGGCACCCCAGATGTTTTGGAACTACATTTCCCACGATGCTCAGGCACTCTGCAGTGTAGTTGAGCATCATAGGAAATGTAGTTCCAAAACATCTGGAGTGCCAAGGTTCGCCATCACTGCACTAGAATATGTTCTAAACCAATGGTCTCCAAGCTGCAGCCCAGGGCCAGATGTGGCCCTTTGCTTGCGTTTATCTGACCCCTGGAGCACTATTGATTCATCTTAATGATGCAGGGCACTGTTCTGCCCACTGACAGCAACATTGGGGTATAATTCCTGCCACTAACATCAACATTTCTCCCACTGACACCAAAGGTGGGACACTGTTTATTTTCACCGATGCCAGAAATAATTATATTCCCACTGGGCACAGTCTTGCCCCCCAAAGTCGGAAGGACAGTAAACTGGCTCTTTTTTTTAGAAAGTTTGGACACCCCTGTCCTAAACGGTGCATGTTAAGGAGATATTAATTTAACCCAACACTGCTCTCACAATGAGCAATGTTAGGCATCGGCATTAAAGTGCCGCTGTTTTTAGCAGCGATTTTTCGACTGCTAGCGGGGTGCTTAAACTGCCTGCAAAGCATTGCTGCCCATTGATTTCAATGGGCAGGGGCACTTTAGGAGCGGTGTATACAAAGATGCAGCTAGCAGGATTTTTTTTTCCGTCCTGCCAGCGCACAGCTCCAGTGTGAAAGCCCTCTGGCTTTCATATTGGAGTAAAGAGGAGAGGCTCTTTCAAGGCACAATTTTTAGCTTACCTGTAGGTAAAAAAGATACAGCGTTTACTACCACTTTAAATGGAATCGTGTTTTTTTTTTTTTTTTTTTAATGAACTCCAGATTCTCAGAATGGTTGAAATTGGATTTGGTTGAAAATTGTTCAACCGATTTAAATTCTGTGTGGAGAATAACTGGTTGTTAAGCAGCGGGCCGGGAAGCTGGCCACCACATCCTTAAAAACCAATAACTCATCAGCTATCAACGGGTTTCCCCAACAGCCGACTGTAAAAAATAAAAAAGCCGGGAGACCCTTTGCGTCTGGTATGGATTTTAACCACTTCCTTACTGGGCATGTATAGCCCCTTCCTGACCAGGTGAAATTTCAGCTTGTGGCACTGCGTCGCTTTAACTGACAATTGCGCGGTCGTGCGATATGGCTCCCAAACAAAATTGACGTCCCCACAAATAGAGTTTACTTTTGGTGGTATTTGGTCACCTCTGCGGGTTTTAATTTTTTTGCGCTTTAAACAATAAAAGAACGACAATTTTGAAAAAAAAATACAATATTTTTTACTTGTTGCTATAATAAATAGCCCAATTTAAAAATAAAAATAAAAATTCAGTCTAGCCCGATACGTATTCTTCTACATATTTTTGGTAAAAAAAAAAAAAAAAAAAAAATGCAATAAGCGACTGGTTTGCGCAAAAGTTATAGCGCCTACAAAATAAGGGACAGAATTTTTTTTATTTTTTTTACTAGTAATGGCAGCGATCTGCGATTTTTATTGCGACTGCGACATCATGGCGGACACATAGGACACTTTTGACACATTTTTGGCACCATTCACATTTATACTGCAATCAGTGCTATAAATATGCACTAATTACTGTATAAATGTGACTGGCAGGGAAGGGGTTAACACTAGGGGGTGAGGAAGGGGTTAAATGTGTACCCTATATAGTGTTCTAACTGTGGGGGGAGGGGGGGTGACTGATCTGTGTCCCTATGTACAAGAGACAGAGACAGGACGCTGTCATTGTGAGAGCCGGCAATGAGAAATTATCTCATATGTTTACAGATCATCTCTCATTCGCCGCACAGATCGCATCGCAAACGGCCACTCTGATTGGCCGTTCGCGGCGATCTGTGATTGGCTGTGTCCAAGGGACACGGCCAGCACAGGAGTTCCCCGCTGCGCGCTCTGGAGCGCGCGTGGGGAACGAGGAAAGGGGCGGCCGTGAAAACACGGCGCCTCAGAGAAGTAGAACCACCCTGCGGTCGTATATAGTCGTACGGCCGTCCGGAAGTGGTTAACCACTTCAATACCCAGCCATAGACAATTGACGGCCTGGGATGGGATTTACCATCCTAAGTGGCCGTCAATTGACGGCCTGGGTATTGCAGGGGAATATCTGGACGATGCCTGCAGCCAGAGGCATCATCCAGATATCCTCTTCTTCAGCCGGCGATTCTGCACAAAGTAAGAACGATCATAGCGGCGGTTCCGCCGCTTGATCGTTCTTACAGGCCGCGGGAGGGGACATCCCCCCCCTCCCGCCGCCATCCGGTGCTTCTCCGGGCTTACCTGTACCTTCGGGGGCCCGGAGAACGAATCGTCGGCGGCGGCAGGAAGCATAGAGATGACTGGTGACCAGATGGTCACCAGTCATCTCTATGACCGTCGGAGGACCCGGGCGCGATCTGATGACGTCACGCCCGGGTCCCCGTATGTAAACAAAGCCGCGATTGCGGCTGTAAGTCACCATTCATGAGATCGGTGAATTTTTTTTCACCGATCTCATGGTTTCCAGCCTGGAGGTGAGATGTGAGGTCTTATTGACCCCACATCTCTCCATAAAGAGGACCTGTCACACACATTTCCTATTACAAGGGATGTTTACATTCCTTGTAATAGGAATAAAAGTGTAAAAAAAAAAAAAAAATGAAAAAAAGTGTAAAAATAAATAAAATATAAGTAAAAAAAAAAAATAAAAGATAAAAAAAAAATGAAAACGCCCCTGTCCCCGATAGCTCGCGTGCAGAAGCGAACGCACACGCAAGTCCCGCCGACATATGTAAACGCCGTTTAAACCACACATGTGAGGTATCGCCGCGTGCGTTAGAGTGCCAGCAACTAATCTAGCACTAGATCTCCTCTGTAAATCTAAACTGTAACCTGTAAAAAATAAATAAAGCGTTGCCTATGGAGATTTTTAAGTACCGAAGTTTGGCGCCATTCCATGAGTGTGCGCATAATTAAAGCGTGACATGTTGGGTCTCTATTTACTCGGTGTAACATAATCTTTCACACAATACAAAAAAATTGGGCTAACTTTAGTGTTTTGTTATTTTTTTAATTCATAAAACAATTTTTTTTACAAAAAAAAGCGTTTGAAAAATAATTGCGTAAATACCGTGCAAGATAAAACTTTGGAATGACCGTCATTTTATTCCCTAGGGTGTCTGCTAAAAAAAACATATATAATGTTTGGGGGTACTGTGTAATTTTCTAGCAAAAGAATGATGATTATTACATGTAGGAGAGAAGTGTCAGAATAGGCCCGGTATGGAGGTGGTATAAAAGCCTAGTATTGAAGTGGTTAAAGGGAACCCCACACCAAAAGGTTTGTGAAAAGGTTGTGGGGACCCCCCCAAAATCCATAACAGACCCTCATCTGAGCATGCAGCCCGCCAGGTCAGAAAAGTAGGGGGGGGGGTTGGTTGGCAGGCCCCCCTCCTCAACCATACGAGGCCACATGCACTTAAAATGGGGGGGGGGGTATGCGCTTTGGGGCCTCTTCCTCACAACCCTCTGCGGGGGGGGGGGGGGCTATCAGCAAACAACGAAGGCTGCTGCCGTCTGCCTGCTCCCCTGTGTATCAGCCAGATTTTTAAGGTAATCCGTTCTATTACACACAAACATGATTAATCCATGACATAAAACCAATCGCTGCTCAATTCCCATTTTCTAAAAAGCACTAACTGTTTATATTTTCTCTTCTCTTTTTTCTAGAGAGCATCCATTTCTACTAAAAGGCATATGAAAACACCTAGAAGTCTCTTTCGGGATATGGTGATGCTGTATACCCAGCATGCACCTCCCGAATGCCGCAATGCTAGCCTTCGGCTGCCCACCGATTCCTGGGAAAGAATGACACACATCTCCCAGCAGTCAAGATAAATGACGTTGATTGCCGCAGACCGGAAATGGCAGAATACAAGGTACCCCATAGCAACAGTGCTTACTAAGTGAGTAAAAAAACATTTTTTTTCCCCCAAAATGTTAAGGAGAATGTTGTGGATTTACGTTAAGGTAATTTTATGGGTGGAATTCCACTTTAAATAATTAAACGGCATGGCCAACACATGACGTCAGTGGATGGCACCACCGGCTTGTGACTCCATTTATAGAGCATGCTGGGTCAGTGCTGTCACAAGGGCACTGTGCCACCCAGCAACATCACCAGGGCCCTGCCCCCTTATGTATTTACGCTACCTGTCCCAAAGAACTCCCTTCCCCCCCACGTTGAGGGCATGTGGCCTATTATGGTCCAGGAGAGGAAGGGCCCCTTGCTCATCCCCCTCATTTCCTGACCTGCAGGGCTGCATGCCCAGATAAGGATCTGGTAAACATGAGGGGACCCCGCGCTGTTTTGTTTCCCCATTTTTCTTTTTTTCACCTGCATTTTTTTTTTTTTTTACATTTCAATTCGAAATTTGTTAGAAAAAAATAAGACACCCAACAAAATATTCCGTTCTGCATAAGTCGCACTCATCCAAAGTCACATCTATATGCTGCAGGAGTGACTTTTGAGGGTTTACATTGAATTTATTGACCTCAGGTCGCATGGAAGTCAGACCAAAGTAGAGCAGGAACTACTTTGAAGTCACACAGATATGAATGGTACTCATAGGGAAACATGGGGTGTGACTTGTCATGCAACTTTGGGGTCCAAAGTCACAAGTCGCAGAAGTGTGAATGGGGCCTTGGTAATAATTCTGCATTGATATTAACATGTCTAGCAGAGCATTATTTCAATTTGGGACCACTATGAACTATGCCTTATTTTTTTTTTATTTTTTTTCTTTTTTTTTTGCTACCACCTCAGCCTTGACCATGCTCAGGAGACCCACTCATGGTATGGAACTCTCTCTCGTCTCCATTTGGGTTTACATCATATGTGGTATATCTTATAGCCCTTTGCTTTTTTTTTTTTTTTTTCCATGAGGGGGAAAACCATACCCAACTAAGCGTGGGGTTCCCTCAATGAATAGACAAAGTTTACACCCCCCCCTCCCCTCCCTTACCCCTCCCCCCCCTCGTGGCTCCCCGGGTCCTGCTCTTATCCTGTAGTGGTAGACAACAAATGTATTCCTTTAAGCACCGTTCCTGGTGTGTATTCATGTTGGTATTCTCGTATTTAAAATTTGTCTTTACTCCGCTTCATGCATCCCCTCCTTTCCACCCTCCTTGCTCTATGCCTTATAATGATCTTGTAATAGGTTTTTACACCCTTTTGCTGTTCCAGCAGTGCCATCACTTCAGTCAATTTCAAGGTAGTCAACATCCCCCAATATGATCACTGACCCAGACATTTTTATCTGTGCAAGGAGCCGAGTCTCCACCTCTTCCTTAACACTGGGTGGCCTGTAAGAAACTCCAATAATAACGTATATAACAAGTATGCACACCAATAAGCAGCGCCATCAATAATGCTTCAGCCCCATCACACTCTTCATCCACGAGGTCCTCTCTCAAATTCTTTGAGATCACTTCCACATAGAGACAGACACCACCACCTTTACCCTGTTCTGAAACAGCATAGCCAGGAATATTAATATGGTAATGTAAAACAAGACTGCGCTGTCTACTTAACCACTTCCCATCTGGACAGTAACAGATTGACATCCGGGAAGTGGTTCTGTTATCCTGCCTAGGTGTCATATGACGTCCAGCAGGATAACATGGGGGCGTGCAGCGCGGTGATCGCAAGTGCGCCGTGTCAGTTCAACACTCCGCATCCCCGATCATAAAGGAGCCTCTGTCAGAGGCTTCTTACCACGTGATCAGCTGATCATCGCTTGAACCAGAAAGTGCCGGTAAACAGCATTCCTCGGTTTGCGCTGACAGGAATCTCTCCCTGTCAGGAAGGGGGGGGGGGGGGGGTCTGTGCTGATAATCAATGTGCCGATTATCAGCACAGCCCCCTTAGATGTGCCAAATGCCTACCAATCAGTGCCCAGCAGCGCCACAATAATAAAGTCAGTAAGTGCCCACCACCAAAGCAGTACCTCATCATCAGTGCTGCCCAGTTCCACCTGTCAGCAACACCCATCGGTGCTGCCTATCAGTGAAGGGAAAAACATTTTATGACAGAAACTAAGATTTTTATAATTTTTTTTCCAAACCATTGGTATTTTTTAGTTTGTTTAGCAACAAATAAAAACCTCAGAGGTGATCAAATACCACCAAAAGAAAGCTCTATTTGTAGGAAGAAAATAATAAAAATGTAGTTTGGGTACAATGTAGCATGACCGCCCAATTGTCCTGGGCAAAAGAGAAGGGTGAGGGGGGGAGGAGTTGAGAATTGGCGCGGGGTTCCCCCCCAGGACGATACCACACCCTTTGGTCTGGTATGGATTTTAGGGTGAACCTACATGCAAAAATACATACCAGATCCTTATCTGGTGCACGATGGGGTGATTTCACAAGGGGCTGGGACTCTGGATGACATCAGCGTGTGACCCCCACCCTATGCCAATGTAAGTCATTGCGTCTCTCCCTCTCAGAGTGAGCCGGTTCTTCAGTGCGCATGTGCCAATGACGTTCTACATGTAAGCCTTATTATAGGCTTACCTGTGGGTAAAAATGTAGTACTATAGGGTTTCCAACAACTATAAAGTGATTGTAAAGTCTTGTTTAAAAAAAAAAAAAAACTAAGTGCAATATGTATTGAAAGAAATGCAATTTATTTGTAAAATCAGCCAAATGGCTACTCACATGAGATACAGGCGTTGACATTTTTAAGCCTGGGCTGTCAGTCACTGTATTGCCGGGGAATCCGTGCAGTATTTTATCTCCTGGAATGCTGGAGCAATCCATGCTGTACCGTAGCTGAGGCTCAGTAGAAGCCGAATGGGCTGTGTGTTGCTCCGTGGCGGTGTGCGTCTCAGCATGGAACTCAATCGGTAGTCAGAGCCCGGAAGTGACGTTGGGCTGCGACTCAGATGACGCGTTTTAATGCTTCTGCATTTTCCTCAGATCCAATTGGTAGTTAGGACTGTCAGTCATATCTGATATGACTGACAGTCTCAACTACCAATCAGATCCTAAGACTTTTGTTCTTTGCCTTCTAGAGTCTGCTTCACTCTCAAGGTGCTGCCAACAGTGTTGATGTACTTGTAATGGACTTTCTACATATATCGGGACATTATTACTAGATCATTGTGTGTATTTATACACGCTGCATTTATCCAAGCTTTAACTTCAGAGCAACCGTGTTGCGTTTTAGAATTTCCTTTGCGCCAATCTTCCTTTTCCCATTTTATTATATTGTTTAAAAAAAAAATAAGTTGGTTTTGCACAGAGCAGCCTACATCCTCTTCTTTGCCGCTTCTGCCCCTTCCCTTCTGTCGAGGGCCCCCAAAGCCAGCAGCTTGCTATGGGGGCACCCGAGCCGAGTCACAGCCCCCAGTGTCTATTCAGACATAAAGCCCCGACCTGACCCCACCCCCCAATTGGCTGACTGATTGACAGCTGCGGGAGCCAATGGCGCCGCTGCTGTGTCATAGCCAATCAGGAGGAGAGTCCCAGATTGCTAAGACACTCGTGGACATCGCTGGAGAGAAATGGAGCTCAGGTAAGTAATTAGGGGGTGCTGGGGGAGGCTGCATTTATATCTTAATCTATAGAATGCATTAAGATAAAAAAATAACTGCTTTTAATACTCCTTTAACTGCTCATGTCAACAAGCCCTAACAGATTTAATTGGCAGAATTAACAGGATAAAACACTTTTGGATAATGACTGCTCATCACTTGAAATTACTACATATAACCCAGCTGGGATTTAAAGTGGTTGTAAACCCACTTTGGAAAAAAAATAAAACACTAACACCTGCAAGACTAAGGCAGAATATGCTAGTATGCATATACTTACCTGTAGTATTAAGTGTGTTGTAAGGGTATACAACCACTTTAAATGTCCTCACATTTAGACCTGGTTTTCAGGCGTTTTAGCGCTAGACATAGCACCCGATAACTGCCTCCCTTTCATTTCAGTGCGACTTTTCAAACCTGGGCGGTGTGCTTGCAGGACATTAGAAAAAGTCCTGCAAGCAGCATCTTTTGCTGTATACAGCACTCCCAAAACACCCTGCCTAGTAAAATGAATGTTTGGGGTTAATAGTATCCCGCTAAACAACCAGCGCTTTCAGTGCGAAAGCAGCCTAAAGCTTGCAGTACATTTTTATAAATAACGCCACGATGAACCAGCAACCATGCATCAGATGGCATTAAGAATCGCCACAAACAAAAACCCACACTCACCAACTCCAGTTATAAATACTGCAGCCATAAACCGGTTCCCGACTGACTACCGCAAATATACTGCGGCAGAATGGCTCCCCTGGGTGAAATCTCTTACAGGTACGTTATTCCCTTTTTCGTTCACCAGAGGGCGCACTCCCACTGCACAGTGGGGAACCTGATAGCATGAACGAGCGCCATTTGTTTTTCCTACTTAGTAGTACATGTCCCTTCTCCTAGTCACTCCCATCCCCAGTTAGAACACACTGAGGGAACACACAGTTAACCCCTTCAGCACCCCCTAGTGTTAACCCCCCTTCCCTGTCAGTGAAATATACACAGTAATCCGTGCATTTTTTGTAGCAATGGTCCGAAATGTCCGTCTCAAAAATAAATAAACAAAAAAATAATGTAAAAAATGTGCAGATCAGGGTCAGGTTAGCAAACCTATGGGGGTGAGCAGGCTTGCCGCTGTTTTTAAACTTCAACATCTAACCAGTCAGATGGAGTTCTAAGTAATGTATTTCACTTATAAACTCACTTTACTGTTAAAAATGTGTGCACAATAGACAAAACTCCAGTGGGTGCAACAAGATGTCCGCTTGCCCCCTTGTCACAGTATCCTTACTAATATCGAGGGTCGCCATATCATATAAGCATTCTTACAGTGGAGTATTAAAACCTAATAACCCATTTCTCTACACCCTGCGCCTGTGTGAACATAGTCTCAGAAGCTTAGAAAACGTATCTATAAACGTACATTTTATTTTCTTCCCAATATTCTTAGCTTTAATATTAAATAAAAATAAAAAAAAACACCAGAAGTACAATATGTACCAACTTGCATACAGTCTATACTCTGCAGGAAAGGGTCAAAGACAAGACACAAAAATGTGTATTCTGTCCTTTACATTTAGTCCAGTCTTCTAGAATTGTCATTAATATCCACGTTCACTCCATCACTTTTTTTATGAAATCAAAAATTCAGTAATGTAATAGAAGCAAAGACAACACAGTCAATCGAATCTCTTCTACTTGGCCACAATCTGTCTGCTTCCAAAGTATTCCTTTTCAAAACGTTTGAAGTCTGAATCTGAGAACACAGATTTCTGTTGCACCCTCTTTTTCTTCTTTACCTTCTGGTCTTTTGCTTTCCGTCCGCAGTGCTGATTTAAAATCTGCAAGAAAAAAAAAAAAATAATAAAAAAATAAAACCACACACAGTAATCCATTAGAGATTTGTGAGACTGTCAGACAGAACATCCACAGCAGAAGGCTACAGCTGCAGAAATGTCAGAGGAAGATACTGTAGGAAAAAGATGTAGAACCATACCCAAAGCACTCTGGGGAACTCTGGATAAGGCAGAAGAGGAAGCTACGTCTGACAGAGCTCTGGCAGCTTTAGAGAAGTGCGTTGACTTCCTTAGGAGGGACAATGCAGGCTGCTTCGGAGCTGTCAGTGGATTGTGATCTGGAAAGACCCAATGCAGCAGGGCTGGCAGGAAAACTATATAAAAACCTTGGTTTACCCATAACCAACTGCTTTGCCAAAAAACGTTAAATGGCCAGAGGGAAAAAAACAAACAAAAAAAAGGAATTGTAGGTAGTAGAAATGACTCATCAGGGATGTGAACAGCATATCTATGCAGATAGGAGCAAAAGTAGGAAGAAGCTACCTTAGGGTCCTTTCACACGTGCAGTCCATTTTTCAGTCCGCTCCGTGTGTCCGTCGGCTCAGCGGGGGGTCTCCGCTGAGCTGTCGGGCGGACAGGGCAGTCCCCGCACACTGTGCAGGGACCGCCCTGTCTCTCCTCCGCTATCCTCTATGGGGAATCGGATGGAAACGGACCGTCTGTCTGTTTCCATCCGATCCGTTCGGACGGAAGAAAAATAGGACATTCTTCCGTCCGAAAAAAACGGATGCAGATCTGGCGGACGTTAGCGGATGCATCATCCGCTAACGGATCCGCTCCCATAGGGAAGCATTGAGGTCCGTTAACGGACGTCCAAAAAACGGACGAACGTGTGAAAGAGCCCTAACACTGAAGAAAAAGGTGTGAAGAATGCTGGGAGTGAGCACATGTGCGACACAGAACGTTAGGCATTTCCGCAGTGATTAAATTGTAGAATAAAGTTTGTGCTCAACATTAACAATGCAGCAGTTCCCTCTGCTTAGCCAAAATGGTGGCCAAAACCAGAAGCTGTGCCATAGTTTTGAACATTGAAAGCTTTGTGTGGCCAACAAACACAGGGGATGATTTATTAAAATTGTACAGTGCAAAATCTGGTGCAGCTGTGCATGGTAGTCAATCAGCTTCTAACTTCAGTTGTTCAATTAAGCTTTGACAATAAAACCTGGAGGCGGATTGCAAATTCTGGCGCAGTTCTGCATAGAGATCACACTTTACTTTTAGAGCCCTTTCACACTGCGCCGCTCAAAGCGTCGGCGGTAAAACGGCGCAATTTGTACTGCCTACGCTATGGATGGATTTGTGGTGCATTTTGGCCGCTAGCTGGGCGGTTTTCCCCCCGCTAGCGGCCAAGAAAGCGTTAAAACCGCCCGCAATGCGCTTCTGCAGCGGGATAACCGCTCTGTCCCACTGATTTCAATGGGCAGCAGCAGTAAACACACTGCTCCAAAGATGCGGCTAGCAGGACTTTTTTTTACCGTCCTGCTAGCGCAATGCTCCAGTGTGAAAGCCCTCAGGCTTTTACACTGGAGGGAATGGTGCAGCTGTTTAAGGGCGGATTGCAGGCGCTATTTTTAACACTATAGTGCCTGCAATACGCCCTCAGTGTGAAAGGGGTCTTAGTAAACCAATCCAATAGTACCTGAAGGTTTGGGAAGCCCAGCTAGCCGAGGTCAGTGCCCAAGAGGCAGGCCTCACAATCTGGGGGACATCATGGCAGCAATATGTGGGGGACACGTTTAAAAAAAGTATCGGTATTGGCGACTACTTGAAAAAAAAGTATCGGTACTTGTACTCGGTCCTAAAAAAGTGGTATCGGGACAACCCTAATAAATATATATATATATATATATATATATATATATATATATATATATATATATATATATATATATATATATATATATATATATATATATATATATATATATATATATTTTAGGGTTGTCCCGATACCACTTTTTATATATATATATATATATATATATATATATATATATATATATATATATATATATATATATATATATATAGGTTGTATCAAAGATGTCTTTAAAAAAAAAAATAGACATCTTTGCTCAAGATGTTCTTTGTATTTACTGCTGAACTGGACACTATATGCAGTTACTGCTTCAGGATTGGCTTGACCTTGACAACACTTACATATATAGATATAGATATATATATATATATGTATATAGAAAAAGGGGTATCGGGACAACCCTAATATATATTTATTTATTTTTATAATATAATATAAATATATAAAAAAAAAAAAAACATATTCAAACTAAAATTAATTTAAAAAAAATGGCTAAAGAGAGATCCACTAGACACTAGAAAAAGACTAGCATTTTGTTTGTCAGTGTCCTAATGCCTCTGTAGGTATAAGTATAATTCAAGGGTTTCAGATTATTAAATATTACATTTTTTTTTTTGCGCAAATGGAAGGAAGGAAAGAAAGAAAACGTACCTCTTTTACAACATTTTTGTTTGCAACAGAGCGAGATCCAAGCATATATTTGAGGTTTTGTGCAAGATAGTCTTGTGATGCATGTTTTTTATACTCCTCTGAAAAATAAGAGAAAATAATAAGCGATGTTATTTAGGTGTGCATTTATAAAAGCCAGCACTATGCTATACAAATATGTTTAGTTTCAGAATTCCAAAGCATTAATTTTCCTTTCAAAACCATGTGGCTGGCCTCTCTCATGGACTGCTCTCTTAGGAGGAATAAAGACAACCAGCAGGGACAGAACAGCAACGAAAACATGATGTGGAAGCAAGTGGAGATCACTGGGCAGCAGTGTTAACTTCAGTGATTTCCAGCTTCCAGGGGCATTGACCAGGTATAGTACACAGTATATAAGTATATTGGTCGAATGTGAATATGTATAAACATACCAATGCCTGGAATGCTTGTAAAGTGGTACTAAACTGTCACAACCCCCCCCCCCGCCTGTCAACAGGTGATATAAAGCTCGGACCACTGTGACGTCACCTGCGGCGTGGCCATCAAGGGCACCTGAAGATCGGGAACCCAGAATGAAGGCTGGGCAAAGACGGAAGCAACCAGAGACCAAGGAGAGCCTTGTCAGCACAGTGCTGGAGGGCTCAATTTGCAGGTAAAAAAACTTTCATAATGAACTAGTACATTATGATCTAAACCTGCACGGGGAGCACTTAGAACCACTTTTCCCTACAGGTAAACCTATAAGTCTTACCCGTAGGTACTAGAAATATCTCCTAAACCTCTACGGTTTAGGAGATATATTCGACATAGAAGCCGGCGCCAACATAATCCACACATGCGCAATAAAGAAAGGGCACAATCCGTGCCATTTCTATAGTACCCGAATATATAATGTTTTTGGAAGTTCTAAATAATTTTCTAGCAAAAGATACAGATTTTTACCTGTAAAAGTGTCAGAAAAGGCCTAGTCTTAAATGGTGATTGTTGCAATTTTTATGGCACAGCGGTTTATCAAACTTTTTTTGGGGAAATAAAAATAAATAGTTTGGTAAAGTACAAAGGATGATGATGATGTTACGCTAAGTAGAGCGATACCAAACATGTCAGACTAGAAGAAGTGCTAGAATGTTTGCTGTGCTACCTCACATTTATGGTGTGAACACAGATCACATATGCGTGACCCACATATGCATTTGAGGTATGAGGGCGCTTTAAAAAAAAAATCCCCTTAATTTTTATTTTTTTTAAATCGCTTTTATTCCTATTACAAGAAATGTAAAACATCCCTTATGAAAGAAATATAAGATGACAGGTCCTCTTTATGGAGACATCTGGGGTCCATAAGACCCCAGATCTCTCCCCTTGGATCAGACGGGGGGGGGGGGGGGGGGGGGGTAGGCGAGAACACACAAAAACACCAAATTTAAACCGGTCATATACAGTTATTGAGGTTACCTAAATGTTCACATTCCTAAACTCTGAAGAGTTTTCAAAAGGGGAAAACAATGGCATCGAATATGTTCTCCCTAAATGAGAGTAAAGCTAATGCAGAAAGTCAGCGACTTACTAAAATGTTTTGGATTACTAGGCATAAAGTCCAATTCTGTCAATTGGCAGCAGAGTGCTGTTGCAATATAAGAAGACAGCGTCATGTCCTGTCACTGCTCAGTAAAACAGTCAGCTGTAGAATAAAAAGACATGTCCACAAAGTGGCCTGCACCTCATTAGACTAAACCCATAGTAGGTCAGCAGATTTAAAAAAAATGTCTAAATAATGGGAATACAGCTCAGGCCCCTTTCACACTTGTGGACTTGGGACGGCAAAGACGCTTGCGTTCCCCATGCTTTCCAATGACAACCATTCATATTGGTACAACTTCAAAAGTAGTCCCTGCACTACTTGGCCTGACTTTTAAGCGAGATGGTGTCCATAAACCTCAAGTCTCCCTGAAATCACTGCAAAGTCGCATTACCTTGAAGTCGCGGTAATGTGAAAGGGGCCTTAAGCTTCCATTTATCACCCTTTGCCAACGATGTGCACCGAGATAACCCAATTGTTATTACAACGCACTTTAACACTTTCATTGCCGCAAACGACTTATGTTAGCGATAGCAATGGATGTATACAAATGCCCAGCTGCTATAACAGCTGGGAGTTTGTTTAAAAGTAAACTCCTTATGTCTCCTTAAAGAGAACCTGTCACCTGTACTATGCCATCACATAGGGAGTTTATCCAAAGTGGGCATTTCAGCCACAGTTTTAAAGCTTGACATATTTGGCACCTACTTACTTTACACAAATCCATTTTTAAATATTTTACCAATTTTTCTTCTTCTTTTGTCTGGTAAAATGTAAATGTCTGTTCTTAATCTTCCCGCCCCTCCCTCAGTCACATGGGTGAACTTAGCCTTACCTATTGCCGATTTAATAACTCTGTCTTTGGCCGTCGCCCTCCGATTTTGTGGCTGTCCCTGATGTTTCAGTTTTCGGAGCTGCTTCTTCATTCCTATTTTGTTGCTGTTTAAGGCTTCATTCTGTTTGTTTTTTTCTGGTTGCTTTTTGAAACCTAGATTTTCATAGGTAAAGAATTGAATGTTACAAAGTAAAAAAGGTTGACAGTGACCCAAAAGCCAGGCTGCACAATAGTACACATGATGGGAGAAGAAGGGGCAACACTCAGACACTTGGGGCTCTCCCGCTTTTGCAGACATTACGGCTCTATTAATAACAGAGCATCAACCTTGTCAGAGCGCTATGTCTTCGCTGTCATGGGGGAAAGATAAACACTGTGTGGCACCAACAAGCAGGAAGTAAAGTATTTGCCTTACAAAATATGCTTTATCTAACACTTAAAGGGTCACTAAAGGGAAAAAAAGTTTTTGCTGAAATGACTGTTTACAGGGTATAGAGACATAAAAGTTAACCAATTCCTTTTCAAAATGATTAAAAATAGATAAAAATCAATCATATAATGTGCCTGCAGGTTAGTTTCACTTTTGAACTGGCTTCATGTTTCTGTGAAGAAGAAATAGACACACAGAACAAAAACAAACAAATCCAGGGCAGTGTTTTGTTTTTAAAATGAATCTGATTGGTTCTGGGAAGTTTTAGACACACAGTAATGACAGCTTAGACCACCGTGAGAAAGCTCCTAGCACTGTGGTTATAAGGAAACAGACAAGCAGGAAGTGTGGAGAACAGAGCAGGATTACAGCAACTTCAAAGCAAAAACTAACAATAAGGACATGAAACCAGTACTGCAGTAAGGTAAAGGAAGCTATTTAGCTAAAAAAAAAAAAAAAAATTCCTTTAGTGATCCTTTAACATATTAATTTGTAGCCGCTCAGGGCTTTAAATATGACGAGAGAGGGACAGAGAGATTGAATCCACCTCTGGGGGCTGCCTGCACACAGCAACTCAGATCGGAGGAGTCTTATTGTGTATATATTATATATATTTTATATCTGACAGAGAATCCTGCGTAATATACTTGCCTTAATCACTCACGTTTGGACACATACAATTCTTCAAATGATTTTGTATGCAGCACTGTATGTATTAACCCCGAATGCATCGGTTTTACTTTATTTTTTGTCTGCAGCTCCACACACTAGATGTTTTTTCAGCTTCTCTTTGCGCCTTTTTTTCCCCCTCTTGCCTCTAAATGCCCCTGCAAGTTAGTCCATGCACACATAGGAGTTTAGAAGATTTTACAGGCAGGATAAATAAACCCCACTGCCAGTGCATCCAGAAACAACAGCGTTTTGGGAGAAAAAAAAATGCCTGACCCTTTTAAACGCATGTAGAGGCACGTTTAGCGCTTGAGCGTTAAATCATTTCAATGGCTAGAATAAATTATTTTGGCCAATGAAACAAATTAATGCCCAAGTGTCTGAAAACACACCTAAATGCATGACAAGCATCAGGCCTTTTTTCCTGCCAAAGGAAAGGAAGAAACCACCAGTAAATGGGTTTCCGTTTTGACACATCGGCAAGCGTATGCAGTCCGGTACACGATATTATGAGCAAACATTGTTAGTCCGCCCAATGCTAGCCAACAACATGGCCACCTCCAAGGCGGTGAAGACTTTTTCCTCATTAGCTGCGGTTTTCCCAAAACACCAAACTCTTAATGTACCAGAAAGTAATTGCTTGCCGGTGTTCTGTCGAGAAGTGCCCCCCCCCAATCAAATATCGCCCGGGACGAACTGCGCATGCACCGTACATCATAGCACAACTGCCAATTTGCCGATCAGCTGGGCTGACGTAACCACGACACATGCGCACATCATAGGAGGCATCTCTTGATGGGAGATACCATTTCACAGCCACAATTTAAACCTATACAAACCGGATCATCAGCACACTGTAAAGCCTCCCGTAACAGCGAGGCACAATGTGACAACTACTGTCTTCCCCCGCTGTTTGTATAGGTTTTAATTGTGCCCGGGAAATGGTATCTCCCATCGAGAGATACCTCCTACATTGGCGCTTGACATGTCACTCCAGATGATAGGCAACTCAGCTGGAGTGCGGCTCCGTCCGGTGATCTGCCTAGCTGGTTCCAGCTAACGAGCTGGTTCCATGAAGGACTGCGCAGGCGCAATCTCGTCTGTCAGTCTAGTTCCAGCCAAGGAGCTGGTTCTGCGCAGGCGCAGTCCTTCCCGACGGAAACCTCCGAACCTCGGCCGACATCCAGGGCGACGTGGAAAGTGGCTTTTTTTTAACATCCTCCAATCCACAGGGATGTTAAAGAATGAGCCTGGATGCCGCCCGAGGTTCGGAGATTTCCGTCGGGAAGGATTGTGCCTGCGCAGTCCTTGAAGGAACCTACTCGTTAAGGGAACAAGCCTGACAAGTCACTGGCGCACGCGTGGCCACGATTCGATGGGGGCACTTCTCGACAGAACACCAGGGTTGTGTCAAAACAGAAACTCGTTTAAATCTCGAATTACTGATGGTTTACAACAGTGGTCTCCAAACTGCGGCCCGAGGGCCAGATGTGGCCCTTTGCTTGCCCTTACCCGGCCCTTGGGGAACTATTTCTCCTACTGATACAAGACACTATTCTACCATCCGACACCAAGAATGGAGCACCATTTCTCCCACCGACACAAATAATGAGGGCTCTAGTCTTCTCTAGGATACCAACAATGGGGTACTACCCCCCCCCCCCCCTCGAATACCAAATGTGGTGATGTTTATTCCCACTGATGCCAGGACAATTTCTACTCCTGCTGGCCACAATTCGGCCCTCCTAAAGTCTGAAGGACAATAAACCGGCCCTTTGTTTAAAATGTTTGGAGACCCCTGGTTTACAGTATCAGGCAGTGACGTGTTTGGAGATCTCAATGAATTGGCGATTGTGACAGAACACCGGTTACTGAAGCGGTTTGAAGGAACAGTAAGCGCTCATAATGAAATCCGTGTACTTTTAGGCGAAGTGACACAACTGTACCCGGCGTGGTCCCACCACACACAACACATCCATAGTGCTAATAAGGCTGTCATATTATAACCTCACCAATAGAATCCGAACACACCAACTCCAAACCCTTCTTCAGCAGTGACCGAGACATCTCCACACTCCGCCAGATCTCCACATAAGACACATGGGTGTTCAGGGCGGAAGTGACGTACAAAAAATGCGCGAAGGGGCGGAGCTCGGGCTGTGTTGTGTATGGGGGGGGGGGGAGAACACAGAGAGAATATAGGCGGGAGGCTGCTAGGGTAAGTGTTCGCTATGGAGGCTGAACGTAACAGAGAACTTTGTACTACTTTCTCTGTGTTTACAATGTAAATAGAAACATTTTCAATTCACCAGAGCTGTGCTGTACAGGGAGCTCGGGCGGGGAATGGTGGAGGCGGCAGACAGTTGTGTAAAGAGTATGGAAATGATTCTGTATATCTTTTATACAGAGTCTGACAATAGCTATGGAGCTGAAAAAATTACACCCTGGTACATACACATCACCAGACCTGACTGATCCACATTACAATCACAGTCACTTACCACAATGCATGTCAGGACTGTATTATGACATGCACTGTGAGCTGTAGTACTATATGTATTATATTTATACAGGATTTATATGGCGTCAGCAGTTTGTGCAGAGAAAGTACAGTAACACTATAATCCGATACAAGAAAGCTTGGAGGGCCTTGCTGCTAACAATTTACAATCCAGTAAAACCTTGGATTGCGAGCACAATTCCTTCCAGAAACATGCTTGTAATCCAAAGCACTTGTATATTAAAGCATTTTTTTTTCCGCAGGGTATAAAAGAGAAGAGAGGCACCTCTAAGGACTCTTTCATACGTAATGATCCGCCCCGTGCACCTCCGTTTGCTCAGCGGGGATCGCTCCGTTGATCTCCGCTGAGCTGCCGGATGACAGGGCTGTCCCCGCACACTGTGCAGGGACCACCCTGTCAGATCTCCGCTCTCCCCTATGGGGAATCGGATTAACACGGACCGTCTGTCCGTGTTTATCCGATCCGCCAGATGGAAGGAAAGTAGGTTTTTCCTCCGGCATAATTTGGCAGATCGGATGTCAGCGGACATGTCCCTGCTGACATCCGCAATCCCATAGGTATACATGTATGTCCGTTTTTCATCCGACAACGGATGGATGAAAAACGGACATACGGAACGTCTGTGTGAAAGAGCCCTAAGTGTAACAATAAGTTGCTAAATGTTGTACCTTCATTAAATGTAACCATATTGCTACACTTAGAGGGCCTCTCTTCTCTTTTATACTCAGTTGTGACATTACACTACTCTTATATCAAGACATCGCTTGTATATCAAGTCAAAATGTATAAAACAAATTTGCTTGTCTCTCAAACCAAGGTTTTACTGTATTGTGACATATACTAGTCAGATTTGTATTACTACATGATGTGATGTGGATCTGTCAGGGCTTCTATTACTACATTCATTATGATCGTAGGCTCTAACAAGCAGGGCCCTCTGATTCTTCCTGTATTGAATTGTACTGTCTGCCCTACTGTAGAGAGAAGGGATCTGATAGAGAAAACAAATGCAGGTGTGCCACATCCCGATGGATATTGAATAAAGAAATGTGGGAACCCCTGGGGGCTGGACTTTAACCACTTGCCACCCGCCTTAAGTAAAAAGACGTCGGCAAAGTGATTTCAATATCCTGAGTGGACGTCATATGACGTCCTCAGGATATTGAGCCGCTGTGCGCCCCCGGGGGCGCGTATCCCGGCGATTGTTGTTGCAGGGTGTCAGTCTGACACCCTGCAACATCGATCTAGGTAAAGAGTCTCTCACGGAGACTCTTTACCACATGATCAGCATTGTCCAATCATGGCTGATCACGATATGTAAACAGGAAAAGCCGGTAATCAGTCTGTCAGACGCGAGTAGAGGAGAGCCAATCGGCTGCTCCTCTGACAGGGGAGGTTTGTGCTGATCGATGATCAGCACAACCCCCCTAAGGGATGCCCACTGGACCACCAGGGATGCCACTAGACCACCAGGGATGCAAAACACAGGTATGCTACCCTAGACCACCAGGGATGACAATGACACAAATAATGGATGCCAATCAGTGCCCGCAATGGATGCCAATCAGTGCCCACAATGGGCATCACTGATTGGCAGGCATTGATTGGCATCCATTAGTACAACACATACGTTGGTGCCACCTATCAGTGCCCATCTATGCCCATCCGTGCCGCCTATCAGTGCCCATCAGTGCCACCTTATTGGTGCTCATCAGTGCCGCCTTATTAGTGCCCGTCAGTACAGTACCATCCATGCCCATCAGTAAAGGAGAAAACATACTCATTTACAATGTTTTATTAAAGAAACAAAAACATTTTTTTTCAAAATTTTCGGTAATTTATTTATTTATTTTGCAGGAAATAAAAATCCCAGAGGTGAGCAAATACCACCAAAAGAAAGCTCTATTTGTGGGTAGAAAATGATAAAAATTTAGTTTGGGTACAGTGTAGCATGACCGCGCAATTGTCATTCAAAGTGCAACAGCACTGAAAGCTAAAAATTGGTCTGGGCGGGAAGGTGTATAAGTGCCCTGTATGGAAGTGGTTAAAGGCACTACCAACAGAATGGATGGATGTAGAGGGTAGAGAGAGGATGTATGAAAGTATAACAAAGTTAGTTTTATTAACAAGTAATACATATAACGTATACAATAAAAATGTAATTGAAAAATATATTAATGTTCTGAACGACGCGTTTCAAAAAACGTTTTCCTTCATCAGGGTTTTATTGGAACAATTAATATTAATATGTTCTTTGACCATGATATGTCAGTATCCATATATTACAAATTTGAGAGCTGAGCACCCATACGATCCCGCCCCACATGTGCATCAAAAGGTCGATTGACTAGGAATGTAGAGATGGTTGAAAGGGACATGCTGACAGGGAATTATATCCCCAGTGGTGCACAGATTACTGTGTTCTGGAATCAGACACAGCACCTATATATGTGCTGGTGTCCAAGGAAAAGAAAACCTAGCATGGGGACACAGCTTGCATACCGGCGGGTAGGTAGAAGGAGGTAGGTGGTCTGAATGGTACAAAAAGTGTCTCAATTGGAGATGATTTGCAACAAATTCAGCACACTCCTTACCAGGCCATCCTGATCACTGACATGTCATGGTCAAAGAACACTATATTAATTGTTGCGATAAAACCCTGATGAAGGAAAACGTTTTTCGAAACGCATCGTTCAGAACATTAATATATTTTTCAATTACATTTTATTGTATCCTATTTTGTATGTGTTCTATTTTCTACTTGTTAATAAAACTAACTTTGTTATACTTTCATACATCCTCTCCATTCTGTTGGTAGTGCCTTTAAAGTCCCCCCCCCAGGGGTTCCCCCATTTCTTTATTGTCTGCCCTAATGTTGTAAAGTGCCGCGCAAACTGTCAGCACTATAGAAATTCTGTATAACAGGGATATGCAATTAGCGGACCTCCAGCTGTTGCAAAACTACAAGTCTCATTATGCCTCTGCCTCAGGGTGTCATTCTTGTGGCTGTCATGAGCTATGCCTCATGGGATTTGTAGTTCTGCAACAGCTTGAGGTCCGCTAACTGCATATGCCTGCTGTATAATAATAATAATGTGGTACTGTCAAAGCTTTGTTACTGCGTGCTTTGTATACCTGTCAGGGATGTACTGGTACACAACTACACACTGTAAAGGGTCAGGGTTGTATTACAACATACACAGTGATGTAAATCTGTCAGGGCTGGATTACTACATTCATTGTGATGTATACTTGTCAGGGCCATATTACTACATGCATGATAATGTGGATCTATCAGGGCTGTGGTACTACATGAATAGAAATGCAAAGCATACTGGTACATGTATTGTGATGTAGATCTGTCAGAGCTCTATTACTACATGCATTATTATGAGGATATGTCAGGTCTGTATTAATACATACATTGGGATGTAGATCTGTCATACATCTGTTACTACTGTATTATGATATAGATCTGTCAGGGCTGTATTGCTACATGCATTGTGATGTGAATGTCAGAGACCGTATTCTTGCATTGTGGTATGTATTAGTCTGAGGGGGTGTGTGTCAACAAGCTGTGATCTTGTGTAGATGACATACATTAGTTTGTGACGCTTCTCATAGTATTCAGAATTGATTGACAGGTGCATTTGACCTGCTGTTTACCTCTTTCTGAGCTGCGAATGGGCTTTGCACTTCAGTAGACTTTTGTATGGAAATGCAAAACCTCCATGAAGCCAACATAAACCCGTGGACACGGACCCTTAAATTGTCTGAAGGTGTACATGACAATCCACAAACGTTCCTGTTTTTCAATAGGATCTCAAGAAGATCTGCTGCGTGTGGTGCATCGGGAGACACAGCCAGTCAAGGTTTATTTGGGGGCAATATGACAAGCTGGAAAATCTTTGTCTGATTTCAGATTGTTTTCTGGGGCCTTTAGCGACAAGCTTTGTGGTATGAAACTCTTTGTTGTATTACTAAATGCTGTCAATGTGAAGACAATGGGCCAGATCCACAAAGAATTACGCCGGTGTATCTACAGATACATCGGCATAATTCTAATTTCCCACCGGCATAACATTGTTTTGTATCCACAAAACATGATACGCCAGAATAACGCTAAGAGACAACTGGCGTAAGTATATTACTCCGTCGTATCTTAGTTGTAGTCTTACGCTGAACGCTAGGGGCGCTCCCGTCGGATTTCCGCGTCGAATATGCAAATTAGCGAGTTACACTAATTCACAAACGTACAAGCGACCGGCGCATTCCATTTACGTCGTTTGCGTAAGCGTATCTCCGGCGTAAAGCTACCCCTTCTATATGGAGGGGCAGCCAATGTTCAGTATGGACGTCGGGACAGCGTCGTGTTGTACGTTGTTTGCGTATGCCGATCCAGAATGGGCCTGGGCGTAAGTTACGTTCACGTCGTTTTCATTGACTATTTGCGACGTGATTTCACGCATGCGCACTAGGATACGTCCACGATCGGCGCATGCGCAGTGTAAAAAAAACGTTGTTTGCGTCGGATCATTCATAATTATAATAAATAACTCCCCCCATAGGAAATTTGAATCATACCCGCGAACGACAGCCCATTTACGCTATGCCGCCGTAAGTTACAGCAGCATTTCTTTGAGGATAAGGAAAACGCCGCTTTGACTCACTGCAGAGTAGCGTAAATGGGACACGCCGCGCGGGCGGCCAACGTATGTGGATCTGGCCCAATATGTATGGCGTATAGCACATTCCTATTGAAATATCAATTTCTCTAATGATGCAGTTGTGTTACTAGGATACTGCTAATAGTTTACCAGTTGGCTTGCTCATTTGTGCCGCAGACCCCCCCCCCCCCCCCCTGAAAAACAATCCATGGTGGATCACTTTTCTGAGTCTTTGACAGGTGGTGAGAAAGCAAGATATTGCCTCCTCACCACCTATTTTAACCCTGAAAATGGTGACCCAGAGTGCCGCAATTATATGCATTGCAGCATGGCCCCTCTCACTTCTTGAATGGGTTGCTTTTGGTGGCATTACCAACCAATGAACGTTACATGTTTCATTTTTCCAAGAATTAAAGTATTGTTTTCGTGGCATCTGTATAACCCTAAATGGCTGCATGTTCTAATTTTTGTTAAGTGGGCATTAAGGGTAGTAAAACCATTTTGTTTTACAGCCCCCTGGCAACCCATTTGAATAAACCCTAAGTGGAAAATGTTTACGTTTTAGGAAAGTCATCTGAAGTGATCCAGTAATTTTAATACAATGTCTTATGTTTAGACTATTTAAAATATACAGTAAGGACCAAAAGTTTGGACACACCTTCTCATTCAAAGAGGTTTTTTTCTTTATTTTCATGACTATGAAAATTGTAGATTCACACTGAAGGCATCAAAACTATGAATTAACACATGTGGAATTATATACATAACAAAAAAGTGTGAAACAACTGAAAATATGTCATATTCTAGGTTCTTCAAAGTAGCCACCTTTTGCTTTGATTACTGCTTTGCACACTCTTGGCATTCTCTTGATGAGCTTCGAGAGGTAGTCACCTGAAATGGTCTGCCAACAGTCTTGAAGGAGTTCCCAGAGATGCTTAGCACTTGTTGGCCTTTTTGCCTTCACTCTGCGGTCCAGATAACCCCAAACCATCTCGATTGGGTTCAGGTCCAGTGACTGTGGAGGACAGGTCATCTGGCGCAGCACCCCATCACTCTCCTTCTTGGTCAAATAGCCCTTACACAGCCTGGAGGTGTGTTTGGGGTCATTGTCCTGTTAACAATTAAATGATGGTCCAAATAAACGCAAATCGGATGGAATAGCATGCCGCTGCAAGATGCTGTGGTAGCCATGCTGGTTCAGTATGCCTTCAATTTTGAATAAATCCCCAACAGTGTCACCAGCAAGGCACCCCCACACCATCACACCTCCTCCTCCATGCTTCACGGTGGGAACCAGGCATGTAGAGTCCATCCGTTCACCTTTTCTGCGTCGCACAAAGACATGGTGGTTGGAACCAAAGGTCTCAAGTTTGGACTCATCAGACCAAAGCACAGATTTCCACTGGTCTAATGTCCATTCCTTGTGTTCTTTAGCCCAAACAAGTGTCTTCTGCTTGTTACCTTTCTTTAGCAGTGGTTTCCTAGCAGATATTCTACCATGAAGGCCTGATTCCCACAGTCTCCTCTTATCAGTTGTTCTAGAGAGGTGGCTACTTTGAAAAACCTAGAATATGACATATATTTTCAGTTGTTTCACACTTTTTTGTTATGTATATAATTCCACGTGTCAATTCATAGTTGATATAGTATAGACAGAGTATCATGGTGGGGAAGGATAAACACTATAAAAATGATGATATTGCCCAAAGCCCTATATATCTTCCAAACACTCCCGATAAAAATCCCAGAAACCTACTTTAAAGTCCTAGAAAGGATAATAAGGAGCTTTATATGGAAGGGGAAAAAACCTTGAATAGCAGCAGAGACCCTGATTAGATCTAAAGGGGAAGAAGGAATACAGCTGCCGGATTTTAAAAGGTACTATGAGGCGGCGGTATTAAGGGGGATTATAGACTGGGCTCAGGATGACGATGGGAAGAAAAAAAAAAAAAAGTGGGTGGAAGTTGAAGAAAGTCTAAGTAAAAAGGAATTGGGAAATAGAATATGGGTTCCGAAGCAATATAGAGGACTGCCTCGTGATACTCCCTTAATAACAAAATAAACTTTTAGAATATGGGATAGAGTATGTAGGATAAAAAAATGGCCCTACAATAGTCCGCTGTTGCCGCTTACGGGCACAGATTTCTTCCCACTGGGTAAGGGAGGCGGGATGTACCTGAGGTGGGAAACCTCGGACACCTTAAAATGGAAGGATTTAATGAAGGGAAATTAAATATGTTCTGTGGCAGAACTTCAAGAAAAATATGGATTGTCCCCAGGGGACAGGTGGAGGCATAGACAAGTCCAACATTTTGTAAGTACCTTGCCAAAACCCTTGCGAGCCATGAATGAATTAAATCTTTGGGAGAAATATATAACTCACAGGGGAATAGGAAGACAGGGAATATCAAGTATATACAAAATATTAACAACTACGAGAGAACCAGTAGGACCAATTATAAGTTACTTACTAAATGGTACTACGTCCCAATGAAACTACACAGAATAAATAGTGAGGCCTCACCCCTATGCTGGAGAGAGTGTGGGATGGAAGGAACCCATGCCCATATATGGTGGCAGTGCCCCCTGATACAGGTATATTGGAGGGAGATATTGGTGCTGGTAAAGAAAATAAGTGGACAGGAGATTAAGCATGACCCATGGGCTTGTTTGTTCCATACCACGAGGGTGCCCAGGAAAAAGTATAGAGGTTCCTTGGTCCCGTCCTTATTGAATGGAGCCAAGGCACTAATACCAAGGAACTGGAGAAAAAAAGAAGCGCCCTCGATTGGAGAGTGGCTACAGGAAATAGATAAAATAGATAAAATGAGAGAGTGATGGAGGAACTGTGGTCCTTCCATACTGACTCCAGTACAAGATATGATGCGATCTGGAGGGGATGGAGGGAATACAGGGATTTGGGGGGCCAGGGAGAGGGTGAGGTGGGAGGGGGCGGGGGGGGGGAATAGGAGGGGTGGGAGGCTTGACTTCCCTTCCCTCTCCTGCAAACCTTTTGTCTTTTTTTTTTTTTTATTTCAATTTTATTTATTTTTTCCCTTTTTTTTTGTAGAGCACTCTTAAGTATAAACACAATAATGGAAATAATTTCCCTAAAATAGATTGTTTCTCTTCTTTGGTTTTGCACTTTAAGTTTAATCCAAATAATGGAAAACTATTTCCCTAAAATAGACTGTTTAGTCTTCTTCACGTCTCACAACATCGGGGAACTGGATCCCCCTTCTATCAAATATATATTATTATTATTTTTTTCTCTTTTTTTTAAATTTTTTTTTTTTTGTAGTGCACTTTAAGTATAAACACAATAATAGAAATTTCCTTAAAATGGATTGTTTCCCCCCCTTTTTTTTTTTTGCACTTTAAGTCTATTCTAAACCATGGAAAATTATTTCCCCTAAAATTGACTGTTTTGTCTTTTTCACTTCCCACAATATAGGGGAACTGGATCCCCTTTTTATTATATAATTTTTTTTTTCCTTCTCTTATCTCCTCTCTCCCCTCCTCTTGGCTTCTACGCCCTCTCCCTGTATCCCCCCCTGGGAATACACAGGAAATGTAGGCCTGGGCATGAAACAGGGAAGGGAAAATCCAGTAGTTGTAACGGGCAGAAGGTGTCCCCCATTCTCTTTATCTTCATTTTTATAAGGGGTACCTAGTGAGACCATGTATGCTGTATGTCTGTAGGAGTTTGTATGTTGTATTTATTGTACTGTTGAAAAAATTAATAAAAGAATTTGGAAAAAAAATTCATAGTTTTGATGCCTCCAGTGTGACTCTACAATTTTCATAGTCATGAAAATAAAGAAAACTCTTTGAATGAGAACGTGTGTCCAAACTTTTGGTCTGTACTGTATAACGTGCTACTTTTATGATATCCTATTAAAAAGCCTGTCGGTGCTTGCCTAAACGTTTTAACAAACCCATCCTCCTGCAGGTAGATGCTGTGAATGAATGACTGTTTACAATCTAATCTGTGTTGGGCCTGGATATGGCATTCAGTGACTCTCGGGGTAAGAGTTTTGATTGTGTTGTTGTACAATGTTTTGTAGCAAACACAATGTACAGGCATATGGAAATCCATAGTAACACATACTCTCAGGTTGAACTGGATGGACCGATGTCTTTATATTCAACCTTACCAACTATGCGCTCATAGGAAAAAAACACACAAAAACAGAAGAATTCTGTATTCTTGTGTGTGTGTTATATATATATATACACGGTGTGTGTGTGTGTGTGTGTGTGTGTGTATGTATATATATATATAGTATTTCTGCTTATTCTTGTACAGGGAGTGCAGAATTATTAGGCAAGTTGTATTTTTGAGGATTAATTTTATTATTGAACAACAACCATGTTCTCAATGAACCCAAAAAACTCATTAATATCAAAGCTGAATATTTTTGGAAGTAGTTTTTAGTTTGTTTTTAGTTTTAGCTATTTTAGGGGGATATCTGTGTGTGCAGGTGACTATTACTGTGCATAATTATTAGGCAACTTAACAAAAAAAATATATATACCCATTTCAATTATTAATTTTTACCAGTGAAACCAATATAACATCTCAACATTCACAAATATACATTTCTGACATTCAAAAACAAAACAAAAACAAATCAGTGACCAATATAGCCACCTTTCTTTGCAAGGACACTCATGCAGCCTGCCATCCATGGATTCTGTCAGTGTTTTGATCTGTTCACCATCAACATTGCGTGCAGCAGCAACCACAGCCTCCCAGACACTGTTCAGAGAGGTGTACTGTTTTCCCTCCTTGTAAATCTCACATTTGATGATGGACCACAGGTTCTCAATGGGGTTCAGATCAGGTGAACAAGGAGGCCATGTCATTAGTTTTTCTTCTTTTATACCCTTTCTTGCCAGCCACGCTGTGGATTACTTGGACGCGTGTGATGGAGCATTGTCCTGCATGAAAATCATGTTTTTCTTGAAGGATGCAGACTTCTTCCTGTACCACTGCTTGAAGAAGGGGTCTTCCAGAAACTGGCAGTAGGACTGGGAGTTGAGCTTGACTCCATCCTCAACCCGAAAAGGCCCCACAAGCTCATCTTTGATGATACCAGCCCAAACCAGTACTCCACCTCCACCTTGCTGGCGTCTGAGTCGGACTGGAGCTCTCTGCCCTTTACCAATCCAGCCACGGGCCCATCCATCTGGCCCATCAAGACTCACTCTCATTTCATCAGTCCATAAAACCTTCGAAAAATCAGTCTTGAGATATTTCTTGGCCCAGTCTTGACGTTTCAGCTTGTGTGTCTTGTTCAGTGGTGGTCGTCTTTCAGCCTTTCTTACCTTGGCCATGTCTCTGAGTATTGCACACCTTGTGCTTTTGGGCACTCCAGTGATGTTGCAGCTCTGAAATATGGCCAAACTGGTGGCAAGTGGCATCTTGGCAGCTGCACGCTTGACTTTTCTCATTTCATGGGCAGTTATTTTGCGCCTTGGTTTTTCCACACGCTTCTTGCGACCCTGTTGACTATTTTGAATGAAACGCTTGATTGTTCGATGATCACGCTTCAGAAGCTTTGCAATTTTAAGAGTGCTGCATCCCTCTGCAAGATATCTCACTATTTTTGACTTTTCTGAGCCTGTCAAGTCCTTCTTTTGACCCATTTTGCCAAAGGAAAGGAAGTTGACCAATAATTATGCACACCTGATATAGGGTGTTGATGTCATTAGACCACACCCCTTCTCATTACAGAGATGCACATCACCTAATATGCTTAATTGGTAGTAGGCTTTCGATCCTATACAGCTTGGAGTAAGACAACATGCATAAAGAGGATGATGTGGTCAAAATACTAATTTGCCTAATAATTCTGCACTCTCTGTATTTTTTTTCCTCCTAATGCCGCGTACACACGGTCGTTTTTGTGATGAAAAAAAACAACGTTTTTTAAAACGTCATTTAAATTGATCGTGTGTGGGCAAAACGTCGTTTTTTGTCTTAAAAAAAACGACCAAAAAAAAATTCCAACATGCTTGAATTTTTTGTGTCGTTTTTCAAAACGTTGTTTTTGTTTCACATTAAGTCACCGTGTGTAGCAAAAACGTCGTTCAAAACGACGTTTTTCAACCCGCGCATTCCCAGAAGCTAGTTATGAAGCGAGCTTCAATGGAAAAGAGTGGTGAACGTAACCTCGCTTTTTGTGAAAAAATGATGGTGTGTATGCAAAATTGTCTTTGAAAAGTGACGTTTCAAAAACGTCGTTTTTTACTTCACAGAAAACGTCGTTTTTTTTCATCGCAAAAAACGACCGTGTGTACGCGGCATGAATCTTGGAAATTACACAACGTTTTGTAAGTTGGCACTGAAGGCTGTTCTTAGGGCACTGAGTGTAGAGTTAATTTGTGCTTTCAGAAACGGGTTGAACAGGGCAATCGCATTCTGAATGGTATATCTAAAGTCATTCACATGGCAGCGCTCACTTATGTCCCCTTTCACTTTGGGGATATCAACTAATAGAGGCCAAATTTTTATTACTGTACACCTTTCAGCAAAATAAATATAGGATATAGTACCGTATATATCCTACAAGAACACAGAACTGGAAATGGACAGCTAAACAAGTTCCATTGGTCATTTTTGTTTATTTTAAGCCTGGTCTTTGCTAAAAATGAAGCGGGAATATTGCTCAGTTTTCCAGCATTTAATGGATGGGACTGTGGGAGTACTTAACATGCTGTTTTTGTTTATGATCAGAAATTCTGGACACAGATCGTGGAATGGAGGATGTGAGTTTGGCAGCTGGCAGGAGCCAACGGGAGAAAAAGAGATCATACAAGGATCTTTTACGCGAGGAAGAAGAGATTGCCGAACAAGTCCGTAAATCTTCTAAAAAGAGATCCAAGGTAAGATTTGTTTTTTCATGTACTGTATCTTGTTTGAACATCTGTAATAAACGTATTTAAAAAACAAAAGTTAGCAGTCATCAGTGGATGCAGCCATCGTTGGCAATTGGGATGGATTAAGGGAACAGTGTGAGATTGCGTCTGCAGGGCGAGATGAAGCTGCAAATATTTAAAGAATGAGATCGGGTGGCGCCATGTCCTAGCATCACTGCTGCATGTTCCTGCAGGGGTAAAGTCTCAAGGAAGGGGGCAAGCACACTGAATAACCCCCAGCCAGAACGGCTCAGATGATGGGGGCAAGCTTACTGCGGAGGAACAAGAAGTGAGAAATTCAGACAAAGAAAAAAACATTTAGAAGGGAAATTGAAGGGAAAGGTAAGTGAACCAACAATGAACTAGCTTATAGGAACCTATTTAGAAAATAAAAAAATAACCTTTACAACCCCTTGTTTTGAAGTTGGGCAACAATAAAATTTCATTTGGCAATAGAGACTGCCATACCACCTCTATCCTTGAAAAGTAGTATTGCAGTATTTCCAATATAGTTTGGGGCCACTTTTGCTTCTAAATAGGATCCCTGAAAAGGGAATCGTGTTTTTGGGAACCCGTTGTATAATCCAAACTGGAGAATTATGTACAATGTGCATACATGATAGCATAGTGAACATAGTGTACACACAATGCGAAAATCGAAATGATCAAGCTTGTGCGGAATGTTTCTTGTGTACCCCACTTTAGTCTTGCAAAGGGAAACGCCTAAAAGTATGTAGTAGTGTTCCTAATGCAGGCTGAAATCTCAAGTATCTGAGACCCATGAAATCATTTTGTGTAGAAGGTATGAAGTCTAGCACCACCTTGTTAACCATTTATAACCTTGTTCGTAAAGCGGTAGTAAAGTTTTTTTTTTAAAGAGAAAAAAAAAAATGCTCCCCCTCTAAGGTTATGGCATAATGTCCTAGTATGCAGCACATTATGACAGACTTACCTGTAGAAGGGATCCATCCAGAGCTTCGATCTTCTTCTAATCTTCCTTCTGGGTTCACAGGCTCCAGCCATTTGAATTGTAGGAAAATGAGAGCCACAGCATATTGCTTTGGATTGACGGCACATTCAGTGTGTTCTCAATTCAGAGTGCAGTGTGTATGCACCAATGACATCACAGGCTAAAGAAATTGTGAATATCTCCTAAACCGTGCAAGTTTAGAAGATTTATTATGATTATAGACTTGCTTAAAGGTAACGCTACTGCTTTAACCACTTGCTTACTGGGCACATATACCCCCCTCCTGCCCAGGTGAAATTTCAGCTTCCGGCACTGCGCCGCTTTAACTGACAATTGCGCGGTCGTGCGACGTGGCTCCCAAACAAAATTGACGTCCTTTTTTCCCCACAAGTAGAGCTTTCTTTTGGTGGTATTTGATCGCCTGTGCGGTTTTTATTTTTTGCGCTATAAACAAAAAAGTGCGAAAATTTTGAAGAAAAATACAATATTTTTTACTTGTTGCTATAATAAATATCCCAATTTAAAAAAAAAAAAACATTTTTTTTCTCAGTTTAGGGCGATACGTATTCTTCTACATATTTTTGGTAAAAAAAAAATAAAAAAAAAATCGCAATAAGCGACTGGTTTGCGCAAAAGTTATAGCGCTTACAAAATAGGGGAGAGAATTATTATTTTTTATTATTTTTTTTTTACTAGAAATGGCGGCGATCTGCAATTTTTATTGGTACTGCGACGTTATGGCGGACACATCGGACACTTTTGACACATTTTTGGCGCCATTCACATTTATACTGCGATCAGTGCTATAAATATGCACTAATTACTGTATAAATGTGACTGGCATTGAAGGGGTTAACACTAGGGGGTGAGGAAGGGGTTAAATGTGTATTCTAGGTGTGTTCTAACTGTGGGGGGAGGGGGGGTGACTGGGGGGGGTAACCGATCTGTGTCCCTATGTACAAGGAACACAGATCGGGCTCCTCCTCTCCAGAGACAGGACGCTGTCTCTGTGTAAAACGGCAATGAGAGATGATCTATGAGATCATCTCTCATTCGCCCACAGATCGCATCGCAAACGGCCACTCTGACTGGCCGTTCGCCGCGATCTGTGATTGGCCGTGTCCAAGGGACACGGACAACACAGGGCTTCCCCGCAGCGCGCACTACAGCGTGCGCTGGGAACGCCCAAAGGGGCGGCCGTCAAAAGACGGCATGTTGGATATTCAGACCCGCGCTGGTGCCGTCATTTGACGGTAGCGCGGGTCTGAAGTGGTTAAAGCCTATTGGCTATGGAAAACCTGTGCACTAACATGGTGCCCCGCTAATTGAGATGTGGAGTTCAGATTGCCACTTCTGTATGTATGGGGCTACTCTTCAAGGATTGTAAATAACAGGGAGGGTGGATCAGGCGTGTTTGTAATGTCATGGCATTCAAAAGGGGAAAGAGGTCTGGAAAGTTACCATTGATCTGGTATAGACTTCAGAAAGTATTGGATTGGAAATGCTGCAGTAAGATGCATTCGGGCTTGGGCGCCCATCCCTAACCAAAGGTAACCACTCGGTGTGTGGCTTCATGTGAACAGTGGTGGCTGCCTTCAAGTTGTCAATAGGCTGTGCAGCCGCCGCTATTTGCCTGTCATTCAAGCCACAGAAAACCTCAAATTCTTGTCACTGGATTTACTAAAACCAGAGAGTGCAAAATCTGGTGCTGCTGTGCATGGTAGCCAATCTGCTTCTAAGTTCAGCTTGTTCAGTTAGGCTTTGACAATAAAACCTGCAAGCTGTTTGGTTTCTATGCAAAGCTGCACAAAGATTTGACACTTTCCATTTTTATTAAATCAACCTCCTGTTTTACTTAAGCATTTTTATTATTATTTTATTTTTTTGAAAATTACCTATTTCATCAAACCTTGTTTTTAAAAAAAAATTAAAACCGTTGCTGTTTTATATGTGTGTGTGTGTTTTTTTTTTTGTCAAAACCACTCTCAAATTTTTGGGCTTTCTACTTCCTTGGAAAGCAGGGGGCGCTAAAATTACAACCAAACAAATTTGAACCACAAAATAGTGAAATAAATGCATCTACATCAAAGGAGATGCCTAACAATAAAGTGCAAACATGTGCAATAATTAGCAAATAAATTACTAATAATTAGAGGCGGCACGTGACCACGCACAACATCTTCCAGTCCAGCTGGTTCTCAACGCAAGTGAGGTGGAGCGCACGCGATAGTCTCCCCAGCTAAGGACGCATCTTTTCATAGACCCAAGCCATCAGCCTTCAGTGTTTTATTCATGTTTTTTAAATTAAAATGATATCGTGCTATGGCGGTATTTCTCTGTGTTTTTTTGCCCTATGATGTTTAACAAATCGAACCAAGGGAATCCAGGCTATCAACTGTCCGTGGAGACACAAGGCTCATTTTGACCTCTTTTCTAACGAGAAAGGTCAATAGGTTGTGGTAAGGAGCCATCCTTTACACACACTGTTGGTGTTTTAGTCGGTGAAGGTGGAAATCCTCATTTTGATCACTTATATTCACCTATGTATCAGAGTGAAATTTACAAGGATCTTGGAAACACAATTTACTTTTTGCACAGTATATGGACATTTTGTTTCTGCACAATCTATGGACATTTATATATAATTATTAGTAATTTATTTGCTAATTATTGCACATGTTTGCACTAGGGCTGCGCATCTTCACCCGTCTCACGATTCGATGCGATTACGATTATCAATGCCACGATTCGATTCGATTCGATTCCGCGATGCATCACGATGCATCACGATTGCAGCGCAAGTGCGCATGGCTTTCATCAAAAAAAAATGTAAGTACTCCAAACAAAAAAACAACACACAATAACACTTCCTGCATGTAGCAAAGTCTAAACACAGCAGACATGCTACAGGAGATGGTCAGAGACTGCGGACATAGTACAGGAGATGGTCAGAGACTGCGGACATAGTACAGGAGATGGTCAGAGACTGCGGACATAGTACAGGAGATGGTCAGAGACTGCGGACATGCTACAGGAGATGGTCAGAGACTGCGGACATGCTACAGGAGATGGTCAGAGACTGCGGACATGCTACAGGAGATGGTCAGAGACTGCGGACATGCTACAGGAGATGGTCAGAGACTGCGGACATGCTACAGGAGATGGTCAGAGACTGCGGACATGCTACAGGAGATGGTCAGAGACTGCGGACATGCTACAAGAGATGGTCAGAGACTGCGGACATGCTACAAGAGATGGTCAGAGACTGCGGACATGCTACAAGAGATGGTCAGAGACTGCGGACATGCTACAAGAGATGGTCAGAGACTGTGGACATGCTACAAGAGATGGTCAGAGACTGCGGACATGCTACAGGAGATGGTCAGAGACTTCGGACATGCTACAGGAGATGGTCAGAACTGCGGACATGCTACAGGAGATGGTCAGAGACTGCGGACATGCTACAGGAGATGGTCAGAGACTGTGGACATGCTACAGGAGATGGTCAGAGACTGCGGACATGCTACAGGAGATGGTCAGAGACTGCGGACATGCTACAGGAGATGGTCAGAGACTGCGGACATGCTACAGGAGATGGTCAGAGACTGCGGACATGCTACAGGAGATGGTCAGAGACTGCGGACATAGTACAGGAAATGGTCAGAGACTGCGGACATGCTACAGGAGATGGTCAGAGACTGCGGACATGCTAAAGGAGATGGTCAGAGACTGCGGACATGCTAAAGGAGATGGTCAGAGACTGCGGACATAGTACAGGAAATGGTCAGAGACTGCGGACATGCTACAGGAGATGGTACAGGAGATGGTCTATATTTCTCCTCCATACAGACCAGTCCCTGCCTGCAGTGACAATGACTTGTCACAGGTGACAGTACACCTCCAATATTCCAATACATGCCCATACCCCGTGTCCCCGGATCACAACACCCCCCCTCCTCCTCTGTACTTACATGCTGCTCTGCACAGAGGATGATTAGAGGGAACTTGCAGCCTTGTAGTGAGATGGGCGATCTGCCAGCTCACCATCCCCCGATCTCCATTCCAGCTCTTCATTCTCTCTCTCTCTCTCTCTCTCTCTCTCTCTCTCTCCACTGTCGGCCAGGAATTCTCAGCGTTGTACATATATTTATGTGACTGACTGCCCGCCTCTCTCCAGTCTCCGTCGGCCCCGCTCACTGACTAGAACTTCAGATTAGTAGAGGATAGTGTTTGTAAATGCCGCGCTAACGTGATTGACTGCACGGCTTGCCTATCTCCTATGTCCACTCGGCTCTTACGTCTCTCCTGGCATCAGCCCCTCCCGCCTTTCTACTGATCCAATCGTTAGGCAGTGGGCGGGGCTGACGCCAGGAGAGACGTAAGAGCCGAGTGGAGATAGGAAAGCCGTGCAGTCAGTCAGCGGCATATACAGACATTATCCTCTACTAAGCTGAAGTTCTAGTCAGTGGGTGGGGCTGACGCCAGGAGAGACGTTAGAGCGGAGTGGACCGTAGGAGAGAGGCGGGCCGGGCAGTCACACAAGCGCTGAAAACAAAGGTACCATAGAATGGAGCACTCTCCCGGGAGGGACGGGGGCGGGACTAGGCATCGATTTTCGCGGTCGCATGCATCGGAATCGCATCGGGTACACCCGAATCGCGATGCAGCGATTATATTTGACACCCCTAGTTTGCACTTTGTTAGGCATCTCCTTTGATGTAGATGCATTTATTTCACTATTTTGTGGTTTAAATTTGTTTGTTTGTAATTTTAGCGCCCCCTGCTGTTTCCATTTATCTATTCATAATTTGAATTTTTGGGGTGCAGCTTAATCACCATATATACCTCAGCTCTATATATATATATATATATATATATATATATATATATATATATATATATATATATTTTCACTTTGTTTGGCGCGAGATCCTTACCCTACCACTTTCTACTTCCTTCCTATCAAGCTTTTTGCAGTGTTCATCATATGTACTATCATTGAGTTTCTATATTCTTTTGTCGGAATATCTTCTCCATGAAATAGACATGTCCATGATTCCTCAGGTATATCTACGTTAGTAATTTCCTTAACCACTTGCTTATTGGGCACATATACCCCCTTCCTGCCCAGGCGAAATTTCAGCTTTCAGCACTGCGTCGCTTTAAATTAAAATTGCGCGGTCGTGCGACGTGCCTTACAAACAAAATTGACGTCCTTTTTTTCCCCACAAATAGAGCTTTCTTTTGGTGGTATTTGATCACCTCTGCATTTTTTTTTTTTTCTTGCGCTATAAACAAAAAAGAGCGACAATTTTGAAAAAAAAACACAGAATATTTTTTACTTTTTGCTATAATAAATTTATTTATTTTTTTCTCAGTTTAGGCCGATTATGTATTCTACATATTTTTGGTAAAAGAAACAATCGCAATAAGCGTATAGTAATTGGTTTGCGCAAAGGTTATAGTGGCTAGAAAATAAGGGATAGAATTCTGACAATTTTTTTTTTTACTAGTAATACGGCGATCTGCGAATTTTGTCAGGACTGCGATATTGCATCGGACACTTTTGACACATTTTTGGGACCATTCACATTTATACAGCGATCAGTGCTATAAAAACGCACTAATTACTGTATAAATGTGACTAGCAGTGAAGGGGTTAACACTAGGGGGTGAGGAAGGGGTTAAATTTGAGTCCTGGGTGTGTTCTAACTGTGTGGGGAGAGGGGGGTGACTGGGGGAGGTGACCGATGCTGTCTCCCTATGTACAAGAGAAACAGCATTTGTCTCCTCTCACTGACAGAACGTGGATCTCTGTGTTTACACACAGAGCTCCATGTCCCTGCTCTAAAACTGCCGATCAGCGGGTACCTGGCGGACATCGCGACCGCCAGGCACGCGCATCGGCATCTCGGGGACGCGCCGGGTGCGCGCCCCCCAGTGGCCGGAGAAAACGATAACGTCAATTGACGGCAGCTTGGATATTCAGATCCCCTAAGCTGCCGTCAATTGACAATATGCGGGGCCGCAAGTGGTTAATATAACTCAGTATTTGCTTCCAGTACATTCTAATTTTGGGGCACACCCACCATATATGGGCCATGGTTCCCATTTGTTCACTGCCCCGCCAACACTCTGTTGTTTGTCCTAGTGTTTCTGGAGTTCTTTACTACCGGGTTACGCACTTATAAATCATTTCCACCATCCCATTGTTTACTGATGATCCATTTACTAGTTTCAGGATTTTTGCTACTTCTTGGTTCCTTCCTCGTTTCCCCAGTTCCCTCTCCCAATTCTTTATAAATGTCGGAAATTCTAGCTCTTCCACTCTATCAAAGTTTTGAATATCCGAGATATATTCCCACTTGTTTTTTCGATGGTACATAATCGCTCTATCAATGTAAGTGCTTCTCCTTCTCTTATTGGGTGAGGATTTGCTGCTATGAAGTGTTTCAGCTGAAAATACCTCCATTCATTAATCTCCAGCACATCCTTTATTTTTTATTTTATTTTTACTCTTGTAAAGTGCAAATTTTTCCCCCTTGTATTATATCACGTAGTTGTGCTTTTTCTTTTTTAATCCAATTCCCCCCTATCAAACTTTTCCCTGGTGCAAATAAATTATTTTCCTTTAGTGCCATCAGTGCATGTAGTGCATCCCAAATTTTCAATACTATCCGTGTTAATGTGTGTGTATTTTCTTCCAATGTCCTATAATGTGGTGGTATCCTAATTGTGTATTAGCTATTATGTGTTCTATATTAACCCATCTTTTCTCATTATTTGATTTAGCACATTCCACCACGCGTGTTAACAAAACCGCCTTGTAGTATTTTTGAAAGTCAGGTACATTTAATCCCCCTTGGCTTTTTACTTTCTTCAGAGTTGCCAGAGAAATTCTAGGTTTCTTATTGTGCCATATTAATTTAGTGGTTACAATTCTAAAATATGCTGAGGGTAGATGTATGTGTGTATATATACATATATATATATATATATTATTGTCCTTTCTGATTTACTGAGTGTAATTATTCATTAAAGTCTCGGAAGACCATCGCTATGTCCTTTGTATTATAGATCATTTCCCCTTTTTTATTTTTTCTATGAAGTTCATTGATTTTTCTTAACATCCTTACTAGGCACTTGCTGTTTTTATTCCCCCATTGATATCTTTCCTTTTGAGATTTTATTGAAGGTTTTCCTTATTTCCTGTTCTAATAGTTCCTTTAGTTCATCTCTTTTTATTACTAGTTCTTGTGACAGTTCCTGATCTTGCCCTCTCCCTTTTTTATGCCTTTGCTCTAATAGGTATATTTCTTCTATCAATTTTGCCCTCTTATTTATTCTTTCCTTTCTCCTAGCTCCCATTGAGATCAGGATTCCCCTTATGTAGGCTTTATGAGCCTCCCACAGGCTATCGTCCGCAATCTCACTGGTTCCATTTAAGCTAAAATATTGCTCAAATTCTACCCTTGTTTATCTAGAAGATCTTCATTTAGCCTCCATGAATACGCTTGTATCCGAGTTTCTGGTATCGTTATTTTCATGGTCATTGGGCATGGTCAGATAGTGTAGTTATCTCTATATTGGTTGAAACTACCAAGTCTAGCATTCTATGTTCTATCAACCAATAGCCAATCCTAGTGTATGTCCCATGTACAGGGGAGTAGAATGTAAAATCTTGTATCCTGGGATGTTGTATTCTCCATATATCTACCAACTGGTGGTGGTGTAATTTCTATTTTATCGCCTTCAACTGGACATTCCTCGTCCCCTGTACCACGGGACGTACTATCTTGTTTTGGATCCATACAAAAGTTCACGTCCCCCGCCATAAACACTCCCTTTTTTTAAAATTGATGAGAATACAACCTCACATCTGTTTCATGGGACAGGTGTGTCCCTGTAAGAAAACCACCCCAGCCCCATGATGCTCGATATCTTTTAAGTTTTTCTGTCTTTTTGTTGGTGTATTCAGCTCTCACACATTGTAGGTCAAAAAATTAACTGTAGTCATGCTATAGTTATTTGCATCCTGTTTTCATAGAGATGGGTTATTTGCATCCTATTTTCATATAGATGTAATCCCTTTCTAGGTTTACAATTATTCTTTATGGGGTCAAAGTTTTGTCCCCCCCCCCCTCTCTCTCCAGCTCCTGACTTGCAAATGGAGTCCCTCTCCATTTCCCTCCTACGAGTCTCCCAATCTTGGGGTGTTGCTCTTGGGGTGGGGGGGCATGCTCTTCCCCAAGGTGCTCCAGCCTTTCCAACTGCTCAGTCCTACTTCTCCACTCCCATCCCCCTTCCCCCCAAATCCCCCCCCCTCTCCCTCTAAAGTCTGCTTTAATAGTCTCTTCTTCCTTTATAAGTGCTTCTTGCAATTTTCTGTGATTTCTACCATTTCTGCTAATGTCTTTCATGAATTCATCCTTCTGTCCATCCCTGTATATCCAGCTTTGGAACACCTATTTCCTTGCAGAAATCTTCTAAGTCCTCTGGGTATTTTAGTCTCAGGGATCTACATTCTTTCTGGGGTACTAGGGATGCCGGGAACCCCCTGCTATATTTAATATTGGCCTTTATCATTTGAACCAATAATGGCCTAAGAAGTCTTCTTCTTTCCAGTGTTTCTACTGATAGATTTGAAGGTCTGCACCCTTGTATTTTAGTGGTGGTCTCTCAATCTCTTCTATATCCTGGCCTTATCTTCATTAGGGGTGTTGAAAATGATCGATGCATCAAGATTTTGCTTTTCCCGATTCGGCATCGATGCGGGCAGCCAGCATAATCGATTATTCGTGACGTCATTCCGGCTCCTCCCCCTCCCCCCGCACAGCTGTGTCTTTGCACCGATCAGCTGACTTATCATGGCCGTTCCCGTTAATGAATGCTGTGGTTTCAGCATGCTGCCCCCACCCAGGCTCTCCCCTTCCTCGTGTGAGTTGTACCTGTGGACGCTGGACAGTTAACCCTCTTTTCTACCTGATTGGCGGGTGCAGAGCCGCACGGAGCTGTGAGACAGATAACTGGCTGTCATCACATCCGTGGGAGTGGCAGAACAATCAGGGTGAGGGTTGCCGAAGTTCCCTGAGATCCTGCACTGTGGGGGGGCCATGCGGTGACAGTTTGAGAAAACAAACTGATTTCTCCCATCCGTGGGACAGGAGAATCAGTCTGTACATTTAGGGGCAGGTGGCTGCAGCTGAGTGAAGTGTCTTCTCTGACACTCGTCTCACACACAGCCCAGCAAAGTTCACTCCCCCCTCCCAGATGAACGGAACGATGTATTGCATACAGCTGCCCCTCCTCCTCCTCCTCTCTCTCTCTCTCTCTCTCTCTCTCTCTCTCTCTCTCTCTCTCTCTCTCTCTCTCTCTCTCTCTCTCCCTCTCCCTCTCCCTCTCCCTCTCCCTCTCCTTTGGGTCGGGGGGGGGGGGGAGAGAGAGAGGAGGGGGATGTGCGCGGGAGATATGAAGAACAGCAGCCAGCTACACAGAATCCATCCAAGCTGTGTGAACTTCAATGCCTCGTCCCTGAATGAGTGAGCACTGCATTTTTTATATACACATTGGTCACATTACTGTCACTTTCTCTCCCCATATCTGTCTCCCTCACCCGCTCTGTTCTTTCAAAATCCAGTTAACACCAAGCCACTTATGCAGTCCATATATTGATTGCTTCTTTTTTTTTTTTGCTATTGACATCACTGGTCTCTCCACGGCAGCAGCAGTGCATAAAAACCCAATGCTGGCTACTTGGTGCATCATGTCTGCAGTCTCTGACCATCTCCTGTGTCATGTCTGCAGTCTGACCATCTCCTGTGTCATGTCTGCAGTCTGACCATCTCCTGTGTCATGTCTGCAGTCTGACCATCTCCTGTGTCATGTCTGCAGTCTGACCATCTCCTGTGTCATGTCTGCAGTCTGACCATCTCCTGCGTCATGTCTGCAGTCTGACCATCTCCTCTAGTATTTTTTTTTGGGGGGGGGGGGGGGGGGGGGGGCTGAAACTCCTCCAAGTTGTTGTCTGCTGTGTTTGGACTTTGCTGCATGCAGGGAGTGTTTGTCTTTTTAATTTATTTTTTTAAACAGATAAAATAAAAAAATGGAGTTCTCCTGACTGCTTGAATTTTTTATTTTTTTTTAAATGAAAATTGCACGCAATATTCTTGATGCATCGCTTAATCGAATCGAATCGTTGACATGTTAATCGTAATCGAATCGAATCGTGAGGCCAGTGAAGATGCGCAGCTCTAATCTTCATATAGTTGAAATCGTATTGCATATTTCTGCATTTTAAATACAGAGGTTTCCTAATCCTATGCACTTGGTCTATTTTGAGTTCTTGCTCTTCTTCTCCTCTGTCCAGTAGAGGGTTAAATATTTCCTTCATCGTTTTTTTTTCAGCCCTTCACCTCTCTTCTGGAAGCGCTCTTATCCTTAGATTCTGGTATCTGCTTTGGTTTTCTATTCTGTATAATATTTCCCTCTGGCTGGTTTGCAAAATTTCAACTTTTGTTTTTAGTTCTTGTATTTCTGAGGCTTGCTTTTCGTTCTTATCCTCCGTTTCCTCTACCCTTTTCAGCAGTTGGCCCAAGTCAGCTCGCATTGTTGCGATTTCTGTCTTAAAAAAAAATTTGAATCTTTTTTTCAAATTTTTCAAACATCTCTATTATTTCTGATTTGGTTGGCAATTGGGCATAGGTACTTTGTTCTCCTGCACCTGCTTCACTGTCCATCCTGGCATCTGCTTTATTTTTTCCTGTATTTCTCCTTTTTTCGCAGAGTCTTTTTTTTATATTCCGTTACAGGATAATTACATTTCATCTCTTACACATTAAGTAAATTATACCAAAGAGTTCAGAGAGCGATGAAGAGGGGACCCCCCTCCCCCATCTCCCTCCTCCTCAATCCTGGTTTCGGAAAAACTTCTTATTTTCCTAATTTCCTTTACCTCGATCACTTTCCCACCCCCTCCCCCGCCTATTCCCCCCATAAAAAAAAAGAAAAGAGAACAGTTTTTTTTAAATTTCTCTCTTTTTGTTAAATATTTTCAGCTCTCCCTTGGGGATTTAGGCTTGGTTCCTTTCGTAGTTTTGCTTCTCATTCTAGAATTGATATAGATAAGAAAGATACAGGGTTTTCACAGTCGACAGAGTTTGCCAATGCAACTGCAGGGTTTTCCCATTCAACAAAGTTTCACAGTCAGTTTCCCATGCATCAACAGATCTCATGTATGCAAAGATAATAGTTACTGCTCACAGTCCATTTATCTGTTTACTCGCCTCTCCCTTATAGGTGTTCCTAATAGGAGGTACACTGATACAGACAAGAGGATGCGCATACAGAATTTTCAGTCAGTAAGGTTTGTGCAGAAAAATGCAAGATTTTCACTTTTAACAGGGTTTCACCGTCCATTACACTGGCCCATAGGTAGCTGCAGGATTCTCCCATTCAACAAGGTTTCACATTTAATCACCCATGCATAGGCAGATTACATGCAAAGTATGTTTAGGGATGTTTACTTGTTGCTTACAGTCCGTTTGCTCACCTCTCCCTTATAGGTATTTCCTATTTTGGCGTTGCACTATAACAGATAACAGGGTGTACATGCAGGGTTTGCAAAAGCAAGTTCAGGGTGCTAAATTTTAACATTCAACAGGGTTTCACCGTCAATTACCAACTCATCAGCAAATTGCAAGCATAACTTTATATAAAAATAGTTCTTGCTATTCACAGGCCATTTGCCTGTTCCCCTACAGGTACTCCCATTAGGGGGTCACACTGGGGCAGGCAGAAGGATACCTATACCGGATTTCCACATTTTTACCAGGTTTACAAAGTGCAAGTACAGGGGTTTCACCTTCAACAGAATTTCACAGTCTGCTTGCCATGACATAGACAGATTTCTTGCATAGGCTGATCGCATACAAAGCTCATAACTGTCTGCTCACCTCTCGCTCTGCATGTTCCTTCCAAGTCTCGAGGGGTAGGGGATGCAGGAGGGGGTGTGTTGCTCTGTGTTCTCTCCTGTGCTCAGGGCTGCCGTTCCTACTCCTCCATCAAGCCGGCTGCTGATTCGAGCACCCGCTGTCTTGGTGATGTTCTGGGGGTGCAGTGGGCTTTCACCTCTGCCGCATGTCCCGACCTCTCACGCCGCTGGCTGCAGTCCGTCCGCCTGGAGCCTCCCTCAACCACTCAGTCTGACTCCACGGTCGTGCTCCTCCCCCACCTCAGCAGCAACAGCACATGCCCATCCTGTGGGCCTGCAAGGTCCTCATGTTTTTGTGTTTTAATATCAAAGACATTGACATTGGAAGAAAATGTTATGTACATAACTGCATTAAATTGGTGTATGTTTATATCTGCCTCAAGATTAGTTTTACATCTGTTGAGTTATCTATTACTTTTACTTTTTATTTTATCTACTTCATCAGTTTTAAGACATTTGTTTCTTATACTACAGAGTGCTTCCTGTATTTTTGTCTATATTAATGATTTTCCTCACATTCGTTTCCACGTATTTTTGTCAAGAAAGGCCAAATTTATTGTATATAATATGCAGTATTAGTATTTTAAGTATGTACAATAGGAATCAAAAATAATCATATAATACTATACTTATGTTTGTAGGACATCGAAATTACGCCTTTGGCAACAGAATCTCATAAAAAGAAAAAGAAGCATTCCTCCGATGACACGTATTATCCAGGTGTGTATTTGCAGCAATAGTATAACAGCCTAATGTGATTCTAACTAGCCAATATCTCTCCTATACACATCCTGCCACCATGGGGACTAGAAAAGTGCATTGCTAACTAACCCACTTCACTGTGTGCCATGGTAGAATGTGAGACTCGCTATCCTCTGCATATTTGGTTTTTTGAAGAAGGACTATTGGAATGGGGTCCAGATTGTCATCAGATCTTTTAGAGTGCTAGAAAAAGAAGACCAACCTATTCGGTACTTTTAAGGTACTACAATAAAAAATATTGAAATACAGTAAAACCTTGGTTTAAGAGAGCGTTTTGCAAAGATCAGCAAAATGTTTAAAGAATTTTTTTCAAGTACTCGCCAATACCGATACTTTTTTTTTAATGTCATGTGACAGTATTTTTATTTTTTTACACAATTTTTATTTTTTACTTTATTTACATTTTTTTAGAGGGGGGGGGGGTAGTAGATTGTCAGTGTGTCTTTTTTTTATATATTTTATTATTAAAGTTTACATTTTATTTTTTAAATTATTTATTGCAAATTTTTTTTCTTTTTTTTTTAAATAGCCCTGTTAGGGGGCTTTGGTGAGATATCAGGGGTCTTAACAGACCTCTGACATCTCCCCTTTAAGACAGAGAAAGGGACTAGGGACACAGATTCCCCAGTCCCTTTCTCTGCAGCCTCAGCTGAAATGAATGGAGAGAAGCTTCTCTCCATTCATAAACTGAAGCATCGTAAACACAGGTTATGATGCTCAGTTATATGAATGAACGGAGTCAGTGATCACTGACTCTGTCCATTAGGAAAAGGTAGGACCTGCTAAACCTGCCTGACAGATTGAGGGGGGGGAGCGGCACGGAGGGGGAGAACACATCACAGGGGAGAGCGGCATGGAGGGGGAGCGGCACGGAAGGGGAGAAGACATCACAGGGGGAGAGCGGCATGGAGGAGGAGAAGACATCACGGGGGGAGGGCGGCATGGACGGGGAGAAGACATCACGGGGGGAGGGCGGCAGGGACGGGGAGAAGACATCACGGAGGGAGAGTGGCATGGACGGGGAGAAGACATCACGGGGGGAGAGTGGCATGGACGGGGAGAAGACATCACGTGGGGAGAGTGGCACGGAGGGGGAGAACACATCACGGGGGAGAGCGGCATGGAGGGGGAGCGGCACGGAAGGGGAGAAGACATCACAGGGGGAGAGCGGCATGGAGGAGGAGAAGACATCACGGGGGGAGGGCGGCATGGACGGGGAGAAGACATCACGGGGGGAGGGCGGCATGGACGGGGAGAAGACATCACAGGGGGAGAGTGGCATGGACGGGGAGAAGACATCACGGGGGGAGAGTGGCATGGACGGGGAGAAGACATCACGGAGGGAGAGCGGCATGGACGGGGAGAAGACATCACGTGGGGAGAGTGGCACGGACGGGGAGAAGACATCATGGGGGAGAGCGGCACGGATGGGGAGAAGACATCACGGGGGAGAGCAGCACAGAGGGGGAGAAGACGGCACGGGGGGGAGGAGTCAACACAGAGACGACTTGTAACTCCCTCCACCACCCGATACCTGACTCTACAAGTATCGGGCGAAGCATCGGAGCATTTCCCCCGAGAACAAGTACTTGGGAAATGCTTGGTATCGTGACATCCCTAAAAGATACTAATACATACAGTATAATCCTAAGTAATGTAACATGGAAACCTCCACTCTGGGTCCAACAGACTGTTTCAAGCTTCTAATATTTTCGCAACATATAAACATAAAGAATTTATTCTTAAGAATATTGCCCTGTAATGGGCCCAGAGCACCTTGATGCATTTAACGTACCTTCATCCACTTCTTCAGGTGAAACTTGTGGAAACACCTCACTTTAATATCTAAAGATGCAATTGCATACAGCAGTTCATGAATGGTCATTAATACTTTCCATTGTATACAGTACTTCTTACATTAATTTACATGTATAGTGTACAGTGTTGAATATTGTTAATAAAACACTTTATGCCAACAGTGTTATGTGCAACCTGTTACTAGTTAGTTTTTAACTTTTGTATCTAATAAAATCATGATCATTTCAAACATAGTTGAATATTTGGATTATTGTAGTACGTTAAAAGTCCCAAATAGATTGGTCTTCTTTGACTAGTTCTATGTATTAGGTATGTGGTACTCCCTAAAAGGGGAAAGTTGTTGGAGTCCTGCTGCTGCATCCATTGACACAGACGGCAGTACTCTGCTCTACCCCCCATGTCACTGTATTTGATTGACAGCAGCGGGAGCCAATGGCTCCTGCTGCTTATCAATTTATTCAATGAAGACCTGACACAGCAGCTGGAACTACTATGCTCATGCTCATCGCTGGAACGATTGGGTTCAGGTAAGTAAAAGGGGGGCTCTGGGGTGCAGCTGCAGCATAAAAGGTTTTTCATAATGAGGGTTTACAACTCCTTTAATGCATTGTAAGACTGGGGTGATCAGACTCCAGCGGTAGGTGCGTTTGTAACAAATGAACCATTTGTCTCCTTAAAAGAAGCGGATACTGTATTTATGTAGCAGAAATCCTATCCAGATAGGAAAGGGTGCCTAAGATCAAGTGTGCAATTGAGCTTAGGTGGAATTTGGTCCAAAAAACATGAGTCTAGAGTTAGGCTGGGGGTGCTAGGCTGGTGAGCCTGTGCTGAAGTAGCAGAGAAACCCTGTTTACAGACTTGGAGAATACACTCTGTGGAGAGGCCAAGACAGAGGACCAAAGCTGCCTGATCTACAACCAAAAAGCCATGAGGCTAAATGCTTATTTTTTGTAAGTATCATTCCAAAGTCGGCTTCTAGAGTTTGTGAAGATATGTCCAAACCTTATCTTCCTCACTTCAGATGCTGTAATGTCTGCCTGGTCTTTTCCACACTTTGTATAACTTTCTTACCTTTATGCCTCTTAAAGAGGAACTCTTCCAACTACATAATAGTCAGGTAATGTAACCTTAAAAAAGTATTAGAAATTGTCTTTGAAAAACACTTATGCCATGTACACATGATCGAATTTTCCGTCGGAAAAACCATGGATGCTTTTTCTGATGGAATTCCGCTCAAGCTTGGCTTGCATACGCACGGTCACATAAAAGTTCTCCTGAACTTTAGACCGCCAAGAACGCGTGACTTACAATACTCCGACGAGCCGATAAAATGAAGTTCAATGCTTCTGAGCATGCGTCTAAATTTTGCGCGTCAGAATTGCACAGCCGATCAGATTTTTCGATAGAAATTTTTTTCGTCTGAAAATTTGAGAACCAGCTCTGAATCTTTTGTTGGTGTATGCCCGGTACACACAATCAGATTTTCCGTCTCGAGCTTGGCTTGCATACACACGGTCACACAAGTTCTCAGAATTTTCGACCGTCAAGAACGCGGTGACTTACAACACTACGACGAGCTGAGAAAATTAAGTTCAATGCTTCCGAGCATGCATCGAATTGTTTCCGAGCATGCGTCGGAATTTTGCGCGTCAGAATTGCTACAGATGATCGGATTTTCCAATAGGAATTTCTTTATCGTACATCACGGGACACAGAGCGGCAATCCATTACTGTGTGGGTTATAGAGTCTACCTTCAGGTGTGGACACTGGTGTAATTAACTACACAGGAAGTTCCCTCCCTATATAACCCCTCCCATACTGGGAGCTCCTCAGTTTTTTCATCAGTGTCTAAGGTGTTGGTCACGAGTGAACATGTGCTCTTAGGAGCTCCACTGGAGGGATCCATGCTGGATGTAAAAAACCTCCATAAATCCGGATCCGTCCAAGGTGCTTCATAGCCAAAGTGGATGGTACCCGGGCCTCGGTACGAAGAACGAGGTTTAGCCTATAATGCCTCTCTGCGGAGGGCTGGATCCTGGGTTCCAGAACTTTGTGCCTTCTAAGGACCAAATGTTTTTTCTGCTGCCAGGATGCTATATAGGTCCAGGGGAGTTGGTGTTCCTGCCATGGACCCCGGTCCCTGAAGGTCTAGGACAATACCCACGATGAAGGGGGAAGATTGGGCCTCTTGCTTGGCAATACCCTGCAGCGTGGAGAAGGTAAGAGGAGGGCCTACGGGACTTGGTTCGACAGTAGGTCCTCCGTGGGGGACTTGGGTCTCGCCTATATTATGCTTCTATGCATGGGCAATGTAAACCACTATGTCTTCTGAGACAGGATGGCTCAGGGCACCCATATACCTCCCCTAGCCGGCATGCAGCCTGGCCCACCATGTCTGTTAGACAGGATGGCTGCAGTACCTATATATCTCCCCTTGAAGGGGCCGGTACATAAATAAAAAAAAAATATGCCCTTAATCCTATACAAAGGATTGTCCTCCGTGAGTAGTTGCAAGTCTTATCTGTGTTTCCACTACTATGGGCAGTAGAAGACATGCCTGATGTTTTTGCTTACCATGCTTTCCAGAAAACGGAAGCTTAAGTGTTAGCTGATCTATTGTGTCCCACTTCCTCCGCTTCAGGCTCTACCATGTTGCACGTGCTCACCGGCTCAGTGCAGTCGCAGAGAAGGCTCTTCAAAGGGCCCGGACGTCAGAGCTCTGTAAAGCTAGGGGGACACAAACGTAAGCACCTTGTGTGAGTTGGATACAGATTCATCTAAGACGCCTACTCGCATCTAGCTGTGCAGATTAGCAGGCATTGTGTCAGACTAAATTCAGCTATTTGATGCACCTGGGTTAAGTGCCTCTGCTTTAGCTTAGGACTTGGTCTCCCCATTGAATAAGGTCAGGGGTAGGAATATAAAGAGGGATCGCCACCTGAAACTGGTGGACCCTTATTCTCCTCTGAAGAGACTTAAACAGCTCATAGATTGAGCCATCAGACCTGTCAGGCAATGCAGCCTTCCCCCAACATTGCAATCACTCTGCATGTGTTTTGTGTTTTGCAAGAAAAAAAAAGGGGGTGTCCCCCTTTTCCTGCTTTAATCCTGAAACAAAGGGATTAGAAAGCTTGGGGATAAAAGTTTCACTGTCAGAGGACAGGAGACAGGAGCTGCAGCCTAACAAGGAGAAGCTATCAAAAGCCCTACAGGTTCTGATTACACCTCTATCTTCTCCTTAGAGTGTAAAGAGAGGTTTTCCTATAGGTGGCTAGTAAGACCTCCATATAATCCTCAGCCTGGTGTCGGCTTCAGGCTAACCAAATGCATCGGAGGGATGCACAGTTGCGGGCACACATTGCTAATGTCTCTTAATTGAGGAAACACACATCTGCAGAGGATAATTTCCTCTTTACCAGTCCGCATGTTGCATAACATACATGAGTTTGGAATGCATGTGGGATAAAAACAAGTAACAGAGCAGATTCTATTGTGGATCGCATAAACATACATGTTTCTGTCTATATGGTGCTGCATGTTTCCACAAAAGAGGTCGCATAAAAGATGCTTGTAATGCTGAATCGCATAAAGACGTTTGTAGGCATAAAAATGCTGAATCACACATGATTACCTGATCACCCAAGTCCTTGTTTCCCCCAAGGATGATTGGTTACACAGAAGAGGTTTGTTTCCACAGAAAGGCCTAAAATCGCATAAAGTTGCTTGGATGCAAAAAAGATGCTGGATCACACATGGTTAACTGATCATCAGCGTCCTGGATTACCCAAGGATGTTTGGTCACACAAATAGGCTTGTTTCCACAAAGGTACCTAAAGTCGCATAAAGATGCTTGTATGCATAAAAATGCTGAATCACACATGATTACCTGATCACCCAAGTCCTTGTTTCCCCCAAGGATGTTTGGTTACACAGAAGAGGTTTGTTTCCACAGAAAGGCCTAAAATCGCATAAAGTTGCTTGGATGCAAAAAAGATGCTGGATCACACATGGTTACCTGATCATCAGCGTCCTGGATTACCCAAGGATGTTTGGTCACACAAATAGGCTTGTTTCCACAAAAGTACCTAAAGTCGCATAAAGATGCTTGTATGCATAAAAATGCTGAATCGCATAAAGGATGCTTGTATGCATAAAAAGGTTGAATCACACAGGATTACATGATCACCCAAGTCCTTGATTCCCCAAGGATATTTGGTCACGCAAAGAGGCTTGTTCCCACAGAAATGCCTAGAATCGAGAAATGCCTAGAATCGCATAAAGAGGCCTGAAGGCATAAAAATGCTGAATCACACAGGATTACCCGATCACCCAAGTCCTGGATTACTCAAGGCCTAAAGGGATCGCTTAAAGATGCTTGAATGCAAAAAGAAGCTGGATCACACATGGTTGTTGGATCAACAGAGTCCTGGATTACCCAGGGATACTTGATCACATAGAGAGGCTTGTTTCACAGAAATGCCTAAAGTCGCATTAAGATGCTTGGGTGCATAGGGATGTTGGAACGCACAGGGTTGCTTGGTCACACAAGGGTTCTTGTCCGCACAGTAGTGCTTAAAATGCATAAGATGTTGATCGCATGGAAGATGCTGAATCGCATGCATGGTTACTTTAAAGTTGCACATGGTGGCTTAATTAAGCAATACAGGATGCCTTGTGTTTGCATAGAGATACGTGTCTGCATGGGTTCATGTTGCACATTGTTGCATAACACGTTTATAGCACATGCTTGCTTGCTTGCTTGCAAGGATGCTCGTTCCAGAGCACACATGCTATATGCATGTTTGGCGTGAGACATATTTATATGATTTCATGCTTCCATGAACACACACTGCCATGTACACACGCCTCCATTGAGGCATATGGCTTTAACACTTGCCACATACACATATGGGGAGCCAGTTGCATATGTGTTTATTTACTTGGGACTGCAGAGGTTGTCTGCGTTGTGCAGGGGAACAGCACTATCTCCAGTTGGTGGTCTTGCCCTTTTGGGTTAGCCTCCGTGTCTGGGTTGTCAGGGTGCTAGGGCCCGCCTCTAGCAGGTCTGTAGGCCCAGGGTATAGCAGTAATGGCATACGGAAGCAGACTCCTGCTGATGGATCAGTCAGCAGCATGGCTGGACCTAAGGGTGTCCAGCATGGTCAGGTATCTGGATCTCCTGGGTTAGGATTCCAGTCTAAAGATACATTCTTCATTGACAAGAAGCTGGGTATGTTTTGCACCAGGAGAGTACTTTTTGGCCTAAGACAAGACCATCGCTATAAGAAAGCTGGTCTAGGTGGTTACGGCAAGGAACAGTTTCTTACTTTTGGCCTTCTGCTTAAGGCACTAGAGAAGATGCTGCTTCATTCAAGACAGTTCCCTATACTTTTATTCAGGACTGTTATAAACAGTATTGTGTTGGCCTAGAAGGAGTGGATCTTGACCTAGCATTATCCAAAGAACCGGTCCCAGAGATAGGCTGAAATTCCTCTTGGTGGTTCTTAACTAAAGGGTTTGCCAGGTCAGAAGGATACCTTGGCCCAGAGGAAGTAGTCGAGCTCCAAGGGAGCCTTATCTGTCAGCTAGAGCTACCGATGGAGCATCTGGCTTAGGGGCCTGAACGTTCAGGGGCTGGTTGGTTCGGTCAGAGTTCAATCAGACTATACCATATTAAGTGATTTACTTAATTTACCAAGGAGGAGCTTGTGCCTTGCCTATTGACATTCGTCATTTCATGAAATGCAGAATTGGCAGGCGATTCGCTGTAGCCGTCAACAAGGGTCTCCAGGAGAAGGACCTCTACACCCCGACTGTTTTCCTGACCAAGGGCCACAGAAATAGTACCCTGTACATAAGAGGTATTGGCGTCCAGGCTCAACAAGAAATTGAACAGCTTGAGGTCAAGGACAAGGGATCCACCCGCATGCGGGGCAGATGTGTTAGTAATCTGGTGGGACCAGTGGTCACTGGTTATGTCTCTCCCCCCAGTGCCGCGGCGTTTGTGGCTTCCATGCAACATTAGAGGATGGCGGAAGCTGGCCTGATTACTCCGGCATAGCCCTGATGACCTTTTCTGTGCAGGGACAGTAGGGGTGGTAGTAGAGGACCCACGGTCCCTTACATCTTGTCCAGGCCTACTTCGAAGGGGGTATTACATCCTGTCGTGCAACAGGTGAATTAATGGTTTGGCTATTTTAGCCCACATTCTTCAGGATCAGGGTTTTTAGAATCAACGGCACTTCCTTGATTCATACAGGAAGGCTGGCCTCCAGGACCAGATATCCCAGGATCGGGAGAGCCCATGTTCCTGGTATGAAACAGATGGTGGCATCCTTGGAAGTTTGTCAAAGATAAAATTCCTGCCTTCCTGCATTTGGAAAGGAGACGGAGCTAGCCTTAAGTTACATCAAGGATCCGATCTCGGCCTTGCTTCCAAAGGTCGCTTGCTTCACACTCTTTGTTCCGAGCCATTATACAAGGGGTGACGCGCATAAGTCCACCAGTTTAGTCGCCCTTGTGCTTGGAGGATTGGCTCTAGTTTTGTCGGCTTACAGGGTCAGCTCTGTGGGCCGATGCACCATATTTCCCTTCAGCCTTTAACAAGGGAATTGGTGTTCTTGGTTGTGGTAGCCTCCAAGAGAGTTTCAGTATTGGCAACCTCTTGGTATAAAACCATACTTATTCTTACTAGTAGGGTGATGTTAATCCTCACCCAGCCTTATTTACTAGAAGGATCTAGTGTTCATTTGAATCTAGATATTCTTACCTTCCCCTTTTTCAAAACCTTGTTTTCGGAAGGAAAGGTTATTGCTTTCTCTCAGTAGAGATGAGAGCAGTTAAATATCTATCTGAAGGTTCAGATATAGAAATCTGAAGTTTTTATTGTGCTGCCAGAAGACCCTAGATGTGGGCAGGCAGTGTTCAGTTCAGCTATTAAAATGGTTACACTCTCTCCTTTGGAGTAGAAGGGTCAAGGCCTATCTGAAGCGGCTGCTCGGATACGGAAAGCTGATGTTATTGCGCTACCAGGAGGCCCCAGGAAGGGGCAGGCAGTGTCTAAAATCAACTGTTTTCAAGATTGATTCATCAGGGTATTATTCAGGCTTGTGGTTCGGAGAGTGGGACTCCCCCTGTTTCTTGGGGGGGGGGGTGCTCCGTACCAGGATAGTAAGCGCTTTATGCGCGATGCTTTACCGAGCCTTTATGACGCAGATTTTCAGGGCCGCAACTTGGCGTCTGTGCTTAGGTTCACTGATTCTTGTTAGATGTACATAGGAGGGCAAAAGGATGCAGCTTTTTGGCGCAGTATGCATCTGGCAGCATTATAGATCCTCACATCTGATGGCGGCCTGCGTTGTTTGTGTCTCCCTCCCCTCAGTAAGCATTGCTTTCGGACATCCCACATAGTAATGGATTGCCGCTCTGTGTCCCGTGATGTACGATAAAGAAAATAGGATTTTTTATGACAGCTTACCTGTAAAATCCTTTTCTTGGAGTACATCACGGACACAGAGCTCCCGCCCCTCTTGTTTGGGGATATTGGGACACTTATTGCTTTGCTACAAAAACTGAGGAGCTCCCAGTATGGGAGGGGTTATATAGGGAGGGAACTTCCTGTGTAGTTAATTACACCAGTGTCCACACCTGAAGGTAGACTCTATAACCCACATAGTAATGGATTGCCGCTCTGTGTCCCGTGATGTACTCCAAGAAAAGGATTTTACAGGTAAGCTGTCATAAAAAATCCTATTTTCTTCCATCTGAAAATTTGAAAACCAGCTCTCAATCTTTTGTTGGAGGATATTGCGACAGCAAAAGTCCGATGGAGCATACACACGGTCGGAATTTCTGTTCAAAAGCTCACATCTGACTTTTGCTGTCGGAATTTTTGATCATGTGTACGGGGCATTACTCTTTATTTTGTCCACATATCTTTAATGGCCAGGCATGCATGGAAGCATTTTATAAAAGTTTGATCTGTGTGGTAAATCCGACCCCTTAAAGGGGTTGTAAAGGTCATTTTTTTCCCCCCTAAATAGCTTCCTTTACCTTAGTGCAAAAATATAAAGAGTTGGTGATGGGGGAGGGGGGGGGAGGATAAAGTGGGGGGGACCAGGATATAAAGATACACAGGGAATGCACTCACATAGGCCACATCCGTGTATATAGTAGAAAAAAGGGGGGGAAACCAATAACTATGAAAAGGTATTGATGGTCGGACTTTGAGGCCAAGGAAGTAGTTTTGTTTAAAAATTCAAAATTTTAATATCATCAGGTAAAAAATAAAACATAAATTACAATACAGTTACAAAAAAAAGAGGTACAAGTATATGGATTAACCACTGTACACAAAAAGGTCCTTAAAGTCGCCCACGCACGTTTCGCCGTGGGGCTTCTTCGGGGTGGTTTGGTAAGGACTTTGTAGCGATAGTATATAACAAAGCACACGTAGTTTTCTGCAGAGATACAGGGTTATAGATTACAAATATTATTCATTATAAACAGAACAGATAGAGGAGAGAAAAATCAAACACTGTGTCATATAATTACATGGCCGACGGTCATACATCGAGTGCATCCTTCACCTTGGATGCACTCGATGTATGTCGGCCATGTAATTATATGACACACTGTCACTGAATGCAGTGATTATATGTATGATCACTGAAGTTAGTGTCAGTGTGACAGGCAGCCTACCCCCCCCCTAATAAAGTTTTAACCCCTTGATCACTGCCCTAGTTAACCCTTTCACTCCCTATTGCCAGCATCACTAAGCGATCATTTTTCTGATCGCTGTATTAGTGTCGCTGTTCCCGCTAGGTAGCTAATTTTTTTTTATTGCGATTTTTTTTTTTTTTTACTAAAGACATGTGGCTAAATACATTTTGGCCTAAATATTTGACTAACATTTAGTTTATTTGATTTTTCTTATAACAAAAAGTAAAAAATTATTTTTTTTCAAAAATGTCGCTCTATTTTTGTATATAGCGCAAAAAATAAAAATCGCAGAGGTGATCAAATACCACCAAAAGGACGCAAATTTTGTTTGGGAGCCACGTCGCACGACCGCGCAATTGTCAGTTAAAGCGACGCAGTGCCGAATCGCAATTAACCACTTGCTTACTGGGCACATAAACCCCCTTCGTGCCCAGGCGAAATTTCAGCTTCCGGCACTGCGTCGCTTTAACTGACAATTGCGCGGTCGTGCGACGTGGCACCCAAACAAAATTGGCGTCCTTTTTTTTCCCCACAAATAGAGCTTTCTTTTGGTGGTATTTGATCGCCCGTGCGGTTTTTATTTTTTGCGTTATAAACAAAAAAGAGCGACAATTTAAAAATATATATATATTTTTTACTTGTTGCTATAATAAATATCCTAATTTTTTTTTTTTTTTTAATATTTTTTTTTCTCAGTTAAGGCCGATACGTATTCTTCTACATATTTTTGTAAAAAAAAATCACAATAAGTGACTGCTTTGCACAAAAGTTATAGCACCTACAAACTAGGGGACAGAAATATGATTTTTTTTTTAATATTTTTTTTTACTAGTAATGGCGGCGATCTGCGATTTTTATTGGGACTGCGATATTGCGGCGGACACTTTTGACACATTTTTGGCGCCATTCACATTTATACAGCGACCAGTGCTATAAATATGCACTAATTACTGTATAAATGTGACTGGCATTGAAGGGGTTAACACTAGGGGGTGAGGAAGGGGTTAAATGTATTGCCTGGGTGTGTTCTAACTGTGTGGGGGGAGGGGGGTGATTGGGCGAGGTGATCGATGCTGTCTCCCTATGTACAAGAGAAACAGCATCTGTCACCTCTCCCTGACAGGATGTGGAGCTCCACGTCCCTGCTCTGTCACCGACGATCGCGTGTACCTGACGGACATCGCGGCCGCCGGGTACACGCATCGAATCCTCGGTGATGCGTCGGGACTGTTTTTCCCCGCCGCGCGCCACCCTGTGGCACGCGCGGGGAATTACAAGTAAATCACGTCCAAAGACGTGACCCCGGCGCCTCAGGTCCGCGCTGTTGACGTATTCTGTCAATAGCGCGGACCCGAAGTGGTTAAGGGGCAAAGTCTTTTGGCAGCATTTTGGTCCGGGTCTTAAGTGGTTAAATGACGTTTTTTAAAATGTTGTTTTTTTTCATCACAAAAAACGACCATGTGTACGCGGCATAAGTCTCTCTCCATCTTTCCGATAGAATACTGCTTACATATGTCTTTCTCTGTTTTAACTACAGAATTATCTTCTTCAGATGTGAAGAAGAAGAAAAAGCATTCCCATCCCAGCTCTTCTCCATCCTCGGATACAGCTATGGATCTTCTCAACTCAATTTCCTCCCCTGTAGTTTCTTCAAGCAAACACTCTTCTAAAAAAGCTGAAAAGATACTGGCTTCCCCTGTTGGGGTTCAGCCTTCACCCCAAGTAACCCGTAAAGAACATCGGAAAAAGGGCAAAGAAGAGACTCCTGAGGATCTCTCCCACAAATCAAAAAAGCCCAAGCCTCTAACTTTACGTGAGCCTGAAGGTCTAAAGATGAAACTAATTATTTCTCCCACAGAAAAGACTAGTGAACAGCCACTGCCAACACAGGAGAATCCAGTAAATAGTGACAAAAGTTCTTCTAAAAAGAGCAGCAAGAAATCTAAAGATGAAACTGAGAAGAGCAGTCACAAGAAACACAAAAAAGAAACGCACACACCACGGCATGGTGGCACTCCAGATACAGCTTCTTCTTCTGGAGGGGACGTTGAGGCTGGAGATCTTGTGATTGATGATTCCCTTGGGGAAATGAAGAAGAAAAAGAAATCAAAAAAGAGTAAAAAGAAAAAGGATAAACACAAGGAAGACAAACATAGGAAACACAACAAGAGCAAGAAGGAACATGGATTAGAAAGCCCGAAACTCATGGCCTCTTCTGTACTCTCCTCATCACCAGCTACAACATCCTCTCCTCCACCATTACCAAGTCCACCAGCCACAGTACTTCTGCCAACACCTGTTGTCTTGCCTCATCCTGAAGGAACAACAGAAAAGAAAAAGAAGAAAGAAGAGGTAGAAAAGGTAAATAAAGAAAATCATTAACGTTGTACCCTCTTGAATCACCTGATTGTTGCTATTCATTTTTGGGCCCTGTATGGACATCCAAAGCTACACGCCTAATTTTAATAACCGTATTTGCATTAATTGCTCTTTGTTAAAGTGGTTGTATAGTCCATTTTTACACTTTGACCTACAGGTAAGCCTTACCTGTAGGTAAAAAAAAATAATCTCCTAAACCGTAAATTCCCCTCGCTATGAGCCGCTGATTGCAGCGGTGCATGCGCACAGGGGATTCTCGGCTGAAGGCCCGGCAGACGCGGGAGTGGCGACACGGCAAGGCAAGGCAACATGTCAGCTACCTCTGCGTGGACCAGGTGAGTTACCGACGCCTTGTTCTAAGGTAAGTATTTCATAATGAGCTAGTATGCGGTGCATACTAGCTCATTATGCCTTTTGCCTTACAGGTGGCAAACAAATAAAAAAATATTTGGGGACTATACAACCGCTTTAAAGCCAAAATTAACAGTATCTGAACACCACAACCCAAAAATGCTTTTTCCAACCACGATATAGCTAAGAGAGGGTTAAAGCGCAGTAATCCAGTTCTGAGAGGGTGTCCGTGGATGTCTCCCAGAACCACGCCCCCTTCATCATTCTTTATGGGTCCAATATGATCTTATCTCCCTTTCTTTCTTACTATTTTTACTTAAAGGATTTCTTGGGATTATTTTTTCACTCTCCTCCGCTATGTGCCTTTCATGTCCTATCTTAGCCATCCTAATTGCACCCTTACATTTCTTGTTGCATTCTTTTGTAAAGTTGGTATGCAGAGGATGATCCCTCAGTCTTGTATTTTTTGAAAGCCTTCTTCTTTGCTTTTAAATGCTTTTTTATGTTGGAGTTAAGCCACTAAGGACTTTTATTATTCGTAGACATGTGCACTGCCGAAAAATTTAGTTTTTTGTTTCATTTGTTTTTTTTTTGTTTGTTTTTTTTTAGCTTTTTTTCAGAAATTCATTTGTGTTCTTTGTTTCTAAGATTTTATCCCAATTATTATCCTCTAGCAAGGTCAGTAGTTTAGGGAAGTTGGCTCTTTTGAAATTCAGTGTCTTTGTATTCTCCTTCTGTCTCCTATTTGTGTGATTCTAATTGACCCGTGATCACTGCGAAATTGTCCCAATTTTGTACATCCGTGATCAGGTCTGTATTGTTAGCAATCAATAGGTCTAGTAACGCTTTATTTCTAGTTGGTGCATTTACCATCTGACCCAAACAAATTGTCCTTCAATACATTTAGGAACTGAATGCGTGGTTCCTTCCACCCAGTCTATGTTTAGATAATTAAAATCCCCACTAATGGCACTTCCCATTCTTGCCGCTAATCCAAATCATTATAGGAGGACCGCCTCTGCCTCCTCCCTCTGGTTAGGGGGTGTATAGCATACTCCCTGTATTACTTTCCCCTTGATTTCCTCCCTTTGTAGCTCTACCTATAAGGATTCCACCTCTTCCCTTGCTCCCTTAGTGATGTCATCTTTCACATTCACTTGTACATGCTTTGGGGGGGGGGGGGCAAAGCACCCTCCCATGTTGAGGGCATGTTGCCTGGTATAGCTCAGGAGGGGGGCTCATTTTTTTCTTTTCATATTTTTGTATTGGCGGCAATGTTGCTGACAGCTGATGATTCATCCCTTGTTAAGCATGCAGCGGCGGCCTCCTCACCAACAAGAAAAAACATCTCTGCTAAACGCCCTGTGTGCATGAAGCCTTAATGTTGCCATAAAGTACTGTTGTCATTTCTAAACTGCTCACGAAAATATATTTTTTTTTTACTCATTAGCCCAAGAAGAAAAATATGTCTGCATATCAAGTTTTCTCTAAAGAGTATCGAAGCAGCATTATAGCAGAACATCCTGGAATTGGTAAGAAGCATTTTCTTGTTGCTTAACAAATATACACCAAAAGATTCACTGCAGGAGTCCAGCCAGATAAAGATTTAGCCCTGTTTTTGCAAAACTCGATTTGCAGTACATGCTTTTATCCTCCGAACAGCAAAAATATGATTATCTTTTGTTAATATAGATATACAGTATATTGCACATGATCCTTCCTTAAGGTTCCTTGGCTCTTACTTGGCAACTCTAAGTTTCAGCTCCATTTACACATTTTCTATAGGACTAGTGTCTGGAGACTGACTAGGCCAATCATGATCTTTAATGTGCTTCTTCTTGAGCCACTCCTTTGTTGCCTTTGTGGAGGGAAGAATGTTCTCATCCAAGGTTTTACAATACATGGTCTACTAGCCATTTAATGCTCAAATACATCCTGTACATTTAGCAGGGAAACAACCCCAAAGCATGTTTCCACCTCTGTGCTTGACTGTAGGGTGTTCTTAGGGTCATAGTCAGAATTTTTCTTTCTCAAAACATGGCGAGTCCAGTTAGTGCCAAAGAGCTAAATGTTAGTCTCCTCTGACCACAGCACTTTCTCCCAATCCTCTGAATAATTTAGATGTTTATTGGCAAACTTCAGAGGGTCCCGCGTAGTTCTGGGCCGATCCCTGACTTTTCTCATGATCATCCTTACCCCATGAGGCAAAATCTTGCATGGAGCTCCTGATCGAGGGCGATTGATAGTTATTTTGTATTTTGTTCATTTGCGAACAATGGCTCCAACAGTTGACTCTGTCTCACCAAGTTTCTTGCTGATGATCATGTAGCCCATTCCAGGGTCTACAATCTTGTCCCTGACAGCTCTTTGGTCATGCGCATGATGGTGGGTTTAAGCCCTGGTTCACACTGGGCTGTGGGAGGGAAATCGCACGATTTCAGCTGATTTTGCGCGATTACACTCCCTCTGGCAATCCTGATTTTAGCGCGATTTAGGAGACATTTGTGCAGGGTTCTGCACAGATGTATTTTGTAAATCGCATCCTGAAATCGCAAAAAGTAGTACAGGAACTACTTTTTGAAATCGGTGCAGCGTCGCAGATGTGGCGTCGCACCGATTAGGACGGTGTCATTGCCGGCAATTGCCGCCGATTTGAGATGCGATTTCACATGTGAAATCGCATCTCAAATCGAACTAAATCGTACCCAGTGTGAACCTGGGCTGAATCTAAAGAGATTCTGTGAACAGGTGTCCTTTATACACATAACGAGTTGTCGTTTGGAACGTCTTCTTAAATTGACCAGACTAATCTGTGTACCACATGAGCACATATTGTATTTAGTCTTTGGGAGACGACATTATTGTTGGTTGGAAAGGGATCAAATACTTATTTTACTTACTGAACTGTAGCTCAAATTATAACATTTGTATCATGTTTTTTTCTAGGTTTTTAGTTGAAATTCTGTCTCTATCATTTAAAATACACCTATGATAACACTTATAGACCCTTAATTTCTTTGTAAGTGGGCAAACTTTCAAAATCTGCAGATCAAATTATTATTTTCCCCACTGTATATTTTAACAGTATAATTTGTATGTGACTTACTCTTTTTAAAAACGGGGTGGAGAACTGAAATTACAATCTGCTGAGCTCAGTGAAGGAGAGCTGATTGGTGGGAAGGGACATACCCCCTTCACACAGGAACAGAGCTGAGGCTGTCAATCGCATGCTGTGTGCTGGAGCTCCCTCCCAGTCGCTTTTCTTTTTTTTTCGTGGTGCCAGGAAAACTTCTCAGAACTGATTCATATTGATGGCAAAAAAATGAAACAGCAGACAGGAAAGACACTTAGTGCTCTGGATTGAGACAAGTATACACTATAGAATATAGAGGGATATGCTTGGTCTTATTTCATGTCTGAGGTTTACAACCACTTTAATCTTTCTTTTTAATCTGTTGCCAGACTTTGGAGAACTCAGTAAGAAGTTGGCTGAAGTGTGGAAACAACTGCCAGAAAAGGATAAACTCGTAAGTGAATTCTGTAAATGTAGGGAGCTCTGTCTGTTCCAATCTTGTATGTTAATTAAAGCGGAGCTCCACCCAGGAAAACAACATTTTGCCATGTTGTTTAGAAAAAAAAAAAACCTGAAAAAAAAAAAAAAAAAAATACTCACCCGAAATAGCTGTTGCTATGCGGAAGTCCGTAATCTGCCTCTTCCACACCGCGGTTTGATTTCTTCTTGTCCTTCTCCTTGTGAATGGGGCGCGCTGCTTTCTGGGAACTGTGTGTGTTCTCAGAGAGCAGCGCGCCCATTCACAAGCCAGCGTGAGACTCACGCAGGCGCAGTAGGAAACGGGCAGTGAAGCCGCACGGCTTCACTGCCTGTTTCCCATAGTGTGAATGGCGGCGCGGGACCCGGAGCGATCGTGGGACCGGCATCGGGGGGGGGGCCGTCAGCGCGGGCGCCTAGGACAGGTAAGTGTCCTTATTTAAAGTCAGCAGCTACACTGTTAGTAGCTGCTGACTTTAAAAAAAAAATGTTTCGCGGCTGGAGCTCCGCTTTAAGGTTTGTCTATACAGGTGCATCTCAAAAAAATGTAATATCACAAAAAAGTTAATTTATTTCAGTAATTCAATTCAAAAGGGTTGTCCCGATACCACTTTTTTAGGACCGAGTACAAGAACCGATACTTTTTATCAAGTACATGTGGCACATGTGTCAGTATTTTTTTTTTTTTTTTTTTTTTATAAATGTTTTTTTTTACAATTTTTTTTTTTTTTTTAACAATGCTTTCTTTTTTTAAGGGGGGTATGGACATGTTTTTTTTTTTTTTTTTTTTTTTTTACGATTAATTTTTTTATTATTTATTGCAATTCCTTTTATTTTTTTTCAGCCCTGTTGCAGCTTTGGTAAGATATCAGGGGTCTTAACAGACCTCTGACATCTCCCCTTTGAGACAGAGAAAGAGACTAGGAACACAGATTCCCCAGTCACTTTCTCAGCAGCCTCCGCTGCACTAAAAATGAACGGAGAGAAGACAGTGTCTCCCCTCCATTCATAAACTGAAACATTGTAAACACAGGTTACGATGCTTAGTTATATGAATGGATAGAGTCAGTAATCACTGACTCTGTCCATCCTGACAGATCGAGGGGGACACGGCAGCAGCACGGAGGGGGACACGGCAGCAGCACGGAGGGGGGGCACGGTAGCACAGAGGGGGACACGAAGCAGCATGGAAAAAGACACAGCATACACGGAGGGAGACGGCAGCACGGAGGGGGACAGCAGCAGAATGGAGGGGGGCTGGAGGAGGATACTAGGACAGTCAGTGGTGATCGGTGCTTGTAACTCCCCCACCACACTGATCACCCTGACTGTCCAGGTGAAGCATTGGAGCATTTGCCCGAGTACAAGTATCGGTACCGATATTAGTATCGGGACAACCCTAATGTCAAGCATTTCTTCCTTTTTAATTTTGATGGTTATGGCTTTACAACTAGTGAAAACCCCAAATTCAATATCTCAGAAAATTAGAATAATTCATAAGATCAATAAAAAAAATGTTTTTTAACACAGAAATGTTGGCTTACTGAAAAGTATGTCCCTGTCCAGTATAGTATGAACTTAATACTTGGTTGGGGCTCTTTTTGTGTGAATTACTGCATCAGTGCGGCGTGGCATGGAGGCAATCAGGCTGTGGCACTGCTGAGGTGTTATGGAAGCCCACGTTGCTTTGATAGCTCCTTCAGCTCGTTTGCATTGTTGGGTCTGGCGTCTCTCATCTTCCTCTTGACAATACCCCACAGATTCTCTATGGGGTTTAGGTCAGGCGAGTTTGCTGGCTAATCAAGCACAGTAATACCACGATCATTAAACCAAGTATTGGTACCTTTGTCAGTGTGGGCAGTGTGCCAAATACTGCTGGAAATGATATCAGCATCTTTATGCAGCTGGTCAGCAGAGGGAAGCATGAAGGCTGTGCTGACTTTGATAAAACACAGTGGACCAACACCAGCAGATGACATGACTCCCAAAATCATCACTGACTGGAAACTTCACACTGGACCTCATGCAACTTGGTATGTGTGCCTCTCCACTCTTCCTCCAAACTCTGATGCCGCGTACACACGATAACTTTTCGGCATGGAAAAAAAACGTTGTTTTTCAGCATTCAAACTTCATCATCAACTTCATCATTAAAAACGATGTTGCCCACACACACCATCGTTTTTTTAAAAAAATGATGAGCAAAGCGCGGTGACGTACAACACATACGACGGCACTCTAAAGGGAAAGTTCCATTCAAACTCCCATCTCATAACTTGCTTCTGAGCATGCGCGGGTTTAAGGCCCCTTTCACATGTCCGCCTCCGTTCGTCCGTTTTTACAAGTCCGTTTACGGACTTGTAATGGACGCCTATGGGGTCGCGTCCGTTAGCGGATGATGCATCCGCTAACGTCCGCAAAGATCCGCGTCCGTCTGGATCCGGTTTTTCGGACGGAAGAAAACCCTAATTTTTCTTCCGTCCGGCGGAACGGATCAGATGAAGACGGACAAACGGTCCGTTTTCATCCGATTCCCCATAGGGGAGAGTGGAGGAGAGACAGGGCGGTCCCTGCACAGTGTGCGGGGACCGCCCCGTCCGCCGACAGCTGAGCGGGACCCCCCGCTGAGCTGACAGACACACACGGACGGACACGGACACATACGGAGCGGACCGAAAAACGGTCCGCTCCGTGTGAAAGGACCCTAAAACTTTTTTTTTTTTAACGTCGTTTTAGCTGACACACGATCATTTTTTACAACACAAAAAATGACATTTTCAAAAACGACATAAAAAATTGAAACGATGTGAAGCACACACACGATCATTTTAAATGACGTTTTTAAAAATGTCATTTTATTTCATCACAAAAAACGACCGTGTGTATGCGGCATTAGAGCTTGATTTCCTAATGAGATGCTAAATTTAACACAATCCGTGATGATTTGGGGAGCCATGTCATCTACTGGTCTTTGTCCATTGTGTTTCAAGTCCAAAGTAGACTCCACCCTCTACCAGGAAAGTCTAAAGCACCTCATGCTTCCCTCTGAGGATCGGCTTTATGGAGATGCTGATTTTATTTTCCAGCAGGACTTGGCACCTGCTCACACTGCCCACAAAAGTACCAATATGTAGTTTAAGGATTATGTTATCACTGTGTTTGATTGGCCAGCAAACTTGCCTGACTTAAACCCCATAAAGAATCTATGGGGCATTGTCAAGTGGAAGGTGGCAGACATGCAGATGAGCTGAAAGCCACTATCCAAAAAACCTGGGCTTCCATAACACCTCAGCAGTGCCACCGGCTAATCGCCTCCATGCCACGCTGCATTGATGCAGTAATTCACTTTTCTTTATCGTACATCACGGGACACAGAGCGCATAGCCATTACACTTGGGTTATATGGGTACCTTCAGGTGTGGACACTGGTGTAATCAATTTCACAGGAAGTTTCCTCCCTATATAACCCCCTCCCACTGGGAGTGCTTCAGTTTTTTCGCCAGTGTCTTAGGTGTTGGTCACGTCTAGCTGTCCCTCGGAGGTCTCGGGACCCAGGATAGCTAGCCGGATCCGTCCGAAGTGCTTCAAAGCCAAGGTGTACGGTACCCGGGCCCTGCTGGAGTGGGGTTTTGCCTATAATGCCTCTCCTTGGAGGGCTGGATTCTGGGCTCCAGTGCCTTAGTCTCTTCCAAGAACTAAACGCTACTGATGCCAGGATGCTATATAGGTCCAGGGGTGTGGGTTCCTTAACACAGGACCCCGGTCCCTGAAGGTCCAAGACAATACCCACGGAGATGGGGGAAGGCTGGGCCTCTTGCATTTTGCAATACCCTGCGGCGTGGAGCAGGTAAGAGGGAACCTGCGGGACTTGGTTCGACAGTAGGTATCCCCCTGGGGGTTCTGGGTTGGCTAATGGTATGCTTGTGCATCAGCCACTATCTCCACTATGTCTTTTGAGGCAGGATGGGATGTACTAATGTTTACCCAGATAACATGTAGATATATATATGCTTTTAAAGATATGTATTTTGCTACTCCCCCAGATTTGCCTGTTAGCATGACACTGCAGCCCCACGTGTATAGAGAGGAAGTGCTGACAAAACTCCTGTTTCCTAGGAAGCCTAGGGGGACAGCTTCCTCTATGTGTGCACTACAAAGATTAGTGGCTTACCGGGTGTCTGTGTTACTAGCGCTGGTCCAGGCTTCTCCTCTGCTCTCTGCTTCCTCCATGTTGGTTTCAGCGTGGGGGGGGCGGGGGCGCGCGCGTGCGCCGCCTTTTACAGCGTCAGCGTGCGTGGGGGGGCGGGCCAGCAGCGTCAGGTCTCAGATAAAGCAAAAAAGCATTTCCTGGCTGGTCATTCCCTCCTGAGAGCAGTGGAGAGTGAGGACATAGAGCGCGCAGCTGAGCCAGTTCTGGCTAACAGTGACACCCAGTGGTGGTTTGTGGATCTTCAGGTCTGGACTTAAGTCCACACTGACCAGAACAAAAAAAAAGATTTTTTTCTTAAAGGGACTCAGCCTTAGATCTGGCAGTATCTGAGTCGGTGCAACCTTGGACTCCAGCTAACCGGCATTGGTGTGGCAATACTCACAGGACTTTCCTCGGTATTGCCGCCTTCTCAGGCGTATGAAAATTTAGAATTTTTTTTACCATAGCCTGTCATTATTAATGTTTCACTTCTAGCTACAACAGTTGGGTGTTGGCTGTAGGGGTGTCTCAAGGTTGTGCAATGGCTCCCAAGGGATCAGGACCAGCTAAGGCTGCAAAAGGTGCCAAAAAAGTAAAGGGGTCTCCAACGGGGTCAGAGGATTTGGGCCAGGCTCCAGTGGTCCCACCCTCACCAGATAGACCACCGAACAGCTTAGTGCAGGAGCCATTGAGGGTGCTAGGGGCAGAGGCGGCCCCCAATCAACCCATTCCCATTTATGTTACGGAAGAAATGCTAGAATCCACCCTGGGTGGGCTAGAGAAAAGGTTAACTGCTTTAATTGCCCGCTCTTTGCCGGGTGGCAAACGGGCTAGATCCCCGTCACCTAGAACGGTGTGTTCGGATGCAGAGGTCCTCTCTTCGGAGGAATTGGACCCACAGGGGGATCAAGCGGACCTGAGTCCTGACGGGTCAGACATTGAAGATTCCACTATAGATGAAATTTTTTCGGCTTCTCAAGCAGAGAGTCTGTGGATCCAGTCTCTGACGGATATGGTTCGCACTGCTTTTAAACTTCCAGTGTCAGAACAATTAGCCCCCGCGGTATCCTCTTTAGGTTCCTTGAAGGCACCATTGAGTGGTGTGTCTTTCCCGGTTCACCCCCTTCTGGAGAGCGTGATTTTTCAGGATTGGGCTCGACCTGATAGGATTTTTATCCCTCTTAAAAGGTTCACCATTCTCTATCCTATGGAAGAAGAATTTGCAAAGAAATGGGCACTCCCTACCGTGGACGCAGCCATTTCCTGCGTAAATAAATCCCTGACCTGTCCGGTGGAAAATGTCCAGGTGTTTAAAGATCCAGTCGACAAAAAATTGGAGACCCTACTGAAGGCTTCTTTTACCACAGTAGGTGCCGTGGTTCAGCCAGCAGTGGCAGCCATTGGCGTTAAAGGATCAGACTAAACAGATATTAAGGGACATACCGGCTCAGCAAGCTCGTGAATTGGCTGACCTCCCAAGAGCTCTCTGCTTTGCAGTAGATGCTATTAAGGACTCCGTTCAACAGGCGTCCCGTTTATCTCTGCTGTTGGTTCATATGCGTCGCCTTTGGTGGCTAAAAAACTGGTCAGCAGAGGCACCCTGCAAAAAGCTTTTAGCAGGATTTCCCTTTCATGGTGGGAGACTATTCGGTGAAGACCTAGATAAATATATCCAGACCATATCAAGTGGTAAAAGTTCTTTCTTGCCTGTCAAGAAAAGATCGCGTGGGCCCGCATTTTAGCGACAGGCCTTCGTAGGCTCGGCCCCTTCAACTTCCCGTCAGTATCGACGGCCTCCCGGGCGTTCAGCATTTAATAGCCGCCCACAAGGACAAGCCACGACAGGCAAGAGGCCATGGTCTCGCAAGCCGGTTAAACCAGTCCTCAAGTCAGATTCATGAAGGGGCGCCCCCACTCTCTTGGGTGGGGGGAAGGCTTTGGTTTTTCTCCGAAGTGTGGAAGGCCAGAATTCCCGACTCTTGGGTAAGATCCGTGGTAACCACGGGCTACAAGCTAGAGTTTCGGGAAGTCCCCCCTCCTTATTTTCAGGGGTCAAGTCTTCCAAGCGACCCATTAAAGAGGGCCTCTCTTGTAAAAGCATTGGATCGTCTCTTGCTCCAAGGGGTAATTGTAGAAGTACCAACCCAGGAATGGGGTCTGGGATTCTACTCCAACCTTTTCATAATACCAAAGCCCAATGGCGACGTCAGGCCTATCTTGGACCTCAAACGCCTAAATCGCTTTCTAAACATTCAGACCTTTCGTATGGAGTCCATACGTTCGGTGGCAGCCAGCCTACATCAAGACGACTTGCTAGCATCTATAGACATAAAAGATGCGTATCTGCACGTGCCGATCTACCCGGCACATCACAGGTTTCTTCGTTTTTATGATAGATCACCGCCATTACCAGTTCGTAGCCCTCCCTTTCGGGTTGGCAACAGCTCCGCGGGTATTCACAAAGGTGTTAGCCCCGGTGCTAGCCGTCCTAAGGACAGAAGGCATTTTAGTCTTGGCTTACTTGGACAATCTTCTGGTTATCGACAGCTCAGCTTCCAACCTCAATCAGGCAGTAGGTCGCACAGTTCAGCATCTAGAGGAATTCGGGTGGATTGTAAACCTAGAAAAATCGGTATTGAAACCCACAAAGCAGTTGGAATATCTAGGCCTTCGGCTAGATACAGACTGCCAGAGGATAATTTTACCTCAAGCAAAGATCAGATCAATAGCTCAAGCAGTTCAAGTGATCTTAGGCAAGAAGAGGCCGACTATTCGCCTATGTATGCGACTGCTGGGGAAGATGGTGGCCGCCTTCGAGGCTGTGCCCTACGCCCAGATCCATACCAGATATCTTCAGGCAGCCATTCTCTCTGCTTGGAACAAGTCCATTCAGGCGTTAGATCGTCCGTTAGTGCTCTCCCCGAAGGTCCGGCGCAGCCTGTCTTGGTGGCTGGTCTCTCAAAATTTGTCAAAAGGGAAATCCTTTTGCCCCATCACATGGAAGATAGTATCCACGGATGCCAGCCTGTCAGGTTGGGGGGCAGTTCTAGAAGAACAGACCCAGCAAGGGCAGTGGTCGGAGGCAGAAAAACTGCTTCCCATCAATATCTTGGAGATCAGAGCTGCTCGGCTGGCCCTGATCGCCTGGACTCTCCCCCTTCAGGGTCTGCCAGTAAGGATACAGTCCGACAACGCCACTGCGGTGGCATACATAAACCACCAGGGGGGCACGAAGAGCCCAGCAGCCCAAAGAGAAGTAAACCTGATTTTCTCATGGGCCGAAGCCCATGTACCCTGCATCTCGGCGGTGTTCATCCCAGGGATAGACAATTCTCAAGCAGATTTTTTGAGTCGTCAACAGTTGCTCCCGGGGGAATGGTCTCTTCACCCCCAGGTATTCCAAGAGATTTGCCAAAGATTCGGAGTCCCAGAGGTGGACATTATGGCAACGAGATCCAACAAAAAGTTGGACAAATTCATAGCCTGGCCCAGGAGGGCTTGGTACGCACTCATCGTGAAGATGTCAGTTGGGGCGCCGTGGCCGCTCCCCCTACGCCCAGATCTGCTGTCTCAGGGCCCAATCTGCCATCCTGCTTCACAGCAGCTAAATTTGACGGCTTGGCGGCTGAATCCCTAATTCTTAAGGGCAGAGGCCTCTCAGATCAGGTCATATCTACGTTGATTCAGGCTAGGAAACCGGTCTCCAGAAATATTTATTACAGAGTCTGGAGAACCTATGTGGAGTGGTGCGAGTCTCAAAAATGGCATCCTCGAAAGTTTTTTATTGACAGGATCTTGCGATTCCTCCAGGTTGGCGTTGACAAAGGGTTGGCTCTTAGTACTCTATAGGGGCAGGTGTCGGCTTTATCAATATGGTTTCAAAGACCCTTGGCCACCCATTCGCTTATGAAAACCTTCTTGCAGGGGGTCTTGCATGTGAATCCCCCTATTAGAGCTCCCCTCTGCCCCTGGAATTTAAATCTGGTCTTGTCAGCTTTACAAAGGCAGCCGTTTGAACCTCTGACATAAATCCCTCTTGTGCTACTAACCCGAAAGTTGGTTTTCTTGGTGGCTATGGCTTCAGCCAGAAGGGTTTCCGAGCTGGCAGCCTTGTCATGCAGGGAGCCATACCTTATTCTGCATAAGGACAGAGTGGTTCTGCGGCCTCAACCTTCTTTCCTTCCTAAGGTCATATCCAGTTTTCACTTGAATCAGGACCTAGTCCTACCATCCTTCTTTCCTACTCCCCAGTCCAGAGAGGAAAGACGGCTTCATACTTTGGACGTGGTTCTAGCCATGAGGGTCTATCTCAAGGCTACAGAGAAGATTCGGAAAACAGATGTGCTTTTTGTTCTTCCGGATGGCCCCAAGAAGGGTCAGCCGGCTGCCAAGTCTTCCTTGGCTAGGTGGATTAAGCAGCTGATTTTTCAGGCATATGGTCTGAAGCGCGTTCCACCTCCCTTATCAGTTAAAGCCCATTCTACGAGGGCCATGAGTGCCTCCTGGGCGGCACACCATCAGATCTCTATGGCACAGGTTTGCAAGGCGGCAACCTGGTCTTCCGTACATACGTTTACTAAATTTTATAAGTTGGACGTTGCAAAGGGTACGGACGCAGCTTTTGGGCAGGCGGTCCTACGGGCAGCAGTATAGAATCCTCTGGCCCGGTTCACGCCCCCTTGTTTTTCTGTTGGTGGAGCCATGTTTTCTCCTGACAATGTTTTTATTTGGCTATTCTTGGCCTTACGGTCTCCCTCCCTTCATAGAGCATTGCTTTAGGACATCCCAAGTGTAATGGCTATGCGCTCTGTGTCCCGTGATGTACGATAAAGAAAAAAGGATTTTTAATAAACAGCTTACCTGTAAAATCCTTTTCTTGAAGTACATCACGGGACACAGAGCTCCCACCCCTCTTTTGGGGAACATTGTGTAACCTCGGGAGAATTGATTGCTACAAAACTGAAGCACTCCCAGTGGGAGGGGGTTATATAGGGAGGAAACTTCCTGTGAAATTGATTACACCAGTGTCCACACCTGAAGGTACCCATATAACCCAAGTGTAATGGCTATGCGCTCTGTGTCCCGTGATGTACTTCAAGAAAAGGATTTTACAGGTAAGCTGTTTATTAAAAATCCTTTTTTCTGTATTAAAGTGGAGTTCCACCCATTTTTTTTATGTTTGTCTGTGCTGCATGCTCTAATCTCATAGTGTTCAGAATGGACAATTTTTATTTATTTTTTTGCTTGTAAATACCTTTATTTTGTAGTCCTTCATTACTTCCTCCTCTTTATTAGCCTAGGCTATTAAGTCACAAGGCTATATGCAAGGGTTTCTGGGATAGGCATCATGTTTCCCAGTAGTCCTTGCAAACCGGACTGAAACCTATTACATTGCTTGTGCAGCACTGAGCATGTGCGAGATATGCAAGACTGAAAACCAGGAAGTCATACAGTCTGGCTTCATGATGCCCACACTTAAGATGGCCACGGTCTATTTCTAGATTATAAACTAAATCTAAATGCTGTAACAACCTAACAAAACGGACCTTAGTTTACTGACTAAGTTTACTAGAATACATTAAGCTTGTGTATTACAGGGGTATTTATATTTAAAAATTGAAATTGTGGGTGGAACTCCCCTTTAAACATTCATTTTTTTATTTGTCTTATGTAAGATTCTAATTTTCTGAGATACTGGATTTGGGGTTTTCACTAGCTGTAAGCGGTAATTATCAAAATGAAAAGAAAGACGCGCTTGATATTGATCACTATGTATGTAATGAATCTAAATAATATGAGTTTGACTTTTTGAATTCAACTACTGAAATACTTTTTTGATGATATTCACATTTTTTGAGATTCACCTGTATATTGAATTCTAAACTCTGTTCATCCTGGCTGCAGGTCTGGAAACAGAAGGCTCAGTATCTTCAGCACAAGCAAAACAAAGCCGAGGCCACTACTGTGAAACGAAAGTCTAGCCCAACAGAGTCCTCTTCAAAGAGCAAAGGTATGAAAAAATGCTAACGGGTGTTTGTTTTTCCCTCTGCTAGGCATGTGCAAAGTTGTAAAGAAAACCTTGCTTTGATAGAAAGTGATGGCCTACCATTTTCCCCCGCTTCCTTATCAATACTAGACGCTTGCTATTTTAGTCCAATAACTTCCAACACTTGAATTCACCAACTAGAAATACTATGCCGTTGTTGAAGTCAGACCCTGTCTCTGTAGTTTATGCATAGGTTGCCTTAAAAACATCAAACACAGACTGTTTAGTCATTTAGCTCTGGATCTGAAAAGTGTAGTCATTTTATTTTTTGTCATTTGTGTGTGCTTGTTCTCTAGGTTCATCTTCTTCCTCAAGCCTTCCTTCACCCCATAAGAAGTCCTCAAGTAGTACTCTTTCTTTCTCTTCTTCATCTGCCAAAGCCCCTGACACAGAGCCAATCGATGTGGCAGCCCATCTACAGCTATTGGGCGAGTCCTTGAGCCTGATTGGACATAGACTACAAGAAACTGAGGTGATGATCAGCAAAAACCCTGTAGGTTACTACAAAAATGAGTATTTTACACAAGTTAATATGTACACAAAATACACAATTAAATATTGCAGGCATTGAAGTCCAACTCCAGGAAACCTAAAATTCTCCCTTAAAGTGGGGCTATGCTTGTTTATGCTAGGGAACAGTAACATTTTTATTGTACTTATCTGATCCTTTGCTCACCTGGCAGATGCCACTCCCCTATCTTCCAGCGGTGGACTGTACACCCTGTGTCCTTATGCCCAGTGCAGGGCTATTTTAGGTTTCTTGGAGTTGATCTATAATCCATGTTGCAGATTGGTAAAATATGTTGTTTTGCAAATTCTCCTCCCGGAGCGCACATAGGAGATGGGCTTGAACAGGAAATGCATCACAAAAAAACACGTTAAAGAGGAAGTTGTTCTGTCGAACTGGTTAGTTATTGCATTTCCTCTATGCAGTGGGGAGGCATTGTTTCCAACCTCTCTCCCTGCAATCTTCTGGGACACGACACAGATCCCAGAAGATTGCTCAGCCTTTCACAACGTGCGGCGAGGCTTGCGCAGGTGTTGTGCGCACCCGACTGTCAGCTGCTGACTTTTAAATGAAAGCAACTTGGCTTTAAATCCCTTTCTACAGTCTTAACCTGTGTCACATTTCCTTCATCCTCCAAGAAGGTTTGTGTGCGGTTTCGTTTTCATGGAGGAGTTTTATAGGCATTAAATTTTTTTGGATCTGATTAGCTCGCAGACTAACTCGCTTGATGCAGGACGTTATGCCGCGTACACACGATCATTTTTCGGCATGAAAAAAAAAAAGTTTTTCAGCATGTCGAAAAAACTATGTTTTTTTTAACTTCATCATTAAAACGACGTTGCCCACACACCATCGTTTTAAAAAAATTATCTAGCAAAGCGCAGTGACATACAACACGTACGGCGGCATTATAAAGGGGAAGTTCCATTCGCCTTTGGGCTGCTTTAGCTGATTCCGTGTTAGTAAAAGACGATTCGTGCTTTTCTGTCTGTTACAGCGTGATGAATGTGCTTACTCCATTATAAATGGTAGTTTTACCAGAACGAGCGCTCCCGTCTCATAACTTGCTTCTGAGCATGCGTGGGTTTTTACGTTGTTTTACCCCACACACGATCATTTTTTACAACCCGAAAGACGACATAGTTTAAAACGACGTTAAAAAATGCAGCATGTTCGAATTTTTTTTTTTTGTTGTTTTTCAGAACCTGAAAAATGATGTGAAGCCCACACACGATCATTTTAAATGACATTTTTGAAAAACAATGTTTTTTTCATGCCGAAAAATGGTACACAGTTGTTCTCTGCTTTATCAACATTGCTCAGCGCTGAGAGATAACTACACACAATGTATCATTTGGTTCTTTTAGATCAGAGGGATCTGAAAAAGAGGATTTTTATAAACAGCTTACCTGTAAAATCTTTTTCTTGGAGTACATCACGGGACACAGAGCAGCATAGTAATTACTATGTGGGTTATAGAGCCTACCTTCAGGTGATGGACACTGGCAATCTTCAGACAGGAAGTCCCTCCCTATATAACCCCCTCCCCTAACAGGAGTACCTCAGTTTTGTAGCAAGCAATAATTTGTCCCATAAATTCCCCCAACAAGAGGGGGTGGGAGCTCTGTGTCCCCGTGATGTACTCCAAGAAAAGGATTTTACAGGTAAGCTGTTTATAAAAATCCTCTTTTCTTTATCGTACATCACGGGACACAAAGCAGCATAGTAATTACTATGTGGGATGTCCAGAAGCAATGCCAACTGAGGGGAGGGAGACCTAACAGGAAGGACCAAAAGATGCCACCGGGCGCAAGGAAACTAGAGGGCGGCTCTTAAGACCGCTTGGCCAAAGGCCAGGTCCTCGCGCCTCCTCACGTCCACCTGATAAAACCTTGTGAACGTGTGAACCGACGACCAGGTTGCTGCTCTGCAGACCTGGTCCATGGAAACCTGATGCTGGACTGCCCAAGAAGTCCCTAAGGGCCCTGGTTGAGTGAGCCTTGACAGAGGCCGGGGGGTCCCTACCCTTCAGGCCATAGGCCTGTGAGATTATCTGGCAGATCCACCTGGCTAGTGTGGCTTTTGACGCCGCCTGACCTACTCTGGGCCCCTCCGGCAGAACAAACAGCGCATCCGTTTTCCTGATATGGGCTGTGGCCTGTAAATAGGCCTTAATAGCCCTTACCAAGTCTAAGGAATGTAACAACCTTTCCTCTCTGGACCCCGGATTGGGAAAAAATGACGGGAGGACCAAGTCCTGGTTTAAATGGAATGCTGAGACCCTCTTAGGCAAAAAGGTGGGCAAGGGTCGCAAGATGACTCTGTCCTCATGAACTATCAGGTACGGCTCCTTGCAAGAAAGGGCCGCCAGCTCCGAGACCCTTCTGGCCGAGGTCATGGCCACCAAGAATACCAACTTCCTTGACAGCAACACCAACGGGATATGACCTAGGGGCTCGAAGGGGCGCCTCTGTAGGGCCGAGAGAACCAAATTTAAGTCCCAGGGACAAGCCGGGAGCCTGACTGGGGGGTTAATTCGCAGAACCCCCTGTAAAAAGGTCTTGACCAATGAGTGCGTGGCTAATGGCCTCTGAAATAGAACTGACAAGGCCGACACCTGTCCCTTAATAGTGCCGACAGCCAGTCCCTTCTCAACTCCGTGTTGCAGGAATTCCAAGATCCTACCGACTACAAACCTACAGGGGTGCCACCTCTTGGACTCACACCACGACACATAGTTTCTTCACACCCTGTAGTATATACGCCTTGAAACTGGTTTCCTCGCATTGATTATAGTGGAAAGCACAGACCTCGGGAGCCCCCTCCTCCTTAGGACGTAGGCCTCAGCCGCCAAGCCGTTAAACCCAGTGACTGTGAGGCAGGGTGGTATATTGGTCCCTGCGATAGCAGGTCTGGCCGGAGTGGCAGCGGCCAGGGGTCTCCGATTGACATTCTCACAATTAGGGAGTACCAGGACCTCCGGGGCCACGCTGGAGCCACTAGGATTACGGTCTTGCCCTCTGCCCTGATCCGACGGAGGAGTCGGGGAAGCAGCTGAAGTGGCGGGAAGACATACATCAGTGAATACTGGTGCCATGGACAAACCAGGGCGTCCGTGCCACAGGCCCGTGGGTCCCTCGTTCTGGATACGAATCTGGGTAGTTTTGTATTTAACCATGACGCCATTAAGTCCACTTCTGGTGTCCCCCATCTCTGACAGATGTTTCGAAAAACCTGGGGATGGAGAGCCCATTCTCCTGGCAACAACTGTCTCCTGCTGAGATAGTCTGCTCGCCAATTTTGTATTCCCGGAATGAATACCGCTGAGAGACACTGTATGTGGGTCTCTGCCCACGCAAAAATCTGATCTGTCTCCCTCTGAGCTGCTCGACTCCTTGTACCTCCTTGGTGGTTTATGTATGCTACCGTCGTAGCATTGTCCGATTGTATCCTGACAGCCGTCCCCACTAGCCTGGATGTCCAAGCCTTCAGGGCAAACCGGACTGCCCGCATCTCCAAGATGTTGATGGGTAGGTGTTGTTCCGTGGCTGACCACCTCCCCTGCTGGGATAGGTTCTCCAGGACTGCACCCCAACCTGTCCGGCTGGCGTCTGTCGTGACTATCTGCCACGGCCCTGGGTTGAAGGGTTTGCCCTTCTGAAGGTTCCTGGGAGTCAACCACCAACTGAAACTCTCCCGGACTACCGGGGAGAGAAAAATGGGTAGATCCAAGGCTTGAACCTGTTTGTTCCACCTTGATAGGATGATCCACTGCAATTTCCTGGAGTGAATCTGGGCGAAGGGTACCGCTTCGAAAGTTGACACCATCTTCCCCAACAGCTGCATGCATGCAGAGTCGCAGGGATGGCTTCCTCTTTCTTAGAATCAACAGAATTAATGTCCTCAAGGCGAGAATCTTTTTGACTGTGGCAAAAATATCTTTTGTCGATTCGATCGAGACGCATACCTAGGTACTCTAGGATCCTGGTTGGCTGCAGGGCAGATTTGTCCCTGTTTATGACCCAACCCCAAGGTCTCTAGATACTGAACTGTAGTCTGAACCGACGGCCTTAGGCTGGGGGCAGACTGGTCCAAGATGGAGATCGTCCAAATAGGCCAGAACCAGAATCCCCCGGGTTCTTAGATCTGCGAGTAGTGGGGCGAGGATCTTTGTAAATACCCTGGGAGCCGTGGCCAACCCAAAAGGGAGGGCCACGAACTGAAAATGGCGCCGACCTACGATGAACCGCAGGAATTTGTGGTGGCCAGAAAATATAGGGACATGCAAATACGCGTCCTTTATGTCTATGGATGCTAGAAACTCTCCTCCATGGAGGACAGCGGCAACTGAACGGATGGACTCCATTCGAAATGACTGGACCGACAGGTACTTGTTTAGGCCCTTCAAATCCAGGATAGGCCTTACATCGCCGTTTGGCTTTGGGATAATAAAGAGATTGGAATAAAATCCCATCCCTCTCTCCTGACTTGGTACCTTGACAATCACCCCCTGATCCAGGAGGCGGTCTAAAGATGCCAAGAGCGCCGCCGCCTTCCTTGGGTCGCTTGGTATGCAAGACCTGCGGAACCGGGGTGGGGGAAATTGTTGGAACTCCAGCCGATATCCTGAAGTGACTGTGGAGCGGACCCATCTGTCGGAGATCCTTGCTTCCCAGACCCTTGCGAAGTGCTGGAGCCTTCCCCCCACCCGTGAGGATGGGGGCGCCCCCTCAGAGAGACGCTTTAGGGGCAGGTTTCCCCGCTTTGCAGGTCCAGGGTCTTCTGATTTCTGTAAACTGACCCCGGGACTTGCTCTCCCCGGCAGGCCGACCTGCCGGCCATCGATACTGCCTAGAGCTGGAAGATACTGGCGCGGGATAGGCAGGGCGCTTAAATGAGGGCCCTCTGAATCTCCTTTTTATTGGCAACAACGTGCTCTTTCCGCTGGATATCTTCTGGATATATGCATCCAGGTCTTCCCCGAACAGCCTCTCCCCATGGAAGGGAAACCCCGTGAGAAGTCTTTTACACGGAGTCTCGGCTGCCCAATTCTTTAGCCAGAGAAGTCTTCGCATATGAACAAGGGACATAGAGAGGCGGGAGGCCTGCTGGATCGAATCTTTAATTGCGTCGATCGCAAAACAGAGTGCCCTTGGCAAATCTGCCAAATCTTGTGCCTGTTGGGCTGGGAGGTCCCTTAGGACCTGCTTAGTTTGGTCCTTAAGAGCCTGGCATACCCCAATGGCAGCCACAGCCGGCTGGACCACTGCCCCAGTGGTGGCAAAGGAGGCCTTCAACAAGGTTTCCAACCGCTTATCGACAGGGTCCTTGAACATTTGGACATTGTCGACCGGGCAGGTCAGTGTCTTATTAACACATGAAATAGCTGCATCCACCACCGGGACTGCCCACTTCTTCTCAAATGTTTCCTCCATGGGATAAAGTACCGCGAACCTCCTAGGGGGTACAAAGATTCTATCCGGCTTACCCCACTCCTTATACATTACATCTGCAAGGAGGGGATGGACCGGAAAACACATAGAAACCTGAGGAGCCTTCAAGGACCCTAAGGAACCTACCGTACCAACCGGAGGCACCGGTGTAGGTAATTTGAAGGCAGACCGAACCATCTCTGTTAGAGAATGGACCCACAGCTTTTCTGTCTGAGAAGCCGAGAAGGGTTCCTCAATGGTGGATTCCTCAGATTCCCCTTCTTCCAGGTCCTCTCCCTGGAATCCTGAAAACTCTGACTCGTCTGAGGAGAAATCTAAGCCTGGAGCCTGCACTGCAGGAGAAGGAGATCTATTGCGTTTCTTCCCTGGTAGGGAGGCAGCAATCAAGGCTGCAAGTCTGCTTTCCAACCCCCCCAAGGTGGTAGCCAAAACCTCCTCAGTTACATAGACCGGGGGTGGATGATTAGGGCCAGCTACAGCACCCGCCGGTTCCAATGACTCGGTCTGGAGCCCCAACACTGATCTCTCTGGGGAGGGCAGGGTGACCGCGGCCTGACCCAAATCCTCTGAGCCTGATGGGGATCCTTTAGCCTTCTTTGCCGTCTTAGACCCCTTGGCAGAGCCTGATCCCTTGGGAGCCATTGTACAACCCCGAGGTACCCCTATAGCACAGCCACTCTGGGGTGATCAGGCCACTGGTAGGAGACTCAGGGATTTAGGTAGCTGTCTAAAGCAGCAACCGCTCTGCTGACCAAGTGTAGAGTCTGTCTCCTCTGGGGGGAAGGAGGTATTAGGGAATATTCCTGCAGCGCCTCTTTTTCTGGCTGAGCAGTGTGTCCAGATTTGGGCTCACAGCCCCTGAACTGGTGCACGTCTGAGTGTCCTGGATCCCTCCTGAAGGCACAGCCCTGCACTCTGTGTCCTCCACCGATGAGGCTTTATCCGGCGTCCGCATGCCGCTCTGCCTCCCCCCCTCAGGCCGCCGCGCGCAGGCGCACGCCGCGCACCCACGCGCGCATCTCCACCCAGCCGCGCGCACAGCAGGAAGACGCCACGGCGATCAATGGCGGCCCCCAGGGGAAGCCATGCTGCCAAGCAGGAGGACACCATGCGCTGCCGGGGGACCCAGGCCTACTCCAGTCCGCCACATGATGGCCTCTAGACCTGTAAGCACCCTTCTCATGCTCCATAGACGTGCACCCCCTCGACAAACAAACACCTAGTCAGCCAGGGGAACAGTGTGGGAAAATAACCATCCTGTCAACAGCAGACATAGTGGAAAATATTGCCTGTGCATAGCAGCACATCTAGGCTAGCCCACTATCCCCTTTCTTAGGAGAGACTGCCAACAGACCACGTCCTGCAGCCCTCCACTTACCTGTCCACGCTGCAGGGTGTTGCTAAAAGCAAGAGGCCCAGCCTTCACCCCTCACCGTGGGCATAGTCATTGACCTTCAGGGACTGGGGTCCATAGCAGGTCACCTCTCCCCTGGACCTATATAAGCACCCTGGCAAGCAGACAAACATTTGACCCTGTAATTGATCAATGCTCTTGAACCCAGGATCCAGCTCTCAAAGGAGAAGCATTATAGGCAAGACCCCAGTCTTCTAAACGGGGCCCGGGTACCGTCCACTTTGGCACTGCGGCACTTTGGACGGATCCGGTATGTAGCTGGCCTAGCCACAATGGACCAGGCCTTAACCGTGACCAACACCTAGACACTGGCGAAAAAACTGAGGTACTCCTGTTAGGGGAGGGGGTTATATAGGGAGGGACTTCCTGTCTGAAGATTGCCAGTGTCCATCACCTGAAGGTAGGCTCTATAACCCACATAGTAATTACTATGCTGCTCTGTGTCCCGTGATGTACGATAAAGAAATTAGGTATGTTTAACCACTTAAAAAGGAACTGCAGTCTGCTCACGTAATTTGTAATAAAAACATCTTTGCCATTATGAAGCTTCCCTCCAACTACTTTGCATAATATTTTATATATACTGTGATTCTGTCATTTCCAAATATACTGCAGAAATCTCCATCCATTGTGTCTGGCTGCATCCATTTGAACTGTGGGCAGCTGAAGCTGCTGCCTGTTCACTTCCTGGATTTACAAAGGCACGCCCCCAGCTTTTCAGCTCTCATTGGCCTTCTTATGACTCATCCTCCCTCCCTGCCAAACTCTCATTAGAGTGAGAGAGAGCTGTGCATGATGTCATAAGCCTAGGCTTTTTACCAGACAAACATTGGGCTATATAAAAGGTATTAACTGGCAGAAAAAAAAATGTTTTACTATCCAAAGTTAAAACAAGGGCAGAAGATTTAATAGATGGAAAGTTAAAAAAAAGATTTGGGCCCCCATTCACACTTGTACAAATTGCCCTACAACTTGGGACTGCAAAGTCACATGACAAGTCGTTCCCCATGATTTTCAATGACAACCTTTCATATTAGTACGACTTCAAAGTAGTCCCTGCACTACTTTGGTCCGACTTTGATGCAAGTTCAGGTTCATAGACCTCAAGTCTCCCTGAAATCGCGCAACTTTGAAGTAGCGGTAGTGTGAAAGGAGACCGAGTACACATTGATCTGCAAGAAGCGCTCCTATTTCAGCTCCTGAATTGTCACTGATAGCCAGCGGTTCTAGCTTCACTGATTCCTGGTTCCATTTTAAAATGGCTCTGTGACAAACAACCACATTTTTAAAATGGCATTATTTAAAATGACGTAATGGCCTCAGTGGTTACAATTAGGAAAACTGAATACAAAGAGGAATTGCTTGTTCCCCTTTTTTTTTTGTGTTGTAACAAATTCAGTCTCTGAACTACGTGGTAGAAATAGGTTTGATGGATTGATAAAAGGGGTAGGTAGGTTTTCCTCTGAAATATTGCTATACCTTGTTCTCTCATTCTATCCTCCTTGATACAGTGTTGGTATTGCTTGTAAAAGAAATGTATTCTGTGTACTTTAAACTTTGACACGCTTTGTGTACTGTGACTCACTGTTACCATTATTACTATTATGCTTTGCTTGTTTCTGGATTATGTTGCTTGTTGATATACTGCATATTTTAAATGTTTAAATTTAATGTTGTAAAGAATTTTATATATGAACACTTTTTCCTACTAGCGTATTTTTTTCTGTTTGATAGAAGGGGGGCAGGTCCATGTCTGACTTTTCTAGCTGACTTGAAATTGACGTCTATAAAGGTCTATGTTGGCTTCCCTAAGGGCCTGCATGTAATCATTTATGATAACAGATTACGACTTTGAACGTAAGAATTGTTTATTAAACTTTATTCTGTCCTAGCCTCAGTTATCTCACTTTTTTCATTTTTAAGGGCATGGTTGCTGTATCTGGTAGTCTCTCTGTACTTCTGGACTCTGTGCTTTGTGCCCTGGGTCCCTTGGTCTGTCTTACAAGCCACATTCCACAGATGAATGCATGTCCCAAGCAAGTTTTGGTAAGTGCTTTTTTTATATTCCTTTTTATTCATAATGATGTTACTGGGGACTTCCTAGGAAAATAGAAATCCCACACATCCAGTTTGTATTGCTGAGGGATCCCCAACTCCCACATATTGCTGCTATTTGGGGCAGCAAAAACAGGTGGTTGAGCCACAGTTTTTCTTTCTCGTACATCACGGGACACAGAGCGGCATATTCATTACTATATGGGTTATATGGAGTACCTTCAGGTGTGGACACTGGCAATCTCAAACAGGAAGTCCCCTCCCTATATAACCCCCTCCCCTAGAGGGAGTCCCTCAGTTTTTTCGCCAGTGTCTTAGGTGTTGGTCACGGAATAGCTTTGCTCCACATCCTTGGGATTAAGGGCGGGCTAACCGGATCTGTCCAAGGAGCCTCAGTGCCAAAGTGGACAGTACCCGGGCCCCAAACCGTGGGGTTTTGCCTATAATGCTCCTCTTTGGAGGGCTGGACCCTGGGCCCAGGACTTGGAGTTCGTAAAGACCATAAGTTCCTGTTTGCCAGGGTGCTATATAGGTCCAGGACAGTGGGTACCTTCCAGGACCCCAGGGCCTGAAGGTCTACTACGCTACCCACGGAGATGGGAGAAGATTGGACCGTTTTTGCTAAGCAAACGTCCTGCAGCATGGAGCAGGTAAGAGGGGAGCCTGCGGGACTTGGTTCGACAGCAGGCTCTCCAGGGAGACCTTAAAGGGGGGTAGCCTAAGTATGCTCTGCATTGGCAGCCTTGCTCACTATGGGCCAGATTCAGGTAGATGAGAGTATCTTTCCTCTGGAGTAACGCTTCTCATTTACGTTACTCTGAAGACCCTTTCAGCGCAAGTCCTGTAATTCACATAGCAGTTGCGCGTAAACTTGCGCCAGAGTAACGATAATGCGCTGGCGTAACCCGACGCAAGTGGAAGTGGGTGTGATCATATGTAAATGATGGGCGGAGCCCAGCGCAGAGGCTTACGTTCAGCGCATCATCCACGGAGCATGCGCAGTGAGTGCGGCTCCACTCGCCCCCCTTGTGCGCATGCTCACAACTTCCGTCGGCACCACTTCCTGGGAAACGTCAGCGCAATGCGTTCCGCTGGGCGCTTAAAAGCGCTGGCGGAAACGCCATTCCGGCGCAAAAGTATTTTCGCTTCCCCCCACCCCAGGGAAGATACTTTTGTTTGGTGATGGCTGCTCCCGCTACCCCCAGAGAGAGGAGGAACCTGAATTTTAATGCACAGGAGGTCTCAGTGATCATTTCGGCAATGGAGACGGATAATGATTTTCTCCATGGCAAAAAAAGCCGGAAGACCAGCCGGGAGAGGAAGCAGGGCATCCTGGAGTCCATTGCTGCCAGGGTCAATGTCCTGGGGTACTCCACCCGGACTGCTGGGGACATACAAAAAAAAATTAATGACCTGCGGCGCAAGGTGAGGGACAAGGTGGCCTCCATCAGGAGGTATGAGAGGGGCACAGGTGGTGGTCCCCCATGTCCTGTCACCCTAACCGCAGAGGAGGAGGTGGTTGCTCGCTGCCTGGAGAGGGAGCAGGTGGAGGGGGGTCGCAGGCTATGACTCCGTGGAGGAAGGCACAAGGACAGGTAAGTGTTTTATAATCCCCTATTTGTTGTTTAGCATTTGGGGGGGGGGAGGGTACATGTGCCAAGTGTGTGGGACCACCAACATGTGTCTGCTTTGTGTCATCCACAGATGACGGAGCTGGGCCATCATCTGTCAGCGTGCATTTCCACCCCATCCCCCCACGCCATCGTGTGCCTGAGCCACTGGGTGGTGAAGAGGTTGTGGAGGAGGAGAGTGGCCACACCACACCTGCCGAGGTGGTTGTAGGAGGATCCTGCTGTGGCAGAGCAGGACTTTACCTTAGTGTTGTCTGTCTCCTCCCCTTCTCCTGGGCCGTCTGTCGTCCCCTCCCCCATCCTTGGAAGCCCCTCAAGGGCGACTCCTTCCACCCGAGGACAACCATCTTCTGGCCCCAGGAAGGGCGACCCAGAAGACCAGGGGGGTGTCTGATGGTGTCCAGGACCAGTTGGCGAGGGATCACGCCAGGCAGACGGAACAGATGGGGGCCATAGCGGTGCACTTGGAGAAAGTGGCTGACAGCCTGGGCTCCGTTGCCAACCTCAGCAACTCGCAGTGCAGGATCCTGTAAGCTGCAACTGCGCATGCAGTGGTCACCACTTTGGGGGAGGTGCAGGGGGATATTCGGCACCTTACTGCAGCCGTCCAGGCCAACAGTGCTGCCATCCGGGATCTTTTCCAGGGGAGGCTGAGTCGGCGGGCCCAGCACTACCAGGTCAACCCTGTCAGCTCCGGATGCATGGACCCAGACGAACTCATCTACCTTGGACGGATAGCCTTAGGGCCTTGGAGGGCACGCAGGCCACACCTGCCAGGAGTGGCCCACTCTGGGGATCAGCCACCTCCCAGATGCCCCCCCACCCCCACCCACTCCATCCAGGCAGCTGCGGAGCCAGAGAGGGGCCCCCAGAAGAAGCCCCCGGCATCCCCGATGAGGCCTTTTTTTTCCTTTCACTTTTCCTTGTCTTCATATAAATTTTTGTTTTGGACATACTCAGGTTCATGAGTTTATTTTTTTTTTACATCTGACAGGTTATTTTGAGATTTTGTTTATTTTTTCATTTATCAGGATATGATATTATTAATTTATTTTTGTCACTGCACACGGTCATAAAGGAAGTGCAGGGGACAGTGTGTACTTATATCCTTTCCTAAATTAATGGTGTGTGAATGTGAGGGGGTGGTCCACATCCCTACCTGAAAGTAAGGGGTGTCACCACTCGGCCGTGGTGGTGAAGTGAACCCCACGGCTTGAATGAATGACGTGTGAAAGGTGTGTCCGATATGGACAGTGACTTCCATCATTGGGGCCTTGACGTTCTGGTGTTACTGCTCCCAACTCCTACATGCTGGACAATTGGGCTACATCCAATGCGATGTGCATGTGGTGTGTATTAAATGTGATCTAGGGACATCAAGTGGTGTACACGCGTGCACTGTCTACGTGTATATTAACTGCAATTTAATGGTTTAAGTGTCCAAAGATGCCTACGGCGAGGACCCTATTCCATGACTGTTCCCTCTTCCATCAAGCAGACTGGGTGTCCTCTGGCAGGTGGGGACTGTGTGGGTCGGGGGTCAGGTCATCACGTATGTCAATATGCAGGCCTTTTTTCATAGCAATAGTTATTGTAGTATGCAACATGCACCGATGATCTGACACACAAAGGTAGGTGAATACAATAGGGCCCCCTAACCAGACTTATCCCCAGGCATCGGAAACGGGACTATCAGGAGCCCGAATGTTTGCTCATCACTTACACCCCTGCCTTTTCCAACACGGGTCTTTGATGTGTGTGCTTCCCCATCCTGTTATAAGTTTCTCTCTGGATAAACAATTAAATTTGGGGTTACCCGGATAAGGAGTCAGGATTAGATGGGGTCCCAGTGCATATGCCAGAGTCCCCACCTGTCAAGGGAAATAGACAGGATAATGTTAGTCATGCATGTGCGACCCTTTCTGTTGTGCATCACGGGAGGGGATAAGTCATGCCTTGACCCCATGTCATCATCAACCACCAGCTGTAATAAACAAATTTCATGGTTAAATTCTGCATGCCTACTGACGGTATACTGTACTGTCATGGCTGGACCCGGGAAAATGTATTGACTGCCATATGAGGTTCGTTGGGCATTCGGCTAACCATACGTTGATTATGCTTCCATCAATCTGTGGATAGGGCCAATGCTGTGCAATCAATGGCCCCCACAGTTGCGTGGGGAATTTTGTAGAAATCTGTTTGCCATTATTCACAGCATTCCTCAGTGGTGTCTATGTCAATTGGACAATAATACGTCACTTTGCAGGGATCCAACCTATGCACACAATTGCATCATGAGCGATTACATCCCATTTCCAACTTTCACCACATGATCAAATCACTTGTCAAGTATGAAATGGACCAGTACCTTCAACCAGTTGCACTGCTTTAAGTAACCATCCGGTGTTCCTTGCTGTTATGTCACCTGCAGGGTTGTGGTAGTGCATCAATAATGTATTGCATATCGTAAGATATACAACCTGATCATCCTTTAATATTAACCCACTACAAAATCCATACGAGTTATTCCAACGTCTCTTTTCCAGGACCATCATCCCCCTCTTAACCACAATTGCCCCTGGCATGTTGGCACCACAGACCTGTTTCTCAAGATTAACTATTCCGGTAACACTGCTGAGCTGCTCTCCTGCAATGACCTGTGACCTGTGGAGTAAAGAATAAAGCAGCCTTTTATAAAATAACCTTCGTCCAACACCTTAGTATACGCGCCCATAAGTAGCCGTGTACAAATTCTACCCTGCCCTCTAAAAACTCGTTCGATTCAAAATGTTGTTCCCTCACTTCCTTTGCTATATTCCTGACATTATACCCAGAATATCAAATATTGCGCCCAGCAAATAAGCGCAATACTTTTCAAAATTTTGGCGTCGGAACGTTCCCCCCTTCGCACCGTTATTCTACACCTTCTATTTACGCATAGAAAATTGCTCGCATCATTCACATACGCGGCCATTTCCAAATCCACTCCAGCGCAAGTTTCGTAAACTCTTCTGGCCCCAAGACCCCCCAGGAGTCCCATCCTCTAATTTCCCCATTCCTCATTATCTGGGTCCTCCCTTCATCAAGAAACCGCTTTATAGCTACCCTCTTCCCAAAGGGCTATAATAATCCCATGGGGCCTTCCACACCAACCTGGGCTTCTCTGAAGCTTGCACCTTTCTCCAAGCAGCGGCTCATTCTCCATGTGCAACTTCCTTCCATCGGCTAACGCCTTGCACTTCTTACGCGCCAACGTTTATAGCCCGTTTCAAAACTCTGCGCCGTTCGCTTTTAAAGGGAGGGAGGGCGGGGCGCGGCTGCTAAAAGCGTCATCCTTTATTGTTATTAACAGCGGCTTTTTTTTTTTTCATATCATTGCTCAGTCTGAAGCTAAAGGTTTAGGACGCAGAGCAATATAAAACAGTGACTCCCGGTCAAGAGGGGTCAAGTGCATGCATGGAGTTGGTTCCAATGCTTTTGGTTAATCCAAAAATCCCCTGTTCTTACAGGCTTGTACTAAATTTGGGGAGGCTGATTAAAAAAAAAAAAAAAAAAATTATATATCCATAAAAAAGAAAAGAAAAAGACCCCGAACATTTTTTCTTTATTCGCCCCATCAAGGTTTTTTAGGCATAAGTGTTCTACCCCCACAACCCTAAAAACAAAAACAACTCCTGGCCACTACAATTCTTGTACGCAAGTCCCTCGATTTTGTAAAATTATGGCTTCCACTAAATCAAAATGTACAAAAAAGACCACAATAATACATTCCCCCTACTGATTCTTGATGATATGCCTACTTCTTATTCCCATAAAGGTCAGCCTTGGATAAGCCATTGGGGGGGTCTGGTGAAACTGAGGCCTGGCCCATCAGCCCAGCCCTGTGTTTACCAGATGCTAAAGCCGTCTCCTCTAGGGGGTCTCAAGAAGATAGAACAATCATTTTCCATTGGCAAGAACCACCCATTTGGCCAAGGGATCTGCTTCATTCCTCTCTCCGGAATATTGTCACCCTCTGAATCTCAGATCACACTTTTAATCCTCCCCTGAACCAAGATTCTCAGGACTATCTACAAACCTCTGAGGACCCTTTCAGACTCCCCCTGTGGGTCCCCACCTTTGACGGACACCGCTCGGCATTTACCCCAGAACCTCAGGTTCCTGCGGTATCCCTCTCTTCTTTAAATCTCCTTCTGAGCACTGTTTTTCCCCATCCTCTATCTTTCAGGATTGGGTGAACCGGACAGGAATTCTCTCCCTAAGACATCCACTTCGGTCATTTACCCTATTAACAAACAATCTTCCATTCTCAAAAAAGCTCCCCAGCCATCTCAGAATAAATCCATTAACTTGCCCGGTTAAAAATCCTACAAATGTCTTAAATAAACTTAAGACCATTTTATACATACTTGAATTTCCGCGCTACAAGCCGAATGAGCCTCTAGCGCCGAATCTAAAATTTACAAGCCGTCCCACACATATGACGGCTCACTAGCTTGTATTCCCGGCGCGCGCATTCCAACCTTGCGGGGAAATCCACTCCCTTGGAACACCAATCCAGATGCCCCCGAACCCACCAATCAAGTCATCCTTTTGCGATTGTAATCTCCAAAGTGCGGCAATGAGAAACCCTCTCTATAGATCACTCTCTCTATAGCCGTTTTACAACATATAACATTCGTCAATCTGGAGAGCAGGAAGACGGATCTTCAGTCTCTTGTAGAGACACAGATAATTATACGGTCAACCTCCCACCTCACCCCCTCTCCCAACCTCAGTTAGAAACCACTATGCAGGGAAACATTTAACCCCTCTCTCTACACCCCAAACCAATCTAGTGTTAACACCTCTTCAATCAGTCAATTTATCTCCTTTTTACCTATAATATACTGTCTCTTTATACCACCCGCAGTCATAAATTGTTACGCCAAAAACAAAATAACGATGTGTCCGCCAATACGTGCCCAACAATAAAAATCGCAACCATCCGCCGCCAGTTCTAGTAAAAAAATATAATTCTCCCCAAATATTAGGCACTATTAAATTTACCTGCCACCTACAGAACCAGACCGCACATTCCGTTTTTTTTAATTTTTTTTAACCAAAAATATTAGAAACAATCGCCCAATAAAAAAATAAAAAAAAGTTTTTTTTTTTTTTTGGGATATTTATTAATAAAAAAGTAAAAAATATATTTTTTTCAAAATTGTCGCGCTCTTTTTTGTTTATAAGCGCAAAAAATAAAAAACGCGCACAGGCGATCAAAATCCCACCAAAAGAAACTCTATGTACAAAAAAACGTCAATTTTGTTTGGGAGCCATCACACGCCAACAACTACAATACCCCCATTCTAACCAAACCCCCACACATAAGCAACATACCCTGGTTAAAGGCCATCCTTTGCTACGGCAGGAAATAAGTTGGTACCCATCTCTGGCTGCAATTACAACCAAGTTCTGTTTAAAACCCACCAACCAAAACACTTAAGAACCTACCAACAGGCTTAGAAGAAGTTCTTCCTTCTCCAGAGCTCCTAAGTCCAGTTTTCTAGATGCTTAAAGGATTCCATCCAGCAGGCCTCTCTTATCACTATTTTTGGTGCACATGAGAACTCTTATGGTTGAAGAACTGGGCGGGCGGAGCCCCAAATAAAAGGCTTCTGGCAGGGTTTCCTTCCATGGAGGACATCTCTTCGGAGAGGATTGGATAAATACATTCAGACTATTTCAAGCGCAAAAGTACCCTTTTACCAGTCAAAAGGAGATTTCTACATTTAAAAGGCAGCTCTCTCTCCTGTCTCAGGGCCCCCCAAATTCCAGGCAGTTCCGACGGCCACCCTGCGCGATCATTCCTTTAACAATAGATCTACAAGGGACAGGGCCCCAACTAGTAAGAGGCCATGGTATCGCAAAGCCGACTAAAGCCAGCCCTTAACTCTGCTCTTAATTGAAGGGGCGCCCCCCTCCGCGGGGGGAAACATCCGTTTTTCTCCAGAAGTTTGGGAAGCCAAGATCGACAAATGGGTCTCGGTCGTCTGTAACCACAGGATACAGACTGGTTTTCAAGTTTCCCCGCCTCGTTTTTCAGAGTCAACCCAAAAGATCCAGCAAAAAAGGCCTCGATGCTGCAGCTCGATCACTGCTTTGCCAGGGCGTGATAATAGAGGTACCACCCCAAGAGCAGGCTAAAGGTTTCTTTATAATCTCTTCCCTGTCATACCCCCCCCAACCCCGATGGTCAGGCCAATCCCCAATCTTGGACCTAATTTTTACCTAAGAACAACTCCACAAAGTTCCATCCTTCCCTTTCTACCTTCCCCCCAAGTCGCCACCGCTCCAGGGACCCCTATTCTGGCTTCTTGGACATAAAGGATTGCATTACCATCATTACCTCTTCAGCCGCATCAAAGATTTTTCGCTCGCAGTTGGGGCAACCACATTCCAATTCATGGCACTTCCCCCCGGGCATTGGCCACCCCCCAAAACGGGTATCACTAGATCCTTCCCCCAACCTCTGGCCAATCTAAGGATCCAAGGGGTCACAGTCTAGCATTTCCCCCACTTTAAATCATTTACCCACTAGATCACTCACCTTGTCTAAAAGCACACTCACACCCTTTACTACATCCACTTCAGTACCACGAGAGGTTAGGCTGGGTCCTTAAACCTAGGTACTCTCTAAATTCTATATCATCCTTTTCCATCCTTACAAAGCAGTTGGAATACCTCGGCATGAGGTTAGACACAACAGCAAAAGTTGTTCCTGCCCTTTGTAACAGGTCCTTGCTCTCAAGGGGTTGGTTCACTAAGTAAGCAAAAAAACCAACTATTCGCCTGTGTATGCGATTACTAGGCAAGCTAGTGGCCACGTTCGAGGCAGTACCATACGCTCAGATCCACACTCGCGTCCTACAGACAGCCATTCTAGCAGCCTGGAACAAGAAAGCACATGCCTTGGAGTCCCCTTTGACGCTATCATCAAAGGTCCGACAGAGCCTGGCCTGGTGGTTGAACCCTCAGAATCTTCTGAAGGGAAGGTCCTTCAGCCCCGTTGTCTGGAAGGTAGTTACCACAGACGCCAGCCTGGCAGGCTGGGGGGCAGTCTTGGAGGGGTTCACTCACCAGGGAACTTGGGCGGAAGCGGAGAGGCAGCTACCCATCAATGTCTTGGAGATCAGAGCTGCTGGCCAGCCTCCCTGAGCCTGGCCCTCCTGCCTGGACTTCCAGATTACAAGGGTCCCGGTGAGAATCCAGTCAGACAATGCCACAGCGGTGGCATACATAAACAACCAAGGGGGAACCAGGAGTCAGGCCGCTCAGAGGGAGGTGAGCTTGATTTTTCAGTGGGCAGAGGTTTATGTACCCTGCATTTCGGCGATATTCATTCCCGGAGTGGACAACCTGCAGGCAGACTTCTTAAGTCGCCAGATTCTGTCGCCGGGGGAGTGGTCTCTTTATCCCCAGGTCTTTCAGACAATCTGCCAGAAGTGGGGAATGGCAGACATAGATGTAATGGCATCCAGGTTCAACAAGAAACTAGACAGGTTCGTGTCTCGAGCAAGGGACCCTATGGCCTGCGGAACCGATGCGTTGGTTTGCCCTTGGCATCAATTCAAACTTCTATATGCATTCCCCCCGCTACAGTTACTTCCTCGCCTGTTGCGCAGGATCAGAGTGGAGCACAAGCCAGTCATTCTAGTAGCTCCAGCTTGGCCCCGGAGGACATGGTACTCACTAGTCCTGAAGATGGCAGTGGGAGACCCTTGGACTCTTCCTCTACGACCAGACCTACTCTCACAAGGTCCGATCCTCCACCCTACATTACAGCGTCTAAATTTGACGGCCTGGAGGCTGAATCCCTGATTCTCAGGGGTAGAGGTCTGTCTAGGCAGGTAATTCCTACCCTGATTCCTTTAGTTTTACTGACAAGAAAGTTGGTATTCTTGGTCGCCATAGTTTCGGCCAGGAGAGTGTCAGAGTTGGCAGCCTTATCTTGTAAGGAACCATATCTCATTTTATATAAGGACAGGGCAGTTCTCCGGCCTCATCCTTCCTTTCTACCAAAGGTTATATCCAGTTTTCACTTGAACCAGGATTTGGTACTTCCATCCTTCTTTCCGAAACCCACATCTAGAAAGGAGGGGTTGCTGCATACCTTAGATATTGTCCGGGCCATGAGGGCCTATCTTAAAGCTACAGAAAAAATCTGGAAAACAGATGTGTTGTTCGTTTTACCAGATGGCCCCAAGAAGGGGCAAGCAGCTGCAAAATCCACCATCTCGAGATGGATTAGACAATTAATCATTCAGGCCTACGGTTTGAAGAGGGTACCTCCTCCTTTGTCGGTAAAAGCCCATTCTACCAGGGCCATGGGCGCCTCCTGGGCAGCACACCATCAGATCTCTATGGCTCAGATATGCAAGGCGGCGACGTGGTCGTCAGTCCACACGTTTACAAGGTTTTATCAACTAGACGTGAGAAGGAATGCGGATTCAGCCTTTGGGCAGGCAGTACTAAAGGCTGCGGTTTAAGATCCTCGGGATCGGGGGCACCCTTGCTTGAAAAGAAAAAGATTTTCAAAATTATTTCTTGACTAAGTTGGATTTATTATTATTATTTGAGTATACCTCTAAATTAAATCCCTTTTGAGAAGATGTCTCCCTCCCCTCATTAAAGCATTGCTTTCGGACATCCCATATAGTAATGAATATGCCGCTCTGTGTCCCGTGATGTACGAGAAAGAAAAAGGGATTTTTTAATACAGCTTACCTGTAAAATCCTTTTCTTGGAGTACATCACGGGACACAGAGCTCCCACCCCTCTTATGGGAACATGTTTTGGGAGGCATACTGCTTGCTACAAAACTGAGGGACTCCCTCTAGGGGAGGGGGTTATATAGGGAGGGGACTTCCTGTTTGAGATTGCCAGTGTCCACACCTGAAGGTACTCCATATAACCCATATAGTAATGAATATGCCGCTCTGTGTCCCGTGATGTACTCCAAGAAAAGGATTTTACAGGTAAGCTGTATTAAAAAATCCCTTTTTTTGCACCCAGCCGTCCCCCCCATTTAAACGCCAAGGCTGAAGGGGATAGTACACATGCTGCAATGCTTTGCGCTGAGAATTATACCCCCTGACGGTTTCGGCCACGTTAATGTGGCTGTGCTGCAACCACCCTGCAACTGTATACAGTGCATGTGGTTGTGGTGCATGATTTACAGTTAGAAGAGGCATTAAGGGGGTGACATAATGTCTGCCAGCAATCAGTTAAACACCCCCCTCTGAAAAGCAATCCGCTGCAGATGTAAACACGTTCTTTGTGTCAGGGAATGACAACTACAACTTAACCTGTTTAGGACGACAGAATACACGTAAGTGGCATCCAGGAAGTGTTTTTTTCCCCTGTGGGCTGCATATATGCAGTCCTGCGTTTGTACTGGAAGCGTGTTTCTTGATCGCGTTCTCCCAGAGAAAGATTGCAAATGAGTCCATATTCTGTATCAATCTTTTTATTAAGATTTTAGGTAATAATAAAAAACATAAAGTAGTGAAATTGAGTACAAAAAAGGAACTGTCATCATAGTCAATATGACATCAATACAAGAAAATGGCGACAATAACAGAAACGAAGCAAGGTGGGTTATTTTTTTAAAGTTGTTGAAAGAAACAGATTTTGTACTTATTTTTTTAATCTGTAATCTTTCATTAATAAATGCAGGGTCATGAGTAATACTGGGATAACTACTGTATTTTCTGGCGTATAAGACTACCTTTTACACCTAAAATAAACGCCCAAAAATCAGGGGTCGTCTTATACGCCGGGTATAAAATGCCGCACACTGAATGTCAGCCCGCCGGATGTCCACTGGATGTGCGGTAATACTGTATGTAGCTATGGCTACATAGAGTATACACTGCTGAGCCAATTCCAGTGAGCGATGTATTCTATTAGTGAATATAGAGCCTGCCAATCCAAGCAGGCTACATACAGTAGCCTGCTCGGATTGGCTTTGAGAGTCAGAGATTAGAGGGCTGATGATGTTAAAGCCTCTGCCAATCCGAGCAGGCTCTGTATTCATTAATAGAATACATTGTTTACTGGGATTGGCTCAGCGGTGTATACTGTATGTAGCCAAAGCTACCACACATCCAGCGTAACTGGATAGGACATAGTGGAAGTGGGCAACTATGTAGTAGGTGTCATGGAGAACAATGTTGATTGAGGGATTGGCTAGGACAATGCCGGTGAGTCCCCCTGACTATAAATAAGAATCCGAGGGCTCATAGTATTGGGACCTCTCATTTAATAATTCCCTGTGCATTGTGGTCAGTCAACTAAAGACTTTAACGCCTGTTGGAATAGCGATGATTATTGTGTATGCTCATGTGCCTACACTTAGGTCGGTGGCGAATATGTGGTGGAATCGATTGAAAAATAGGGGGTCGTCTTATACGCCCAGTCGCCTTCTACGCCGGCAAATACGGTAGGTTATTCTGCTGCCTACAGGAGAATTGGATGCTGGCAAACAAAAAAAGCTGTAAATTTGTCTGGTTGCATGTTTGTCATGGACCATGAAATACGGAAGGGTTTCTACGTGAAATCCTAATTCATGTATTACAGGAGATTTTATTCTGAACCCCAGCCAGGTCAACAGACTCGTAAGAGATACTCATTGTCCATTGTGTGATAACCCTATTTAAAGCCTTTCTATTATCAGGTGTAAATGACTTCTGCCCTGTCTCTGGTCTCCAGACAGTTTCATTGTTCTGTGGCTGGCTATTGTGTACATTGATTGACCCCCTGGGGCTTTTGTCTGAATACACATCACAGGCTTCTATTGAAACCGTTGTGACCAATCTCTGCTGTGTCATTTTCAAGTCTTCATTTGCATGGAAGTTGGACCGGAGGGGGAACTGATGGGACTGTAAAAAGGACCAATAAGAAAGCGGTTGTTGGGGGTGGGATGTTCCAAATCCTGTATAAAAGTGTGCTGTGTACTTTCAATAAAGTGTGTCCTGTTACATTCAGCATTAAGCCATGGCTCATGTGTGGATTATTCAGCGATTCCAGGGATATTCCTACTCATGGAATATTGGGTGATTTATTTTATTAGAGAAGAAGGGAATGCTTGACGGAGATATGTTTGACTACCGTCACAATGTTCATTATTCAAACCTTAAAAGTATGGACCGTGGGAAGACTAATGCCCCGTACACACGATCGGAAATTCCGACAGCAAAAGTCCGATGTGAGCTTTTGAACAGAAATTCCTAAATACAATTTATTAACACTTTACGTAACAATAAGAAAACAGCAAATATTTATTTTAGCATGTGACCGTATTTACTGGCCCCCTTGACAACAGGGAAAACAGAGCTTGTTTCTTTCAAACCCGTTAAGGTAAAATGTAGTTAAGGGGTCGAAATTACCACACAGATCCAACTTTTATAAAATGCTTCCATGCATGCCTAGCCATTAAAAGGTATGGGGACAAAATAAAGAGTAATGCCCCGTACACACGATCGGAAATTCTGACGCGCAAAATTCTGACGCATGCTTGGAAACAATTCGACGCATGCTCTGAAGCATTGAACTTAATTTTCTCGGCTCGTCGTAGTGTTGTAAGTCACCGCGTTCTTGGCGGTCGAAAATTCTGAGAACTTGTGTGACCGTGTGCATGCAAGCCAAGCTTGAGACGGAAAATCCGATTGTGTGTACCGGGCATAAGGCACTTGTGTTGATCCTAATGGATCATTCGGTCTTGAAACAATTAGAATTCATATCTAATTAAGACTTAACCAGTTCTAGGGACAGCCAATCATATTCACATCCCAGTTTTTTAGTAAAATCAAAGGATTGGGTGGAAAATCCCTCCCATCTGTTGGATAGGATTTTAAGGATATGGGGTTGTCACTGAGGTGAGCACCAAGACACAAAGTGTATTCAAAAGTTAATTTTATTATAATATAAACATCAATAAAACTGTCATAATCATAATCAACAAGGAAATTCTTGAGCACAGAGTTGTCCAAAATGTTTCGCAGAGCTCGATCTCCACTTTTTCAGGGAAACTTACTATGCATCTGAGTTTTAAATTCAAAGAAATAAACCCCAACCCTATGTCTAGGATATTGAATAACAGGGTACCTGTCACAGCAATTCTAGCATAACTGTAATAACATTCATACAGCCTACATAGACCTTCATTTATATCCGTAATTAGTTATTATTCCACCTTATTCTAGATGTGGGGTATACCTAAGACTATCCCACACATATTTTAGTGTTGGATAAAGGAACACAAGGTGCTCAGTCACCAGCCCAACAGTACATCCACAGCATAAACAATCATAAAACTAACATTCCCACACATACACACTGGTACAGGCTAGAGCTACACGATTCTGGCTAAAATGAGAATCACGATTTTTGGGGGGTTCTAAGTTATTTTCTAGCAAAAAAAATGATTTTAACTTGAAAACAACAACTGTCAGAAAAAGGTTTGTTTGGTGTTTAAGTGGTTAACCGTTCCTAATTTACATACAGAAGTCTATTTCTTTGATGTAAAAGACAAATTGATACAAAGTTTAGACTTAACATTGATGGCTGAGAGCAGAGTGAAAATTCTCTGCATACCAAAGATGGGGAAGATCGGGAAAGCCTTTGTTAAGATCGCAATGGGGAATTTTTTTTTAGGGTGGAGCTCCGCTTTAATGCTTAATCCTGTTTTTTTTTTAAATTGTGTGATAAGAGGCAAGGGGAACAATTTGTAATGCTTGATAGTACTTGAAAATTTGTGATATGGCAATTCCCTGGGTGGAATTGAACCTTTTTAGAGACTCTCGGTCTAGTGTCCTGGCAGAAAAACTGCATACATGCCCGCTGAATAGAATTTAGAATATGTAGGAAAATGTCAACAGGGTGAACCCTGAATGGGTATAGCAGCATCATCTACAGGGTTGCTATCCTTCCCAGGCAGGATATTTGGTACTTCGTCCAGGATTCAAGATATTGTTTGCCATAGAAAAGATCCATAACTACCAGATAGGAGAGGCAGAGAGACACCCAGCAATAAGGAAAGTTATCTTTAAGTGCTCGGATTTGAACTGCTGTAAGCATAAAAATCAAGGCCATAGACTTGGAGTCGTTGGCATGCAGATCTGAGATAGCTGAAAAGTTACCGTATTTATCGCGGTATAACACGCTCCCGCGTATACCGCGCACCCCTAAAGTGACCCCCAATCCTGTGGAAAAAATTATTTTTGTACTTACAGTTTTGGTGTCTTGCGCGGCGTCCATCGGCGGCCTCGTCGGGTCCGGCGTCCTTCTGCGGCTTCGGGTGTCCTCTTCGGTAGGTCCGGCATCCTTCTGCGGCTTCAGTTGTCCTTCTGCGGCGGGTCCGGTGTCCTCTTCGGCGGGTCCGGTGTCCTCTTCGGCGGGTCCGGCGTCCTCTTCGGCGGGTCCGGCGTCCTTCTGCGGCGTCCTTGCGTCCTCCTCGCTCGTTTCCCGCGCCGAGTTTTGAATACTGCGCCAGCATATACCGAGCACAGTACACTCGGGCAGGCTCGGCAACTGTCGCGCTCACGTCCTGTATGTCCAGGACGTGACCGCGGAAGAAGCCGAGACTGGCCGAATATGCCCGAGTGTACGGCGCTCGGTATATGTCGGCGCAGTATTCAAAACTCTGCGCGGGAAAGCGGGTATCGGCGTATATCGCGCACCCACAATTTTGCCCTGATTTTCAGGGCAAAAAAGTGCGCAATATACGCCAATAAATACGGTATTTAGGATTTGGATAAGGTTAGGGAGTGAGAAGGTGGGGTTGATGAGTGACAACAAGGTAGGTGCAATTCATATGTCACATGATATTAGCACACGTTTCGCAGCCATTTTTATTTTGAGGTAAAAAATACGCTTAGGTTAAGTTTAGTGTACACAAACACAATATACTGTACTACCCCTTTTGTGTAAAGTATAAAACATGAGGTTGTGTTGAGCAAATAGATACTAAACATGTCGAGCATTGAAATTGATGCATCCATGAAACGGCAGCAAACTTTGAAACCCAAAATAGTGTATAGGTGACATTTTAACAGTCTTTACAGGTTATCAGTTTGGAGTTAACTATGAATGGTGGTCCTTTCTATATTGTTCTCCAGTGGAAATACCAATAATCATTTTCATATGTAGGCACGCTTGACCTATGCTTATGGGAGTGTGTAAACTTAGTGGTTGTAAAGCCTTTTTTTTTACTTTTTATGCATTCTTCAATATGTATAAATGTAAAAAACCTTCTGTGCTGCATGTGTCCCCCTCGCCCCCCATCCCTTATACTTCCCTTAGCCCGATTTTAGCGAAGTGCATGAAAGCAGTGTTTTTCCAGACTCTGTCCCTTCTCACTGCACAGATTGATGGCAGCGGGAGCCATTGGCTCGCACTACTGTCAATCAAATTTTATGACCGGGGGCAGTTGTGTCAATGGATGCAGAGGGATTGGGAGCGAGCCCGCACCCATGCCCCTCTGGGGGCACTCGCCAAGGCGGAAGAGCCAGTAGATGTAATTTGTTTGTAATTTTAAAGGGGAAAAAATATTATTTAATTTGCTGATAGCCCCCTATACGATTAAATGATAGAAATGACAGTTCCTCTTTAAGGAGATATGAACGGTCTATTAGACAGCCAAACGTTGACTTGATGGTAATGAAGCACATTTCTGGCTGCTATAACAGCTGGGAATGTCTGTAAAAACCCTGCTACCAGTTCCATGAGATGAATTTTACAGTAAGTAAAATATCTGTTTTATTATTATTTGTTTAATTGCCGTTAAAACCATGTACTCGCTAATACATGTATTATGTTTGAAATATTTTTAGAGTTTAGGATAGAATGTCACTTTGTTAATCATGCATGAAAGATGTGCATAGCTGATAAATATTTTTACATTTTTTCTAGTCCAATACTTTGGATAACATCGCCTATGTTATGCCTGGCTTGTGACCGCAGAAGAGGAGTAACACAAGAGAATCTTTCTTTCTGTACAGTATTGTATGATATGTATAAAGAATATGAATTGTTTTATAACATGTTGTAATTTAAGTACCAGTTCTACAGAAAAAAACACTTTTGGGGAAAAATTATTTATTCTGCAGCACAAAATCATCTTTTGTTTTCTGATAAGCTAATCTGTGTGTTTGCTATATAATCATGAATATGCTGAAGCCATATCTTCAATCATGGCTTCTTTGTTTTATAGGATAATTGTAATTTTAACAAGCACCTTCAACTGCCTGAAATACTTATTTATTATACTTTTACTAGAAAGTATTAAAATCTATCAAACTGACACAAACCCATTATATGAAAGCTTCTTAATATAAACAATAAAGAAATAATAAAAGTACCGTCATCCTAGAAGTCAGTAGGAATAGAGCTAGGGCTAGAGGGACCCCAAAGGCCCAGGAGACCAGGGAACAAAAGGGGGCAGGAGGACTATATCGGTACTAAATAAGAAGGAATAATAATTTGAGAAAGTAGTAGAGATAAAAGATATATATCAATTTATTAACATGGTATCAAAAAACAAGCATAGTCATAAATACATCAACATAATAATATAAAACAATAAACATATTGCGAGACCAACCATACAGGTCACCGAGCTGAGAGGGGGTCACACAAGGCGGAATCTTGTGAGACCCCCTCTCTTCACCGCGATCCTTTGTTGAGGGTCTATTCTAGCTCGGTGACCTGTATGGTTGGTCTCACAATATGTTTATTGTTTTATATTATTATGTTGATGTATTTTATGACTATGCTTGTTTTTTGATACCATGTTGATATATATCTTTTATATCTACTACTTCTTCAAATTAATATTCCTTCTTATTTAGTACCGATCTAGTCCTCCTGCCCCCTTATGTTCCCTGGTTCCCACAAACCCATTATAGTTTACTTTATCTCTGATTCACATAAAACTGCTCTCTTAATGGCCCTCATCCAGATCTAGGAGGTTTGCTCGTTTTTTTTGTGCTGTCTATGTGCCTTTTTTTTTTTTTTCAAGTTTAAGAGTTTTATTAAATAGATATCAGAAAAATACAATCAGTGCTTTAAATACAATCTTGAAGCGGAGAGAAAAAATAAAGAAGAGAACAAAAAAAAAAAAAAAAAAAAGGAATACATACAGTGTAATTCATCAAATAGAGTAATATACCTCTCCCCAAATACATTCAATAAAGGGGATAGCGATATATATAAAAAAAAGAGATAAGACATAGTATTGTAAATGAGTATAACTAAAAAAATATAAAATAAGATGAGGGCAAAGGCCCAAGCGAACGTTCTGTAAGAAAAACATAAGCCTATCACAGTCTGCATATGAATTTTCCATAAGAGATGAATAGCATGGAACAGGTAATAGACCTGTAATTCCGGTCGAAAGGGAACCCACATCCTAAACCTGAATCTTGACCTAAAAGTCATCAAACTATCCGAACGGCTTCTGATAGTCAAAGGGTCTGTGTGCCGCGAGGATGTCCGAGGACTACAAAATGCAAAAAACTAAAGAGAAACTTCAGATAAAGAAAAAAAAAAACCTAAGGCAACAAGGTGCAACCATTGGTTACAGTGTCTTGAGAAAGTCCAGAATCTTACTATTAAGATAGATCAGGAGATAAGAAGTTCCGTGCAATCCTATGTACTAATATGGAGGGATCCTCCTTTCCTCATACACCCTTACATCTAAAACGACTTATTAAATGCAAAAAAAAAGAAACTGGTAAGGTGAGCTTGTGGACAGGGAGGAGTATGAATGAGAAAGAAGCACAGAAAAATAGAGAGTAGAGTATAGAGAGAGGAAAGGACGTAAAAGTGTTAAGTTGACTGTCAGCCTGTATATCCAGTGTTCAAGGAGGGAGAAATAGGTCCTGCTAGCAGAGGGACCCCCATATATCTGGCCCAAGGCTCCCATACCGCCTTGAAGAAATCAGTGGTGTTCAAAATAGAGCTGACCATTTTTTCCTGGGTCATGATCCAGGATATCTTCCTTTTGGCTGCAAGATAGGAGACTTTAGGCTGTTTCCACGCCCCTGCCAAAGTAGTTTTTGCACCCAGAAGCATAACGTTTATTAACCTTTGCGTGTGTTTAGAAGCCTGGGGGAAATTAGCCCCTAGTAATGCAATTTGAGGAGTTTTCTCCAAGGCAACTCCTGTGACCTTTCTGATAAGACTAAAGATCTTATTCCAAAATCCTCTAATTCTGGGGCAATCCCACGAAATATGGATCATTGTGCCCTGAGCTTGACACTCTCGAAAGCAAAGTGGTGAGGCAGTTGGGAACATTGAAGCCAGCCTGCTAGGGACCATATACCACCTCATCAAGACTTTTAGATTGGCTTCTATCAGGGACGTATTGACTAGTCCCTTAAAGGCTTTTGTTCCCACCCTGTGCCACTCTTCCAGATCCCAGTTCATCTGCAGATCCCTCTCCCATGCCTCCATATATGTGAACTTGGTGCAAACCTCAGACAGAGATGTATATATCGTAGAGATTCCCCCTCTGTGTTCTCTCATCCGAGAGCACCAGCGCTCATACCCAGTGAAGGCACGGGAACCGGAGCTAGCATTCAAGAACAATGACACAAAGTCGAAGATGATAAAATATCGAGACATTTCGTGGTCAGGCATACCCAACTTAGTTATACAATGCTCCAGGGAAAGTGGTCCGGTGGCTAGAAGAAAGTCTCCTATTCTGTAAATCCCCTTGTCCAACTACCATTGAAATGCTTTAACGTCCTTTCCTGCTATAAATTGGGGGTTGTGGAAAATTCGGGTTAGGGGCTTAGTTCCTGAAATCAGAGAAGGGAGATGTCTCAGGTCATCCCAGACCTTCAATGCTTTGGACAGTGTTTGGGACATTATCGCCGGTCTATATTTTTGGGGTATCCATAGTAAGTTTTCCAGGGTCAGGTTAGGGACCGCCAACCTCTCTATGTCCAACCAGTTAGGTTTCTCGCAATTAGAGTAGATAGAGGAAAGTTGGGCCAATCTGGCAGCTTGGTAGTATTTAAACAGGTTAGGGAGGCCCAGACCTCCCCGTGTCTTGGGTCCATATAATACATTTTGGGCCAATCTTTGCCTTCCCAGATAAATTTGAGAATTTTACTCTGAAATGATTTCAGTTGGTCCTTCTTGATAGCAATCGGGAGGGATCTGAATAGGTGGAGCAATCTAGGTAGGAGGGTCATCTTTATTGTCTATGTGCCTTTTATTGTCTGAGGCATCAGCAGTCAAGGCTATTTAAAGGAGTATTTTCCAGAGTTAGAAATTATTGTCCAATTATTATTGTTTTCTCTTGATAAGCCAGTGCCCAAGCTATCTGTGCCCCATCTCTGCCACCTCTCTTTATAGTCTAAACTAAACATAAGCAATCACACAATACAACTATTCATATTTGGGGAAATGCTCGAAATGTTGTTAGATGCCAGAAAGCAGTTGGTTTATGCCTGCATGACTATGTACCCTCCAATGTTTGATTGCCTTCACTTAAACTGGCGACTGTTTGCAGATGTGCCAACTACATAAAAAAGTGGGCAAAATCCCAGAAGGTTAGTAGATGTGCCAACTAGTCTAGATTTCTGTCTGGAAGAACTGTTTATTTATTTTAATATTTTTTTATCATTTTTAATTTTTTTTTGCACTTATCAAACTAATATAACAAAACACTTTCCTATAGACAGACAGAAACAGAGCAATACTGTCAAATTTGTGAACTAAAGAAAGCAAATACATACCTACTGTTTAGGATTCTGTACTTTGAGGGGTGTGTGAGTGTATGTATATATATATTTGATATCGGGAATTCTTGTTTCTGCCCAACCCTCATGCCACGTACACACAACCGTTTTTCACGATGAGAAAAATTGCATTTTTTTTAATTGGTAATTAAAAACGATCGTGTGTGGGCTCCAGAGCATTTTCCGTGACGTGAAAAATGGGCATTAAAAACTTAGAACATTTTTTTTTCATTTTTTTTTCTTCAACGTTTTTCATGTCGTGAAAAATGATCGTGTGTAGGCTTTAACGACGGGGGGAAATAACAAGCATGCTCAGAAGCAAGTAATGAGAAGGGAAAATTGCATAATCTAGCCCAAAGGGTGTCGCCATTCGAATGGAACTTCCCCTTTATAGTGCCGTTGTACGTGTTGTACATCACCACGCTTTGTTTGAGCATTTGTTTTTCACGATTGTGTGTATGCAAGGCAGGCTTGACAAGAATCACGTTGAGAAAAACTTTGTTTTTTCCATGACATTAAAAACGGTCGTGTGTAAGCGGCATTAGTGTTACTTCCCCCCCCCCCCCCTCCATTCATGCTCAAATGTTTAAAATTAATTAAAACCACAACTGGGAGCGGGAGCCCTCTTCAGCACCTTTGCAAGCCTGGAAACATGTATGCAGAAACCCTGTCACCAGATAAATATCTAATCTTTGTTTCTTGCTTTCATTCTTCAGTTTGTAGTGGATTAAAACTTTTTGTGTGGCTATAATAAATATATTTTTATTCATTCATCTCTAAATATTTCAATCTGGACAGTTCTTGAAAAAGAATGCATGGCCTTTTCCACTACTTTGATGCTGTACATAGGTTGGATTTGATGGACGTGTGTCTTTTTTCATCCTCACCCATTATGTCACCTACTATGTACTAAAGAGACAAGTGTCAAATTGTAAATTACTGTAAGAAAGGACATTATATTTGCTTTAAAAGTGAAGTGATTTGCTAGGCGTATCCAGTTCAATTTGTCTTGTAATATTGGCTATTTTTTAACTTTTTATATGTTTTTAAAAATAAATTATATAAATGTGTCTGACTTCTGCTGTTTGTAGTCCTAATAATTGCAACTTTATTTGCCTGTTATTCTCTCCAACGTAAAAGAAAATGATGAATCATGTATACATTGGTGCTGGACCTTTTAACTCGGGAATCACGAATAAGTGTTTTTTGTAAGCAACACTTGTCATTTTTTATACACTGTTTAAAACAAACATTTAATATACTGTAGGTTGACCCCATGACATTGGATTCAAAGAGCTGTAGTTTTTTTTGTAACCAAAGCACACAGCAGAGTTGGTTTTCTTTCACTCGCATGGGTGAGGTGAGTCACTCCTGTTTCTTACAGTTCTATGCATAAGTTTAAGATATTCATCTCTCCAAATAGAATAAGAATAGCCTGTAAAACGTGAAAATGTTCCTGCAAAGAGTCTCTCTCTCTCTCTCTCTCTCAAAATAAAAACCGCACGGGCGATCAAATACCACCAAAATAAAGCTCTACTTGTGGGGAAAAAAGGATGCCAATTTTGTTTGGGAGCCACATCGCACGACCGCGCAAATGCCAGTTAAAGTGACGCAGTGCCGGAAGCTGAAATTTCGCCTGGGCACGAAGGGGGTTTATGTGCCCAGTAAGCAAGTGGTTAATAAAGCACTACAACAGCATAAAAGCACATTACAGAGGACATTTTGAAAGTGATTTGGGCATTGGGGTGCAGAACTACCGTCTTAGAGACAAGTATGTTCAATTGAAGTGAACAACATGATGGACGGAGAGAGATGGGCCCATCGTTGCAAAGACCAATATGATACATTTTACAACATAGGTACATATGTCTATACTATACCTAAACAGGGGCCCCAATGCTCATAGTATAATTGAAGTACTAGATATATATCTATTGTACAGGACACTGGGGGTGGGTCCTGGACGCGTGCTATACGGCACCACTGTTTGGACTATGGTCCATTTAAATAGAGGTAGAAGGTTCAGGGGGTCACCCAAAAGTGGGTGAAAAGTTCCAGGCAGGCGCTAATTCAGAGAGGACTGGCTCGCAGTCTTCTTTATCTTAATAAATTAGTTTGGGACCTGGAATTTTGGAGGCTCCAAAGTGTTATTTGGGTGGGACGGAGCCTCCACTCCTAAACCTTGGGAGCCAGCGCACAAGGTGTTAACTCTCACAGAGAACCACCCATTAAAACAGGAAGTGGTGCTGGAGGTGGTGAGTGAGTTTGGAGAGTGCACCTGATGAGGACAAGATAGAAGTCTGCTAGCTGCACAGTGAGGACTTTTGGAGTGCAGGGGATGAAGACTTGTCTTGCAACAAACCGTATGTCATTTGCTTTCACTGTATTGTGCTGGAAATAAGCAGACTTTTTGTTGACGCTGGGGGCCAAGCAGACTTTTATGTTATAGTTTTCTGACATGCTGAGAAAGCCTTGTTTTGCTTTTCTGTGAATAAAAGCCTTTTTCTTCAAAATAACGGTTTAAGCACTGAATCCCTGCTGAGTTATAGCCCACAAACGTTATATATATATTACATGCACTGAACTTTAATAGCTTCCCAGCCTTAGGTCATAGGGTTCAATATGAAGTTGCGCCCCCCCCCCTTTGCAGCTAGAACAGCTTCAACTCTTCTTGGAAGGCTGTCCACAAGGTGTAGGAGTGTGTCTCTGGGAATATTTGAGCATTCTTCCAGAAGCGCATTTGTGAGGTCAGGCACTGATGTTGGACGAGAAGGCCTGGCTTGCAGGCTCCGCTCCTATTCATCCCAAATATAATCTGTCAGGTTGAGGTCAGGACTGTGCAGGCCAATCAAGTTCCTCCTCCTGAACTTGTTTATCCATGTCTTTATGGACCTTGCTTTGTGCACTGGTCCAAATAATTTGGTGGAGGGGGGATTGTGGTGTGAGGTTTTTCAGGGGTTGGGCTTCTTAGTTTCAGTGAAAGGAACTCCTAAGGCATCTGCATACCAAGACATTTTGGACAATTTCATGTTCCCAACTTTGTGGGAACAGTTTGAGATAGGCTTCTTTCTCTTCCAACATGATTGTACCAGTGCACAAAGCAAGGTCCATAAAGACATAGATGAGCGAGTTTGGGGTGGAGGAACACAATCCTAATATGGTAATATCACATGTGTGAGACCTTCATAGCCTAGCCACATAGAGAGGCCCAAAATCCAAGGAGCTGCTTCAGGCACTCTAGGGGCATACATCACACATCTAATTTCTAACACCCACAAAATAAACACATTTTGGAAAACAAACTCCAAGATATTTTCTAAGAGGCGTAATGACCAAAATGTATACGGCTACATTTCTTTGGTAAAATTAACCCAAATCGGTGTATATTATTTGGTCTTTGTGAAGGTTATGGAGTCTACACGCTATGGTGCCAATAAATGAAAATTGATCACACCTGATGGCCTATCTATTTTTTTTGGGACAACCCCATTTAATGACCCCTTTTTTGGAAAGTAGACATTCCAAGGTATTTAATAAGAGGCATAGTAAGTTTTCTGAAGTTGTCATTTTTTCACACAATTCTTTCCAAAATGAAGATTTTTTTATTCACAAAATTGTCATTAACAGGTTCTCTCCATTGGCATAGGCATACTTGCAACTACACCACAAAACACATTCTGCTACTTCTAAGTATGGCAATACCACATGAGTGAGACTCACAGCTTAGCCACATAGAGAGGCCCAACATGCAGGGAGCATAAATTACACATCTAACTTCTTGACTACCTATTACATGTTAGAAACCCCAATGTGTATATTCTGAGGCATTATAAGTCTTTGAACATGTAATTATTTTCCACAAGTTTTTGGAAACTGGAAAGAAAATGAAAACGCGTTTTTTTTTTAACAGCACTGATGTGAGCGGATGAGGATCCACTGATAAGCACTCATTGATGTGCACAATTGGGCACTGTGGAGCACTAATAGGGCCCTGTAGTGGCACTGATGAGCACTCACTGATAAGTGCTTACTGATAAAAAAATTCCCAGGGTAGGGAACCAGGCTTTCTTGGGCCACAAGGGAGTGACCAAAATCAGCCTTCCTTCGGACTGACTCAGCTTCTGTACTATCCTCTGGATCAGAGCTAAGAGGGGAAAGACATAGGCCAGGTCGAACTCCCAGTCCTGGGCCAATGCGTGCACCCCCTTTGATCCCTTCTCTCTGGACAGAGAGCACCGACACATGAGATAGTACACCCCGGGATTTAGCTCCCACTCCCCCTGGTGAATCGGCTGCCGACTGAGGTAGTCCGATTCTACATTGTAGACCCTCCTTATGTGGACTGCCGAGATTGAGGGGATTCTCTGTTCTGCCCACTCTAGGAGCTCCTGAGTTAAGCTCATAAGTGCGTGACCTGGTTCATAAGGTATGTTGTGTGAATAGAGACACGTATCAAAGATATGGGAAACAAAAAGTGCAGCGCTAAACTCAATTGATCTGGGAAAATGCAGCCAAAATCACATGACATGCAAAAGTGAAACCCAATGGAAATAATCAAATAACTGTGGGGTAAAAAAGACACACAACATAGGAGCAATACTGCATATAGTCCATATGTGTTTACAAACAGGTGAATGAAGACACTTCACAGGTGCAGTGAACGATGTGGATAGTTCATAGGTATGCTTCCCAGCAGGTGAATAAAACACTTCACAAATGATGTCGTTTCAGATGAATGAAAACAACGAACATGTAGTAATCTTCCAAAAGAAAAGGAAATGGGTACTCTTACCAGCTGTGGTGGACTTACATGTTAATCCTAACAGAAAGTCAGATAGGCGTGGTGGTCTCAGCAGACCCTGGGCTCTGTACGGATGGCTTTGTAGAGATGGTCACTCCGGCTTGGATGGTGAAACCGATCTGGTCAGTTACCTCCCTTCAGGAACAGGACCCCAAATGGATAAGGCCAGTAATGGACTGGCCAGGCTCATGAATCAGCACAGCATGTGTGGATATGTAGAAATAAAGAAAGAAATGCTCCCAATGGTGCAGATCAAAAAATAAACCCGTGGAGGTTTTATTTAAAAGAAAAAGATAAAATCACGTGAATTATAATAAAAAGCAGTATGGGGTATTAGGCATGTTACCGGACGCGTTTCAGCTCTAAGCCATCAACAGGGGCATGTATCTGTACCCCCACACTGCTGAACTTAAATACAATGGAAAATCCAAGGCTCCTCCCCAGGAAGGGAGTGGACAGGAAATGAACAATCTTAACAGGATATGATGTATCAAACAAATGATTTGACATATATTAGGCATGATGTATCATGTCAATATTTAACACAAATAAACCGTTAATAATTGTAAAAACATATAACATATGCAATGAAAATAGTGTCGTGCAATTAGCAATGGTTTACTTTTAAGATAACCACTGTATATGTGACCATACATATATTTCAATGTAAGATTCAAAACTGCGCATGGCGTGTCAAAGATATAGTCGTTTTTTTTTTCATTTTGACTACAAAGGTGGAAATTGTAAGGTACCTGTGGTAGGTAGTGTTTGAAGTGGAACTTGTACGCTGAGGATTGAGATGAAGACGTAGTCAGGCAGGTCAATTCGGCAACAGTTCAGGCAAAGCTGTACAGAATTAATAGTATTAATGGTGAAGTAACAAATAAGCAGGCTGGAGAATGGTCAAGAATTCAGGCAGAGGATCAATACACAGCAATCAAAATCTCAGTGCTATCAATAGACCCAGTGAGCTAGTCCAAACAAAGGAGCACTGGGTAACAGGAAGTGCTGATATTTATGGGCTGCTTGATTGTACATTGTCCACAGCTGGCTGCAGGTGGAGCTGGTGAGTCCAAGGCAATGCATCAAGCTGTGAGAACATTGCAACAACTTCAGAGCTCCTCCGTGGCACAACAGGTAACACTGCAGTTATGGGACCAGAAACATCCCGGTTCAAAGACAGCCAGGTACATGACAGAAATACACCTTAAAGTGGAGTTCCACCCATTTTTTTATGTTTGTCTGTGCTGCATGCCCTAATCTCATAGTGTTCAGAATGGACAATTGTTATTTATTTTGTTGCTTGTAAATACCTTTATTTTGTAGTCCTGTATTACTTCCTCCTCCTTATTAGCCTAGGCTATTAAGTCACAAGGCTATTTGCAAGGGTTTCTGGGATAGGCATCATGTTTCCCAGTAGTCCTTCAAACCTGACTGAAACCTATTACATTGCATGTGCAGCACTGAGCATGTGCAAGATATGCAAAGCTGAAATCCAGGAAGTCATACAGTCTGGCTTCATGATGCCCACACTTAAGATGGCAACGGTCTATTTCTAGATTATAAACTAAATGCTATAACAACCTAACAAAACGGACCTTCGTTTACAGACTAACTTTACTAGAATACATTAAGCTTGTGTATTACAGGGGTATTTATATTTAAAAAGTGAAATTTTGGGTGGAACTCCCCTTTAAGGCTGGGTTCACACTAGTGCGAATTGGATGTGGGTTTCCCCTGTATTCAATTCACATGACAGGAGATTATGACCAGCTCTTTATGGGTTGTGGAGTGGCTCCATTTCAGCGCTAATTCAATGTGTCCCTGAAATGGAGCACTAGACCACTGCTGCAAGCCACATCCAGCTTACATGTGAACCCAGCCTAAGGGATTTTTCATACAAGCATATTGCAGTGTATGTTGTATTTACCTGCATAGGGATGCCCCATTAAAATTATTTGGGATGCAGTGTCACCCACATGGGATCCATGTGGGTGACCAGCCCTGAATGCAGAAAGTGTGGGTTTGGGGCCAAGCACCTTCATGGATGTCAAATTTAGGAGCAGTGTCCCAACTGACATGAATAGGACTGCCTTGCACTGGAATCCATGTATGGCCCTTGCACAGGTGTATGCTTTAGTATGCTCCTGTCAATGAGGTCTCAAGGACAACCCATGCTGAAAGTACAGTTGTCCAATAGGGTGCAAATTGTGTTATTTTTTTTACATTATATATGTACTTATATAGTGCCATCAATTTCTAAATCTAAAGCTGGATACACACCATACAACTTTTGTTGTTAGATTTCCTTTAGATTTACCTTCAACTATGTAGTGCAAGGGGAAGTGGGGTTCACCGCTCCAGGGAAATCCCAAGTGCACTCGTGGATCAGTCCAGGTATATGCGGGTGCTGGCAATGCACTAGGCAATGGAAATAACAAAGAACGGATGGACGGCCGCACACCGGAAAACTCTTGAGTTGTCTTTATTGAAAAAGCATAAGCAGGCACCACAGATACACAGCAAGAATCAAAAAACAGCCTGCCTGATTGCTTACAAATTAAAAGTGTTTAGGTTTGACCTCATATGGTTTTATCCAGCTGTATCCATCCATCTTTATGCCTCGTACACACGATCAGATAATTGGATGATAAAAATCGCCTTACAATTGATCGGACGATAGTCTCATCGTTAGTACACAGCTTTCGACAGTTCGTCCAACAAAATCCAAAGGGAAAAAAATAAAAAACTTTGCTTGGATGAAAGCTCAGCAAACCTCAATCGTTTAATCAGTAAAGTATGTGTCCACTAAAATTCGATAGACAAGCACCACACATGAATGAAAACACGAAAATAACCCGGAAGGAGGCGGGAGACCGTAAACCATGTTCATACTGCGAAAATGCTCCAACATACGAACAGAAAATCATTTGTAGGCTATCACAATGTACACAAATATGCTTCTACAATACGAACGGAAACGGGCAAAAGGCATGGCAGACACAGGGGTCACACTTATTTGACATCATTTCTGATATGTAGCTACGCAAACAGCAATGTTTTCCATAATCATACGAAAAAAATTGTACATTTCGTAGAGCGAAAATGCACTGTTGAACTCGATAGTAGTATTATGCAACAAAATGCGAACAATAAGTCATACAATTATTTGATTATGTGTACGAGGCATTAGACCCCTAACTAACACATACTGGGGCCAATTTAAACAGGAGCCAATTCACATACCAACATGTCTTTGGAGTGTGGGAAGAAACAGGAGCACCTGGGGAAAACCCAGACAGGCACAGGGAAAACATGCAAACTCTATGCAGGTAGTGCTGTGGTTGGGATTTGAACCAACAGTGATTAGATTAGGCATTTCCTGGCACCAACATGCACATGGTAGTATGCTGCCAAGGATAAGGAAAATTATGGTTAGCATTTATCCACTTGCCGAATAGCCGATGTCATTATACTGCGGCAGGTCGTCTTGTTCCCGCAAATCGCTGTAGGTGTACATCGGCTCCTTTAAGAGCCATAGCAGGTGTGCGACCGCTGCGATCATGGGAAACGGCCAGAACTAGAACGGGGATTTGTCAATGTAAATAGAAAGATTCCTGTTCTGACAGGGGAGGAGAGAGAGAGATCTGCTGTTCCTAGTGATTAGGAACAGCATTCTCTCTCCTCCTCCAGTCAGTCCCATCCCCCCGCAGTTAGAAACACCTCCTAGGGAACACATTTAAACACTTGATTTATTTTAAATTGTTGCTTTTTTTTATATAAAAACTGCTGAGTTGTTCAAACACCACCAAAAGAAAGCTCTATTTGATCGTTATCATTCTTTTTGGGCCAACTTCCGACCTATATCCCTAATCAATATTGCTATGAAAATTCTTAACAAAATATTGGCTAACTGATTGAATTCATTCCTTCCCCCGTTTAATTAAAAAATACCAGGTTGGTTTTGTACCACAGAGACAGACCGGGGATGCCATTAGAAGAATCATACAATTGCAACATCTTGCCCACAGCCACTCCCTTGAAACAATGCTTTTATCGCTGGATTTGAACAAAGCCCTTGACACCCTGTCCTGGCCTTATCTTATGACTGTACTCTGACATTATGGCTTTGGTACTTCCCTTTTTTTGCTGGTTGATGACACTGTAAGATGCCCCTCAGGCTAAAATCAAATATTATGACTTTGAATCATTCATTTTTTTATTATTTTTTTCTATCCGGAGAGGCACTCGACAGGGCTGTCCACTTTCGCCTCTTTTGCTCATTCTGGCCATGCAACCCCTGGCAATCCATTCACATCCAGACATAAAGGGTATTGAGGTTGCAGGTTTTGACCATAAGATATCACTGTTGCAGATGACATCTTACTGACCCTGACATTACCTAATTTATTCTCCCTCCTGGAGGCTTTGGCGTCTCTCTAGGGCCTGCATGTTAATCCTACTAATACACACGGTCAGAATTTCCAATAGAAAAAGTCAGGTGGGAGCTTTTCATCGGATATTCCGACCATGTGTATGCCCCATCTGACTTTTTTTGTCGGAACTTCCGACATACTTAGATAGGGAGCAGGTTCTCTATTTTTCCAACGGAATCAAGTCGACGCATGCTCCGAAGCATTGAACTTAATTTTTCTCAGCTCTTCCTAGTGTTGTACATCAAGGCGTTCTTGACAGTTGAAATTTGGTGTGACCGTGTGTATGCAAGACAGCTTGACCGGAATTCCGTCGGAAAAAACATCCGAGTTTATTCCGAGGGAAAAAACGGTTGTGTGTACAGGGCAAAATTCTAAGGCGATGTCTGTAAATCTTTCCCCATCGGAATTGACATCCCTAAAAACAAATTTCCCTTTCCAGTGGCCCCCCTCGTTGCTTTATTTAGGTATACGACTCACCCCCAAGTATGATAAAATATAGCAGGCCAATTTTCCCCCTCTTTTCAGAAAAATTACGGACATGCTCTTATGCTGGTCTCACCTCTTATTATCCTGGTTTGGCAGGATCTCTTCAGTCCGCATGACCTATCTTCCAAAATTGTTATATTTATTCCGAGTATTATCAGCCACTATTGCCTCATACATACTGCGAATACACCAATGTAAACTCTGGAACTTCATCTGGGGCCGCACTCGACCCAGAATTAATAAACAGGTCTTACTCCCGTAGGATTAATAGAGGCCTTTCGGTTCCCAATCTCCAAGCATATTACACTGCAGCAAACATAGCCCCATTATGCCATCTTCATGACACGCACAAAATGCCACTGTGAACCACTAATAACCTGGTCACATACCATCCTATTCCTGTTCCCTCACTACACTGGCTCCCCCCCAAACACCCCCCGATTGGGTTTGGACCATGTCTGACACACTCTCTTTGCATGTGCGACTCTAGCCCCCCATTCACCCCTACTGCGTCTCCTTCGCTGCCCACTATTTTCCCCCGGCTTTGAAAATCCTAAACAATTTGCATGGTGGACGGACAATGGCTTCACTGATCTCCACTCTTTGTTTACCCCTACAAGAATACTAAACTTTTGACTCCCTTAGACCTTCTGACGATATCCCCTATACAGGAACACTACAGTTACCTGCAAATTAGACACTTTCTCCAATAACTCATAAAAGCCTGACCCACCCCATACACATTGACCCCTTTTGAAAGCCTCTGCAGGACAAAACCTCATTCCCTGGGACTAATATCCTTGCTTTATTCATCAATCATTTCCCCCCAAAAAAACTGTGAAACCGTATCATCCTCAGTGGGAGCGGGACTTGTGAAAACAGCTGGATCCCGAGGACTGGCAGGCCATGACAATAGCACTTACCAAGAGCTCTAAAAATGTTCACATTCCGGGAAATGCCTACAAGGTGTTCTACAGATGGTACTGTCACGTATCAGATAAGACCAGAACTGTGTGGACTGCAACAGAGGAAACCCAGATGTGTGTAAGTGAAATATGATGATTTATTAAAGATAAGTGGAATAATATAAATACAAACACCTCACAGTGCACAACAACCAACACCAAACAGAATCCACAAATAACAGTAACAGACAAATACGTAAAATTAATGGGGAAAACCAAAATCATAACCAGGGCCAGGCCAGGGTCGTCTGGCCTGGGAGGAGCCTACGATCGTATCCGAGTCCATCGGATCGAGTTGAGGAGACAGCACACTGAGTGGCGTTTCATGCTTATACTAAGCGGGGATTCGTGAGTGCATCTGTTGATGGTTTTGGATCGTATTATCCGCCTGTTATCCGATGTTTGTGCAATGAGGTTTTTTCTTTTTCTTCTTTTTTTCATATTCATCCGCTACGAGTGCCTGATCACCTGATTCACAGTTTGGGATCCACACTCTTAGTGAAGGAGGGCATCGTTTATGTGTTTTTCCCTGTATGGAATCCGTGCTGCTGCCTTCACTGTGCACTTGATTAAGGACTAATCACACGAATTCAAACACATATGGAGACTGTTTCTCCCTGATTTGTTTGTTTGTATGTTTTACACCCATAAGTTAATATTAGCGCATCCTATAATAATAATAATTTTTTCACTGTTTGATTTGGTATCACATGGATAGCAGCTGTGTTATTTAGCATTTTATTTGGTGTTCCTGGGATTAATTATTTAATTAGCGCTGTAGTACACTTTTAATTTTCTATGTTCAATGTAACCATCACACTGTCACACTACTGTTGAATTTAAAGTGGATGTAAACCCACACTCATCCTTTCTAAACTACTGCCATAGTGCTGGTTTATAAACATAAATGTATTTTTATGTTCCAACTAAAGTTGTACTTTTAATGCAATCTATGAATGAGGCCATGCTGATCGAGCAACCCCCTGTGGTCAGTGTGCAGAGGGGAAACTCCCTTCCCCAAGCCTTGGAAGATCACAGCTATTACTGTAGTAGCGCTGACTACTACAGTGACTTGTAAACCCACTCTCATCCTTTCTGAACTACTGCCATAGGGCTGATCTATAAGGATATACATGCCTCCTGCATGTATCCTTACCTGTCAAATGTCTCCCCTCTGTCTGTTATAAGATCTGAAAAACTGCAGATTCTGTGGGTGGATCTGTTGTCTGGAGCTCGGTGGGTGGAGTCATGATTTCAGACTCCCCGCCCACCACTACACTCCCCTTGTCAACATGCATTTTCTCCTGTGTATTCCTTACACTAAATTCTGCTATGAATGAATGAATGAATAAATGAATGAAAAACTTATATAGCACGGCACATGCGAACCAAATCGCCTCTGGGCGCTTGTTGTTTCTGTCTCTCTTGACATCAAAAGAGCAGAGTTTTAATCTGTCTTCTGAAGGTCAGGTGGTTTTCCTCCAACCGAATGCTGGTTGGTAAAGCGTTCCAAAGTCTGGGACCTTGGACAGTAGCTATGATCACTAACATCCAGTCAAAATCCAGAAAAGTAACCACATGACTTCAGAAAAGGGGTGAGAATTAAAAAATAATGCCTGTCTCAGGCTAGTGCATGAGATATGTAAATAATCTGTCATTCACAGCAAGGGGGAAGAACAGACAAAAGTTTTCTCCTGTTTGTCTGATTATCTCACTGAAAAAATAAAAGATTGCTCAGAGCTGGATTAACTCTTTGTGGCAAGACTGGGCACAGATGATAGAAAATCGTATATTCTACATTGTTACAGCAAAAAAAAAAAAAAAAATTGGGTTTACATCCACTTTAATTTTCTACTAATAACATCATTTTGTAAATGAAAGCTCTATTTGTGGGGAAAAAGGATGTCAATTTTGTTTGGGTACAACGTCGCACAATTGTCAGTTAAAGCAAAGCAGTGCCGTATCTTCAAAAATGGTCTGTTCATTAAGGCAGAACATCTTCCAGTCTGTAAGAGGTTAATACACAATTCCTGGCATTTTACTTGCAGAAAGCTTTGATAAGCCAACTTCCATTCAATCAATATGTTCCCCATCTGAGGAAATTGTGCATTTGGGAACGCCATCATATGCACATGGGCATGTTTATGTTGATGTACAAAATCATTGGCATATACCAACGTACGGCCGTATACAGCCTTACACTTTCTTTTGGCTGGCTGTACACACAACAGGGACAAAAATGTTGTGATTTTACGCTATTTTATGCCTCAAAGCGCCCATCAGGTCTGTAACTTTCTACAAATCTTCGTTTTTGGGACTCCTTGGATTCAGGACAACCTTGTCTCTGTTGTTTTTGAAATCCATCGCCAATGTCAGAAAACCAAATCATCATCATTTGCTTTTTTTGGGGTTGATTTACTAAAGGCAAATCCACTTTGCACTACAAGTGCACTTGGAAGTGCAGTGGCTTTAGATCTGAAATGAGGGGAAGCTCTGCTGATTTTATCATTTAACCACTTAAGGACCGCCTCCTGCACATATATATGTCGGCAGAATGGCACGGCTGGGCAGATCCACGTAAGGTACGTCCTGTACTACTACCCAGCTGTGGGTCACGGGCGTGTACCCGCGGCTCGCTCCCGTGACCCGGTTCCGAAGCTCCAGGACTGCTGGACTGGCGGACCTGATCGCCGCTGGAGTGCGCCGATCGGCTTCCCCGTGCTTCACTGTGGCAGCAGCATCGATCGCGTCATCCCTTTTATAGGGGGACACACGATCGATGACGTCACACCTACAGTCACACCCCCCTACAGTTGTAAACACACACAGGGAACACATAACCCCTACAGAGCCCCCTTGTGGTTAACTCCCAAACTGCAACTGTCATTTCCACAATAAACAATGCAATTTAAATGCATTTTTTGCTGTGAAAATTACAATTGTCCCCAAAATTTGTCAAAATTGTCCGAAGTGTCCGCCATAATGTCGCAGTCACGAAAAAAAATTGCTGATCGCCGCCATTAGTAGTAAAACAAATAATAAAAATGCAATAAAACTATCCCCTATTTTGTAAACGCTATACATTTTGTGCAAACCAACCGATAAACGCTTATTGCGATTTTTTTACCAAAAATAGGTAGAAGAATACGTATCGGCCTAAACTGAGGGAAATTTTTTTTTTTATATATTTGTGGGGATATTTGTTATAGCAAAAAGTTAAGAACATTGCATTTTTTCAAAATTGTCGCTCTATTTTTGTTTATAGCGCAAAAAATAAAAACTGCAGAGGTGATCAAATACCACCAAA